>OZ030019.1:75666108-76866108 GCA_964023405.1 Apodemus agrarius | reverse complement strand
AAATTGAAGAAGACATCAGAAAATGGGAAAATCTTCCATGCTCGTGGGTTGGCAGGACTAATATAGTCAAAATGGCAATCTTGCCCAAAGCAATATACAGATTCAATGCAATTCCCATCAAAATCCCAACTCAGTTCTTCATAGAGCTAGAAAGAGCAATTCTCAAATTCATCTGGAATAACAAAAAACCCAGAATAGCTAAAACTATCATCAACAGCAAAAGAACTTCTGGGGGAATCAATATCCCGGACCTCAAGCAATATTACAGAGCAGTGGTATTAAAAACTGCATGGTATTGGTTCAGTGACAGGGAAGCGGATCAATGGAATAGGATCGAAGACCCAGAATTGAACCCACACATCTATGGCCAATTGATCTTCGACAAAGGAGCTGAAAACATCCAGTGGAAAAAAGATAGCCTTTTCAACAGATGGTGCTGGCTCAACTGGAGGTCAACATGCAGAAGAATGAGAATTGATCCACTCTTATCTCCTTGCACTAAGCTCAACTCCAAGTGGATCAAAGACCTCCACATAAAACCAGACACACTAAAACTAATAGAAAAGAAACTGGGGAAGACCCTTGAGGACATTGGCTCAGGGGAAAAATTCCTGAACAGAACACCAATTGCTTATGCTCTAAGAGCAAGAATAGACAAATGGGACCTCATAAAACTACAAAGTTTCTGTAAGGCAAAAGACACTGTCAAAAGGATAAATCGGCAACCAACAAATTGGGAAAAAATCTTCACCAACCCCACATCCGACAGAGGGCTAATCTCCAATGTATACAAAGAACTCAAGAGGTTAGACCCCAGAAAACCAAATAACCCTATCCAAAAATGGGGTACAGAGCTAAACAGAGTCTTTTCACCTGAAGAAATTCGGATGGCTGAGAAACACCTTAAAAAATGTTCAACATCACTAGTCATTAGGGAAATGCAAATTAAAACAACCCTGAGATTTCACCTCACACCAGTCAGAATGGCTAAGATTAAAAACTCAGAAGACATCAGGTGTTTGTGAGGATGTGGAGAAAGAGGAACACTCCTCCACTGCTGGTGGGAATGCAAGCTGGTACAACCACTCTGGAAATCAGTATGGCGGTTCCTCAGAAAACTGGGCGTGATACTTCCGGAGGACCCAGCCATACCACTCCTGGGAATATACCCAGAAGATTCACCAGCATGCAATAAGGATACATGCTCCACTATGTTCATAGCAGCTTTATATATAATAGCCAGAACCTGGAAAGAACCCAGATGTCCCTCAACAGAAGAATGGATACAAAAAATGTGGTATATATACACAATGGAGTACTATACAGCCATTAGAAACAATGAATTCATGAAATTCTTAGAGAAATGGATGGAGCTGGAGAATGTCATACTAAGTGAGGTGACCCAGTCTCAAAAGAATACCCATGGTATACAGTCACTGATAAGTGGATATTAGCCTAGAAGCTTAGAACACCAAAGACACAAATCACATATCAAGTGATGTCTCACAAGAAGAAAGGAGTGGACACTGGTGCTAGAATGGACCAAAACATCATTGTGGGAGAGTACAAGAACAGTAAAGTGGGAGGGGGTGGATGCGGGAGCAGGGGGAGGGAAAAGGACATGTGGGACCTTTGGGGGTGGGGAACCAGAAAAAGGGAAATGAATTGTAAATATAGAATATATACAATAAAAAAAAAAGAGAATGGTGATAAGAGTAAATATTTGTTGAAAATTAAAATCACAAAAATATCAACAAATGAAATAGTAAACATTTAAAAACACATTTGAGTGAAAAATTATATATCTGTACTTATTACTATTTTTACTGTTTTGCGCCCAGTAATTTATTTAATATATTTTAACTTTCCAATTCTTAATCTGTCTTCTTGACATAAAATATTTTTTCTTTAGCATTATTTTACTCACAGATTTCATAGACCTAGCACCTAAGTCATTATTCATGATTTTGAAACCTAGATATGTACAAGGACAAAGACATGCACAAAGTCACAAGAGACTTTCACTCCTGTGGATGTGAATCCCCCATCATTTCCAATGCCAAGATTTTCACTCAACACATTGTTTTCACGTTTTATCAACTAGGTCATGATGAAATAACCCATTAAATACTTCACTGACATCTCAACAAACTATGTCTGAGTAATTAATTTTCTCTGTCTAAGCCCTTCATTGTTCCTGTCAAACAGTGCATTCTTGGTGACTATAAATTTGATCATGGCCTTTTGCAATAAAAACTATATGCAGAAATGATGTCAGACATTGTCAAAGAGTTCCAGCTGCCCTATCGCAGTCCACTGTCCTCAGTCCAACACCTGGAAGGAACTGGCTCAATGCCAGCAACATCAGTGTGACAAAATGTTCAATATCCCTGTTATCCATCTTTAAGATTTCCAAATGCTACCACTCATTGGAAAGAAACATTAACATAGTCTGCCATAAAGGAAAAATTAGACATAATCTTCAAGCTAATACAGCATTTCAAAAAAATATACAAAATACTGATGCAATTGAATCACAATTCTATGTTCTGAAATGGGAGTTTGCCTGGATTATGAGTACCACAAAACTTTATAACATATACTATACTCCCCTGTCATGCTAAGTCAGATATTCTGAATTCTATTTATCAGCATACCACTGACTTAAAACATGTCTATTTTCCCTTAACTTTGATTTTTTTTTCTGTATGTATCGTTCAGTTTATTTTTTCATCACAAGGAGTATCTTTCTTCAGATTTCCCCACCATATTTTAGGCTAAGGTTGTTTGCATCTTGGATCACATTTTAGCCTAAATCCTGCACATTGAAAACATGGACTCAATATTCAAATATCTTTTAATAAGAGGAACTTACTTAATGCCTTAGCCTGCATTCCCTCCATCAGCAGCTCTGTGACAGTCAGATTGAAATGTATTCTCCAGCAGCGTTTCTGCTTGGCAGCATTATCTGTCTTAGCAAATCAATATAGAAATCATTCATTGCTTATCAAATTATTCAATCAAAAAGATGTAACTATTTTGAGAGGGGCCAGAGAAAGAGAGTCTATAAATGAGGTAATTGCTGTTCATTCACTATTGAAATTGTCTGTTCCATTTCAGATTGTGAAAAACGGAATAGATGCTTAGCTTATCTGGCCAAAGATGAATGTTGTTTTGAATCTTATGTCTTCTTACTAACCTACTGCAGACAAGTTAAAGATACAAAATTAAAATAAGATTTGTTCCTTGACTGAGTTGTAATCTGACAACTCTATGAGCCTCTCAGTATTTATATGTTGGGGTGTGATATTGTATATATTTCACATAAAAATGTCTTTATTCACATGTTTATTTTGTAATTATAATAGTTTGCTCATACATAACTCATCAATGTTAATGTCTTTAGTTTATTGGACAGTTTTGTGTATGTGTGCATGTTTTTAGGTGTTGCATTGTTAATGTGTGTGCCTGTGTGTGGAAGACAGAGCCCAGTCTTGGCTGCTTTTCCTCAAGTACCACCAGTGGTGAATTTTGTAAGACACAAACCTCTTACTGGCCTGAACTTGCTAATTAGATCAGGCTGGCTATCCTTTACTGATCTCTAATTCCCCAATACTCAGATCATTCTATATGTTCACACATATAGCTTTTATCATTTGAACTCTGAGAACCGACCATGGCAAGCATTTCACAGATTGAACCATCTTTACCTTCTGTTTATATAGGAGATTTTTCAAACTGGGAATCCCAAATTTAATAAGAACTGTCTTGAGTAGTCTGAAGAATCCCTGGAAGATTTGAAGCTTGGTGTTCTTCTATGAGCAGGTTGTCAGATCACGGATACTGATAATTTTGAAGCCAAATGTTCTATTTGGTGTCATTATGCTAGCATTTCAATTTTTGTGTATTTTTAAACATATTTATGATAGAAGAATATCATGTTCTTGCCAAACATTTATCATTGCTTGTAGAATTTCAGAGGAATACCCCAAGACAGTAACTTTTACAGTGACATCATTTTCTCCTAAGGAGGCCATAACTAAGTGCTATATGTTTATGAATATATTCATTTTACTATGCAATTTTAATATACATTTTACTTTTACATTGTCTAGATGTGTATGTATGTGTTTGTATATAGTATGTGTTTGTGTATGCATGATTACATGTGTATGGATGCTCTTCCATGCATATTTTTAATAAAAAACCTGTTTCCAAACATTTTTTTTACAAATCTTTTCTTAGATTTATTTATCAAAAGCTCATAATTTAATAACTTCTGTTCTACTATGAATATAATTTTCTTTTTCAATTTTTTAACTTACTGTATACATAGCACCTTATTAAATTTGTTTAAATTTATTTTTTATTGAATATCATCTTCATTTGCATTGCCAATGGTAAAACCTTTCCAGATATCCCCCCTTCCCTAAGACACCAAACCCCTTCCCCTCCTCCTTCCCCATGTCTTCACCTGTATGTCTCTCCACCCAACACACTCCCTCCTCCCCCCTCCTCAGTTTCCCTTTGTTGAGCCTTTACCTGACCAAGGACCATTCCTCCCACTGATGCCCAACAAGGCCTTCCTCTGCCACATTTTTGCCTGGAACCATGTGTGTCCCTTGGTTGATGGTTCAGTCCCTGGGAGTCTTGGGGCATCTGGGTGGCCAAAATCATTGTTGTTCCCATGGGGCTGTAAACCCCTTCAGCTTCTCTGGACCACCCTCCAGCTCCTCCATTGGGGTTCCCATGCCCAGTCCAATAGCTTGTTGTTAGCATTTGCCTCTGTATTTGTAAAGTTCTGGCAGGGCCCCTCCAGGGACAACCATGGCATGCTCCTTTTGGTATACACTTCTTTTGTCCACAGTAGTGCCAGGGTTTGTTGACTATTTATAGGATGAATCCCCAGGTAGGGCAGTCTCTGTGTGGCCTTTCCTTCAGTCTCTGTTCCACACATTCTTTGCTCCATTATTGCTCCTGTGGCTATTTTGCTCCCTTTCTTAGAGGAACCAAAGCACCTTCACTTAAGTCCTCATTCTTCTTGAGCTTGGTGAATTGTAACTTGTTTATTTTGAGCTTTTGGGCTAACATCTGCTTATTAATGAGTGCATACCAAGTGTGTTCTTTTGTGATTGGGTTGCCTTGCTCAGGATGACACTTTCTAGTTCCATCCATTTGCCTAAGAATTTCATGAATTCATTGTTTGTAATAGCTGAATAGTACTCCATTGTGTATATATACCATAGTTTCTGTATACATTCCTCTGTTGAGGGACATCTGGGTTCTTTCCATCTTCTGGCTATTATAAGTAAGGCAGCTATGAACATAGTGGAGCATGTGTCCTTATTACATGTAGGAGAATCTTCTGCGTATATGCCCAGGAATGATATAGCTGGGTCCCATGGTAGTACTTTGTCTAATTTTCTGAGAAATCACCAAACTGATCTCCAGAGTGGTTTTACCAGCTTGAAATACCATCAACAATGGAGAAGTGTTCCTTTTTCCCCACATCCACTCCTGCAACTGCTGTCCCCTGAGTTTTTCATCTTAGCCATTCGGACTGGTGTAAGGTTTCTCAATGTTGTTTTGATTTGCATTTCCCTGATAACTAAGGATGCTGAACATTTCTTTAGGTGTTTTAGAGCCATTTGAGTTTCCTCAGTTGAGAATTCCCTGTAGCTCTGTACCCCATTCTTTAATAGGCTTATTCGACTCTCTGGAGACTAACTTCTTTAGTTCTTTGTATACATTGGATATTAGCCCTCTGTCAGCTGTAGGGTTGGTGCTTTTAATGAAGTGGAAAAGGGCATGGTTTCAATAAAAAATTAAAGTAGTTTATAAAACCTACTTCTTAAAATGAAATATTTGTTTAACTTTATATGGTTATTGAGAAAAATAATTTCTCAAGTTGTTGAGAATATTAGTGTATATATTAAGCAACATTTTAAATGCTATATTTCTTTGACTTGCTTTTAGTCTGATATAATTGATTGCTTTAGGCAAGTTTTCTTCTGTAGTTCAGATTGACCTCGAACTCACTATTGCCACTATTAAACTGGTAGTGATCTGCCTGGCTTCTCAAGCACAAGGATCACAAGGCTGGCATCATGCCCGTTTCTCAGTGTCATTCCTCTTTGTGGGAATGTTTCAAAGACAACCCAGAGTTTTCCAACATGGTTTCCTCTGGGGGTCACCAGATGGACCCATGAAACCTTTGTTCTAACCCCCTCTTGTTCTTGTACCTAAAACCATATTTTATATTTCTAATAGTTCTAAAAAGGATGCTGCATGTAAAATATCCCAGCATAAATATCTGTATCTGGAAACAAACATTCTCATACAAAGGCACAATCTATGAACTCAGGAAATCAGTGTCAGAGCAATGCTAGTCTTTGACAGGCAGAGCTGTTATGGAGTTTAGCAATTGAACCATAAATGTCACACACACCACCACCACCACCACCACCACCACCACCACCACCACCGCCACCACCACCATCAACAACAATCTGATTGAGTTTATAAAGTTGCCTGGCCTATTTAATTTTCCTTAATTTAGAACAGTTTATGAGTCATTTTGTAATTGATTCTATTGTTATGTTAGAATAATTTTAACTATATTGCTACATATTCTCAATATGGATTTTAGCTGATGTTTTCTCATGAATTTTTTTTAGATGAATCATAGTAATATCACAAACCTGATCATGTTGCAAGGTAACCAACACCAGTTAATCCTATTTCTACAGTGATAAATTTTGCAGTCATAAAGACAAATGATGATTTTATAAATCAACACTAGGTACTTAACACTATGTCAAAGGTGGATAATTCCATGTTACTTTTAAGATGTGTGGAGTTATTTTATAATATAGAGAAGTATTTAAAACACATAAAAGCATATCAAGAAAATAATATATTATGCTTTAAATTTTAAAAATTTGTTCCCATTAGTATATTTATTCACTTAAAATCCCAATCCTAGCCCCTCCCCTAGGACCTCTGTCTCATGGCCACTTCCTCTGTCACTCTCTCCCCTTCTTCTCTGAGAAGGGTGAGGTCCCCCTGGGATGCTAAATCACCCTGACATCTCAAGTTACTGCAGGACTAGGTATATCCTCTCCTCCTGAGTCCAGCCAAGACAGCCCAGTTAGGAGGACAGGATCCACAGGCAGACAACAGACTCAGTCTAAGCCCCTGCTCCAGTTGTTGGGGGACTGCCATGAAGACCAAGCTCCTCATCTGCTATGTCTGTGCAGGAGGCCTGGGTCCAGCTTGTGAATTCTTTTTGATTGGTGGTTCAGTCTCTGGGAGCCCCCAAGGGTACAAGTTAGTCGACTCTGGATCTTATTTTCTAGTTCCATCCATTTGGCTACAAATATCATGATGTCCATGTTTTTAATAGCTGAGTAGTATTCCATTGTATGAAGGAACTACATTTTCTTTATCAGTTTTTTGGGTGAGGAACATCTGGTCTGTTTCCAGTTTCTGACTATTACAAATAAAGTTGCTGCGATAGTTGAGCAAATGTCCCTGGAGTATGGTGGAGGATTATGGTTATGTACCTAGGAGTGGTACACCTGGGTACTGAGGTAGGCCTATTCTCAATTTTCTGAGAAATTGCTGGATTGATTTTTAGAGTAGCTGTATAAGTTTTCACTACCACCACCAATGGAGGAGTATTCCCCTTGCTCCACATCCTCACCACTAGGTAATTGAATTTATAATCTTATCTATTCTGACAGATGGAATCTCAGAGTTGCTTTGGTTTGCATTTCTATTGTAGATTTCATCTAATGCTTATATTATATTAATTGGGTTCCCAAAATTGCACAAAATCCACATGTAAGTCCCTAAGAGTCCCTGCCCCCCACTGGTTCTGGGGCTACTGGCAGCCAATGGCTGGACAGTGAGAGAGAGAGATAGGGCTTTAGGATTTGCTGGCAAGGGGACCAAGAAAGGAAGACACATTTAAAAGGGGAAAGGAATAAGGAGGAGGCCTGAGAGGTGAGAAGAGAAAGAGAATGAATCATGTAAGAGCTGGGGAAAAGCATCTAGGGAAGTAAAGATGGAATATAGATTTTAGTGAGTAATAACTCAGGAATATCAGGGGGAGGTGTTATTTAGCCGCATGGAAGTTCAGAAGTGCTCAGCCATTGAACTGCTTAAGGCATATAAAAACTTATGGCTGCATGTGTGTGTCTTTCATTCAGCAAACCAGATCATTGGGCAGGTAGGTGGCTAGGAATGTGCTGTCACCAGGGTGATTTGAGTGGAAATTAATTGGCAACAGCAACATATTTCCCTAATGACTAAGGACACTTCTTTAATTGCTTCTTGGCCATTAGAGATTCCTCTGTTGAGAATTCTCTGTTCATCTCTGTACTCCATATTTTAATTGGGTTATTTGGTTTCTTGGTATCTAGCTTGAGTTCTTTATATATTAGCCTTCTTTCAGATGTAGGATTGGTGAAGATCTTTTCCTAATCTGTAAACTGCTATTTTAATTTTGTCCTATTGACAGTGCCCTTTGACTTACAGAAGGTTTTCAGTTTCATGAGGTTTCATTTATCATTTTTTATCTTAGAACCTGAGCCATTAGTGTTCTGTTCTGCAAGTTGTCTCCTGTACCAGTGCATTCAATATTATTTGAAGTGGAAATTTCTGGTCATGTCATGTGATGTACTCATATGGTGTTTTGCTAAGGTAGACACATGTGATATTTTATTGAAGAAAGAAACATGGGAGGATACATGATGTTTTGAAAGAGTATAAGTGGGACTCCAAGGGCCGGGATAGCATGCTTGCATAGCTACCTGTGCAATGCTTCCTTGGTCTTGCATCTTAGGCGCTCTTGACTTCATTGAGAGTCATGGCAGAGAACTCTTGGCATTCTGGCTGGTCCTGGTCACTCCTGCTGACTCAGGCTGATTCAGTGGAGTTCTGTTTATATCTACTATTGTTGATTCATATTTGGTGATACTTTTGAACTGGACTGTTAGTATCTTGACACTACTGAACAGGGCTGCTGGTGTCCCTGACACACAGAGATTGGAATCACCCAAAGAACTACTTGTAAATAGGTCCACAGCCCCTTGTATTTATCATCCTTTCTCTCTTACATTTGGACAGTGAGCAGAACTCAGGTGGAAGTGTTGGAGAGTCCTTATTAAAGTAGATTTTGAAAAAATCTAAGTCTACAGCTATTTCTCACTTTCTATTAAATTTAATGCATCTGGTTTTATGTTGAGGTCTTTGTTACACTTGAACTTGAGTTATGTTCAGGATTATAAAAATGAACCTATTTACATTCTACATGTAGAGATCCAGTAAGACTAGTAAAATTTGCTAAAGATATTTTCATTTTTCCATTGTATGATTTTGGCTTCTTTGTCAAAAATAAAGTGTCTGTAAGCTTCATGGGTTTATCACAAGATCTTTGATTAAATTCCATTGATTAACCTGTCTGTTTCTGTACTAATACCATGAAGTTATTATAGGTCTGTAGCTCAGCTTGAGGTCAGGGATGGTGATTTTAAGGTAGGAAAAACATAAGTCTGATTAACTTTCTTTGCAACACTGAGGACTGGATATAAATCCTTTCCAATGTTAGTCAAGTGCAGGTTACATCTTTAGTACTCAGCAACTTGTTAAGGTTTTCAATGTGTCCTAAAATTGTTCATTTGGGAAGGGGATTGGAGAGCTAGCTCAATTGATAAAATTCTTGTTATACAAGCACACAGAACTGAGTTTGGATCCTTGCACTACTTAAAAGGGCCAGATGTGCCAAGCACATCTGTAATCCCAGCACAAATGAGGGGAAGACAGTTAAATTCCAGGGGCCAATCATTCTAGGCAAACTGGAGATCACTCCATTCAGTTCAATTTTTTTGTCTTAAAAATTAAGGTATAAACTTAGAAAGAAATGTCTGATATTGTTATCTAGAATTCACACACACATGCACATGTGTGGGCATACAAACACACACACACACACACACACACACACACACACACACACAGTTATATAGTCACATATTCACCACACAAAGAAAAATAATTTCTTTAGAAAATAAATTTTATGCTTGCCTTCCTATAAAGGAATATTCTTTTCTGAGCTATGGCTGGCTCCATCTGCCAGTGCTGGGGTTCTGCATGAAGTCCTTCCCTTAAACTTGCCAATGTCTTAGAAGACTAAAGAAGAAATTGGAGAGTTCTCTTAGTCTCTAGACGTAAATTCTGATTGTATTCACTCTGTCCTTTTCTTGAAAACTGATTTAGTTTTGAAATTGGATGGTATATGTTTCATACATGTAATGGAGTTACTGTGTCTTATGATATGCTTAAAAAACTCAGAATAGTCAGGTAATATCATTATATTCTTCTGAAGAAAAATGAAATATTTTAACTATACAAATTATAGTTGATTTTCAGGGGAGAAAATAGAGTCAGCGAAGGCTGAGAAGAGAGGAAGAAAGTTATTACAATACATTTAAAGTTAAAATTGTTTTAAATAATAAAATATAAGTAAAAAGAATTTACTGTTTGAATTAAAATTTAAGTTGCAGTTGATATCATTCTCAACCCATTTTGAGTCAGTTAAAGTAATGTGATAGGGTATCTTTAAAGAAGCAGATGCCAGGCAGTGGTGGCACACACCTTTAATCCCAGCACTTGGGAGTCAGAGGCAGATGGGTTTCTGAGTTTGAGGCCAGCCTGGTCTACAGATTGAGTTCCAGGACAGCCAGGACTATACAGAGAAACCCTGTTTCAAAAAACCAAAAAATAAAAAAATAAAGAAGCAGAGCCTCCCATGTTTTTGTAAGCATATAATAAGTAAATTTAAGGAGAAAGACAACCATCTATCTATCTATCTATCTATCTATCTATCTATCTATCTATCATCTATCTATCATCTATGTATCAGCTATCTATGTATCATCTATCTATGTATCATATCTATCTATCTATCTATCTATCTATCTATCTATCATCTATCTATCTATCCTTTCCATCTCTTTTGGAAAAGTGGAAGCATATTGAGTGAAGTTGTTTAGTGAGCATCTGAGCTCAGACAGACTTTAACACCAGTTGATACGGCCTTTTGGAGATGAAACTCTGAGGTCATGTTTCCTCTCTCGATGGAGAAAAATTTGTCATCTGAGCAATTATTTTTCACAATGAAATCCTTTATGATGTAACTCTCATTTTCTGCTATCTTTTCTTCTTTAGCATCCTCTACTAAAATAGATCCCTTTACTCCAGCCACACCGTACTAATCTACATGTTATTCCTACACTACCCCCTTTGGAGGATTGTCTGCAGCTGCAGGCTGGTTTATCACACTAACTCCTGTGCTCTGCAGACCACAGTGTTCACAGCTCCTTTAGGATTTGCTTCCCGATTTAAAATTATACTATAAAGGAATATTACTTAATTTTCTCAATGTCACAATAACATATATTTACTGTTTTTATTATGATCAAATCAATTCAGATAAATGATTGAGTTATTCCAAATGTTGAGTTTATACACATTAAATTGAATGATTTCTTCTTAGTAAAACCATCAACTTTCATGTATGAAACTGGAAAATTTTAAAACTAGGATATTAGAAATTAAGATTATCGTCATCCTATTATGGTTGAAGCTTTTAGTTATTTAATTCAGTGGGGGTTTTGTTGTTTGCTTGTTTGTTTTGAGACAGTATGTATAAACCAGATTGCCTTTGAGTTCTCCATCTATAAAGAGGATATGGTTGAATATCTAATCTCCTGCCTTTCGTACCAAAGTGATGTATATGTAGATGTATAAGTATGTGTATGCATATGTGTATATGTATATATGTGCCATTGCTTCTAGTTTTATGTAGCACTGGGGGATAGAACCAAGGGTTTCTTTTATGCTAGGCAAGCACTCTACCAATCAGGGTGTATTGCATATCACTGGATGAATTTCAATTTTAGTATTATTAGGACTTGAATCAAATAGTTGTGGTTTCTCAGAAGCTTGTATTACCAGAACAATTCAGATAAATGAAATGAGGACAAATAGAGATTACTTTCATCATGCATAAGATGGTTTATTTGAACAGAGATTTTATTTTTGCTTATGACGTTCTGATTTTGCTTTTCAGATGTCCTTCATAGATGCCTACAAATCAAGTGGCATTTCAAGAGAGAAGCCCTATGAGCTTCTCTGTAGCTTCCCTGTATATAATATAGTAAGCAGCAGAAACTAGCAGTCCATTCAGTCTCTGTCTGGAGAGCTCATGAATGAAATTTTTTCAAATTCTTTTAAAGAGCCTTTTAGTTTTGTCTATATTGATGATGAAGTTCTTTCAGTTTGAAAAAAAATCATTTTTGTCTAAAGTATATCATGTAAAACATAAGCACAATATGTGCCTTTCATGTGTTTATTTATAAGCATCAGAGCTTTGAAAAACCGCTGTTTACATTTTCAAGGAGTCTTCCATCAGACATCTTTAGGCACAGAGTTTTGATGTCTGCATTTGGATACGGTCATAAAATTTCTTTACACACACTCAAACAGCAATACCATCAGCTAATTGCTGCTTCAATCAGCCACCTGTGCTGCAGAAGCTGAGCCAGCACAGGCAAATGGACTCTGGTAAATAAAACATGAAATTGTCAAAAGATCTGTGACAAATGGGAGAAAGCATCCCACGCCCAGATCACGTGAGCAATCAGAGCACAGCACACCAATACAAAATTCATAATAATGCAATATTCATATAAAAGTCAATTGCACTTCACTGCATGTCCTCAGTCACGTCTTTGCATTTCCCTTTGTTTTGTTCTATGTGGTGTTTGTGTGTGTGCATATCTGTGAGCAGAACTAACTTGCCCCTGCAGGTCACGATGAAATACATTGGTTGATATCAGGTCATTCTTTGCTATCACTGCATTGATTTCTGAGACAGTATCTCTGTGACTAACCAGGATATCACTGATTTGTTTAAACTAGCTGGGCAGAAAACTTCAGGATTTACTTGTTTCTGACTCCCAGCACTGATTTTCAGGATGTAAGCAGCTTCTTTTCTTTTTTCAAAAGATTTATTTATTTTATGTGAATACATTTGTTGCTGTCTTCAAACACACCAGAAGAGGGCATTGTATCCCATTACAAATGGTTGTGAGCAGCTACGTGGCTTCTGGGAGTTGAACTCAGGACCTCTGGAAGAGCAATCAGTGCTCTTAAATGCCGAGCCATCTCTCTAGCCCCATACACACAACTTTTACATTGATGCTGACCGTGCAGACTCAAGTACATATGCCCATGTACCAAACACTTTACCACTGGCTATCCCCCTAGCTTCTCAGCAAGTGTTTAAAAATATACTAGGTATTACTGTTAAGTAAATATAATGTTACAATGAAATGAGTATGGCTCAAAAATTAGAAATAAAAAGGTTTTGGTATTAGGGCATAAACATTGAATATTTTCCAACAAGGTGGAGTATCGTGTGCTCCACTTCAAGAAAGAATTAGATAGTGTCTCCTCCTTCCAAACTTGTTACCGGCTATGATGAGCATATGGGTACTGTAAGAGTAATGTATCCTCTGACAGCAAGGAAGAATGTTTTAGAATTAAATGTTAGACCTAATCCATCTCAAACATCCCAGTCCAGATTAACACATCTGGATTAACACTCCCACAGCTGAGGCTCAGTGACAGAACAGGGGCGAGAAGGATTGTAAATGCCAGAGGATCAGGAGCTACACTCATAAATTCTCAGCAACACGACTACCAAAACATGAACTGAACAAGGTTGATACAAATAGACATGGCAACTGGATAGCAGAAAAACACATGAAGCATGATGGGGGAAAGCCCATGAGTATCAGCTCCACACAAAAAACTATTGGCAACTGGGGAAAGTTGGGAGCGGAAGAAGTGGCCTTCATCTGAAGACTGCAGCAATTGGTTGTTTAGTCCTAAACAGTCAGCCTTCAAATGGACAAGCTAGAATTCTGAACACATACATACTTATCACACACACACACACTTTCTTAGGTTTGTTTATTTTTCCATGTTTTTAAACTTTAGTTTTCTATTCATTTATTTATCTATTTATTTTACATACTGATGGCTACACCTCCTCCCATTCCCCCCTTAACATATCACTTCGGTTCCTCTCCTTTTCAACTCTAAAAGGGTGCTGACCCCTTCCCCTGCTTATCCCCATATCAAGCTTTAGGGTCAGCCCTACTGAAGACTGAGCTGCCTATCTGCTGTATATGTGCCGGGGGCCTCAACCTACCCTGTATATTTTCTTTGATTGGCAGTTCAGTCTCTGAGAGCCCCCAAGGGTTCAGGTTAGTTGACTGTTCATCTTTCTGTGGAGTTCCTTTCCCCTCAGGGCTTTCAATTCTTCCCTTAACTCTTTCATATGGGTTTGCAAGCTATGTCCAGTGTGTGGCTGTGGGTCTCTGCATCTGTTTCAGCCAGCTGCTGGGTGGAGGCTCTCAATGGACAGGTATGCTAGGCAGGACAAATTTTGGCTCAAATGTTTTGCGGGTGGATTGTTGTCCTTATCCCTCTCCTAGGAGTACTGCTTGGATACAGGAGGTGGCCTCCACAGGTTCCATATCCCACTGCTATGTATCTCTTCCAAGATGAAATTTTTATTTATTTTATGTATGACTGGTCACAGATATTATAACATTTTGTGGGACCAAACGAGAACAAGAGCAACAATAACAACAACAACCACATAGGTGTAAAAGTTAATAAAAGAGCAGGAATTTCCTCGTACTTGTTTGTTTGCTTGCTTGCTTGTTTGCTTGTTGAGGAGGATGTGTTAAAAGTCTGTTATAAAATATAGATTGTAAAATTATAACTTATAGTGTAAGGTAAAACTTGGAACTCCCAAATATAGCTTCTTTCAGAGTACCCAAGTATCTACTTTCTCTCCATTTGTCACTCTTCCAAATGGATTTCATTAGATAAACTTTTAACCATCAAAGCATTCCTGTGGAATAAGGCTTAATTTTTCAAAAAGCAAGAGCGTGAGGTACAGGAAACAAAGATATTCTTAAAGCTACAAAATGAATTTGTATCCCCCCCCAGATGAATTCAAACCAAGCAGAGTAATGTCTCTCTTCTGAGTTACAATGCTGTAATGGCTCACTGTCCAAGATAAAGAAAATAGTCTTTACGTCAAAATGTTGGACGAAGCTCTGAGTATCAGAGTCCACATTATTTTTCCATCGCTGCTCTTCCTTTACGAGCCTTCTTATACTAATCCACGTATCCTCCCTTTGCAGCTCCTCTTCTACTATAGATTTTGAAAGATCAAAGCGTTTCAGAAATTCTGAAGCCCCATCAAAATGTAATCCCCTCTGAGAGGGATGGCCAGAGCTAGCCTGACAATTCAAGCAATCCTGCTGTGAAAAAATGAGAAATGATTACTTTGGACATGGGAGAAATGCCTTTAGCTCCAAGCCTAGGCTTCCTGTGTCGTATACATAAAGCACAGATTAAACCCCCAGCTAATGTTCTATCCAAAAGAAGCACTCGTGTATATCCTCAGCTTTTCCACTTAGACAAGATGAAGAGCTAAGTGAATACAGCTGGAAGTTAAGCCATTTGTTCCAGATGGCGCAGATACTTCAAACTTGATGCTCCTAAGGCTACAGAGACACAATGAGTTTCACTCTAGCAGATTCAATAATGTGTTTGCTACGTTTACTTCTCTAACATATGAATAGGATGTGTATCAACAAAAATGGCTGTCAATGCCCACAAAGCAGGGTACAGAAATGAGATAATAGTCTGTAAAACACGACTTTAAATATGTCTTTGACTCACTGATATGTTTATTTTCTGTGCATATAGTTTGGATTTAAAAATTACTTTTACAAACTGGAGAGATGGCTTAGCTGGTAAAGCACATGGCACATAAGCATGAAGGCCAGATTCAGATCCCTAGAGCACATGTAAGGCCAGGCACCCACACATGTATGTGTATCCCACATCCATTCAAACATTCATACATTCATATACTCTATACAAAGTATATATTATATAATTACATATTGCATATTACTTTTAAATGGTTACACCTTAATTACATTTCTATGGAGCTAAAGCTCTACAAAATGGTTGTTTATTTGCAAGCACATATTTATAGATTGGTCCATATGTTGTGTTTTGCCTGAGGAGTATGAATCAGAGATAAGAATCTGGAATAAATCTTTGTGCTCTGGACATTAGGGGTGTCAATCATTAAAGAAACAGCCCAGGGTCTGTTATCAGAATAGGCTGCTGCACATGTTTTGATGTTTTTTGTTTTTGTTTTTTGTTTTCCTGGCTACGTTGTGACCAATGTAATTTCCCATTGTGTTCACAGATGCATGTTATTGTACTTGTTGAAATATCAAAGGCCTATAGTCTGGACAACTTTAGCATCTCCAAACCTTCCCTTGTCCTGCCTCTGCTGGGCAGCTTTCATCAGATGTTCTTATGATAATTACTGATTATGTGAGAGGACTTAGCAGTTTCTAATATACCTCAAACTCTCAGTCAGTGTTGCCTGCATGCTGATTCAAGAAACGCTGAAGAGTACCAGCCCTTTCTCCATCCTTCCACCTAGTGGAAGGCTGGAAGCAGCAGCACAGTCATTTACCATGAAGCCTGCGGTACTGCATGGAACATCTTAGATGTAGTCATTCTTCATTTGACTCTTGGTTTCCTCACTATTGAGCTACTGTAAAGTTGGCAAATGATGGTAGCTCCCCATGACCATCCTGCGAATTGCATCTTTAAGATTAAAATCACCCGATTAACAACAAAATTTGTCAATTTATCCAGTTTAAGTAGTTCTTACATAGTATAAGCAGTAGCTATACTGCATGTACCACACATCTTTACATAATTTATGTACAGCCTGATAGAGACGGTGACTGCCAGGACTTCTTCAGAGAAGAGAGCAATTTGGAGGAACGAACAAACCATTAGCACATAGTAAATGTTTCACTGACACTATGATGAGAAACATTTGCTGTTTATTTTCATTCCAGGTCCACAAACACCTAGATAAATAAATGGTCATTGTTCATGTTACCTTTGATTCACCATAAATGAATCAGATCTCAAGGAGTGATTTGCTCAGTTCTCTGAAATTTTTAAAAGACCTGAGAAATGAGATAAGACACCATGTCTTTATTTCTGCTAAGTAGCACACACAGAAATACATTCGTTCATGATCCCATTAATAAATTCATTCAATTTTTGCATTAAGAAGTCTTTCCTGGGTATCAAATAAATGTAATTGTGGAAGCATTCCTGGGGGAATGAAACAAAGCATCATATCCTGAGAAACTATGACAATGTTTCAAATTAAACAGAATAACCACGTAGCTAAAACAGATTAAATGGTACCAAATTCTCCACATGATGCTGTCTTCAGGACATGTGCCCATGGCTGGTGGAGTCCACTTTTCCTATTCTATTAAACTATTTTAGGTCAGTTATAAAGACTATTTCCAGGCTAATTCACTGCTCAAAGCTCTTCTATATACTTTAATGAACTAGAGAACATTATTTTGAAGAAATCAAAAATGGGAGAATTCTCAACAATAAATGGGAAATATCTCATCAAATAAAAGGCTCTTCAATGAACCAATGATTGCCCTGATGCTGCCAAAAGCAAGGCAGTACCCCAAGCAGAAATTTGCATGAAGAATTCATGGGTGGGAGGTGAAATGTGTGGGAAACTGGGTTGAACCTGTCAGGACCCTACTGAGATTCCCAGCGTTTGCTACCTAATGATGTTCGTGAAGTTTTCCCTCCATGGGGTTAACATTAACCCACTTAATGAACGTTGCACCTTTAGGAGATTTCACCAAACCGAAGAACATCTGTTAAGAAGAAAAAAGGAGCAAACTTGTGGCAGGGCATATACAAAACGGATATGAATAGCAGAAAAGGCTCTGATGTAACAAGAGCCCTCTGTATACATAGGCATGGAGTTTCACCAGTAAGATGTGAAGAGGAGATATTCTTAGAGCTTTCTCAAAGGGAACAGTCCAAACATCTCTACTGTGATGGTTTGTACATGATTGGCCCAGGAAGTGACCTCATTAGGAGGTGTGGCCTTATTGGAGTAGGTGTGTCACTGTGGGTATGGGCTTAAAACCCTCACCCTGGCTGCCTGGAAGTCATTATTCTCCTCACAGCCTTCAGATGAAGATGTAGAACTCTAAGCTCCTCCTGCACCATGCCTGCCTGGATGCTGCCATGTTTCTGCCTTGATGACAAAGGACTGAACCTCTGAGCCTGTAAGACAGCCCCAATAAAATGTTGTCTCTTATAAAACTTGCATTGGTCATGGTGTCTGTTCACAGCAGTAAAACCCTAACTAAGACAGAAGTTGGTACCAGGGACTGGAGTATTGCTGTGATAGGCCTGACTATGCTTTTGTTCTGAAGAATATGGATTTTGGGGACTTTGGATTTGGAAAGCCACGGAATTCTTTAAGTAGGGCTTAATGGGCCAGACGAGTAGGACTATGTATGACAGTGGTGCTGAGGGTCATTTGAACTGTGTAGGCCTGACGGCCCAAGAGGTTTCAGTGGAGAAGAACTTTAATATGTGGCTGAGAGACTCTTTTTGTGATGTTTTGGTGAAGAACATGGCTGCTTTTTGCCATTGTCTGAAGAGACTCCCTAGGGCTAAGGTAAAGAGATTTATATTAATTGCATCTGCAAGGAAAGTCTCAAAAAAGCCCAACAAAGACTTTGTTCTCTGGTTAAGTCTGATGAAGAGAATTTTGAACAAACATAGCAAGATGAGAAAAGAAAAGAACAAAATATATAATTTGAGTATTAAAGGGACTCCAGGAAGTGAAATGGAGCTGAATTCAAGGATATTAAATTGAATTAAAGGAATGGTGACCTTGGGGGCAAGATTCACCCAGTTAACTTTAAGTCCAGGCATGATAGTACAAGCCTTTAATCCCAGGAGGCAAAGATAAGCAGATCTCTGAGTTCAAGGCTCAAAAGGATCAAATTCTAGGTCAAGAAAAACTTTAATCCAGGCTTGGTGGACCACACCTTTAATCCCAGTGCTTAGGGGACATGCATGCAGATCTCTTGAGTTCAAAGTCTGTCTAAGGAGCAAGATTCAGGACAGCCAATTTAGGCAGTGAGGGAGCTGGGAAAAAGGAAGCTAGTGATGTAATAGATCAAGGGGGCCAATGTTCCAGCTCCTGAAAGCAGCAGAACTCAGCAGCTTCAGCCATGTGTCTTTGCTTTTATATTCAAGAGGAAAAGATGACTACTGAAACAATTGATGCTGGTTAGTTGGAGCTAAGAAATTAGTGGTGATAAAGAAAAGAACAGCATCACTGAGGTAAAATATGGGAAGTGTTTTCTGAGAGCACAAAGAAGCTTTATTCCAGAGATAGCCAAGTGTTCCTCATGCTGCAGCTGTACTTGGTAACGTGTAAGAATCATCCAGGTGGTACTGGTTTTGAAGGCATGAAGGCATCATGAAGAACAGCTGAGGCTTGGTACTGTGAGAGGCCATGGAAGGCCATTGGTGAAAGTGCACCCTCAGTTGTAATTGACAGCCCAGGACTGAAGGGGTCATGTAAAGGAGTTGAGGCTTGGTACCATGAAGAGAGCCTATGAGAGGCTTTGGTGAAGCATAGTTGCAGTGGAAGACCCTAGCATACTGGAGATGCCAGTACCATGGGGTGACCACCAAGAACAGCAGTGGCAGTGAGTGAATCAACCTGAACTTAGAGTGCTACAGAGGGCAGAGCTGGAGAAGTGACACCAGCTCTTTGGAGATACACAGAAGATCATGTGTGGATCTCAGACATTGGAACAAGAAGCTGTGGATCCGAAATTGACTTGGGGTACCCAAGATGTTAAAGATGCCAGAGTCACAGGATGCCTGCCAAGGAAAGCTTCTAACAGGGAGTAGAACAAGCCCAGGAGAAATAACCTTGTTGTAGTCAACAAAGATGAAAAAGTAGTTGGATATCTGAAGACAGCTTTGCCATCAGACATGGAGATACAGAGTTTGGACTTTTCCCAGCTGGTTTCCTGTCTTGCTTGGAGGATTACAGTTAAGTGATTGAATGAATCTCAGAAGAGACCTTGAACTTTGGACTTTTAACACTGTTGAGAGTGCTATTAACTACAGGGACTTTTGAAGTTGGGCTAAATGTATTTTGCATTATACTATGTTTAAGTATGGCCCCCATAGACTCAGGTTGAACAGGCCTATGTGGGCCAGGGAGTGGAATGTGATGGTTTGTACATGATTGGCCCAGGAAGTGACCTCATTAGGAGGTATGGCCTTATTGGAGTAGGTGTGTCACTGTGGGTGTGGGCTTAAAACCCTCACCCTGGCTGCCTGGAAGTCAGTATTCTCCTAGCAGACTTCAGATGAAGATGTAGAACTCTAAGCTCCTCCTGCACCATGCCTGCCTGGATGCTGCCATGTTTCTGCCTTGATGACAATGGACTGAACCTTTGAGCCTGTAAGACAGCCCCAATTAAATGTTGTCTCTTATAAAACTTGCATTGGTCATGGTGTCTGTTCACAGCAGTAAAACCCTAACTAAGACATCTACCTTAACTTAAAATTAAAATTACATTCATTGTATATATTGTAAGTGTGTGAGTGAGTGAGTGTGTGTGTGTGTGTGTGTGTGTGTGTGTGTGTGCTGTGTGCTGTGTTTGTATATACATCACAGAACTCATGTAGAAGTGAGGGGACAACTTTCAGGAGTTGGTTCTCTCCACCCACCTTCTAAATACCAGGTAATCAAACTGGGGTTGTCAGGCTTGCTGGCAAACACATGTATCCACTGCATTGTCTCACTGGCTCTGCTTAACTTGTATATATAGATCCACATATATATTATGTGATAAGAACACATGGAATCACGGAGACACAGATGCTTTATCAATCTTACTCATCATTATCTCATAAGCCAGAGAGTCAACTTTAAACCCAGTTTTTACTCCAATATCTGTCAATCAGTATTGCATTTCTTTTTAAATAGCAGAGAATCTCTAAACCTAGCAATGATTTTTTAATACAAGTTTTCATCTTACTGAAAGAAGCCTGTCCTGTGGCATTTCACTTACGGTAGTACAACAACTTACCATTTCACTTTCTTCTTCACTAGCCTCACACTGCGATACCAATGCAGCTGCTGGCTGTCATGATGGAAGCATTACAGAAGGTTGCATATAAAGGCTCCTGTACTTACAGTCCTTCTGAAATTTCCTGATGCCACTGACTGTATCCTTCTGACAGAAAGCATTCGATCACCTGCATTGGTGGATAATGTATAGATCCTGCATGGAAGAATGAAAGAGGCACAGGAGTTCAAAGCAGCTAGTGCTGCTGGGACCCTCTGAGCCACCATGTTTTACTTTCCTGTATTAAGACCTGTGAATCAATGATGTAACAGTCATATATGGTTCAAAATCCCTGTGTTCTTTCACATATGACTCTTGCAACTTCAACAATATTTTAATTTACAACAAACCTTCAATGTGACTGGTCAGCTCTACTTTTCTTCCCTACTCATTCTAATGTATAAATGTGGACACTGGTAACAATAGGAGCTGTTCTCAGCTGTAATGTGTATTTTGTTTCTTGTCTTGATGTATTTAGAATGAATGTCTCCCACTTATAGCTGATTTCACCTCATGTACGTAGTGACAATCTGGTGCTCACCAAGTTTCTGACCTTTAAGGTGATTTTCTCTAATCAAGGCTATGCTTAGGTGGTTTCATTGAGCAATTAGTTTTCTTACATATGTTAAGATACATATATGTATATATGATTATTTTATGTATTTACATTGCAAATGTTGGCTCCCATCTCAGTTCCTCCATCCAGAGTTCTTCACCCCATTCCCTCCCTCTCCTCTTTGCCTCTGAGAGGCTGCTCCCTCACCCACCCATTCTCTCCTCAACCCATCCACCCCTACTTCAGTCCCCTGCATCCCCCTTCCCTGAGGCATCAAGTCTCTACAGGGTCAAGTGCTTCCTCTTTTGCTGAGACAAGACAAGGCAGTCCTCTGCTACATGTGTGCCTAGAGCTAAGGACCAACCCATGTATGCTTTTGCTTTGTTCCTTAGTCTTAGTCTCTGGGAGCTCAAAGCATCCAAATTAGTTAATGCTGTTTTCTTCCTATTTGCTGTTAAGTATCTGCATCTGTCTCTGATAGCTGCTTGTAGATCTTCTCAGAAGACAGCCTGCCAATAGCACAGCAACCTACAGGTTGGAAAAGATCTTCATTAACCCTACATCTGATAGAGGGTTAATATCCAAAATATATATAACATACTCAAGAAGTTAGACTCCTAAATACCCAATTAAAAATTGGGTACAGAGCTGAACAGAGGAATCTTGAATGGCTGAGAAATGCTCAACATCCTTAGTCATCAGGGAAATGCAAATCAAAAAGACCCTGACACCGTTCAGAATAGCTAGGTTCAAAAAGTCAAGTGACAACACATGTTGGTGAGGATGTGAAGAAAGAACACTCCACCATTGCTGGTGGGGTTGCAAACTGATACAACCACTCCGGAAATCTATCTGGCAGTTCCTTAGAAAATGAGAAATAGTTCTACTTGAAGACCCAGCTATATCACTATTGGGCATATACCAAAAGATGTTCCACGATACCACAAGGTCATATGCTCAACTATATTCAAAGCAGCCTTGTTTGTAATAGCCAGAAGCTGGAAACAACCCAGTTGAGTTAGCCCTCAAATGAATAGTGAATACAGAAATACATAATAATTAAATACTATTCAGCTACTAAAATGATAATATCACGTATTTTTCAAGCAAATGTAGAAATTAGAAAATATCCTGAGTGAGGCAACCCAGATGCAAAAGGACATGCATGTTACTCACTAATAAGTAGATATTGGCCAAAGGTACAGAATACCCATGATATAACTCATAGACCATATGTAGGTTAACAAGAAGGAAGATCCAAATGAGGATGCTTATAGCAGCCTTGTTTATAATAGCCAGAAATTGGAAGGAGCCCAAATATCCCTCAAAGGAGGAATGGATACAGAAAATGTGGTATTTATACAATGGAATACTACTCAGCAATTAAAAATAATGAATTCATGCAACGTGTAGGTAAATGGTTAGACCTGGAAAATATCATCCTGAGTGAGCTAACCCAATCACAAAAGAATACACATGAAATGCAATCACTGATAAGTGGATATTAATGAGCCCAGAAGCCCTAAATACTCAAGGCACAATTAGCAAGTCAAATGATTCCCAAGAAGAAAGGAGAGGACCCTGGGCCTGGAAAGATTGGATCCAGTTTTGTAGAGAAACTGTGGGGGGAGGGGGAATGATTGGGGAATAGTTGGGGGGGAGAGGAACTATGGGACATAGGGAGGGGGGGAACTGGGAAAGGGGAAAGCCTTTGGAATGTAAACATAGAATATAGAAAATAAAAATTAAAGAAAAGGGGGAAGAAAATAATCATGAGAGTCAGAGAGAGAGAGGAATCTTGATGGGAGAAGGTAGAGGAAAAGATATAGGGGGTGGGGAATGGAAAGAAGCTCAGAGGGTCAGGAGAATGAGTGGGAATGTGCAGCTGCAGGTGGTAGGGGACAGGGCAACCATTTAAAAGTCTCAGAGACCTGGGATGTGAGAGGCTTCCAGGACTCAATAGGGATGACCTGAGCTGAAATGTTCAACAGTGGTGAGATGGAACCTGAAGAGAGCACCTCCAGTAGATAGAGGGCCCCCAATGGGTCCACCAACCTACCTTGAAATTTTCTGACCCAAAATTGTTACTGTCTAAAAGAAATTCGGGGAGAAAAATCTAGCAGATACTGAAGGAATGGTCACCAAGTGGACTGGTCCAGCCTGGGATCCATCCCATGGGCAGGCACAAAATCCTGATACTATTACTATTCCATGTTGTGCTTTAAGTAAGGTGAAAATTTTAATGTGATATATCTGCGATTGATATCAATATTTGCTTAGAATATCTCAAAGATAAACATCTCTTTCAACATGAAGATGGTTTTTAAAGAATACATTATTTGAAATGTAAATAAAGAATATACCTAATTTTTTTTAAAAAAGGAAAAATGCTTGGTATTATAATGTTAAGCATACTGCTACTATGGATGCTTAAATGTTGGCTGTAAGAACTTCACTGAGGAAAATCTATTTTCACCAGAAAGTGCATCAGCCAACTCCACAGTGAGTCATAGAACAGCTGCGACCTTTGATGTTATGGTGTTGAGATGCCAAAACAATAATAGTTTGGGGATAAATGGAATTAAAGCATACAGGATCAAAAGGACACACAGAGATTTTTTTGAATCAAAAATTCGTGGCAAATAATGTATAGCAAATAATTCTAGATAAGTGACAAATTTAAGGAAATAATATTTCTAATGTAAGTATGATATGTGTAAATACATTCAAAATTCTTAATTTTTAGAGACTTATTTTTATTGGATTTGCATGGATATCTATAAAGAATGTGTGGCTTGTTTGTGCAGGTGTCAGATCCACTGAAAGTGGAGTTACAGTAGGTAGTCAGCTGCCCAGCATTTGGCCAGGGAGCTACACTCTTGACCTAAAGCAGAGCACCTTGTATTCTTAACCATGAGTCATCTCTCCTACTGTCTTAGTTAGGGTTTTAGTGCTGTGAACAGATACCATGACCAATGCAAGTTTTATAAAAGACAACATTTAATTGGTGTTGGCTTACAGGCTCAGGGGTTCAGTCCATTGTCATCAAGGCAGAAACATGGCAGCATCCAGGCAGGCATGGTACAGGAGGAGCTGAGAGTTCTACATCTTCATCTGAAGGGTGCTAGTAGAAGACTGAAGACTGACTTCCAGGCAGCCAGGGTGAGGGTTTTAAGCCCACACCTACAGTGACACACCTACTCCAACAAGGCCACACCTCCTAATGAGGTCACTTCCTGGGAAAAGCATATACAATCCATAACATTCCACTCCCTGGCCCCCATAGGCTTGTTCAAACATGAGTCTATGGGGGCCATACTGAAACATAGCATAATGCAAAATACATTTAGTCCAACTTCAAAAGTCCCGGTAGACTATAGCAGTCTCAACAGTGTTAAAAGTCCAAACTTCAAGGTCTCTTTTGAGATTCATTCAATCACTTAACTGTAATCCCCCAAGCAAGACAGAAAACCAGCTGGGCAAAGTCCAAACTCTGCATCTCCAAGACTGATGGCAAAGCAGTCTTCAGATATTCAACTCCTTTTTCATCTTTGTTGACTGCAACAAGGTTCTTTCTCCTGGGCTTGTTCCACTCCCTGTTAGCAGCTTTCCTTGGCAGGCATCCTGTGGCTCTGGCATCTTTAACATCTTGGGTACCCCAGGTCAATTTCAGCTTCACAGCTTCTTGTTCCAGTGTCTGAGATCCACACATGATCTTCTGTGTATCTCCAAAGAGCTGGTATCACTTCTCCAGCTCTGCCCTTTGTAGCACTCTAAGTTCAGATTGATCCACTCCACTGCCACTGCTGTTCTTGGTGGTCATCCCATGGTACTGGCATCTCCAATATGCTAGGGTCTTCCACTGCAACTATAATTCACCAAAGCTTCTCATAGGCTCTCTTCATAGTACCAAGCCTCAACTCCTTTGCATGACCCCTACAGTCCTGGGCTGTCAGTTATAACTGAGGGTACACTTTCACCAATGGCCTTTCATGGCCTCTCACAGTACCAAGCCTCAGCTGTTCTTCATGATGCCTTCGTGCCTTCAAAACCAGTACCACCTGGATGATTCTTACACATTACCAAGTACAGCTGCAGCATGAGGAACACTTGGCTATCTCTGGAATACAGCTTCGTTGTGCTCTCAGAAAACACTTCCTATATTTCACCTCAGTGATGCTGGTCTTTTCTTAGCTCCAGCTAACCAGCATCAATTGTCCCAGTAGTCTCCTTCCTTTTAATATAAAGCCAGAGACATGTGGCGGAAGCTGCTGAGTTCTGTTGCTTGCAGGAGCTGGAACATTGGCCACCTTGTTCTATTACATTATCACTAGCTTCCTTTTTCCCAGCTCCTTCACTGCCTAAGTTGGCTGTCCTGAATCTTGCTCCTTAGACTGACCTTGAACTCAAGAGATCTGCTTGCCTGTCTCTTAAGCACTGGGATTAAAGGTGTGGTCCACCAAGCCTGGATTAAAGTTTTTCTTGACCTAGAATTTTCTCTGTTCTAGGCTGGCCTTGAACTCAGAGATCTGCTTATCTTTGCCTCCTGGGATTAAAGGCTTGTACTACCATGCCTGGACCTAAAGTTAACTGGGTGAATCTTGCTCCCAAGGTCACCAATCCTTTAATTCAGTTTAATATCCTTGAATTCAGCTCCATTTCACTTCCTGGAGTCCCTTTAATACTCAAACTATATATTTTGTACTTTTCCTTTCTCAGCTTGCTATGTTGATTCAAAATTCTCTTTATCAGACTTAACCAGAGAACAAAGTCTTTGTTGGGCTTTTTTGAGACTTCCTTTGCAGATGCAATTAATATAAATCTCTTTACCTTAGTCCTAGGCAGTCTCTTCAGACAATGGCAAAAAGCAGCCATGTTCTTCAACAAAACATCACAAAAACAGTTTCTCAGGCACATATTAAAATCTTCTTCACTGAAACCTCTTGGGCCGTCAGGCCTACACAGTTCAAATGTCCCTCAGCACTACTCTCTTCCATATTCCTACTAGTCTGGCCCATTAAGCCCCACCCAAAGCATTCCGTGGCTTTCCAAATCCAAAGTCCCAAAATCCACATTCTTCTGAACAAAAGCATGGTCAGGCCTATCACAGCAATACCCCAGTCTCTGGTACCAACTTCTGTCTTAGTTAGGGTTTTAGTGCTGTGAACAGATACCATGACCAATGCAAGTTTTATAAAAGACAACATTTAATTGGTGTTGGCTTATAGGCTCAGGGGTTCAGTCCATTGTCATCAAGGCAGAAACATGGCAGCATCCAGGCAGGCATGGTACAGGAGGAGCTGAGAGTTCTGCATCTTCATCTGAAGGGTGCTAGTAGAAGACTGAAGACTGACTTCCAGGCAGCCAGGGTGAGGGTTTTAAGCCCACACCCACAGTGACACACCTACTCCAACAAGGCCACACCTCCTAATGAGGTCACTTCCTGGGAAAAGCATATACAAACCATAACACCTACTATTGCATAATTCTTACTAATGACTTTGTTGGCATTTCAGTACCTAATGAAGGTTTGCCAGGTTGTAACTCCACAGCTTGTTTAGTGTTTTATTGTGACATTTTTATGGGCTGTGCACCTTTTGGCAAAACCCTAGCTATTTGTGTTTTTTATTCCCGTGAGAATAGATGCTTTCAGTAATTATGCGTTATTTACAGTTCATTTTCTACTTAGTCAATTCTCAATGTTGTGGAGCATGACATTTTTATGTATATAACACTATCAGCTACAAAAGTTCTAGAACTGGTGACATCGCTACTCAATACTTAAAAAAAAATTTTACCTTAAGAAATATATTAGAATAATATCACCATGTTTATTATGGAATAGACATTTACTTCAAATAATTTACCTTAAGGTTTTTACAAACTTAAATGGTTACATGCATGTAATAAAAATTAATGAGAGAAGAAGCCATGGATTTTAACGGGAGCAGAGGGGGGTGTTATATGTGGGGATTTGGAGGAAGAAAGGGGAAGGGAATCTTATTTATCTTATAATCTCAAAAGAAATTTTATTTTATCTACTCTCCTTCGTACATTTGTAATCTCATGGCTCTTTCTTTTCATTTGGTTTTACTCAAACATGAGATTCTGTTTATTGGCATGAACAGCGGTTGCTCTCTCAGAGATATCAACTCCTCTTTTTTGCTTTGCAAAAGGTCAAATTTGTGTGAGTACAAGTATGTGTGAATAAATGTATTTATATGTGATCACTGTGTATGACTGAGAGTATGTATGTGTGTAACTCAAATTAAACAGTGGATTTTATGCCATTAGTTTTCAATCCATAGAATGCTATTGTAAAAGTCATAGGGAAGTCATCTTATTGAAAAATATAAGCAAAAAGCACTAATTTTCTATTTCTTGAAAGTCTACAATAAAAGGGGGGTGGTTTTTACCCTTGCCTGCAGTATAAAGGTGAGGAGTTGAAGCCCAATGTAATTGCTTGTCTGCTATCAACCTCTTCTCTATACTGACACTATGTAGGTGAATATTGAACCATTCCTCCTACACCACAAATCTAAATTAACCTTAAATACAACAGGGATTTGAGGAGTTATATCATGAGTCAGGAGAAAGAGAGTCTGAGAATATCTCTATTTCAAGAAGCCTTATCTTAATTATTTTTTCTTATCAATGTAAGCATAGCATTTTCAAACAATGTACGATAAGTGCAAGACTAAAATACCCATCAGCACATGCTTCTGTCTATATAGCCACCACCAGGAAATTCTAGACAGCTACTGAGTCCCTAGACCCTTGGGACAGGAGATCCTTCTATGTGGCACTGTGTTTCAAATGAATGCTATTCACTAATTCTATCACTGTAAAGCTGCCTTATCCTGCTCAATATTGCCCCTTTAAAAGGAAACACTTTACCTGCACCATACAGACTGAATGCAACTAACTGAATTCACGGTGGGGTTCTTTGATGGAACAACAGAATATAGAAATGGTTTCTATAAGAATACAGTGAAACAAAATGAACAAAATATGAAAGAAAAGAGCACCAAGCACAGGCTTACAAACTTCCTCATCGAATCCAATTCTTTGCAAACACAGTATCTGAATCAGTGTAGACAGGTACTCAGTTATATTAGGGAATGAAGGAGAGTACCAGCACAGTTAACTGATACATTGGTTAGATGGATAAGTTAATTAGTATATCCATGTTTGCACAAACTGGTAAGCACGGTCAGGAATCCCTAATTTTCTGGTCTGGATATATGAAAGAAATTTTCTTAACAGTGTTTAGTGCATTGGAATCTAGGTAAAAACATTACACTTCTCCTCAATCCATAACCTGACTTTGTATGATTTACATGACATGACTTCTTAACAGAACTTTTTCCTTAATATAAAATGGACTTAATGACTTTCTTATCTTTGCTTATGTCCTTCAGCTAAATGGGAACCAGCAGAGACAGGAAGGCTCTGTGAAATAATCAATCGAACTGGAATGGATGGGCACAGTAGACTCTACTAGCAGTGGTTAAGAAGCAAATCTTCTTTCTCTTTGGCTTGATGATTGGTGTATTTACATGGAGGGAATAAGAAAAGTCTACAAAACTACTTTAATTAAAAGTCTAGTAGAAATATAAGTATATATTTTAAACACTTCACCTGATACCCTGTATATGCAAAATCAATTGTGAGTCTAATAATAAATGAAACAAATTCATTTCACTCCACAATATTTTAAAACTTCAAAATCTATTTTAAAATCAATATCACCTAGAATAATACTATATAGAGATTTTATGTGTATTACATAATTTAGTATGCTTGTTATATTATATGCTTGGTCTATGTGCAGAACTGTATTTAAAATGTACTAATTGGGAACACCATAGATAGTTCACTCATGATAGGAAAAGACTCTCAAAATGTTATTGTTTAGTTGAATAAAATTTAAGATGTTGAATAAATTCAGTAGTCACCTGAAAAGTATATAAACATCAAAGCAGAGCAACCTTTTGTGTGTGTCTGTGTTGTGCCTTTGATAATGAGGAAGAAGAGTGGTAACAGGTCTTGTAAAAACTCCTCAGTTTGATATTTGGGAGGTCAGGGTGCTGTGGAACACCACGCCAAGGCAAAGTATGCATTGCCATTGATGTCAACCTTGATATTTGGTTAAGGTGAGTCTGCCTTAAGTTTTTGCTATGAGCTGCAATACTTCAACGTTGCCTTGGTTCCGTTAACAGATACACAGACTTCAGCTGGAGTAATCAAACCTTTTTATGCTTACACTTACATTATTTCTGAAAATATTCACTAACATAATTTTGCAAGGAAGATACATCCTTTTTCAGTTTCATTTGTTTCTTTTATCAGTGTCAGAATGTGCTCATTGTTTTCTTTGAGTGATAATCCAAAATTATCTTTGAATAATTGACAGCTAAGATTGCTTTTAGCATTAGTTCCTCCTGCCATTTGTACTGTATATCTCTTACATGCTTTCAATTTAATTTTATTTTCTTTACAGTTCTTTAAAAAACTTTCCATAAACAAAGAACTGTCCAGGCTCATGTATCCAGCCTTAGACTTAGAGTTGGTAGAGAAAGACTGGGAGACTTTTATAAAAATGTTATTTAAAAACAAGGTGTACCAACATACAAAGTGTTTTCATTATTCTTAAAGGATCACAATTTTAAAAAACAGTTCATGAGTGCATATTTATATGTATATATACATATATAGTATATGCATATATGTATATTTTCATATATATGTCTTTAAATGTGTATATGTATATTAATCCAGGTATATGTGAATATATACTTTTTTTCTGTCTACCTCTGTACATGTGTGTGTACACACACATTTAGCATATAATTGCACAATGCGCACATGTATATGTAAATAGATAGATAGATAGATAGATAGATAGATAGATAGATAAAGATAGATGATAGAAGATAGATAAATACACACATCACATACATTGTTACAATCTTGCTGAAATTTCTGTTACTTTTCATGGATGGAAGAAGCATATTTTATTCATTGTATAGAAATTGAAAGATTCAATTATATGTCTTTAAGTGACAATAGATTTTACTACTCTCACCTTGTTTTAGTCATCTTCTGTCCCTCTCAGTATTGTAATTAATATATTAACTAGTCCACTTACTAGAGTATTATTATCTTTATATAATACAATTCACATTCTTATTCTATTTTGGAGAATTTTAACATGAATTTTTTACTGTATTAGTAAAAATCTTTGCCCAGAAGTTTAACGATTTTAATTAATATTACAAACCGTCCTCTAGTTTAAAGCCCTAGCTGGCAGTGCATTTGGAGTCTTAAAGAAACGTAGTGACTGGCTGTCAGCCTCCCAGAAGTTTACATTTAATCATTTTGATTGTGATTGGGGTCTTGTGGTTTATAAAACCCCTTAGGTAATTTTTTTTATTTAAAAGAATTTTTAAATTTAAATATTTTTAATCATACATTCTTTCCTCTCCCAAGTGCTTCTAGATTCTCCCATCTCCCTACCTACCCAACTTTAAGATTATTTTTCAAAAACATACAAAAACTCAATACAACAAACCTTCACAAAAAACAAGAAAACAAACTAAAACAAGAAAATACTAGAAAGAAAGAAAGAAAGAAAGAAAGAAAGAAAGAAAGAAAGACAGGAAGGAAGGAAGGAAGGAAGGAAGGAAGGAAGGAAGGAAAGAAGGAAGGAAGACATCAATTTTTAACCAAATAAAAGCAAATGCATACGCAAGGCATGGAGTCCATTATATGCTGGCTAACTCCATCTGAACATAAGGCCTGCCCTGGAGGGGTCGATATGCCCAGTACTACTCCATTGCAGAACATCGATTTCTCTCTCCCAGCGGGTATAAATGACAGTTCAGTTGTTAACTTCACCATAGAAGCTATGTATTCATTCATTCATTCATTCATTCTCTCATCTATCCATATATTCATTCATTCATTCATTCATCCATCTGTCCATCCATCCATCCATTCATTCATTTACTCATTTACTTTTGAGGGAAAATATAACAAAATAAAATGAGACAAAATAACAGATCTTGTTCAGAACTAGAAATGAAATAAATAATTATGGATGGATGAGAGGTAAGATAAGAAGAGAAGTGATAGGGAGGAAGAGAAGAGATAGGGAGGAAGAGGAGAGAGGAGTCAGTTGGATGAAAGAGAGGGAGAGAAGCATTTGAGAATTAGGAAGTAGAAACTTCCTAAAATACATATATACATGAAGGCAATAAAAATGAAATTGTCTAATAATGGGGAAGACAGATTCCAAACTGACTATCTCTTGTCAGTAATCAAAACTTCAGTAGCAAGATTAATTATGTGTAATTAAGCTGTTCCCCAAAGGGGCCTCATTGGAATCCCCAATGAACCCAATGTACTGCTATGACTATAGGATGCTCTCTATAAACTGACAGCAAAGCTCCCTTGCTCAAGTCAACACCTACACAACTTTCAGGACATGGAGAAGTTGAACATGTGCCCACATAAAGCCTTCACTTTTACAGGTACAAGTAAGTATACTGCATGTTTTCAAGAGAGACATGTAAACCCCAAGGCAGGCACAAACGTTTCTATAATCAGTGGTGTACTAACTGCAATACATGCTGGGGCAATGGTGGCACAAACCGTGTTGGAGTAACCAACCAATAACTGATTTGACTCAAGGCTCACTTCACCCTATTGTGTTTGGGAGACTAAGAACCACAGAGTGGATAGTCCTGGGACTAGGGCAAAATCAAATAATACCAGTCTAAAAATGAGAGAAAATGTATCAATAAAATGACTCATTGTGATTTTGGTGCTTTACTCATAGACCCATGCCTTTTCAGCCATCATTAGAGAAGCTTCCTGTTGGTACTCTGTTCAAGATCCACCCCACAGTTACCTGGCAATAGCCAGGTATGCCCCGCCCCACATGCCTGGCCCACTATAAGAGGGGCTGCCTGGATGCTGGGATAATATTTAATACCTTCTTACACACCCAATGGGCAATAATCTGTCTTTGACGATACCTCCAGGCACTCCACTGGGATGCATCCTGGAGAATCTCAAGTCTCTAAAATTAGCCTCCAATTTGAGGCAAAACCTTTATAATAAGGTCTAGATTGCTTCTCATCAACTCCAATGGACTATTGCTTGTCTTCGACCGTAAATTAACAGTCTGGTAAATGATAAAGGACCTAAGCCTCACCTATCTGTGTTCCCACTACCTCTTAACTTGTTCGTTCCCATAGCCTACATAAAGCCTAAATCTAAGTAGACAAACTCATTTTCTGTCACCACAGTTTAATCCATTACTGCCAGCTTTCTTTCTTACTCTGATCCTAGCCTCTTTACTAATAAAGTAACATACTTTCCTCTACCTATACAACCTGTCAAAGCTACTTAAAGATTCTCATTTCCTATCCTCTCTCATTTCCTATCCTCTCTTGACTATTGCTCTCCCCTCTCATGTTCAATCTTGTCAGAAGTTTGCTATTAAGTTTAATTCAGACAGAATTCCCAAAGGCCTGACAGCTTCTCCATGAGGTCTCAGAAGATGTGGACACGGCTACCAGATGCTGCCTAAGGAAGTGCAGTGGACACCACCGCTACTAGATGCTGCCCCCAAAGGGAGTGCAGTGGACAAGACCGGATACCTTGAGTCAAATGACTTAGCTAAACAAAGGTAAGCCATTTCTCATGTCATGGGTATCCATTCCACAGAAGAAAGCCCTGCATCTTCTGTGCTTCAAAGCCAGACTGACAGCCAAAGCCACCATGGAGACCAGAGACCAGAGACCACAAAGAACTGCTGGCTACTGGAATCTGTCACCTTTTTAATAATATAACTGCTAAGTTATTGCTTATTCCTCAGACTTCTCACTACATTGACCGCTAGACAATTTTCTCCTTACTTAAACTCTATTCCCATTAAATACTTCATATTTCCTCTTCTTTCTCTGTCACTGTCCTAACATCTGAGTTCCTATAGATTTGCCTAACTCTAATAATAAATATTCCACTATATGATCCAACTTTCAATCCTATTCCTTTTTATTCCTTCTCCTCCACAAAAGGCATATCTTAAAGACTGTTCATGTGGTTAACTCATGTTGTTATCTCTTTAGTAAACTTGTTAGCTGCAGAAAACCTACCCAGATCTACTGCTCATAGACCAAATAGGCTCCATCCAGATAAGTACATCTGCCCAAGTTCCCACTTACTACCTAATCCAAAGGGTGGGATTCCTCTGGGTTTCAATTGTACATCTCAAGGAGAATTTTTCCTTTCTCCCAGTTGTACTTATTCCCTCCCTACCTATACTAATGTGTTTCAACATCTTGCCAAGTCCAGGCGCTTGCCACATCCAGGCCCTTGCCACATCCAGGACAGCTCCAGAGAAGCAACCTTCAGATGCTCCAATCTCCTCAGCTTCTCTACACACAGACAGCTTCTACTGGACCTGTTCTGACCTATCCTCAGATGGCTCCACAGACGCTGGACAACAAGAAAGCAGCCTATTCTCCTGAGACTGGACAAACATCCCCCAAACCCCCCCTTTTCTCTAGGTTCCCCAGAGACACGTCGCCTCCAATGTCAGCATGAAGCAGCCAGATGTCACCACGATGACCCTATTCCTGCTTCGCCATCACCTCTTTTTATTTTTTTCTTTTTAATTAAACAAATACTGGGGAATGTTGGTACTCTGTTCAAGCTCCACCCCACAGTTACCTGGCAATAGCCAGGTATGCCCCGCCCCACATGCCTGGCCCACTATAAGAGGGGCTGCCTGCCCCTCCTCTCCCTCTTTCCCCACTCTTTCCCCTCTCTTCCCTTCTCCCTTCTCATCCTCTCACCTCTCTGCCCCTCTTGGGCTCCCCTCCCCCCTCTCTCCACGTGGTCATGGAAGGCCTCCACTCCCTCTCTATTCTCTCTCTCTCTCTCTCTCTCTCTCTCTCTCTTACTATACCATTGACTCTCATCCTATTCTCTAAATAAACTCTATTCTATACCATGTTGGTGTGTGTGTGTGGTCCTTCAGGGGGGAGGCGATGCCTAGGCATGGGCCCACTTAGGTACCCCCTTCCCCCACGCTGCCATGCCATACTCAATAATACCCTTTCTCTCTTTTAAATCCCAACAATGGTGCTGAAAGCCGAGAACAACAACAACTCCATTAATAAACAAACCATCACTTCCTCCTTCAGCAGATGAAAACAAATATGGGGAACCATTGCTAGGCATTACTCTGATATCTTGGAACACTGGGATCTAAATGGGATATCTCAATCAGAATCCTTCCTAGGGGGCTCAGGGAGCCCTGACAACAGGAGGCAGAAAGAGTATGAACACCAGAGGGTCTGGAGTACCCTAGAACAACAAAGCCCTCTGAATCAACATGCTGAAAAAATCATGTTAACTCATAAAGACTAAAGCAGCATGTGCAGGGCCTAGATGGGTCTGTACTAGCCTCTCTGTGTTCAGTTTAATAAATGAGGGTTTGGTTTACTGGGGTTTTTTAATGAGATTCCTGAGTATGTGAATGAGTGAGTCTCTTATTTTTGTTTCTTCTCTTGGGTCCTTTTAATCTGATTTCTTTTTTATTTGAAATTTCATGTATGTGTGTTTGTGTGTTGTATTTGTGTGTGTGTTTTTGTGTATGTATGTATGTATGTATGTATGAACTAGACATGATTTTCCTATTTTTCAATGTGTCCTAAGTCCAGTTAGAGAACTGTTGGTTACTATCAACATAAATGTGCCACTTCTGCAATGTTGGGGTTATTGTCTCACACTTGTCCTTGTAATTCACATGTAGGATATTTGGGTATCTGGTTGTTTCGCTCCTTTGGGAACATGAATGTCAGTTTATGGTACCATTTAAACTAGTCCTCAGTGAGAAATGGCCTTGAGATGGGCACCTGCTAATGTTTCCCGTTTTCTGTTAGCCAAGCTCCAGTTCTCAGAGTTACCTCTACTGCCACAACAGAACATGAGATGCACATTCCACCTCTCATCCCACTGTATGCCTCCTGCATATTCCAGAAACCAATGCCTGCTGCTTTTTTCCTTCCCACATAATAGCTGTGACCCAGCCTCTAACCCTGGCAGCTATCCCCTGCTCATCCACAGCCCACACCAGCCCACAAATCTCTTCAATTCTATCTATTACTTGAGATTTAATTCTGAGTATTGTTCTTAGCACTGCAATAGAATGCCAGGAGCAGCTTCCAATCCGTTGGGTCCATATGTCTTGTGAATCCTTCAAACCATCTCTCTATGGCCCTCCTTTTCCCCAGCCTCCAAAAACCAGCAAGCATTCCCTATAAATATATTAGCTGATCAGACTAGTAAAACAAACAACACTCAGACATCACACTCTGTGTGTGATGAAAAATTTCCATTTCAGGAAACTGAAAACAAGGAACAAACTTCCATCCAACCAAGACAAATGGAGAAATCAGCACCTAGACCCCTATCACCACAAACCCAGATACATAGACGCAAGTGTGAGGACAAAATCTATAATAGCCAGGATAACATGTCACCACCACAGCTCAGCTATTCACAACAGGTCCTGAATACTCCAACATAGCTGAACCAAAAGAAAAACACCTTAAAAAATAACTACATGAAGAGGATAGCAGAAATTAATAAATTCATTGAAGAAATGCTGGGAAATACACACAATAAGAAGAAATCAGTATATTGCTCAAAGAAGGCCAGGGAAACACACACAATTGGAGAGAATGAATATAGTCCCCTCCCCCCTTAAAAAGGCAAGAAGGAATACATGTTTCTTTTTTTTATAAAAAAGATTTATTTATTATTATTGCCAGAAGAGGGCATTAGATCTCATTACAGATGGTTGTGAGCCACCATGTGGTTGCTGGAATTTGAACTCAGGACCTTCGGAAGAGCAGTCAGTGCTCTTAAACGCTGAGCCATCTCTCCAGCCTGGAATACATGTTTCAAGAAAACAAATAAAACTGTTCAAGACCTAAAATGGAGATAGGAATAATAAAGAAAACACAAACTGAGGGAAACATGGAAATAAAAAATTTAGGAGTAAGAACAGGAAGCAAGCTTCACCAATAGAATATAAGAGATGTAAGGGAGAACTTCAGTCATTGAAGATATGACATGAAAAATGGATACACAGGTCAAAATGCCGAATCTAAAAATTTCCTGACACAAAACATCTAGGAAATCTCAGACAATATGAACAGACCAAACCTGCAACACTAGGTATGAAAGAAGGCGAAGAATCCCAGCTCAAAATCCCAGAAAATATTTTCAACAAAATCATACAATAAACTTTTCCTTTGAGTATAGGAAAGCTACTTATTTGTTTCAGCTAATTTTATAATCAGCCAATTTGCTGAAGTTGTTTATCAGGTTTAGGAATTCTCTAGTGGAATTTTTGGGGTCACTTAAGTATACTATTATATCATCTGCAAATAGTGATACTTTGACTTCTTCCTTTCCAATCACTTTTGAATCCCTTTCACCTCCTTTTGTTGTCTAATTGCTCTGGCTAGGACTTCGAGTACTATATTGAATAGGTAGGAAGAGAGTAGACAGCCTTGTCTAGTCCCTGATTTCAGTAGAATTGCTTCAAGTTTCTCTCCATTTAGTTTGATGTTGGCTAGCGGTTTGTGGTATGTTTACTATGTTTAGGTATGGGCCTTGAATTCCTGATCTTTCCAAGACTTTTATGATGCATGAAAGGGTGTTGGATTTTGTCAAATGCTTTCTCAGCATCCAATGATCATGTGGTTTTTCTTTGGGTTTGTTTATATTGATGGATTTCCATATATTGCACCATCTCTGCATCCCTGGGACGAAGCCTACTTGATCCTGGCGGATGATCGTTTTGATGTGTTCTGGGATTTGATTAGCAAGAATTTTATTGAGAGTTTTTGCATCATTATTTCATAAGGGAAATTCCTGGGCATATACCCAGAAGATGCTCCAACATGTAATAAGGACACATGCTACACCATGTTCATAGCAACCTTATTTATAATAGCCAGAAGCTGGAAAGAACCCAGATATCCTTCAACAGAGGAATGGATACAGAAAATGTGGTGCATTTACACAATGGAATACTACTCAGCAATTAAAAAACAATGAATTCATGAAATTCTTAGGCAAATGGGTGGAACTAGAAAATATCATCCTGAGTGAGGTAACCCAATTACAAAAGAACACACATGGTATGCACTAGCTGATAAGTGGATATTAGTCCAAAACCTCAGAATACCAGATACAACTCACAGAAGCTCAAGAAGAAGGAAGACCAAAGTGTGGGTACTTTGATCCTTACCAGAAAGTGGATTAAAATACCCATGGTTTATAGTCAACCAACAGAATGAACATAGGCTTCCCAAGGGAGCAGCTGTTGTGGATAGCCCTGGGCTCTTATTTTGATGTTAATTCCACTCCTCAGAGGGGCTGCAGATGAGGAGTTGCTTTGTGAACTGTCTCCTTCTTAACTTTTCAAATAAAGGCTTGAGCCAATGATTGGGCCGGCCGGAGGAAAGTGGGAGGAGCAGAGAGTCTAGGGGAGGAGCTACGGGGTATAAAAACGGGAGGAGGAGGAGCAACGGATAAGAGAAGAAGAGGAGAAGAAATGGAGGGAGAGAAACGGAAAAATAGAAACGGGGAGGAAGCAGGGAGAGAAGCTTGGGGCCTGGAGTTTCCGAAAGTTGTATGGGATTAATATAGATTGAAACAGAGTAGTGGAGTGGGAGGCCTGCCCAGTCTAGGCTTGTAGCTTGTTTTGTTAACCACTGAGTTGAGCTTTCTTTTCACCGGGGAACTGGTTTGGAAACATAGTAGCAACAAGCAGCTAGTGAAAAGACCCAAGGAGCTGAAGAGGTTTACAGCCCTGTAAGAGTAACAATAACATGTATCAAACAGTACCTCCAGAACTCCCAGGGACTAAACCACGAACCAAAGTACACACATGGAAGGACCCATGGCTCCAGCTATATATGTAGCAGAAAATGACCATTTCAAACATCAATGAGAGGAGAGACCATTGGTGCTGAGAAGGCTCAATTCCCCAGAATAGAAGACCAAACCTAAGGATTATAGGGATAGATGAGAGTGAAGATCTACAACTTAAAGGGCCAGCAAATATCTTTAACAAAATTATGGAAGAAAACTTTCCTAACTTAAAGAGAGAGATGCCCATGAATATATAAGAAGCCTACAGAACTCCAAACAGACTGGACCAGAACAGAAACACCTCCCGTCACATAATAATCAAAACCCCAAATGTACTAAACAAAGAAAGAATATTAAAGGCAGTAAGAGAAAAGGGCCAAGTAACATATAAAGGAAGACCTATCAGAATCACACCAGACTTCTCTCCAGAAACCATGAAAGCTAGAAGATCCTGGGCAGACCTCATGCAGACCCTAAGAGAAAACAAATGTCAGCCAAGACTACTATACCCAGCAAAACTCTCAATCAACATAGATGGAGAAATCAAAATATTCCATGACAGGACCAAATTTACACAATATCTTTCCACTAACCCAGCTCTACAAAGGATAATAGGAGGAAAACTCCAACACAAGGAAGGAAATGGCACCCAAGAAAAAGCAAGACAGTAAACTTCTTCCATCAAACTCAAAGGATGATAACTACTCAAAAACAAAAATAACATAAAAAATGTCAGGAAGTAATAATCTCTATTCCTTAATATCTCTTAACATCAATGGACTCAACTCCCCAATAAAAAGACATAGACTAACAGACTAGATACGGAAACAGGACCCTACATTTTGCTGCTTACAAGAAACACACCTCAGAGTCAAAGACAAACACTACCTTAGAGTAAAAGGATGGAAGACAATTTTGCAAGCAAATGGTCACAGGAAACAAGCTGGAGTAGCCATTTTAATATCAGATAAAATTGACTTTCAACCCAAAGTCATCAAAAGAGACACAGAAGGTCACTTCCTGCTAGTCAAAGGAAGAATCCACCAAGAGGAACTCACAATTCTAAACATCTACGCTCCAAATGTAAGGGCACCCTCATTTGTAAAAGAAACCTTACTAAAGCTCAAAGCACACATTGCACCTAACACAATGATTGTGGGGGACCTCAATACTCCACTATCTACAGTGGACCGACCAGGAAAACAGAAACTAAACAGAGACACGGAGAAACTCATCGAAACTTTGGACCAATTGGATTTAACAGTATATATATAGAACATTTCACCCTAAAGCAAAAGACTATACCTTTTTCTCAGCCCCTCATGGTACCTTCTCCAAAATCGACCATATAATTGGACACAAGACAGATCTCAACAAATATAAAAAGATCGAACTAATCCCATGCCTCTTATCAGATCACCATGGAGTAAGAGTGTTCTTCAATAGCAACAAAAACAACAGAAAATCCCCATACGCTTGGAGGCTGAACAATATTCTACTCAATGATACCTTAGTCCAGGAAGAAATAAAGAAAGAAATCAAAGAATTCTTAGAACTTAATGAAAATGAAGGCACAACATACCCAAATCTATGGGACACAATGAAAGCAGTGCTCAGAGGAAAACTCATAGCCCTGAGTGTCTCCAAAAAGAAACAGGAGAGAGCATATACTAGCAACTTAATGGCGCACTTGAAAGCTCTGGAACAAAAAGAAGCAATTTCACCCAGGAGGAGTAGAAGACAGGAAATCATCAAACTCAGGGCTGAAATCAATCAAGTTGAAACAAAGTGAACCATACAAAGAATCAACAAAACCAGGAGCTGGTTCTTTGAGAAGATCAACAAGATAGATAAACCCCTAGCCAGACTTACTAAAGGGCACAGAGACAGTATTCAAATTAACAAAATTAGAAATGAAAAGGGAGATATAACAACAGAAACTGAGGAAATTCAAAAAATCATCAGATCCTACTACAAAAACCTATACTCAACACAACTGGAGAATCTGGAGGAAATGGACAATTTCCTCGACAGTTACCAAATACCAAAATTAAACCAGGATCAAATAGATCGTCTAAACAGACCCATAACCCCCAAAGAAATAGAAGGGGTCATAGACAGTCTTCCAACCAAAAAGAGCACAGGACCAGACGGTTTTAGTGCAGAATTCTATCAGACCTTCAAAGAAGTCCTGATACTGATACTCTTCAAATTATTCCACAAAATAGAAACAGAAGGAACACTACCCAACTCATTCTATGAAGCCACAATTACCCTGATACCAAAACCACACAAAGATCCAACTAAGAAAGAGAACTACAGGCCAATTTCTCTTATGAATATCGATGCAAAAATACTAAACAAAATACTTGCCAACCGAATCCAAGAACACATCAAAACGATCATTCACCATGATCAAGTTGGCTTCATCCCAAGGATGCAGGGATGGTTCAATATACGGAAATCCATCAACGTAATCCACTACATAAACAAACTCAAAGAAAAAAACCACATGGTCATCTCATTGGATGCTGAAAAAGCATTTGACAAAATTCAGCATCCTTTCAAGCTAAAGGTCCTAGAAAGAACAGGAATTCAAGGCCCATATCTAAACATAGTAAAAGCAATATACAGCAGACCAGTAGCCAACATCAAGGTAAACGGAGAAAAACTTGAAGCAATCCCTCTAAAATCAGGGACTAGACAAGGCTGTCCCCTCTCGCCATATCTCTTCAATATAATACTTGAGGTACTAGCTAGAGCAATTCGACAACAGAGGGAAGTCAAAGGGATACAAATCGGAAAGGAAGAAGTCAAACTATCACTATTTGCAGATGATATGATAGTTTACTTAAGTGACCCAAAAACCTCCACCAGAGAACTCCTGCAACTGATAAACAAGTTCAGCAAAGTGGCTGGCTATAAAATCAACTCAAGTAAATCAGTAGCCTTCCTATACGCGAAGGATAAGCAGGCCGAGAAAGAAATTAGGGAAATGACACCCTTCACAATAGCCACAAATGATATAAAGTATCTTGGAGTGACGCTAACCAAACATGTGAAAGATTTATACGACAAAAACTTCAGGTCTCTGAAGAGGGAAATTGAAGAAGACATCAGAAAATGGGAAAATCTTCCATGCTCGTGGGTTGGCAGGACTAATATAGTCAAAATGGCAATCTTGCCCAAAGCAATATACAGATTCAATGCAATCCCCATCAAAATCCCAACTCAGTTCTTCATAGAGCTAGAAAGAGCAATTCTCAAATTCATCTGGAATAACAAAAAACCCAGGATAGCTAAAACTATCATCAACAGCAAAAGAACTTCTGGGGGAATCAATATACCGGACCTCAAGCAATATTACAGAGCAGTGGTATTAAAAACTGCATGGTATTGGTTCAGTGACAAGGAAGCAGATCAATGGAATAGGATCGAAGACCCAGAATTGAACCCACACATCTATGGCCAATTGATCTTCGACAAAGGAGCTGAAAATATCCAGTGGAAAAAAGATAGCCTTTTCAACAGATGGTGCTGGCTCAACTGGAGGTCAACATGCAGAAGAATGAGAATTGATCCACTCTTATCTCCTTGCACTAAACTCAACTCCAAGTGGATCAAGGACCTCCACATAAAACCAGACACACTAAAACTAATAGAAAAGAAACTGGGGAAGAGCCTTGAAGACATCGGCTCAGGGGTAAAATTCCTGAACAGAACACTAATTGCTTATACTCTAAGAACAAGAATAGACAAATGGGACCTCATAAAACTACAAAGTTTCTGTAAGGCAAAAGACACTGTCAAAAGGATAAATCGGCAACCAACAAATTGGGAAAAAATCTTCACCAACCCCACATCCGACAGAGGGCTAATCTCCAATGTATACAAAGAACTCAAGAGGTTAGACCCCAGAAAACCAAATAACCCTATCCAAAAATGGGGTACAGAGCTAAACAGAGACTTTTCACCTGAAGAAATTCGGATGGCTGAGAAACACCTTAAAAAATGTTCAACATCACTAGTCATTAGGGAAATGCAAATTAAAACAACCCTGAGATTTCACCTCACACCAGTCAGAATGGCCAAGATTAAAAACTCAGAAGACATCAGGTGTTGGCGAGGATGTGGAGAAAGAGGAACACTCCTCCACTGCTGGTGGGAATGCAAGCTGGTACAACCACTCTGGAAATCAATATGGCGGTTCCTCAGAAAACTGGGCGTGATACTTCCGGAGGACCCAGCCATACCACTCCTGGGAATATACCCAGAAGATTCACCAGCATGCAATAAGGATACATGCTCCACTATGTTCATAGCAGCCTTATATATAATAGCCAGAAGCTGGAAAGAACCCAGATGTCCCTCAACAGAGGAATGGATACAAAAAATGTGGTATATATACAGAATGGAATACTATTCAGCCATTAGAAACAATGAATTCATGAAATTCTTAGAGAAATGGATGGAGCTGGAGAATGTCATACTAAGTGAGGTGACCCAGTCTCAAAAGAATACCCATGGTATACAGTCACTGATAAGTGGATATTAGCCTAGAAGCTTGGAACACCAAAGACACAAATCACATATCAAGTGATGTCTCACAAGAAGAAAGGAGTGGACACTGGTGCTAGAATGGACCAAAACATCATTGTGGGAGAGTACAAGAACAGTAAAGTGGGAGGGGGTGGATGCGGGAGCAGGGGAAGGGAAAAGGACATGTGGGACCTTTGGGGGTGGGGAACCAGAAAAAGGGAAATGAATTGTAAATATAGAATATATACAATAAAAAAAATCAAAAAAAAAAGAGAGAGAAATGCAAGTCAGGAAATTGGGGGAGGATGGGCAGGGGGAGGGGGCATGTGATAGGGAATTTTTGAAGGTATAACTGGGAAAGGGGATACCATTTGAAATGTAAATAAAGCAAATATCTATTAAAATTTTTCCTAACCTAAAAAGGACATTCTTTAAAATGTACAGGAAGCATATAGGACACCAGAAAAATTGAAACAAACAAAACACACATACACACACACATACACACACACACACACACACACACACACACACACACAAAACCCCACCAAAGAAACACCCAAAAAACAAGCAAACAAAAAAGTTCACTGTCAATATAACAAAACACCAACTTACAGATTGGGAAAGATCTTTACCAACCCTACATGCAATATATGATAGAGGGCTAATATTCAAAATATACAAAAAACTCAAGAAGGTACACTACAGAGAATCAAATAACCAAATTTAAAAAGTGTACAGAGCTAAACAAAGAATTCTCAACTGAGGAATCTCCAATGGCTGAGAAGGAACAAAAGAAATGTTCAACATCCTTAGTCATCAGGAAAATGCAAATCAAAACAACCTTTAGATTTCACCTCACACCAATCAGAATGACAGAATATTACTTAGCAATTAAAAATAATGAATTCATGGAATTTGTAGACAAATGGTTGGAATTGTAAAATATCAGACTAAGTGAGCTAACCCAATCACAGAAGAATACACATGAAAAGCAATCACTGATAAGTGGATATTAATTAGCCCAGAAACTCTGAATACTTAAGGTACAATTAGCAAATACAAAGATTCCCAAGAAGAAGGAAGGAGAGGACCCTGGTCTCGAAAAGACTGGATCCAATCTTTTGTAGGAGAGTACTAGAACAGAGAAATGGTGGGGGTTGATTGGGGAATAGGTGGAGGGAAGAAGACTTATGGGACATATGGTGAGGGGGGAACTGGGAAAGGGGAAAAAGTTTGGAATGTAAACAAAGAATATAGAAAATTAAAAAAAAAACTCAGGTGAAAGCAGATGCTGGCAAGGATGTGGAGAAAGAGGAACACTCTGCCATTGCTGGTAAGATTGCAAGCTGGTACAACCCCTCTGAAAATCAATCTGGCATTTCCTCAGAAAATTACAAATAGTTCTACTTGAGGATCCAGTTATACCACTCCTGAGCATATACCCAGAAGATGCTCCAAAATGTAATAAGGACACATGTTCCACTATGTTCACAGCAATCACATTTATAATAGCCAGAAGCTAGAAACAACTCAGATGGCCTTCAACAGAGGAATAGATAGAGAAAATGTGGTACATTTACACAATGGAGTACTACACAGCTATTAAAAACAATGACTTCATGAAATTCTTAGGTAAATGGATGGAACAAGAAAATATTATCCTGAGTGAGGTAACCCAATTACAAAAGAACACACATGGTATGCATTCACTGATAAGTGGATATTAGCCCATAAGCTTGGAATATCCAAGATATACTTTGCAGATCACATGAAGCTCAAGAGGAAGGAAGACAAAAGTGTGGATAATTGGTCCTTCTTAGAAGAGAGGATAAAATAACCTTGTGAGGAGATACGGAGACAAAATATAGAGCAGAGACTGAAGGAAAGTCCATCCAGAGATTGCCCCAATTGGGGATCCATCCCGTATACAGTTACCAAACACAAACACTATTTTGGATGCCAGCAAGTGCATGCTGGACTATCCGTCTCCTGACAGGCTCTGCCAGTACCTGACAAATATAGAAGTGGATGTTTGCAGCCAACCACTGGACTGAACACAGGGTCCCCAGTGGAGAAGGTAGAGAAAGAACCCAAAATGCTGGAGGGGTTTGCAGCCTCATAGGAAGAACAACAATACAAGCCAACTGGAGCCCTCAGTACTCGCAGGGACTTAACCACCAACCAAAGAGTACACAAGGAGAGACCGATGGCTCCAGTCACATATGTAGCAGAGAATGGCCTTGTTAGACATCAATGAGAGGAAAAGCCCTTGGTCCTGTGAAGGCTCGATGCCCCAGTGTAGGGTAATGCCAGGATAGGGAAGCAGGAGTGGATGGGTTGGTGAGCAGGGGGAGGGCGATGGGATAGAAGGTTTTCAGAAGGGAAACCAGGAAAGGGGATGACATTTGAAATTTAAATAAAGATAATATCTAATAAAAGCAAAACAAACAAACAAAAAAGAGGCACAACTCATACAGCATTGGAGACAATGAGGATACTTTGCAGGCAAAGGCACCTGCCCACCAAACCCGAGTTCATCCCCATGAACCTGAGAGGTAGAAATAATGCCTGCAAGTTGTCCTCTAAGAACATCAATAAATGTAAGTGGCAGAACTTCAAATACGGTTATAAAGTGGACAAGTCTCCAACCTGGAACATTAACAGAAGTAGAGGGAGAACAGAAATAGACAGATCAAGAAGACACCCACAAATCCATTAATGGGAAATAACCACAGTTTAAAGGACAGTGCTTTTTAAAGTAAAAAAAAAAATTGGACAAAACCATATGAACAGTGTCCCTGGAATCTCAGCACTGAGTAGCTAAGGCAAGAGAATCTCAAGTTCAAGGCTGCTCTTGACTACAAAGTGGAGAGCGGTAGTCAAAACAAAAATGGACAGATGTGTTCAGTAATATAACTAAGTAATATTACTAAACATTAAGCCATCAACATTCTTCACAAAACAAGCCAGAGTTCCTCTCCACTGTATGTATGGTCAAGTCAAAGATTCTCAGTCAACATGGTTCTGAAAGCCATAATGAGTAGCATCAGACTACATGCATATAGGCTGCACTCTTTAATCACAGAAATAAAGGAGACAAGTCATTTTTTCATGCAATAGAATTAGCACTTGGGCATCCCTCAGGCATTTATTCCCCTTAAGTTATTTTTCTTTAATTTCATTGAACTATTTCTTGGTATATTCTTACACTCTTTAAATTCTTTGACAAAGTTTATAAATGTTTTAAATTCTGTGTCTTGGGATTCATGCAGGCAGGTATCATTGGCAAACATTTCTACAGGACTAGTGAGCTTTGGAAGGGCAATACAGGCTTGAGCTTTCAGGTTGTATATATTTTTGCAAGATCTCCACATGTGGCCTTTTTTGGTTAGTTTTGTGTCTGGTATGGATAGGGTAATTTGGGGCAGCAGAGAGGATGTTTGAGTGGGTTGGGCCTCAAGGCCTCAAGATGGAAAATGGTGTGATGGTTTGTATATGCTTAGCCCACGGAGTAACACAGTTAGCTGTGGCCCTATTGGACTAGTGTGGCCCTGTTGAAGTAGGTGTGTCATCGTCGCTTTGAGCTTCAAGACTCATCCTAGCTGCCTCGAAGTCAATATTCTGCTAGCACCCTTCAGATGAAGATGTAGAGCTCTCATCTCCTCCTGAACCATGACTGCCTGGATGCTGCCATGTTCCTGCCTTAATAATAATGGACTGAACCTCTGACCCTGTAAGCCATCCCCAATTAAATGTCCTTATAAAAAGAATGTTTTTCTTCCTTTTTTTATTTTATTTTCATTTTTTATTATATATTTTCTTTATTTACATTTCAAATGTTATCCCCTTTCTGGTTTCTCCTCTGAAAACAGCCTATCCCATTCCCTCCCTTCCCTCTGCTCACCAAATCACCTGCTCTCACCTCCCTGTCATGTATTCCCCTATACTGGGGGCATCAAGCCATCTCAGGGCCAAGCGCCTCTCCTTCCTTTAATGTCCAGCAAGGCCATCCTCTACTACAGATGTAGCTGGAGCCATGGGTCCCTCCATGTAAACTCTTTGGTTGGTGGTTTAGTCCCTGGGAGTTCTGGAGGTCCTGGTTGGTTCATAATGTTGCTCCTCCTATGGGGCTGATAGCTCCTTCAGCTTCTTTGGTCCTGTGTCTAGCTCCTCCATTGGGGACCTTGTGCTCAGTCCAATGGTTGGCTCGGTGCACCCACCTCTGTATTTGTTGAGTACTGGCAGAGCCTCTCAGGAAACAGCTATATCAGGCTCCTGTCCACAAGCACTTGTTGGCATCGACATTAGTGTCTGGGTTTGGTTACTGTATATGAGATAGATCTCAAAGTGGGGCAGTCTCTGGATGGCCTTTCTTCAGTCTCTGCGCCACATTTCATCTCTGAATCTCCTCACAAGGGTATTTTATCCTCTCTTCTAAAAAGGACCGAAGTATCCACACTTTTGTCTTTATTCTTCTTGAGCTTCATGTGGCCTGTGAATTGTGTCTTGCATATTCCAAGTTTCTGGACCAATATCCATTTATCAGTGAGTGTATGCCATATGTGTTCTTTTGTGGTTGGGTTATCTCACTCAGGTATTTTCTAGTTCCATGCATCTGCCTAATAATTTCATGAATGTTTTTTAATAGCTGAGTAGTATTCCACTGTGTAAATATATCACAGTTTCTGTATCCATTCCTCTGTTGAGAGACATCTGGGTTCTATCTAGCTTCTGGTTATTATAAATAAGGCTTCTATGAACATAGTGGAGCATCATGTGTCCGTGTCCTTATTACATGTTGGAGCATCTTCTGGGTACATGCCAAGGGGTGGTATAGCTGGATCCAATTTTCTGATGAAGCACCAAACAGATTTCCAGAGTGGTTATACCAGCTTGCAAACCCACCAGCATTGGAGGAGTGTTCCTATTTTTCAACACCCTTGACAGCACCTGCTGTCCCCTGAGTTTTTAATCCTAGCCATTCTGACTGGGGTGAGGTGGAATCTCTGGGTTGTTTTGATTTGCATTTCCCTGATGACTAAGAATGTTGAACATTTCCTTAGGTGCTTCTCAGTTATTCGATATTCCTCAGTTGAGAATTCTTTATTTAGCTCCGTACCTCATTTTTAATAGGGTTGTTTGGTTCTCTGGGTCTAACTTCTTGAGTTCTTTGTATATATTGGATATTAGACCTCTGTCGGATGTAGTGTTCATAAAGATCTTTTCTCAATTTGTTGGTTGCCATTTTGTCCTACTGACAGTGTCCTTTGCCTTACAGAAACTTTTTAATTTCAATATGATATATTTATTCTCAAAAGCTAGGTTATTAAGGTTTGTTTTATCTGGAGATTTTAAAGAGTTTTTGAGTAAATATTGACATTTAAGATTGACATAAAATATACTGAAAATTTACAAGTAAAAATATTAGTATCCTTCCTATACACAAATAAAAAACAGATGGGGAACAATCATGGAAATAACAACCTTCCTAATAGTCTCAGGCAATATAAAATATCTTGGGGCAAATAACTAATCAAGTGGAAGATTTTTATGATAGAAACTTCACATCTTTGAAGAAATAAATTGAAGATACCAAAAGATGGAATTGTCTTAAGGACTGGAGGATTAACACAGTAAATATCCTAAAAATATTGTAGAAGAGTACTAGAACAGAGAAATATTCTACCAAAAGCAATGATTCAATGCAATACCCATCAAAATTCCTGTTAAAGTAATTTTTATTCACATGAGGTAATTGTTGTTTCCAAGGCTTACTGCCTCAGTCTGGTAACCTAGGCCTACTCCTGGAAGCTTCTAGCCTGTGTACAATCTTCTCTAGGCCTAGAATATTTTCAGCCTCTAAGACTTAATGCTGAATAAATTCCCACTTTCTTCTTCTTTCTGAATTCTGACTGGCTGGTTAAACACAGCTGTTCTGACTCAAAACTTCTCTCCAAGATGATTGATTCAAACTGGCTTATTTCTGCTTCTCACTGAATTGCCCTGCTTGGTCTCAGACTAACTCTAGCAATCTGCTCTAATCTTAGGGATCCTTTTTATTCTCTGGATTCTTCTATCTTGGTGCTTCCTTGTAAAATCTTAACTTACTTCCATTGTTTGGTATTAAATATGTGTGCTAAGGGCATGTCTGTGTTCCATCCAGATTGATTAATAGTGTATGCTAAGGCTAAGAGATTGTCTATGATCCAACAAGAGTAGCCATGCTGCTGGAGTAAAATTCCCCTACAAATCCCCAAATAATTATTTATAGACCTTTAAAAGACAATCTCAACTTCATATGGGTCAACAATCAAACAAACAAAAAACCAGGATAGATAAAACAATCCCAATTAATAAAAGACTACTGAAGGTATCACCATCTGTAATTAAAAGTATCAAACAACCACTCTGGATATCAGTCTGGCGGTTCCTCAGAAAACTGGGCATGATACTACCGGAGGACCCTACTATAACACTCCTGGTCATATACCTAGAGGATTCCCCAGCATGTAATAAGGACTCATGCTCCACTATGTTTATAGTAGCTCACGCTGGTGAGGATATGGTGCAAGGGGAACACTCCTCCACTGCTGCTAGAAGTTCAAACTTGTATAGCCATGTTCAAAATCAATATATTTGTTTCTCAGAAATGTAGGAATCAATTCACCTCATGACACAACTATACCACTCTTAGGCATATACCCAAAGAACTCTTCATCATACCATTGAGGCTTCTAGTATCTAGAAAGATATTAGAAACAACCAAATGGACCTTCAACTGGAAAAAAACGTATAAAGAAAATATGATACACGTACACAATGGAGTATTGCTCTACTCTTTTAAAGAATGACATCATGAAATTTGCAGAAAAAAAATCATCCTGAGTGAGGTAACCTAGACTCAGAAATATAAACATGGGATGTATTCACTTATAAGTGGACATTAGCTATTACATAAATAGCAATCAAGCTACAATGCACAGATCTAGAGATGTTAGATAAAGGCTGGCTATAGGCGAGAAGCATGGATCTCCCTGGGAAGGGGAGATAAAGTACATTTTTAGGAAATTATTAATGTTTTACTAATATTGTTTAAAGTATCTAGTCTAGACTAGAATAGGGTAAGTGTGGACAAGAGGGGATGGGAGTGGTATAGGACTGAGGACGAGTGTGCAAGGTGGGAATTTGGAGGGTGGTGTGGGAACCTAGTGCAGTGGAAACTTTCTGGAATCTACACGAGTGATGCTAGTGAGGACTCCTAGTTACGAGGGTGCCAGTTTGAACTGGCCATTATTGTAACTAGGAAAGACTTCCAGTGGTGGAACTACTGGGTTACATTTGGTTGAGTTGTTGATTGAGGATATCCCATGGGGATACCTAAACAACTCAGGCTGATGCTAGGACAGCAGGTTGCCCACTGGAAACTTGATTTGCTTTAACAATGTTGATGTAGCCTATTTGACTTCCTGCCTGTTCATCTACTTTTTGCCTGTATGGATCTGTAGGCAATCCTGCCATTTCTGCTCTCAGAACTTACTACAGCTTTCCAATTTGTAACTGAACTTTGCTGCTTTGCTCTCAAAGCCTGATTCCAGTAGTTCTACCATCAGCTTCCTCTTAGGCCTGGTCTGATTTGTTATATAATCAGCAATTGAGAATCTGCTCACTTCTGAAACCAATTGAATTTGTTTACAGCCTCTTTAACTTGTATTTATTCTGTAAACCACATAGGTTGATAGCTATAGAGATGCATTTACCATGTGCCAGAGTGATGTGTACTTTGAAAGTACATATCAATAACTACGATTAGATCAAACCTGCATCCTCCTTGGCCAGGTTGTCAGGTTAGATAGACCATATCACAAACTGCTGTCATGAAACCACTGAACCTTGTGAGTTTATTGTCATTCAATCAATTCTGACATTGTGGGAAGACATAAACATGTTTGTCTTTGTTCCAGGATCTCAGCACTTGTCTTTGGCCAGGGTATTTTATTACAGGAACAGAAATTAAATTACAATGTGGTAATAAAACTACATTCTAAACTACTGCATTTTTGTTTTCCTTCTTTATGTGTTCTTTGAATGAATGAGATGTTATAAATAAAAACAACATCAACAAGAAAACCAACAACATGGACTTTCATGTGGTTATTTCTTTCCAGTTAAAAAACAATAAAAGTTTGATTATTCTATTGGAATTTGTTCATGCAAAACTTGACATGTGTTTAATTTTTCCTAAGAATACATTCTTCTATGAAATATTTAACATGCAATACTCAGGTGACTGCAAAAGTCTTCTGAGCATCAGAGGCATGTGATAATGTCATATATAACAATAACATACAGAGATAACTGCCAGTTTTGTGTTTATTCAAAGTTAAAATTAATTTGGGTGTTTCCTAAAATCTGAATATCAGATTCTGTAGTTTATAATTGATTCTCACAGTAAAAACCACTCAAGTCTCTGTTTCTATTCTTCTTTATCCCATCAGAAATAAAATTCTTGCATTAAAGCTTATATATACATATATATATGTATATATATATATATATATATACACATATATGTCAGATATGCATATAAGTTGATTAATGAGAGACAGGTTATGAATAAGGGGTATATGTATATGGATAAATATGCTATAGCTCATCTTTGGCACTGCAGCAAGACATATCGGACTTTGCCTGGATTTTGACAGTGTAGCTGAACAACTGAGTTTCCTAAAGGTCCAGCAAGTGTCGTCAAAACATTCTCTGTAATTCATTCCAGAGCTCAGTACCACACCCACAGAGAAACCCTGACATTATTCCTTAAAGCGCTCACCTGCCGAGGTCTTGCTCAATGATGAGCGGTGCTTCTGAAGTGCACACCATGCTTTCAATAAGAAAATACATTTAAAGTGTTTGTAGGGACAACTCTTATCCACTGCATTAGAAAGCAGGCTCTTTATTTCTAGACCTTTGACATAATGGATAATGGACCTAATCAAGTCTTCCCATAGTGGGGAGCCACATCTTTCCTAATAACCCAGTCACCTGTAGCTCTGAGCAGAAAAGTTAAAAGCATTTCTAAAGCATACTAGCAATCACAGATGGAAACAATTTTCTATATTAACACCTGTTTACTTTGCTGTCTTAAGCTCTAAAATCCAGCTTCATCCACTGCTAATTTCCCTCAAAACAGTCTCAGCAAAGTGACAAGTTAGAGTGAATAAATAAAAGATAACTACATTTAGAAAATAATTAGAAAAGAGTACTCCGTTTAGATTTTCTTAGGTCCTTATTCTAAATTCAACACTCTACATGCCTCATCATGTACCTTTACTTTTTAGGACTTAAAAAAATTGGAACAATTATTTTACTTGAATATATTTTAAAGTCTTTCCTTAAGTAAGCATTAACATGCAACTTCTAAAAGTATTAGATTATTTTCAGCTTTGATTAAAATATCATTGATAAAAGGGTACACAAACAGACCACTGCCATGATATAAGCACTACATACTAAAGTAGATTTAAAAGTCACTGAATTCATAGACTGAGTTGATCCTGCTGATTTTCCGCCATGTGTTTTGAGCTATATCTTCAAAGAAAGGGCTTCTTTTGAAAAATTGTCTGTGGACGGCACTTTTTATTATTGTATTCTTGGCAGAGGCCTTTGCAATGTATCAGCCCAATGTCCCTCCCATTACATGTTTTGTGTGATTTATATCCAAGGTAAAAACACCATCTTCATATAATATCTAAAGTGAGAGAGACAGCTTGCAAACAAGTGTGTATATCTCTTCATATGAACGTCTCCACATTCCCAATGCCAGAAAATGTGAACTGCTAACAGCATAAACATGTATCACTTGATTTTATTTAGTAGGAAATTTCAAATGAATGTATTTGTGTTTCTTTTCAGCCATCTTATCTGTTTCAGCTGCATTACTTTTGCAGTAAAATTGCAATTATAATTTTGTGATGAAACATACACACCATAAAAATGTTCACATTAGCTATTGTCAAGCATGCAGTTTCACTAAATGGACCCAAATTATCATTCAGTTGTTGTCCCCAGTTACTCTCAGAACATTATCTTCTTCCCAAACCAAAATCCTTTACTTATTAAACACTCTCAAATTTTGGTTGTTGGTTCCAGCTCTTGAAATTAAGCATCTGTTTTCTATCTCTATGTATAACATGCAATATTTTTTGATGTATTGATTACTCATATTTTATGTTTTATCATTTTAAAATTATTCTAAATTTAATGTGGCACACAAAATAATGGGCTGTTTTCATATCCATGTTTCATTCACATTTGTTCCCCCGGCAAAACTATCCATCTTCTTCCTCATATCTATGTTTCATTATGCTTCACTCGAATTTGTTCCCCTGCACGACTATCCTCTTTGGTTTCTTCCCCCACCCCAGTTTGATTTATTTCTTCCCATAGTTAGTTCCAAGATCTTTCATATGTCATGTAGACTATTATTTCCTCTCTGCTCCCTTAAAGTCATTATCTACTGTCTAGTGACTCCTTTTTTGTTTCATGACACATAAAACCATCCACCCACCTTCATACACACACCACACACACCCACAGAGCTACTCCACTGAAGAAAATCCAAGATTTTTTTGTAATAAGCTGACTTTGTTTAATGTAGTAACTGCTTTTTGTTTTCTTGTTACCTCAAACAAATATATATTCTAGCACCATCTCTTTATTTTGAAATTCTATTTTCCTTAACAGTTGAATATTATTTCGTTGCATATTTGTACCACATTTCACTATTCATTCATCAGCTGATGGGCATCCTTGCTATTTTTAATTCATGGCTGTTAAAGATAGAACAGCAATTAATATGGATGACCAAGTTTCTCCACAACAAGAAGCAAAGTACTTTAAGTATATGACTAAGAGTCGTAAGGCTGGATCTAATAGTAGATATATTCTTTTTTGGGAACCTTGACAATTTTTTGATTATTTGTTTTGAGGTTCTGGCTCTATTAGTTCTTTGCATATTCTAGAAACCAACCTTCTGTTATAATTATAATTATAGATGACTTTTTCACATTCTACAAGATGAAACTTTGCCTGAATAATGGTGCCTTTTGCTGTGTACAAATATTTTAGTTTCAAGTGGTCCCATGTATTGTCAGTCTTAGTTTCTGTGCTATTGATGTCATGTTCAGAAACTATTAAATCTGTGCCAGGGAATTCAAACCAAGTCTCTACTCTCTGGTCTACTCTATTCATAGTATCTGGCCTTGTGTTGATTCCCTTGATCAATTTGGGGTAAAAATTTGTGCCCAGTATTAAAAATGTTTTTAAATCTTCCTTCTAAATTCAGCTATCCAGTTTTACAAACACCATTTGTTGAAGATGATGTCTTTGTTACAATATTTATTATTGGAATCTTTGTCAAAAATCAGGTGTTCATAGTTTTGTGAAGTTATTTATATGCTGATAATTCTATTCAGTTGATCAGGTCTGTTTCACAATGCTGGTTTATTATTAAAACTGTAGTGTAACTTGAAATCTAAGTCGCTGATTCCTCCATTAGTATTTTGTTTGTTTGTTTGTTTGTTTTAGTATTCTATTTTTTTAGATATCTTGGGGGGATGTGGTCTTGTGTTTCCATATGAAATTTAACACCCAGAAAACAAACAATGTATATTTTATCTTATGTGTATATGTTAGGATTTGTGCTTTAGGTGTGTATGTTTCATTTAGAATTCCCTCATAACTTAACTGATAAGGAATCAGTGGTATGGAGGGGAATCTTATCAGAAAGGCCATATAGAATGTATTATTTAAAGGAACAAATCAGAACCAGAGGAAGAAGGAGGTGAGGGAGTGTAGGGCAGGGTAGGGGGAAATGTGTGAAGGATGACTAATACTAAACGCCTTTGGAAAAGTTAGGTGCAAACCTACCACTTTCCATATATATATATATATATATATATATATATATATATATATATATATATATATGGAATTTAAATGGAGGCATATATATACACAATGGAATACTATTCAGCCATTAGAAACAATGAATTCATGAAATTCTTAGAGAAATGGATGGAGCTGGAGAACATCATACTAAGTAAGGTAACCCAGTCTCAAAAGAATACCCATGGTATGCAGTCACTGATAAGTGGATATTAGCCTAGAATCTTGGGACACCAAAGACACAATTCACATACCAAATGATGTCTGACAAGAAGAAAGCAATGGACACTGGTGCTGGAAAGGATCAAAGCATCAGTGTAGGGGAATACCAGAACAGGGAAGTGGGAAGGGGTGGATGAGGGAGCAGGGGGAGGGAAAAGGGCATGTGGGACCTTAGGGGGTAGGGAAACAAAAAAGGGGAAATGAATTGTAAAAATAGAATATATCCAATAAAAAAAATTTAAAAAAAAGATGGGCAAGCCAATATTTCAACTAGACATCATATACTATTAAAGAAATCATCTGGTAAAAGAAATGGGTTACATTTTTGAGTTATTAGCCAAAGGGTAAAAGAGACATCGTCCATGTGACTTGATGATGAGAACTTATGGCAAAAGATTCCTCATAGTAATGGTCAAACACAAAACAAGTAAGTGATGCTCAATTGGAAGCTTCATACCTACTGACTAACATTCCTAGAGATACCAGGGAAGCTATGTTACCACCAGTGTCACATCATTATAAACTCTACAAGCTATAATAATCAATAGCATGCAAGACATGTACTCTAATACAATAGTGACACAAATGTTAAGGAATTAACAACTTTTAAATTAAGTTTTAGGCCCTCTTGATAACATAAAACCCATTCAGATACTATGAATGAAGCTAAGAACATGAGACTAGCTAGGTTATGGGCCCTAATGGAAAACTTACTATTTTTTATGTTAAACTAACAGTAATACAATGGTTCCTAATGTCATATTGCAATACTGAGAGGTCACTCAACTCTCATCAGAGAAGCCTTTTCCTGAAGTAGATGGTAATTAATGCACAAGTCCAGAATAGGAATATATATATATATATATATATATATTCCTATATATCTATATCTATAGATATAGATATAGATATAGATATGAGAGAGAGAGAGAGAGAGAGAGAGAGAGAGAGAGAGAGAGAGAGAGACTGGATAGTATATCTTTATTATACCTATCCCATTAAGGTTAAAGATTCTTTGTTAAGAGGGACTGGACAAATTCTAAGAACCAGAGGTGGTAGAAAATTGTAAGGAAATGGCACTTTCTAGCCACAGCAGGGTAGATGCATGTACAACCTCAGAAACAGTGACTATTACAGTATGCATAAGCCATGCACAGGCTGAAGCCACAAAAAGTACAAGCATAAAGGAGAGGAAGCAGGTACAAGTTTCACCCCTAGCCAAGAAGATGTTAAACAAATAATAGTTTCTGGGACAGAGAAAAATAATTTTCTTCAAGGAGTGACAGTGATTATTTTAACCAAATTCAAGTGCAGGCCCCATTATCAGAAATCAGACTCTGTTTTTTTCTTTCCTCTTATTTTTTTTTTAATATAGAAGAAGAAAATGAAATTGGATGAGTAGGTGGTAAGGATGCAGGAGGATTCAGAGCAGAAGAAAAAAAGAATGCCATAAAGTATCCCTTAAAAGTTCTCCAATCATATCATATGAAGTAGTCAATGTTATGAGTGTAATAGGGCCTTTAAAATACTGAAGCATTGATGTGGATTCAAAATGAACAGTAGAATTAAATAAGAAGAGTCTATGGAGAATATGATGTAAGTGGTGAACCAGGGTGATTTTTAGAGCTTTTTCCTTGGACATCTTTATTGACTCATTGGAAGTCATGATTAGAATGGAGAATGATCTGAAATATCCTTTAAATGAGAGGAAGCATACTCAGAGTGATGATAAGGACAGCAGCTTGGCTTCCAAAATGAGATGGTAGGCTCTTCATAGGCCCATAGGCCCATAGAAAATTTTAAAAAATAAATGTGACACCACTATGCATCAGTTCCCTGACCTATAAAGTGAGGATAATATCATCACTTCCCCAGAGGGCTACATGGAAAACATAGTGAACCAACTCTTTAGAAACATTAGCATGAGACAACACGTGCTAACTGAATGTTCATGATTGCCATTATCATTCTGAAAGATGCCTTGTTCTTTCCTAGGCTGGTTCATACTTGTTCTTTCAAGTTAGGACAAACCAATGCAGCCCATGATAACACCACGTCTTACAATGAGATGCAGTTTCTCTTAACAGAAGCTTAAATGATCCAAATGTGTCTTCAAACACATAAGGAGTCACTTTATATCAAATGGATTCCTCATATGCTTCTCTGAAATCAGCAGCCGTGAAGACAAGAAGCATAAAGAGGAGATAAACATCTGGGCTACTCTTCCTGGGGAATGATGACACATATGCGTGAAGATTAATTTACTTCTTGATTTGAGAAAAGACCCATATCTGCAAAGCAAGTTTTAATTGAATAATTAATATTTTGAAAGTATCTTTTTTCCTTTATTTTTTTATTATTGGATATATTCTATATTTACAATTCATTTAAAACTTGTAGTACTTTTAATTTTTTTTTCACTTTGGTCCTGAAATATTTTCTCAGTGTTTAATATTAATCTCTCTAAAACGTAGTCTTGAATCTTGATTGATAGAAGCTTTTCCTAAGCTTAGAACATCATAGATAATCTCATATCAGCTTCTATAAAACTATGTGTAAGAATCTGAGTAATAGAACATTTTCTAATGAAGAATTGATGTGCAAGGAAGTCTGGAGTAGGGGACTGTTCATGGCAAGGCAGAAATATTTGTTCTTTGTCCAGTCTTTGTGGATATGCTGTATTGACATTGGTATGTAGATATAATGAGACCATATGAGCAAACCACACTCCACAGGCATGTGCCTGTTGGCTATCTTACATGCCTGGACTTGAATAAAACAAGTATCTGTGTTACTTTCAAAATAAAAGTGCATTTTATCTGTTGATCAAGATCCTTGAGTTTGCTGAAGCCAAGCCACCTGCTGAGAGAAACTAGCTTAGCTAAAATTGACTTGAAACCTGAGCATATCCATGCTGGTATCTCCCGGTGAGTAAGCAGTCTTATCAGGCAACATCTGCTTCCCCTTTTCATTCTTCCACAGGCCTGTTTACCAGATTTTTCATTGAGAGTCTTCCATGTGGTACACTATTCACTTCATTTTTGCTCATTCATAAGATTTTTTACATTTCCCAGCTGCAACTATTTTAAGTGAATTTCTGAGGACTCATAATTGAACGTGACTCATTTGCCAGAAGCAGAACTACAGTGCAAAAACCGAAGCAATCTCAGCCCTTTGAAAGCACAGGAAATTTTTGATATGAGATTAATTGGTGAAGTGTCTGAACCACAAAGTCTACTCTACTTTCACTGTGACATGAAATGGACATGAAATTTTTAAAGGTGTAAAGTAGCCAGAAATGGTTAATCCACACAACCACCCCCATGTCCATAATTTACCAGTATGAAAAAAAATAATCTAGGCAAAGTAAGCTCATCAGCTTCATACAACACAAAATCAAATTGCTATTGGCAAGTGTTCCCATGGCAACTGCCTCTCTAAGCAAACTTCTCTACAAAACATACAGCTGTTTTCTTATTTCGTTGCTAAGTTCCCTTGACAAAGTCACAGCATAATAAATACTCACATTCATGTTATTAAAGGGGATAAAGGCCCCCTGGGATAGTATGGTTTACCTGTTAAATGAAAATTTAGAAACTGAGCCCCACTCAGTTCTCTCTCTCTCTCTCTCTCTCTCTCTCTCTCTCTCTCTCTCTCTCTCTCTCTCTCTCTCTCTCTCTCTCTCCCCCTTCTTTCTTTTCCTCTCTCTGCATTGAACCTGTACCATGCTATGAAAAATTCATTCAAGTCTTTCATATATATTACTAATAATCTCTGAACATAACTGTTTATATTTTCAGTGATCAACTATAAGCAATTTTACCATATTCCCTATATATCCATTGAACAAAATGACAAAGTAGTTTGTTATAATACATCCTTTCTATATGGAACACACATTCTCTATCAATTAAATCTGTTGCTTTAGTATAACCATGACTGGACCTTTCTTTGATACCATTTAATTCTGTGCTTGCTGGAAACATATCTCTATATAAGCATCAAGAGGAACATTTATCAAAGTTTCACTTTGATAGTGAAGACACAATTATCACTGAGAAGACAAAATTTTAAGTATTATAGGTCCAACCATAGCATATTTCACTATCAATTTTTGCTGAATATAAACAAGCTGGAAAAAAAAAGGTCAAGATAAAATCCACTGAGATTTCCATAAAATATTTACAGAAATATTGCGTTCTTTCAGCAGAATAAAGATAAGAAAGAAAGCTCCACTACATTCAGAAAAGCAGAAAAGAAGCAACAGAAATAACATTTATCCCCCAAATAATAAGGTTGGGTTCAGTTCACCATTAAACTCTGACATTTTCTGCAGCTTTTTGGTAAAATAGTGATTTTTTTCCCCCAGTTTAATTTCACCGTACTTGACAAGAAACCTAGTTATCAGTGACCTTTAAAACTGCCATGGCTCTCAAAAAGATTCATTTTGACAATGTTAGAATATAATGTTTGTAAACGTGTGTCAAAAAGGCTGATTCTTATGGTTTTTCATAGAAGAGTAAGGAGAACCCAGGCGTGATGCATGGCCTGTGTCAAGAGGCGGCTGTCCCTTCCAGCTGAGCCAATTTAACTCTAGACGTGGATAGGAGAGGCAGAGAAAGGACATTTTTTTTTCCTCAAAAGGAGAGCCAAATATACCAGACACTTTCACTCATAAATTTAGTAACATTATTAGCTTGTATATTTTAAAAAGGAAATACACTATATTTTCTCAATTGACTTTAAATTACCTTTTTCTTATTGTTACAAGGATGAAGATCACATCATACTTTAGGTGGAAGATAGATATACTTTTAAATTTACATGTGTATCATTGCTTGTTCATGGTATTATTTATTCATAAGCACATATATCCTTTGTGGTTAGTAAAGTTTTAATGATCTTTATTATATTCTAACAATAAACTACAGGCAACTCATTCATGAATCCAAAGAATAAAATTTTTGCTTTTATTTACTTCCCCTCTTCTCCCCTCTTTTCTTCTTCTCTTCCTTCTGCTCCATCTCCCTGCTGTCCCTTCTCCCCCTTCTTCTCCCTCTCATCTTCCTTTCCCTCCTAATCCACCATACTGTTCTCTTCCCCTCTTCCTCTTGTCCCTCATTTTCTTTGTCTCCCCCTACTACCCTCAACCTGGCTTTCCCTCCCTTTGCCTTTTCTATCCCCCTTCTTCCCTCCCTCCTTGTTCTTCTCCCCCTCCCCTTAACAGACTTTCATGTATCACTGATTGGCCTCGAGTTTACTCTGTAGCTAAGGATGACCTTGTTCTTCTTAGACTTCTGCCCCTCCCTCTTAAGTATTTGGACAATAATGACAAGTTTATTCAGTGCTGGTGGTCAAGCCCAGTCACCTTTACCCATGCTAAGCAAGCACTCTGTCAAGTGAGCTCTAAACTCACCCATGGGTTTCATACAAAGTTTATTACCAGATTAGATTACACAATTTACTTGAGAAAATTATGATCTCATTTTTGACTTAACTTTCTGAACAGAAATATTGGTGGCTGACAGGACCACAATCTAAATTTGCTGATATCCCTCAATCATATCAACTTCTTTCTATCTTTTATAATCTTCTATGTTTTGCCTCTCTAACTATTTTAGATTAGAGCTACATGTCATCTAGAATACTGTTCTACCATTTCTTGATAATACCTACTTCCTGGTTGCTTCTGACTTCTTCTGAAATCCATTCTCCAGAGGACAGGCTTAGGTAATTACTGAGGCACTCCTCTCTTTCTCTCAGAGCGATGTGCACAGCCCCATATTTTATAGTTCTGTTCATTAGCTGACACTTGTCAGAGCTCTGGATTTTCTCACTCATTCACATCCTAATACACTGGATACAAAATGACATTCAGCTCTTCCAAAGTTTCTTTGCTACCTTCCAACAAGTAGTACACAGAGAAAACATTCATTCCATCTGTAGTATTATCTGATTCTTATTTACATGATGCACTCCTAATATTTTAGTTTTTTTATTCTTGAAGTTATATATAACATAATCATATCATTTTCCCTGCCTCATCTGAGTTATCAGTTCCTACAGGAATGCTACCAACTTGACTACTTACCCTTATTACATTGAATCTGCCCTTTCCAAAACCCCGGGGGAGATTCTCTATCCTATTAATTGCCATATAAACCTGGCATGATTCCTTTGTCTCTTCTGAAATTCAGGAAATATAGATTACTTGAAAAAGAATGGGGTGTTTCAACTGTAACTCAAAATATCTTGTAGAAGGAATTATTTTTTTCCTTGCCATGGTAACATACTATATTGATAGAATCAATATATTTGCCATGCTCAACTTTTTAATTTTCAAAGAGGATTGGTATTAGGATATGATCCTGTTTAAATTGAATAAAATAAAATAGTCATGAATGAAATTAGGGTTTATTCAAAAGAATTTGGGAACATGGGTTTTTCAGGGATAAGAGCACTTGCTGTGAAATTATAAAGACCTGAGTTCAAATACCCAGCACACCCTAAGACTAACAAGGCTTGCTGTTGTATAAAGGGTCAAAGCAGAAGGACAGTTGCAGATTAGAGAAGGATACTCAATATTCTCTAGGTTTTTAATGTGCATATGTTCACTCACCCATGCTCTCACAGGAGGAACACACACACACACACACACACACACACACACACACACACCATTCTTATTGAAAGGAAAGAAAGCAAGATTGCAGATTGTTAGATCTACTTTTCTGCCATGTAAGGATAAGGAAACACAAGAATGAGATTTCTATGTGTCAGGAAGTGGTTTTCATCAAATACTCTCTGACTACATGAAGATTCATCTTGCATTTTCTGGTGATCAAACCTAGAAAACAAAGTATATTTTGTTAACAAAACCAACTATATTTGTGGTGGTTGTTATAGTATCTCAGATGAAACGAAATAGCTATATGCTGAATGACAAATCAAACTCTAAGATCAATTCCAATTCATAAAGCAACATAGCCAAACACACAGACTTTTATTATGTGCAGTGAGAAACCACTGGAAGTTTTGAAATGTAAAAATATGTCTGCATGTGAGGTAAATATGAGAACAGCGGCCATGGAACCCACTGAAGTTCAAGGCAATCAAGGAACGAACTCCGGATGTATCTAGGATGTATGAGAAACGCTTGCAGTAGAGGTGAAGTTGTCAGGACAAAAACAGACTGGATTCTAAATCCACAGAGATTTACAATCCATGCTTTTGGTCCTTAGAAGAAACAATAGGACCCTAAATGAAAACATAACTTCAACTTTTATAATTTAGAATTATCCCCCCATCGCCTCTCAGTCTTTTGGCTAAGATCAAGTGCAGAATTATCTCCCAAAGGGAAAAAAGTAACGTTGGAAATAGAGCTCAGGACCACTGAAACAGAATGAAATGTGGGTACTCTTCCTGACATTTTCTTATGTAAAACTGTAGATAGCCACAGATTTAAAGATACTCTTTACATTGTATTACTTAACTTACATTATTTATATTATGTTCAATATCTTTACATGTATTTATATGCTCTCTACTCTATCAAGTTGTTTGTTTCTAAAATAAAAAAATACCCGACTTAAAATTATCCTTTGAAACCTTGAGGCCACCAGATATGTTTTAAGAATGTTATTGGAAGTATTTAGTTTTTTCATACAGAGCAGAGAAACATATGGAAATACTTGTGAGAGCTTGATATTTGGACTTAAATTCATGAAAGGAACATATTTAAGAATGCATGTCACAAGTTTTAATAAATTTACATAGTGCCTAACAGAGTATCTAGTAATAGGTTATCATTAAATGCATGAAACAATCCTAACATCTACAACAGCTTTCAAAAGGGATACTATTTTTAAATATTTCTAGTTATGTATGTCACCTTTAAATATTCATGTTTTATTGATTTAAAAAACTACATGTAAAATAACTTTATTGAAAAAGGAAGTGAGTGTGATATAGACATTATGATGCTCCTAAGAAGCATCATTATAGACATTATAGACATTGTAATGCTTCCCTAAGGAATTTGCCATGAATTAACAACCATCATATGATACAATCAGCCTATTTTGATCCTGGTTTTAGAAAAAAGGGTCCTGAACTACATTTTCTATTTTAGGAAGAGCAAATACATTTTATGAGGTTCGTGATAAGAAACTTTTTGTTTGACTCCCTAGTATATTGTGTAAAAATGTCTATTAATAAAAGCATATCATGATTTGTATCTTTCAAAAAGAAATCAAGCTGTTATAAAATATTACAAATGTGTAATATGATAATGAATTCATGTTAGCCTTAGTCAGTTAGTGCTTTTGTCATTTTGAAGATTTATATATTTGTCTGTTTATGTGTGCATGTGTGTGTGTGTGTGTGTGTGTGTGTGTGTGTGTATGTGTGTGTGTGTGCGTGTGTGCGTGCCACATGCCATGCAGGTGACCTTTGAATATTTGAAGAGGTTATGGAGTCAAGCATAAGTGCAGAAAACAAACTTTTGTCTTCTGGAAGAACAGCTGATATGCTGAGTCATTCTTGCTCCACTCCACACCACCCTCGTTGTTTATTTCTCAAGGAAAACATATTCAATATAAAACACATTCATAAAAACAAGGAGTACACCCTTCTAAAAGAATATAATAAAATACTCCATAGGCTGCACGCACATTCATTTATGTTTTAAATAAGTTTTTAACACAGTGTAGAGGGGACATATATCCCCAAGGCAGAACAAAATGAGTCCATTATTTGGATTAAATCAAGGAAGAAAAAGACAACTTGGTTTTCAGAAAGCAATCTAGTGATTTATGTGGAGTATATTGAGAGACCTATATACATCTTAGTAAGCACCTTTTCATTCAAAAAAAGAGAGAGAATAATAACATCTAAAACAGAACCCAATGGAACACAGACAGTATAAGCCCAAGGACATTCAAGAATTTATCTGTCTCATTTTTCATTCCACATGCTTCTTGTGTAAAAACGGGTAAATATTTCCTTGGTCACTAGGAAGTTATTCTTATCAGTTATGTGGACAAGTCTGCCATGTTGTTTTGTTCTATATTAAACGTAATTCAACCTAGCATTCACATGAGGAGAGCAACATCTTCAGTCTGGACTAAAATAGTTTGGATAGACTTCTTTATATGATTTATTTTTCATTGTATTAATCTTCATCTTATGCCTGCTGAAATCTAAGGCATATAGTAAAATGAAATTGTTAAGGTGTTTCAGGTTAGTGATGAAGATAAATATAGAGACTCAGAGTTATAAAACACACTGAAATAAAAGGAATAAAATCACCAGCAAGTTTTTGTGTCACATGCAAATAGGAAAGAGGGGAAAGGACCAGAGAAGCAAAGAACTGTTCTATGTGAGATAAAATAGTTGCAGAATTCTCACTGATATGAAATAATATTAGAATAATAGAATGCTAAGATAACTGTTAAAAGAGTGCTAAAACAAAGTGTTCAAATATCTGATAACTATCTGGATAATATTATTATCCATTATCTTCTACCTTCAAACTGCCCAAGTTCTGCAGAGACCTCCCAAACTTCATGTATTCTCTGCTTTGTCTCAGTTTGGGACATCATTTCTTCAGATTGATAATTTGATACCATTATAGCAACTGTGTCTTTCTATAGCCCTCAGCATTTTTCATTGCTTAACAGTTTTCACTGAACAACTTTTCAGTGTTTTGTTTTACTTACAAAGCTTCTAATAACCTAAATCCTGGAAATTCTGGCATTGTTGAATGGGAACAATATTCTGCTGCATGGCTGATTAAATTACATTTCATGGAACCTACCAGAGTATTAAGGTTTTTCTTACTTAATGTGTTCTATGTTCACAATATATTCTTTATTTATTTATTCCCAATCCAACAGTCACCTCATGAATCACATTGGCAAAATGTGTGTGTTTTATCCATCCTGCTTGATGTGAACTCATCATGGTGTCTGTGCTCTGTTCATCTGATCATCCATGCTAACTTTGCATGTGCATGAGCACTCAAATGTCCTTGTTGCTGCTTGTGACTTGTGAACACAGGGTTGGAGTTGCAAGACTTTGAAATGTAAGTTATGAAATGTAATTCTATTACTGAGTGAGGTTTTTTTTTTTTTTTTTTTTTTTTTTTTTTTTTTTTTTTTAGACTTGATCTGCACTCTAGTTTGTATGTACCTGGATCCACCTCAGAATTGTGTAATCAATTCAGAAATATTTTGTTTGAGTTCTCATTGTTATTTTCTTTCAAAGACTATTTTTTGAATAAAAATTAAGCCCATGTTCCACTACAACTAATTTGGATCGGGTATTTGGGGGACATGTATTTTTCTCATATTACATTGATTAAATATCAGAGGCATATATGATTAAAGTATTTAAAGCAAATATCTTGTGTTTAGTATTTGAATAGAAAAAAAGGAGATCACATAAAAGTGAAAATGAAGCAGATAAAAGCAGGAAATATCTAAGGACACACAAAAAATAGAAAACAAAGAAAATTGGCAACATTATCAGTAGGCTTGCTCTACAATGGAGAATAAAATAACTAGGAATGCCTAGACAAATGATCTTCAATATGAGAAAAATATTTGAAATAATAGTAAATTGCATGGTGCCAATTCTTAGAAAATAGAAACATTGGTAATGTAATAGTGACAGAGTTCTGTTTATTTATTCTATAGCAACAGCATATTTTAAAGTTACAGCCAAAGTATGGGAAATGGAATGAAATTTCATAATGGTTTCTTTCTACTTTAGATCTTCATTTTAATTAACTTTATTTCTACAAACATTATTTTCTTGCTCACTGACAAACACTACCTGTTAAAATATTTTTATTTAAAATAATTTGCAATCTATATCTCTCCAAATCTTTTAAATATTCCATTATGGCAGTAATTCTAGGTTCATGATTACATGTAATACATATATATATATATATATATATATATATATATATATATACATATATATATAAAACATATATATATATATGTATATATATATACACTTTTATTGAGTGCTGTATCTCTAAGAACAACAACAACAAAAAGAACATGAATTAACTGATACTTGTACTGAGTTTCTTTTCTTGCTTCATATAATTTTTGATATGAAGCATGGCAAAGACAGCTTTTAAGGAAAAGTCATACTATGATGTTTCTTTTCCATTTAAAGATAGCGAATAATGGATATTATCTATCTATGGATACAGCAAGACAAAAAATCTACTATTGTATTTATCTATAGAGGATTTTCTAATTATAAGTACTTCATTGAAAATAGCATTGTGCCTTTAAGTAATTGATAGTTTCAATTGCCTTAAAATCAAAATCTCTCTGGTTGACAGGCATGTCAAATAGAGAATATTTTGGCTATTTCACTTATAGATTTATCACATTTTCATTCTGTTGTGTCTTAAAGCACTTTTTGTGAGGGTGCCCTGAATATTCTATATTTATTAATGAACACTTTAGTATTAGAAATTTCAGATTGTCACACACATGTAGCTAATATGTATTGTAGCCCAAGTAAAAGGACAAGAGTAACATAAAAATGAATTAAAGCTAAAATCTAATCATCTTCAGACTGAAAAACATGAACAAGTTGTTGTATAAGTGAATGTGTTGGAGACAGGAATAAGAGATAATCTTGTCTAAGGTATCCATTGCATATCATAAATGGCATTATAGAACACATTGAGTTTCTGATGAAATGGTTTCAATTATTCATTCATCTATTCCATAAAGATATTTTCTGTTCTACTCACAGCAGGCATTGGATTAGTCACTAAGCATGCAGAACTGATTAAAAGCAGAAATCTACCTGCTTTTCATAGATCTCACAGTGTTGGGAAAGGACATATTATTTCCTCCCCCCACAATTTTTATTATTTTATTTATTTGCATTCAGCCGTTGCCCTCCTCAGTCCTTCCTCCCACAGTTCCTCATCTTATTCCTCCTTCCCCTTGCAGATAAAATGGTGCTCCCCTCCACCAGGCTTCTCCCTGGGGCCTCAATTCTCTCTCCCACTAAGGCCTGGTCAGGCAGACCTCTGCTATATTTTAGGCCAGGGTCTTTGATCTGGCCTATGTAAGCTCCTGGTTTGTGGCTTAGTCTCTGTGAGATCCCTGGGAAGAATCTGAATAGGTTAAGACTACTGGCCTTCCTATGGGGTCACTTTCCCCTTCAGCTTCTTCAATCCTTCCCCTGCTTCAACCATAGGAATCCCTGACTTCAGTTCAATGATTGGATGTAAGTATCTGCTTCAGGCTCATCCTCTGGTAGGGACTCTCAGAGGTCTGCCATGCCAGGTTCCCATCTGTAAACACATCAGAGTGTCAGAAATAGTGTCAGGCTTGGTGCCCTCCCATGAGAGGGATCCCAAGTCGGGCTGGTCACTGGAACCATCTCCTCCATATTTGTCCCTGACATTCTGAGACAGGAACAGTTCTGTGTCAGAAATTTTTACTGTGGGTTAGTAACCCTGTCCCTCTGCTTCAGTCCCTATTTATCTACCCTGTTTATCTACCACAGGAAGACTCTTTGAGTTTGTTCTCCCCAATGTTGGGCATTTTGGCCTAGGACCCCCATTGTGTCCTTAGAGTCTCTCACTTCCTGGGTCTCTGGTACTTTCTAAAGGTCCTCTCACATCCCACCCCTGAGGTTGCTTATCTCCATTAATTCTCATGGCCCTCTGGGATTCTCATATCTCCCATACATGATCCTGTTTCCCTTTGCCCTTCTTTCTTCTCCACCTGTCTCCTACCGAGGTCTCTGCCTCCAATGATTATTTCCTTCCCCCTTCTAAGTGGAATTGAAACAACTTCACTTGGGTCTTTCTAATTGTTATACTTCTTGTGGTCTGTGGGTTGTATCCCAAGTATTCTGTTTGGCTAATATCCACTAATCAGTGAGTACATACCATGTATATCCTTTAGGGTATGAGTTACCTCCCCAGGATGATATATTCCAGTTCCATCCATTTGCCTATAAAATTCATGATGTCCTCATATTTAAAAGCTGAATAGTAGTATTCCCTTGAGTAAATACACCATATTTTCTATATCTATCCTTCAGTTGAGGGACATCTGGGTTGTTTCCAGCTTCTGGCTATTACAAAGACTGCAATGAAATCAAAATGACCCTGAGATTCCTCCTCATACCAATCAGAATGGCTAAGGTAAAAAACTCAAGTGACAGCATATGCTGGTGGGTGAGGATGTGAAGAAGCAGGACACTCCTTCACTGCGGGTGGGATTGCAAGCTGGTATAACCACTCTGGAAATCAATTTGGCAGTTCCTATGAAAATTGGAAATATTTCTACCTGAAAACCCAGATATATCACTTTTGGGAATATACAAAAGATGCCCCACCATACCCCAAGAAAGGACCTATATTACCCAATGAGGTAAATGTAGAAGATTATAGTTATTTAAAGAGATAAACAGAAAGAAAAGAAGAGGGTCTAATAAACCTTTTCTTCAGAATGGCCTACATAAATTATTTTGACACCAGCAAGGATAACTGTTACCATTTCAACCACTTGGATGAACTTTGCCATTGTCCACTAAAATCAGTCACAGATGATAATAAAACCATGGCTGTGGCTGGTCCAATAAAACTTTATGAAACTGAGATAGAGGACAAGCCAAGTTTGGCTGGAGGAGTTATGTACTGACCTCTTTTATAGGCAACAGTTGACTGATAGAGAAACAGTAGACACATCATTACAGGCAGTATAGGTACAAGAAAACTCTTTACAATTGTACCATCTGATGTGAAAGATATAAAAGGGGTGAGTTACACATAGAAAGGCAGAGATTAGCACCAGGCACATATGTACCTTGGGTAGTATTTTTAGGAGAAGGAAAATGGGATCTTTAAAGAGGACCGAGGAAACAGGAGACTTTTGAGTCTGAAAATATCATAACTATGGTGTAAGATCTAAACAAAGGTCAACTTGTTTATCATTCTGAGGACCAAACTGAGTGAAGTGTGTAGTGCAGCCTGACAACAGCCAGAAATAGTAACTGCCTTCATGGGCCACTGGCATGCATCATTTTGTGAGTCCTACTGCTCTTAATCTCCTCACAAGAGTTCAGAGTCTGGAAATAATCCAAGGGATGTTGACTATCCATGAAAATTAAATCTACAAAACTGCTCACTGCAAAGGTGAAAAATTTCAAGGCTAAACTGAAGTTCAATGACACAGAAGATGGATATATGACAAACATGAAATATTGCAGATGGCTATACAGTACTATTTTCAACTTCAAGCATCCAGAACGGTGACTACAATGTCCATCTTCCTTTGACTCATGATGAGCAGAAGTTTTGATAATCTCAAACATCTTGCATCACAAAATAATTTTCTTATGTCTGAGAATATTTTTTCTTTATGTGTATTTGGACTTTTAAACTTATTTAATGTTTCCTGCACAAATACACTTTAAAAAAAATCAATTCCAGCCATCCCTGTTTCCCTGCAACTTCTACTGTGTCTTTATCTAGGGGTACATTCTTGAGAAATTTCCCTCCAAGAAAGTTGCTACCTTACTTTGCTTAAAATAATAGTCATTTTGGCTATCTTTTGAACCATATTTGTTTGGGAAATTTTTGCTTCCATTTCCTTTTAATGTATTTGTGACTTTTTATATGATAAGAGATCTTGCAGTCCTTCTATAGTTGTTTGCATCTGTTTTAACCAGTTCTCCCAAAGTCTGTGTGTCAAATGGTATATTTAGACCATTTCTACTAACATAATTTTTGATGATTATTTTAAATTTCATATCTTGCTATATTAATACCTTTGTTCATACTTTTCATACTTTTTGCATTAATTCAATGACATAATAATTAAACCATATGACTTTCACTTACCTATTTCTTCAGGGTGCATGTGTGTGCAATGATGCCATATACTATAGTATATATCTTTAATTTAGGGCATTCAGCCTCTAACTATAGAATGCTTCTATGCCCAAGTACGTACACTTATCCTTCATTGTAGTTTCTATAATGATTGCTGTGTTTTACTCCTACATACATTTTACATGATTCTTTATTCGGTTTTAAACAAATTAATTCTAAAAACATTAAATTAATTAATTTGTGCATGTGTACTCAGTACTATTTCTAGTAACCCTTGTGTTTTCACAAATATTACAAGGTTTTGTCTCAAATATCATAGTTTAAAAAATGTACTTTTTATGTACACATGCACGATAATGCTTGCATATGTTTGTGTGATATCTCTGTGTGCTATTTTGGATGTGTATTCATGTTGGTGTGTGAGTATGAGCACATCTAGAGACCAAAGGATAATGTCAGGAATTTATCTTCACCTTTCACCTTATTTGAGACAGGCCCTCTCTTGTTTATTCCTAATATACCAAACAAGTTGACCTAAGGATGACTTCTTAATTTTCCTGTATCTGCCTCCTATGTTACCTTAGAATCACAGGATCTATATACATTTCACCTTCTGGGTCTGGCTTTTATAAGAGTTCTGGAAATCCATGACAGCACATTTTTATGTCAAGAATTTCAACTGAAATCTTTTAAAATATTATCTATATCCTCTTGTAAAAGGCCTACATGGTCTTCCAAGTTGCTGAAAACATGACATGTAGTAAGACATTTTCATGCATTTGCCTGCTAATTCTGTGTGTCATTTCTTTGCTGATTTCAATTACAGTCTTCTTTCCCCTCATTACAGAATGTAATGTTTTAGGATCAGGTATAATTCATGTCTCCCTATAAATATTTTTGAGTTCTGCTCTAAAAGATGAAGTTTCATTACAAGAAAACACTTCCATCCCCTGGGCCTTATCTTTGATCTTTGTTAAGTATCACCATGGTAGCATTTATTTGAAGTCCCACTTTTTTGCTACTTGCCTCATTAGTACTCTGCCTAATAAAAGATCTTGCAGTCTGGATTTGGAAAAAGGGACCATCTCTGGTTCAGTGTCAGTTGGGGGTTGTTTTTAAATCTTTTCAGGCAATACCTTCCAGAGTAGTTTCTTCCTGATTATTCATGAATCAGGATTCTGCTGAAGACTTAACAGAGACTCTCTGAACATCCCAAACCTGTCTCTGTTCTGTTGCCTTTTTTGACTCCTGACCCTGTCTCCCCCAGCTTTGAGTCTCATGCAGGCCTGGCTTCTGACATGGTGAAACATCACCACACACAGTCATTTCTGAGCTTTAACAGGATACCAGTTCCACAATAAGTCATAGAAGTCTAGAGAATAGTTCACTTATTTCCCGTGCTTTATAATCTTTCCATATGGTATCTCACTGCCAATACCTTCAAATTTTCTGATATTCACCCTGTGTTTTCATTGAATGAGTGTGAATCTGGCTTTGGTTGTTTGGCTTTGGATGGAATAAACTGTTGCCTTATTTCTATCAACATATTCTGGCTCCTTATTGTCCACAGCAGATCCTAAACAAACAATATTGTGATTTTTAATGAGTCCTGTAATCTGGAGTTTACAGAGTTTCCAGAAACCCCCAAAGGTATTCTGAAAGCAGGATTTAATCTCCAAGAAGAAATCAATGAATAAACATGTCACACATTGGTATACTTATGAAAATATCACCTCCCGATTAAGAAAAAATATTTTAATAAAGCATCAAGGATATTAAAATATGCAGATATCAGTAATCATTTAAATAACATCTGACTGAATAATTCATTTAATAAGGCTTTCAGGCTTTTAAAAGCTGATTTTTTGCATGACAATTTTGTCTTAAAATTGGAAAACTCTTGGCCATTGTTTGCAAATGGGAGGCATTTTATTGTACAAGATTATCTAAAGGCATAACAGAAGAGATTAAAGAGGCTTTCTTCCTAAGAATAAATTCAATATTTAAATTATCATTCTTTTAAAACTTTTAACTCCTAGAAAATGTTTTGCTCATAAAACAGTGGCGTTTATTTTTCATTCTTGGTCTGTAAAAGGAGTATAGGCAGGATTTTTTGATTTTAGACATTCAGAACTAAAAGGAATATAAGTCTAAGTATAATCACCAATTACTCTGTATTCCACTTAGGAGGTATGTAAATTGCAATACTGGTTTCAATTAGTAAGTACTCAAGTTAGAAAGCAATTATTAAATCTATTCAACAAATGCAAAATTCTACCATATGCCTAGATAAATTACTGAATGTCACCAGGCATTGAGGTTTTAACAAATTAATTTCAAAGATCCACTGAGTCTGTCTTCCTGTGAGAAAGACCATTTAATGAAAAGTAAATATTCAATGTTTTTGTCTTTATTTGCAGGAAGCACACATTTTGGGAAGAATTTGATAATGTGGAGCTGCTTGGGAATCATTGTTCCATTTTTTTGTGGAATTTGTTCATTTATCTCCACAAATATCCTTTTATATAAACATTCTTTGTTGTAAATTATTATTCTATTTTATTATCATCTTATGTCAGCATGTGTATTTATGTTGTATTTTGTGTTAAGATAAGCAATGCTCTTTCCTCACACCTTATCACATTTCAAAATATTTATAATCCTCAATATACTTCATACCTCTTACATTGCACAGCTCTTAGATGCAGCCAGTTTGGATTTCTCATAGCAGTGGATGTCTACCTGTTCACTTCCAATGACAAACACACTGCTCATCAATTCATCAATTCTCTCTCTGTCTCTGTCTCTCTCTCTGTGGCTGGGAATTAACCCATGTCTGTATGTATGCTGTCTATTCACTACTACTGAGGACCTCTTCAGTGCCTTTCTTCTTCCTTCTCTTTCTTCTCTGACTCCCTGTATTTCTTAATACTTTTCACCTTCTATATCTCAGCAGATGGCCAACATGTTAGATATTACTGAACTGACAAACTCAAGTAGGTAGAATAGTCTTTGGCCTCAATATTTGAATACATTAACAAAGCAAAACAAAGCAGTTTTTTTATAAGGGCAATTGATGGTGAGATTTTATTCATCGAATTACTCTTTGAAAGTAGTTTAGGCTGGTTTTCTCCTATTACTTCAAAAATAATAAATACTTAAACGATTGGCACCCTACACTGAGAAGTCAAACAAGGTTCTGAAAGGACATAAAACTCTCACGCTTGACCTGTCTGCAAACTGTGCTTTATGTAGCTGTGTTGACCTTTGCCTATTTTCGTGATATATTTGCTGTCATTACTTTTATTTTATTTTTGATTGATACTAACTACAGCCAACATATATGATGCCAAATTGCTCTTTGTGAAATTGATTTCATTTTTCAAAAAGCTACTTGGAGTGACACGGCCTTCTTTTCTGTTTCCCTGACTATTTCTACAGCACCAGTTCACACTGCACCAGGCAGCACATGTATCATTGGCCACTTTGAGTGTGTGTTGGCAGGGAGGTTTATGGGTTTTTTTTAAATCTTTTGAACATTTAATACAATGTACTTACATCATATTCATTCCAGTTTCCCCAGTGCCTCACAAATCCAAGCATCTACCCTTTCCAACTAGTACAACTTTGAACATTCATTTTTCTTAGAGTCTAATTTATGCTGCAGATATCTTCAGTATGTGTCTTTTCCCTGAATCATGATTAATTAATTAATCTGGGATCACAAATTAAAAGAATAAAACCAACCAACCAACCAACTAACCATACCTATTTTCTCTCTATGTGCAGTTACCAACTTCAAACAGCCCCTACGCTGGGAATGTGGGTTCATGAGCCTCTACCATACCTTTCCTGGGGTTTTTGTCTGGCTTGAGAGTGCATAGGCCTTGTGCATTTTGGATGGCAAGTGATTTATGTAATGAGCTGCCTTCCCATATCCCTTTACACATTATATGGCTGATTCCTCTTTGTCCCAGTGGAACATCTTACCCCTTCTTGGCTAACCCTACCTCCTTGAATCTCCTCCCACTGGTTGCTTTCTCTCTATCCTTCATCTAGATAGATTCATTGAGCTTTGGATAGTCTGTCAACAAAATCTCCCTTAGGCAAAGAATTATCTTCTGCAGATAAATCTGCACTTGCTTATTCTGGTTCATAGAGCTGGTATGTACCCTGACATCTGAAATGTGTGTTTGAAATCTATGTGCACTATCTGCTCCATTGTGTTTATACACACATTAAAAATAAACCAATAAAAAAAGGACCAGAAAACCCACAAAACATTTGTTTATCACTTTACCTTTAAGTGGAATAAGTCCATTGCATCTCTTTATAACACAATAACTCCTGTGTGTGCTCTGGATTTGGTTATCATATTCCATGCTCTGAACACACATGATCCTGCTGTCATGTGGTAATATACCAGGACAAGCTTTACTCTGTCTCTTTAACAAATGGGTTTGAAGAATGACCACATTAAGTAGATTTTCCAATGTCATAGATATGTGATTGAGAAACCCTTGTCTTTGTCTAATGCCAATCTTAAGTTTAAGTCTACAAATTCTGTTCACTCTTGAAATAACATAAAATGCAAAAATCCATTGGTGATAAGAACAAATGCTTTCCATACCCTTCAAGGCTAGGGTTCTTCTTTCTAATTCTGGTTGCTTTTCTTTCATGGAAATGCATGTTAGGCAGCTGAACTTGATAATCTTGGGTTGGGTAACTAGCAAAGGCTGCAGTTCTTAGTGGAGAATCAGAAAGTTTTCCTTCCTTTTTGGATGACTAAATTTCATTTCCCACTACCAATAACAGAGTGCACATCTACCTGTAAACCCGGGTCAAGGTGCCCTTTTCTGGCCCCTGTGGTATCTGGACATACCTATAAACAAATGAATAAAATAAGTTAATAAAATTAATTCTTCCTTCACTTTCAATTTGCCTAGTAGTAAATTCAACAATTAGAATGATTTGGGTTAAACTGGAAATTTCCTGTCTAGTTCAAATGTACATTTTTCTCTTTAATTCCCATTATCAAATTGGTTTTTCATAGCTCCAACAACATGGAAAATAGAAAGCAACAAAGCCATGCTTCAGATATTATAAATGTATATTTGACCCCAAGCCAAACAGAACATTTTAATTTTCTGGTCCCTATAAGGCATTGTACTACAAAACTCAGTGTTATACTTGGTATTTTTATTACAATTTCAACTCCAGTTTTCAATCATAGCTTGGGAAAATGTTTCTGATTGAGACTCAAGTATTAGTTATAGAGGTCACCATGTATAATCTCTGTAATTTGACAATTTAAAATGCATCACAGACATTCTAGCAGTTCTATATCCAGGAAACCTTGTTTATAATGCTGCATATAACACAGATTTGACTTTTTAAATATCACCTCATAGAGGGAGAAGCAGAAGAAGAGGGAGAGGGAAAGGGAGAGGGAGAGGGAGAGGGAGAGGGAGATGGAGGGAGAGAGAAAGACAGAGAGAGAGAGAGAGAGAGAGAGAGAGAGAGAGAGAGAGAACTGCGTGGTTGACAGGATGGACAGTGTCAATTAAGCAAATAGGATATACTTCTATAGGGAATTGATCACTGCTAATAATTAATGATAAATATGTGCATTAACCTTGATAGAAACTTCTGCCTCGCTCCTCTAATAAATGTTACATGTATCCTTTAAATGTAACACAAGCATTAAAAATAGATTGCTGCTCTTACCATTACATTTTCTATACTCTTATGTACTTGATTACAGTGACTCCTTCCTTCCTCCCAGTAGCTTTCATTTTAAACAGCTTTGAGTATTTTGAAAGATTTTTTCCGATGTTGTTTTGTGTGAGCAAGAGTAATTAGGTTTGCAAATTGTACCATTTTTTTTTAAGAACCTGATAGGAAAATATTTTTTGATTAATGTCAGTTGTTTAGCATGATCAAATTTCTTCCCATATTTCAGCCTTCAAGTTCATCCATCCCCAATTCCAACCTCAAAACTTTTTCCTGAATCTCTGGGATACTGCCATTTTCTGACTTCTATGACTATAAATAAAATGCTAAATCCTCCTGCTCATCTTCCTGTTGCCCTTTACCCCCTCAAGGCAGCATTGCCTTCTGGGAAATTCCTAGCACAGGCATTACCTGGGTTGCCTCCCAAGCTGCAGTTTACTATCACCCACAGTACTAGGTATATGGGGCAACTGTGTTTTAAAGGCACATGCCTCCAAATCAATGGTAGCTTCAAATATACATTTCACTGGGCCTATGCTTAGGTCAAATGGGTACTTCCTCTTCCAGCCTAAAGAGCTACATAGGAAAATAATGATTAAAAAGAAGTGAGTCACAGGTCATCAGACCACTTGTACGGCCATCAGTGAAGCTGGCATTTTTTTTTTATTAAGAACCACATTAACAACAACACCAAAATTAAATATCAGGAATTACTGACTTGGTGTAGGCAGCATTTTGAGAATGGCACCTCTTCCTGAAAAGTTTTGAGCCACAGGAATTGAGCATATATGTCAACTATTTATTCTTGGGATGCTTCAGTGTCTAAATAAAGTGTGTGTGTGTGTGTGTGTGTGTGTGTGTGTGTGTGCATGTACATGAAGTCCCATGTAAGCCTGTATTAATGTGAACTTGGAGACAGAAATCAACTTCAGTAGTTGTCTTCAATCATGCTTCTCCTTAATTTAGGGACTAACTCTGTTCATTAAACACGAAGCTCATATATTTGGCTACATTGACTGGGCATTGAGCTTCAGGAATGTGCTTTTCTCTGTAGTTCCTTTGCTGAAACATCAGATATATGTTGCCACCCCGACTTGTTTTGTGGTGCTGAGCATCTGAGCCCAGGGCTCATCTTTTGCCAACAGGCACCTTCATGACAGAGGCCTCACTCCAGCCCTAGGGTATGGCATTTTTAAGTATTATTAAAGTTCAGTGAAGGATGAAGTTGGATGAACTTTGATCTTCTCTATTTTGTATTAAGAAAGAAAAACAGAATCAAGGTCATCAGCCATCCAGAGCTAAGATGTTTGCAAACAATGTGAAAACACAGGTGAAAATTCTTGGGTAATCAACTTGACTATTTACTTAATTTCTTCTGGCTCTTAGCCAACTGGTTTTGGGTGCTTTACCTAGGTGATCTGTCGAAGATCACTTTAGTTTAGGATGCCATGAAAAATCTTGCTCTATTTAATTGTTTATGAACATGAGGACCCGGCAGATATGGATATGGAGCAATGAATAATTCGTGGCTGTGCATTATTGTGGGAATGTTTAATGAAGGACTTAAAATGTGTCACGGGCTGAATGGAAACAAAGCTATGAAGCAGAGTTCACAACTTTGCAACCCAAGATTTCCATTCAGAAGCATAAGAGATGCTAAACAAAATGGAAGCCTAACATCAGGGAGAAGAAACACAAATGCATCGAGCCTTCACAGGACCAATGGCCTCTCCTCCCATTGAGGTCTGAAAAAGCCATCCTCTGCTATATTACTGACTCCTTTACTAACACGAGTGCAGTTTACTCACCTATGCTTCTGATTAGGGAAAAGAAGTGGATATTTGAACATCCCTTTGGTGTTAACTTCTAAGACAACCCAAATAAAGCAGTTTGGGGGATCTATTTTAAAAAGAGTCTGAAGGGCAGCATAGGAGAAACTAATGGTGCGTTCTGTAATAGAAAGAACAGATGAAAACACAGGGGACTTTCACATGGTCTTCGTCAACGTATTGCGATCTGCAGCTCAATGTGCCCCTTAGCATCTCCCTCGGAGTCAAGGAAGCTGTGGCAGTTTTCTCCACACCATCTACAGTCCTACCAATCATGCTCTGTGGTGAAGCTTAAGTAGATAGGACTTCAGCAGATGTCTGGGAAGTTCACCTAGGACGCATAGTGGGTGATTTAGTTGGCTTCAGATCAAAGGCCACAATCATTATAGTAGAACCTGAAAGGGAAAGAACTTTTTGTAAAGATGTATTTTCTTTTTTTAATGTATATCTAATGTTTGCCTGTATATAATTATGTGCACCATATGCATGCCTGGTGTTCTCAGAGGCTAAAAGGTGTCTATAGATCCCCCTTTAAGATGCTATATAATTGTTGGACTCAGGATTTTCAGCAATAGAAGTAAATGTTTTTATACACAGAGTATCCCTCTAGCCACAGAAGCTCATTTCTTTTTTCATTAGATATATTCTTTATTTACATTTTGAACGTTGTCCCCTTTCCTGGTTTCCACTGCAAAAATCTCCTAACCAATCCCCCTCCCCCTGTTCGCCAATCTACCCACTCCTGCATCAAGCATTCTCCAGACTAAGGGCCTCTCCTCCCTTTGATGTCCAACGAGGCCATCTTCTCTTGCATATGTATCTGGAGCCATGGGTCCCTACATGTGTATGCTTTGGTTGGTGGTTTAGTCCCTGGGAGCTCTGGGGTAGTATGGGGTGGCTCATATTGTTGTTCCTCCTATTGTGCTGCAAATTCATTCAGCTCTTCCACTGGGGACCCTGTGATCAGTTCAATGGCTGGCTGAGAATGTTGCCCTCTGTGTTTGTCATGCAATGGCAAAGCCTCCAATGAGGCAGCTATATCAGGATCCTGACAGCAAGCACTTGTTGGCATCCACAATAGTGTCTGGGTTTTGTAAATGTATATGGGATGGATCCTTAGGTGGGGCAGTCTCTGGATGGTCTTTCTATCAGATTCTGGGCCACACTTTGTCTCTGTATCTCCTCCTGTGGGTATTTTATTCCCCCTCCCAAGAAGGACCAGAGTTTCCATACTTTGCTCTTCCTTCTTCGTTAGCTTCATTTGATCTCTGAATTGTGTCTTGGGTACTCCATGCTTCTGGGCTAACGCCCACTTATTGGTGAGTGCATACCATGTCTTTTCTTTCATGATTACGTTACCTCACTCAGGATTATATTTTACAGTTCCACCCTTTTGCCTAAGAATTTCATGAATTCATTGTTTTTAATAGTTGAGTGGTATTTCATTGTGTAAATGTACCACATTTTCTGTATCCATTCCTCTGTTGAAGGACATCTGGGTTCTTTCAAGCTTTTGGCTATTATAAATAAGGCAGCTATGAACATAGTAGAGCATGTGTCCTTATTACATGCTGGGGAATCCTCTAGGTATATGTCCAGCAGTGGTATATGAGGGTTCTCCCATAGTATTATGCCCAGTTTTCTGAGGAACCACCAAACTGATTTCCAGAGTGATTGTAGCAGCTTACAATCCGACCAGCAGTGGAGGAGTGTTCCTCTTTCTCCATATCCTCGCCAACACCTGCTGTCTCCTGAGTTTTTGATCTTAGCCATTCTGACTGGTGTGAGGTGAAATCTCAGGGTTGTTTTGATTTGCATTTCCCTGATGACTAAGGATGTTGAACATTTCTTTAGGTGCTTCTCAGCCATTTGATATTCACCATGTTTTTAATAGGGTTATTTGGTTCTCTGGAGTCTAACTTCTTGAGTTCTTTGTATATATTGGATATTAGCTCTCTGTCAGATGTAGGGTTGGTAAAGATCTTTGCCCAATTTATTGTTTGCCATTTTGTCCTATTGACAGTGTCCTTTGCCTTACAGAAGCTTTGTAATTTTATGAGGACCCATTTGTCAATTCCAAGTGGATCAAGGACCTCCACATAAAGCCAGACACTTGAAACTAATAGAAAAGAAATCAGGGAAGAGCATCGAGCACACAGGCACAGGGGAGATTTTTCTGAACAGAACACTAAAAGCTCATGTCTAAGAACATTGGGAAGAGATATATCTGGGAAAGAATGCACCTTATCTTTAAGAATAAATTTCTGGAGATGATGTTAAGTAAATATCAATAATGAAATTCTAGATAGTATAAGACAGTGTTTTGTTCCTGAGACAGCATACCTTGAATGAGGCTTCAGTCCATGGTTGCCTGGCATATGGGACAAACTAAGCTGTTCAGCCCATGGCAGCCAAAAAAGAAGGAGAAACAAAAAGAAGTAAGAAAATATATTCAATAACAATCTTGCTCTATCCTAACTATAGATCTTTCTAGCCTATTCAGTCATAAACTCACTATGGTTAACCCATTGATGAGGTTATCATCTTCATGATGCAATTACCTCTAACAGAGACCTTCTTATAAGGAAAACTCAAATATCCAATGCAAAGTACAAACAGAAAACATTTTTCCTGATTCTGATAACCAATCAAGCACATTATAACTGCCAAGTATAAGAAATGGACTGCTGCACAAATTATATGAAGAAAGACATCATTGGCAGTTTCAGCATAACTTTGATGAGTTTTTGAGAATGTTAGTGCCTAGAAAAAGTCACAATATCTAGAGGTGGATGCCCAGACGTCTATTTTACTGGCAGGGTGGATTTCATGGGCTCACTTGGATTCGGTTAGTTTTTTGGAAAATGATAGGCAAAGATGAGCCTACCACATGAGACTGTTCACAAGTTTAACTGAATTAGTGTGTTATTGAACTAAGCAGTTCTGTCCAATAGAAACACAAGGAAAGGAAGCCTGAATTTTCCCATGAACCACATTAAGCACAATGAAAAACTTAGAAGCTAAATAAATTTAATAGACTTTGGCTGATTTAATTCAATTTCCAGAGATGACACATAATAAAAAAAATCATTGACATAGTTTACACTATATTTTAAGGTCCGTTTAGGAAAATGAATCTTTCTACTAAAGAGGGATTTTTCCAAGCCCCCAGTTTAATGGAATAAAGCTACTTGTATAAAGTAGCAGTACAGGTATAAAATTGCTATGAATTAGCACCATTTATATGTTATTTAAAAATAGTTTGTCAGGACAGTTGTCTGTGAACCAATCCTGCCAGGGGAGAACCGCTCTGCAGGGAGTGATTTGACTCCATGCTTTGGTGGTAAGGCTGCCACCATGTTCTATCCAGAAGCTGAGCAAGCAGGTTCAGTCAGGAGCAAAGGAAACACAGGAGTGGCAGAGCAGATGGGTCAGAGTCAGTCCTAGCTCCACCTGAACCCAGGAGCTGGGCAGTGCCACTGCACACTGTGTCAGGGGAGAGCCAGTCACACAAGGGTGTTGAGACAGGCTTGCAGGCCCACAGGAGGGACAAGTGCCAGCCAGAAACAGCAGTACCATATAATACCAGAGATAACCAGATGGCAAAAGGCAAATATAAGAATGTTACTAACAGAAATTAAGGCAACATGGCACCATCTGAACCCAATTCTGCCACAACATCAAGTTCGGGATACCCCAATGCACCAGAAAAGCAAGATTTGGATTTAAAATCACAGTTTATGGTGCTAGTAGAAGGCTTCAAGAAAGACATAAATAACTTCCTTGAAGTAATACAGGAGGACACAGGAAAACAGGGAGAAGCCCATAGAGAACTGCAGGAAAACCAACAAAACAGGTGAAGGAATTAAAGAAAACCTTCCAGGATTTAAAAGTGGAAGTAGAAACAATGAAGAAATCACAAAGGGAAACAACTCTGGACATAGAAAACCCAGGAAAGAAGTCAGGAGTCATGGATGCAAGCATCAACAACAGTTTACAAGAGATAAAAGAGAGAAAATCAGATGCAGAAGATACAATAGAAAGCATTGACACAACAGCCAAAGAAAATGAAAAATGCAAAAAGCACCTAAAGCCAAAGGTCCAAGAAATCCAGGACACAATGAGAAGACCAAACCTAAGGATTATAAGTGTAGAAGAGAGTGAAGATTTCCAACTTAAAGGGCCAGTAAATATCTTCAACAAAATTATAGAAGAAAACTTCCCTAACCTAAAGAAAGAGATGACCATGAACATACAGGAAGCCTACAGAACTCCAAAAAGATTAGACCAGAAAATAAATTCTTCCTGTCACATAATAATTAAAACACCAAATGTACTAAACAAAGAAAGAATATTAAAAGCAGTAAGAGAAAAAGGTAAAGTAACATATAAAGGTAGACCTATCAATTACACTAGACTTCTCACGAGACACTATGAAAACCAGAAGAGCCTGGGCAGATTTAATACAGACCCTAAGGGAACACAAATGCCAACCCAGGCTACTATACCCAGCAAATCTCTTAATTGGAGAAACCAAGGTATTCCTAACAAAAACAAATTTACACAGTATCTTTCCACAAATCCAACCCTTCAAAGAATAATGAATGGAAAACACCAACAAAAGGAGGGAAACTACAGAAAAACTATAGAAAAAGCAAGAAATTAATCTTTAAACAAACCCAAAAGAAGATATCCACACAAACATAAAAAATACATCAAAAATAACAAGAAGCAACAATCAGTAATCATTAATATCTCTTAACATCAATGGACTCAATTCCCCAATAAAAAACATAGACTAACTGACTGGATATATAAACAGTACCCAACATTTTGATGCATATAGGAAACTCATCTCAGTGTCAAAGACAAACAATATCTCAGAGTAAAAGGCTGGAAAATAATTTTACAAGCAAATGGTTCCAGGAAACATGCTGGAGTAGCAATTCTAATATCCAATAAAATAGACTTTCAACCATAAGTCATCAAAAAAGACAGGGAAGACACTTTATAATCATCAAAGGAAAAATCTACCAAGAAGAACTTTCAATTTTAAATATCTATGCTCCAAATACAAGGGCACCTTCATTCGCAAAAGAAACTTTACTAAAGCTTAAAGCACACATTGTACCTCACACAATAATTGTGGATGACTTCAGTACCCCACTCTCCTCAATGGACAGATCAGGGAAACACAAACTAAACAGAGACACAGTGAAACTAATGGAAGCTTTGAACCAAATGGATTTAATAGATATCTATAGAACATTTCATCTTAAATGAATAGAATATACCTTGTTCTCAACACCTCATGGTGCTTTCTCCAAAACTGATCATATAATTGGTCAGAAAACAGATCTCTACAGATATAAGAAGATCTAACTAATCCTATGCCTCCTATCAGATCACTATGGACTAAGGGTGGTCTTCAATAGCAACAAAAAGAACAGAAAGCCCACATACACATGGAAGTTGAACAATGGTCTACTCAATGATACCTTGGTAAAGGAAAAAATAAGGAAAGAAATAAAGGATGTTTTAGAATTTAATGAATATGAAGGTACAACATACACAAATTTATAGGACACAGTGAAAGCAGTGGTAAGAAGAAAACTCATAGCTCTGAGTGCCTACAAAAAGAAGCTGGAGAGAGCGTACAATAGCAGCTTAACATCACACCTGTAAGCTTTAGAACAGAAAGAAGGTAGTACAACCAAGAGGAGTAGAAGGCAGGAATTCATCAAACTCATGGCTGAAATCAACCAAGTAGAAATAGAAAGGACTATACAAAGAATCAACAAAAGCAGGAGCTGGTTATTTGAGAAAATCAACAACTTAGATAAACCTTTAGCCAGAGCAACTGGAGGGCACAGAGACAGTATCCAAATTAACGAAATCAGAAAAGAAAAGTTAAATATAACAACAGAAACTGAAGAAATTAAAAAAAAAATCATCAGATTCTACTACAAAAGCAACTGGAAAATCTGGATAAAATGGACAATTTCCTAGACAGATACCAAATACCAAAGTTAAATCAGGATCAGATAGACCTTATAAATGGTCCCATAACCCCTAAAGAAATAGAAGCAGTCATTGAAAGACTCCCAATCAAAAAAAGCACAGCACCAGCGGGTTTTAGTGCAGAATTATATCAGACCTTCAAAGAAGACCTGACACCAATATTCTTCACTATTCCAGATACTATTATGGATGCCCACAAGTATTGCTGACTGGGGCTGGATATAGCTGTCACATGGGAGGCTCTACTCGTGCATGACAAATACAGAGGCTGACACTCTCAGCTAGCAATTGAACTGAGCACAAGGTCCTGGATGGGGGAGCTAGAGAAAGAACCCAAGGAGCTGAAGAGGTTTGCAGTGCCATAGGCGGAACAAAGATATGAGCCACCTAGTTCTCACAGAGTTCCCAGGGACAAAAACATTAACCAGATAGTACACATGGTGTTACGCATGGCTCCAGATACACAGATAACAGAGGATGGCCTTATTGGATAACAAAGGGAGGACAGGCCCCTGGTCCTGGAAAGGCTAGATGCAGCAGTGTAGGGGAATACCAGAAGAGGGAAGCAGGAGGGAGTTGATTGGGGAACAGGGGAGGGGAGATGGCTTATGGAACTTTCAGGGGGACCAGGAAAGGGAAAATAATTTGAAATGTAATTAAAGAATATATCTAATTATAAAAAAGACATAGACAAATAGACTTGGTACATAAGCAGGACCCAACATTTTGCTGCATACAGGAAATCTACCTCAAGCACAAAGAGAGACTACCTCAGAGTAAAAGGCTGGAAATCAATTTTTCAAGCAAATGGTCCCAAGAAACAAGCTGGTGTAGCCTTCTAACATTGAATAAAATTGACTTCCAACCTAAAGTAATCAAAAACAAAATAAGGAAGGATACTTCATACTCATCAAAGGAAAAATCTACCAAGATAAACTCTCAATTCTGAACAAACATGTTCCAAATACAAGGGCACCCACATTCATAAAATAAACTTTATGGGGGCAGGGAACCAGGAAAAGGGAAATGAAATGTAAATAAAGAATATATCCAATAAAAAATAGATCAAAGCACACATTGTACCTCATACAATAATAGTGGCAAACTTCAATACCCCACTCTTATCAATGGACAGATCAGGGAAACACAAACTAAACAGAGGAACTGTGAAACTATCAGAAGTTATAAACCAAATGAATATAACAGATATCTGTGGAACATTTTATCCTAAAACAAAAGAATATACCTTCTTCTCAGCACCTCATATTACTTCCTTCAAAAGTGACCATATACTCAGTCACAAAGCAGATAAAGATTTAAATAATTCCATGTACCCTATCAGATAATCATGGACTAAGTCTGGTCTCCAATAACAACAGAAACAACAGAAAAGCCACATACACATGGAAACTGAAGAATATTCTACGCATTGATAATTTGATCAAGGAAGGAATAAAGAAAGAAATTAAAGCCATTAGAATTTAATGAAAACAAAGGCACAATGTACCAAAACTTATGGGATACAATGAAAGCAGTGCTAAGAGGAAAACTCATAGCTCTGAGTGCCTCCAAAAGGAAACTGGAAAGAGCAAACACTAACAGCTTAACAGTACACCTGAAGGCTCTGTTACAAAAGGAAGCAAATTCACCCAAGAGGAATAGACAGCAGCAAATAATCAATCTCAGGGCTAAAATCAACCTAGTAGAAACAAAAAGAACTATACAAAGAATCAACAAAACCAGAAGCCAATTCTTTGGAAACCCAACAAAATAGATAAACCCTTAACCAAACTTACCAGAGGGCACAAAGACAGTACTCAAATCAGCCAAACCAGAAATGAAAAGGGAAGCATAACAACAGATACTGAAGAAATCCAAAAAATCATCAGATTCTACTACAAAAGCCTATACTCAACAAAAATAAAAAAATCTTGAGGAAATGGAAGTTTTTGAGACAGATAACAGGTACCAAAGTTAAATCAGGATCACATAAATGATCTAAACGAACCCTTAACCCCCAAACAAATAGAAGAAGTCATTAATAATCTCCCAACCAAAAAAAAAAAAACCAAACAGAAACAAAAAACAAAAAACAAAAAAACAAAAACAAAACCCAGGACCAATGCAGAGTTCTATCAGACCCTCAAAGAAGACCTAATACCAATACTCTTCAAACGATTACACAAAATAGAAACAGATGGAACACTACTCATTTCATTTTATGAAGCCACAAATATGCTGCTACCTAAACCACACAAAGACCCAACAAAGAAAGAGAACTTTAGACCAATTTCCCTTAGGAATATTGATGCAAAAATACTCAATAAAATTCTTGCCAACCGATCCAAGAAAACCTCAAAATGGTCATCCACCATGATCAAGTAGGCTTCATCCCCAGGGTGCAGGTATGTCTCAATATACAGAAATCCATCAATGTAATCTAGCATTTAAACAAATTCAAAGAAAAGAACCACATGATCATTTCTTTAGATGCTGAAAAATCGTTTGATAAAATCCAACACCTCTTCATGATCAGGAATTCAAGACCCATAACTAAACATGGTAAAAGCAATATACTGCAAACCAGTAACCAACATCAAACTAAATGGAGAGAAACTTGAAGCAATTCCACTGAAATAAGGGACTAGACAAGGCTGTCCACTCTCTCCGTACCTGTTCAATATAGTACTCAAAGTCCTAGCCATAGAAATTAGACATGAAAAGTAGGACAAAGCAATTCTAATTGGAAAGGAAGAAGTCAAAGTATCACTATTTGGAGATGATATGATAATATACTTATGTGACCCCAAAAGTTCCACCAGAGAACTCCTAAACCTGATAAATAACTTCAGAAAAGTGGCTGGATTGGCTGGATATAAAATTATCTCAGCTACCATCTTGCCTCGGGTCACTGTGGACGGCTGGCTGCTGGGGTCAGGTGCATGGACAGAGACATAGCCTAGCATCAACTACCCCAACAGGCTCTTGCATGCACCCAGAGCCAGAGCATCTTGGTGGGAGGTCAGTGCACCAACAGCTCAGCAGCTGTCACCAACCACTTGGGACCGGCTAGCTGGACTTCCAGTGAGGCCGCCATCTTGCCTCGGGTCACTGCGGAGAGCTGGAGGCTGGGGTCTGGTGTATGGACAGAGACGTAGCCTAGCATCTACTACCCTGTCAGGCTTTTGTCTGCACCCAGAGTCAGAGCAGCTCGGCGGGAGGTCTCTGCACTGACCTGCGCAGGCACCAACCTGCCCGTGGGTCTATGCCTAGAGTACAGCAGGAGGACAACATCTTGCCTCAGGACACCATAGACAACTAAACAGACAGAGCCCTGGGGACTGAGAGCACCACCATCTAGGTTCCAGCAGTCCAACAAGAGAACCTCTGGTCCTGCAGGGAATCCCGCAGTTATACAGAGCCCTGAGACCCACTACCATCTTGGAGCTGTTGGCCTGAACAGGTCACCATAGAGAACCAACAGAGGAGCTCAGGTCACCATAAAGATCTAACAGACAAGCCCAGATCAGTGACAAAAAGATCTGATTCTTAAGAGTTGACAACTAGGCAGGCCAGGAGGAGACCACGGGAGGCCAATTTCAGGTCCAGCAGTAAGCCTGGCGAAGACTTGGGTCCGCCCCAGCAGAGATGAGGAGGTAATTTGGAGTCTGGTATCAGAAACCTTCCAATCTCTAACTCCGGAGCACAGACACCCTCTACAAGAGCAGCTCCAAACACCAGGCTCACAAGAGCTTCAAACACCAACCAGTAACAACAAGACCAACTAACTCCAGAGATAAACAGATGGCAAAAGGCAAACGTAGGAACATTACTAAAAGAAATCAAGGCAATATGGCAGCATCTGAACGCAATTCGCCAACCACAGCAAGTCCTGGATAACCCAACACACCAGAAAAACAAGAGTTGGATTTAAAAGCACTGGTCATGATGCTGCTAGAGGAACACAAAAAAGACATAAACAAATCTCTTAAAGAAATGCAGGGGAACATCAATAGGGTAGAAGCCCTTACAATGCAAACACAAAAATCACTTAAAGAATTCCAGGAGAATATGGATCAACAGACAGAAGCCAATAAAGGGGAAATGAGAAAATCACTTAAATAAATGCAGGAGAAATTGAGTCAACAGGCAGAAGTCATGAAAGAGGAAACACAAAAATCTCTTAAAGCATTGCAAGAAAGCACAAACAAGTGAAGGAACTGAGCAAAACCATGCAAGATCAGAACACAGAGGTAGAAACAACTAAGAAATCACAAAGGGAGTCAACTTTGGAGATAGAAAACCTTGGGAAGAAATCAGGGGTAATAGATGCAAATATCAACAAGAGAATATAAGAGATAGAAGTAAGAATCTCAGATGCTGAAGATACCATAGTAACCATTGACCCCACAGTCAAAGAAAATGCAAAATGCAAAAGGCTTGTAACCCAAAACATCCAGGAAATCCAGGACACAATGAAAAGGCCAAAGCTAAGAATTACAGGGATAGATAAGAGTGAAGATCTACAATTTAAAGGGCCAGCAAATATCTTCAACAAAATTATGGAAGAAAACTTCCCTAACCTAAAGAGAGAGATGCCCATGAATATACAAAAAAGCTTACAGAACTCCAAACAGACCTGACCAAAACAGAAATACCTCCAGTCAAATAATAATCAAAACCCCAAACGTACTAAACAAAGAAAGAATATAAAGGCAGTAAGAGAAAACGGCCAAGTAACATATAAAGGAAGACCTATCAGAATCACACCAGACTTCTCTCTAGAGATCATGAAAGCTAGAAGATCCTGGGCAGATCTCATGCAGACTCTAAGAGAACACAAATGTCAGCCAAAACTACTATACCCAGCAAAAGTCTCAATCACCAAAGATGGAGAAATCAAAATATTCCATGACAAGACCAAATTTACACAATATCTTTCCACTAACCCAGCTCTACAAAGGATAATAGGAGGAAAATTCCAATACAAGGAAGGAAACTGCACCCTAGAAAAATCAAGATAGTAACCTTCTTCCATCAAACTCAAAAGAAGATAACTACTCAAAAACAAAAATAACATCAAAAATGACAGGAAGAAATAATCACTATTCCTTAATATCTCTTAAGATCAATGGACTCAATTCCCCAATAAAAAGACATAGACTGAAAGACTGGATTCGGAAACAGGACCCTACATTTTGCTGCATGCAGGAAACACACCTCAGGGTCAAAGAAAAACACTACATTAGAGTAAAAGGCTGGAAGACAATTTTGCAAGCAAATGGTCTCAGGAAGCAAGCTGAAATAGCCATTCTAATATCAGATAAAGTTGACATTTAACCTAAAGTCATCAAAAGAGACGCAGAAGGTCACTTCTTGCTAGTCAAAGGTAAAATCCACCAAAAACTCACAATTCTAAATATCTACAAATTCAAGGGCGCCCTCATTCATAAAAGAAACTTTACTAAAGCTCAAAGCACACATTGCACCTAACACAATAATTGTGGGCGACCTCAACTCTCCACTATCCTCAATGGACTGATCAGGAAAACTGAAACTAAATAGGGACACAGGGAAACTCATTGAAACTTTGGACCAATTGGATTTAACAGATAGAACATTTCATCCTTAAGCAAAAGACTATACCTTTTTCTCAGCACCTCATTGTACCTTCTCCAAAATTGACCATATAATTGGTCACAAGAGAGGCCTCAACAAATATAAAAAGATCGAACTAATTCCATGCCTCCTATCGGATCACCATGAAGTAAGAGTGTTCTTCAATAGCAACAAAAACAACAGAAAATCCTCATACAGTGGAGGCTGAACAATATTCTACTCAATGATACCTTAGTCATGGAAGAAATAAAGAAAGAAATAAAAGACTTTTTAGAAGTTAATGAAAATGAAGGCACAGCACACCCAAATCTATGGGATACAATGAAAGCAGTACTAAGAGGAAAACTCATAGTCCTGAGTGCCTCCAAAAAGAAACAGGAGAGAGCATATACTAGCAACTTAACGGCACACTGAAACTGAAAGCTATGGAACAAAAAGCAGCTATTTTACCCAGGAGGAGTAGAAGACAGGAGATCATCAAACTCAGAGCTGAAATCAAACAAGTTGAAACAAAGAGAACCATACAAAGAATCAACAAAACCAGGAGCTGGTTCTTTGAGAAAATCAAAGATAGATAAACCCTTAGCCAGACTTACCAAAGGGCACAGAGACAGTATTCAAATTAACAAAATAAGAAATGAAAAGTGATATATAACAACTGAAACTGAGGAAATTCAAAAAAACATCAGATCCTACTACAAAAGCCTATACTAAATACAACTGAGGAATCTGGAGGAAATGGACAATTTCCTAGGCAGATACCAAATACCAAAATTAAATCAGGATCAAATAGATCATCTAAACAGTCCCATAACCCCCAAAGAAATAGAATGGGTCATAGAAAGTCTTCCAACCAAAAAAAGCACAGGACCAGATGGTTTTTGTGCAGAATTCTATCAGCCCTTCAAAGAAGACTTAATACCAATACTCTTCAAACTATTACACAAAATAGAAACAGAAGGAACCATACCCAACTCATTCTAGGAAGCCACAATTACCCTGATACCAAAACCACACAAAGATCCAACAAAGAAAGAGACTTCAGACTAATCTCCCTTATGAACATTGATGCAAAAATACTCAATAAAATTCTTGCCAAATGAATACAAGAACACATCAAAATGATCATTCACCATGATCAAGTTGGCTTCATCCCAGGGATGCAGGGATGGTTCAATATACAGAAATCCTTCAACTTAATACACTGCATAAACAAACTGAAAGAAAAAACCACATGGTCATCTCATTGGATGCTGAAAAAGCATTTGACAAAACTCAGCATCCTTTCATCCTAAAAGTCTTGGAAAGAACTGGAATTCAAGTCCCATACCAAAACATAGTAAAAGCAATTTACAGCAGACCGGTAGCCAACATCAAAAAAAACGGAGAAAAACTTGAAGCAATCCCACTAAAATCAGGGACTAGACAAGACTGCCCCCTCTCACCATATCTCTTCAATATAGTACTTGAGGTACTTGCTAGAGCAATTCAACAACATAAGGAAGTCAAAGGGATACAAATTGGAAAGGAAGAAGTCTAACGATAACTATTCACAAATGATATGATAGTATACTTAAGTGACCCAAAAAATTCAACCAGAGAACTCCTACAACTGATAAACAACTTCAGCAAAGTGGCCGGTTATAAAATCAACTCAAGCAAATCAGTAGCCTTCCTATACTCAAAGGTTAAGCAGGCTGAGAAAGAAATTAGGGAAATGACACCCTTCACAATAGCCCCAAACAGTATAAAGTATCTTGGTGTGATTCTAACCAAACAAGTGAAAGATATGTATGACAAAAACTTCAGGTCTCTGAAGAGGAAAATGGAAGAAGACCTCAGAAAATGAAAAAATCTTCCATGCTCATGGGTTGGCAGGACTAACATAGTTAAAATGGCAATCTTGCCAAAAGCAATATACAATCCCCATCAAAATCCCAACTGAGTCTTTATAGGTTTAGAAAGAGTCATTCTCAAATTCTTATGAAATAACAAAAAATTCAGGATAGCTAAAACTATCATCAACAGTAAAAGAACTTAAGGGGGAATCAGTATCCGGGACCTCAAGCAATGCTGCAGAGCAGTAGTGTTAAAAACTGCATGGTATTGGTACAGTGACAGGGAGGAGGATCAATGGAATAGGATTGAAGACCCAGAAGTGAATATCTATGGCCAATTGATCTTCAACAAAGGAGCTGAAAATATCCAGTAGAAAAATATAGCCTTTTCAACAAATGGTGCTGGCTCAACTGGAGGTCAACATGCAGAAGAATGAGAATTGATCCACTCTTATCTCCTTGTACTAAGATCAACTCCAAGTGGATCAGGGACCTCCTCATAAAACCAGACACACTAAAATTAATAGAAAAGAAACTGGGGAAGACCCTTGAGGACATTGGCTCAGCGGGAAAGTTCCTGAACAGGACATCAATAGCTTATGCTTTAAGATCAAGAATGGACAAATGGGACCTCATAAAATTACAGTTTCTGTAAGGCAAAAGACACTGTCAAAAGGACCAATTGGCAACCAACAAATTGGGATAAGATCTTCACCAACCCTACAACTGACAAAGGGCTAATATCCAATGTATACAAAGAACTCAAGAAGATAGACCCCAGAAAACCAAATAACCCTATCAAAAATGGGGTACAGAACTAAACAAAACTTTTAACCTGAAGAAATTCAGAAGCCTGAGAAACACCTTAAAAAATGTTCAACATCATTAATCATTAGAGAAATGCAAATCAAAAGAACCCTGAGATTTCACCTCACACCAGTCAGAATGGCTAAGATTAAAAACTCAGTAGACATTAGATGTTGGCAAGGATGTGAAGAAAGAAAGTCCTGGATACCCCAACACACCAGAAAAACAAGAGTTGGATTTAAAATCACTGGTCATGATGCTGCTAGAGGAACACAAAAAAGACATAAACAGATCTCTTAAAGAAATGCAGGGGAACATCAATAGGGTAGAAGCTCTTACAATGCAAACACAAAAATCACTTAAAGAACTCCAGGAGAACATGGGCCAACAGACAGAAACCAATAAAGAGGAAATGAGAAAATCAGTTAAAGAAATACAGTAGAACTTGAAACAACATGCAGAAGTCATGAAAGAGGAAACACAAAAATCTATTAAAGAATTACAAGAAAACACAAACAAATAAATGAAGGAACTCAGCAAAACCATCCAAGATCTGAACACAGAGGTAGAAACAACTAAGAAATCACAAAAGGAGGCAACTTTGTAGATAGAAAACCTTGGGAAGAAATCAGAGGTCGTAGATGCAAACATCAACAACAGAATACAAGAGAAAGAGATAAGAATCTTAGATGCTGAAGAAAACATAGTAACCATTGACTCCACAGTCAAAGAAAATGCAAAATCCAAAAGGCTTGTAACCCAAAACATCCAGGAAATCCTGGACACAATGAGAAGACCAAACCTAAGGATTATAGGGATAGATGAGAGTGAAGATCTACAACTTAAAGGGCCAGCAAATATCTTTAATGAAATTATGGAAGAAAACTTCCCTAACCTAAAGAGAGAGATGCCCATGAATATACAAGAAGCCTACAGAACTCCAAACAGACTGGACCAGAACAGAAATACCTCCCATCAAATAATAATCAAACCCCCAAATGTACTAAACAAAGAAAGAATATTAAAGGCAGTAAGAGAAAAAGGCCAAGTAACATATAAAGGAAGACCTATCAGAATCACATCAGACTTTTCTCCAGAAACCATGAAAGCTAGAAGATCCTGGGCAGACCTCATGCAGACCCTAAGAGAACACAAACGTTAGCCAAGACTACTATACCCAGCAAAACTCTCAATCGACATAGATGGAGAAATCAAAATATTCCATGACAGGACCAAATTTACACAATATCTTTCCACTAACCCAGCTCTACAAAGGATAATAGGAGGGAAACTGCAGCCAAGAAAAAGCAAGACAGTAACCTTCTTCCATCAAACTCAAAGGAAGATAACTACTCAAAAACAAAAATAACATCAAAAATGTCAGGAAGTAATAATCACTATTCCTTAATATCTCTTAACATCAATGGACTCAATTCCCCAATAAAAAGACATAGACTAACAGACTGGATATGGAAACAGGACCCTACATTTTGCTGCTTACAGGAAACACACCTCAGAGTCAAAGAAAAACACTACCTTAGAGTAAAAGGCTGGAAGACAATTTTGCAAGCAAATGGTCGCAGGAAGCGAGCTGGAATAGCCATTTTAATATCAGATAAAATTGACTTTCAACCCAAAGTCATCAAAAAAGACACAGAAGGTCACTTCTTGCTAGTCCAAGGTAGAATCCACCAAAGAAGAACTCACAATTCTAAACATCTATGCTCCAAATGTAAGGGCACCCTCATTTGTAAAAGAAACTTTACTAAAGCTCAAAGCACACATTGCACCTAACACAATAATTGTGGGAGACCTCAATACTCCACTATCCTCAGTGGACCGATCAGGAAAACAGAAACTAAACAGGGACACGGAGAAACTTATCCAAACTTTGGACCAATTGGATTTAACAGATATATATAGAACATTTCACCATCAAGCAAAAGACTATACCTTTTTCTCAGCTCTTCATGGTACCTTCTCCAAAATCGACCATATAATTGGTCACAAGACAGACCTCAACAAATATAAAAAGATCGAACTAATCCCATGCCTCTTAGATCACCATGGAGTAAGAGTGTTCTTCAATAGCAACAAAAACAACAGAAAATCCTCATACAGTGGAGGCTGAACAATATTCTACTCAATGATACCTTAGTCCAGGAAGAAATAAAGAAAGAAATCAAAGATTTTTTTAGAATTTAATGAAAATGAAGGCACAACATACCCAAATCTATGGGACACAAAGAAAGCAGTGCTTAGAGGAAAACTCATAGTCCTGAGTGTCTCCAAAAAGAAACAGGAGAGAGCATATACTAGCAACTTAATGGCTCACTTGAAAGCTCTGGAACAAACAGAAGCAATTTCACCCAGGAGGAGTAGAAGACAGGAAATCATCAAACTCAGGGCTAAAATCAATCAAGTTGAAACAAAGTGAACCATACAAAGAATCAACAAAACCAGGAGCTGGTTCTTTGAGAAAATCAACAAGATAGATAAACCCCTAGCCAGGCTTACCAAAGGGCACAGAGACAGTATTCAAATTAACAAAATTAGAAATGAAAAGGGAGATATAACAACAGAAACTGAGGAAATTAAAAAAATCATCAGATCCTACTACAAAAACCTATACTCAACACAACTGGAGAATGTGGAGGAAATGGACAATTTTCTAGACAATTACCAAACACCAAAATTAAACCAGGACCAAATAGATTGTCTAAACAGACCCATAACCCCCAAAGAGCTAGAAGGGGTCATAGAAAGTCTTCCAACCAAAAAAAAGCACAGGACCAGATGGTTTTAGTGCAGAATTCTATCAGACCTTCAAAGAAGTCCTGATACTGATACTCTTCAAATTATTCCACAAAATAGAAACAGAAGGAACACTACCCAACTCATTCTATGAAGCCACAATTACCCTGACACCAAAACCACAAAAAGATCCAACTAAGAAAGAGAACTACAGGACAATTTCTCTTATGAATATCGATGCAAAAATACTAAAAAAAATAATTGCCAACCGATTCCAAGAACACATCAAATGATCATTCACCATGATCAAGTTGGCTTCATCCCAGGAATGCAGGGATAGTTCAATATACGGAAATCCATCAACGTAATCCACTACATAAACAAAAGGAAAAAAACACACATGGTTATCTCATTGGATGCTGAAAAAGCATTTGACAAAATCCAGCATTCTTTCATACTAAAAGTCTTGGAAAGAGCAGGAATTCAAGGCCCATATCTAAACATAGTAAAAGCAATATACAGAAGACCAGTAGCCAACATCAAGGTAAACAGAAAAAAACTTGAAGCAATCCCACTAAAATCAGGGACTAGACAAGGCTTTCCTGTCTCACCATATCTCTTCAATATAGTACTTGAGGTACTAGCTAGAGCAATTCAACAACATAGGGAAGTCAAATGGATACAAATCGGAAAGGAAGAAGTCAAACTATCAGTATTCACAGATGATATGATAGTATACTTAAGTGACCCAAAAAACTCCACCAGAGAACTCCTGCAACTGATAAACAACCAGCAAAGTGGCTGGCTATAAAATAAACTCAAGCAAATCAGTAGCCTTCCTATACGCAAAGGATAAGCAGGCCGAGAAAGAAATTAGGGAAATGACACCCTTCACAATAGCCACAAACAATATAAAGTATCTTGGAGTGACTCTAACCAAAATGTGAAACATTTATATGACAAAAACTTCAGGTCTCTGAAGAGGGAAATTGAAGAAGACACCAGAAAATGGGAAAAACTTCCATGCTCGTGGGTTGGCAGGATTAATATTGTTAAAATGGCAATCTTGCCAAAAGCAATATACAGATTTAACACAATCCCCATCAAAATCCCAACTCAGTTCTTCATAGAGTTAGAAAGAGCAATTCTCAAATTCATCTGGAATAACAAAAAACCCAGGATAGCTAAAACTATCATCAACAGCAGATGAACTTCTGGGGGAATCAATATCCCGGACCTCAAGCAATACTACAGAGCAGTAGTGTTAAAAACTGCATGATATTGGTTCAGTGACAGGGAGGCACATCAATGGAATAGGATTGAAGACCCAGAAGTGAACCCACACATGTATGGCCAATTGATCTTCGACAAAGGAGCTGAAAACATCCAGTGGAAAAAAGATAGCCTTTTCAACAAATGGTGCTGTCTCAACTGGATGTCAACCTACAAAAGAATGAGAATTGATCCACTCTTATCTCCTTGCACTAAGCTCAACTCCAAGTGGATCAAGGACCTCCACATCAAACCAGACACACTAAAACTAATAGAAAAGAAACTAAGGAAGACCCTTGAGGACATTGGCTCAGGGGGAAAATTCCTGAACAGAACATCAATTGCTTATGCTCTAAGAGCAAGAATAGACAAATGGGACCTCATAAAATTACAGTTTCTGTAAGGCAAAAGACACTGTCAAAAGGATAAATAGGCAATTGGGAAAAGATCTTCACCATCCCCACATCTGACAGAGGGCTATTATCCAATGTATACAAAGAACTCAAGAGGTTAGACCCCAGAAAACCAAATAACCCTATCCAAAAATGGGGTACAGAGCTAAACAGAGACTTTTCACCTGAAGAAATTCGGATGGCTGAGAAACACCTTAAAAAATGTTCAACATCATTAGTCATTAGGGAAATGCAAATCAAAAGAACCCTGATATTTCACTTCACACCAGTCAGAATGGCTAAGATTAAAAACTCAGAAGATATCAGGTGTTGGCGAGGATGTGGAGAATGAGGAACACTCCTCCACTGCTGGTGGGAATGCAAGCTGGTACAACCACTCTGCAAATCAGTCTGGCGGTTCCTCAGAAAACTGGACATGATACTCCGGAGGACCCAGCCATACCATTCCTGGGAATATACCCATAAGATTCCCCAGCATGCAATAATGATACCTGCTCCACTATGTTCATAGCAGCCTTATATATAATAGCCAGAAGCTGGAAAGAATCCAGATGTCCCTCAACGGAGGAATGGATACAAAAAATGTGGTATATATACAGAATGGAATACTATTCAGCCATTAGAAACAATGATTTCATGAAATTCTTAGAGAAATGGATGGAGCTGGAGAACATCATACTAAGTGATGTGACCTAGTCTCAAAAGAATACCCATGGTATGCAGTCACTGATAAGTGGATATTAGCCTAGAATCTTGGAACACCAAAGACATAAATCACATACCAAGTGATGTCTGACAACAAGAAAGGAGTGGACACTGGTGCTAGAATGGACAAAAGCATCATTGTGGGGGAGGTAAAAGAACAGGGAGGTGGAAGGGGGTGAATGAGGGATGAGGGGTGGATGAGGGGAGGGAAAAGGGCATGTGGGACCTTTGGGGGTGGGGAACCAGAAAAAGGGAAATGAATTGTAAATATAGAATATATCCAATAAAAAAAACTGAAATAAAAATAAGCATAAAAATGTAGACAACATAATAATGAAATGTGTTAACTGTTTATATATGCAAATTTCAACAGGATATAACCAAATATTCATTAAAATATAAAAGATTACCACTTAATTAGTAATCAGAAAAAAAAAGAACTTTGTAAGTCTCTGAAGAAAGAAGTTGAAAATCTCAGAGGATGGAAAGATCTCTCATGCTCATGAATGGGCAGGGTTAATAAAATAAAAATGGCCATTTTGCCTAAAGCAATCTACATATTCAATGGAATCACCATCAAAATTCCAACTCAATTATTCATAGAGTTAGGAAGAGCAATTTCCAAATTTATCAGAAAACCCATGATAGCAAAAACTATTCTCAACATTAAAAGAACTTCTGGTGGAATCACCATCCCTGACCTCAAGCTATACTACAGAGCAATAGTGATAAAAACTGTGTGGTATTGTTACAGTGACAGGCAAGTAACTCAATGGAATAGAATTGAAGACCCAGAAATGAGCCCTCACACTTATGGTCACTTGTTCTTTGACAAAGGGGTTAAAACCATCTAGTGGAAAAGAGACAGCATTTTCAGTAGGTGCTGTGTCAACTGTCATTCAACATATAGAAGGATACAAACTGATCCACTCTTATCTCCCTTTACAATGCTCAAGTTCAAGTGGATAATGTACCTCCACATTAAACCAGATATACTGAATCTAATAGAAGAGAAAGTGGGGAAGAACTTGTCACACAAGGGCACAGGGATAATTTCCTGAATAGAACACCAATAGTTTATGCTCTAAGATCAAGAATTGACAAATGGGACCTCATAAAATTGCAAAGTGTCTGTAAGGCAAAGGACATGGTCAATAGGACAAAATGGCAACCAAGAGATTGAGAAAAGATCTTTACCAGTCCTACATCTGATAGAGGGCTAGTATCCAACCTATACAAAGAAGTCAAGAAGTTAGACTCTAGAGAACCAAATAACCCTACTAAAAAGGGGGTACAGAGCTAAAGAAAGATTTCTCAACTGAGGAATACCAGATGTCTGAGAAACACCTACATCCTTAATCATCAGGGAAATGCATATCAAAACAACCTGAGATTCTACCTCACATAAGAAATAATGGCCAAGATCAAAAACTCAGGGGACAGCAGGTGCTGGTGAGAATGTGGAGAAAAAGGAACACTCCTCCAATGCTGGTGGGATTGCAAGCTTGTACAATCACTCAAGAAATCATTTTGCTGGTTCCTCAGAAAACTGGACATAGTACTACTTGAGGACCCAGCTATACCACTCCTGGGCATATACCCAGAAGATGCTCCAACATATAATAAGGACACATGCTCCACTATGTTCATAGCAACCTTTTTTATAATAGCCAGAAGCTGGAAAGAACCCAGGTGTCCTTCAACAGAGGAACAGATACAGAAAATGTGGTACATTTACACAATGGAATACTACACAGCTATTAAAAACAATGACTTCATGAAATTCTTAGGCAAACAGATGGAGCTAGAAAATATCATCCTGAGTGAGGTAACCCAATCACAAAAGAGTACATATGGTAAGCATTTGCTGATAACTGGATATTAGCTCAAAAGCTCAGAATGCCCAAGATACAACTCACAGACCACTTGAAGCTCAAGATGAAGGAAGGCCAAAGTATGGATACTTTGATACTTATTGGAAAGTGGATCAAAATCAGCCAACCAATAGAATGAGCATAGGGTCCTCAATGGACCAGCTGGAGGGAGGACTCAAGGAGCTGTAGAGTTTTGCAGCTCTGCAGGAGGAACAACAATATGTACCAACCGTAACCTCCAGAGCTTCCAGGGACTAAACCACCAACCAAAGAGTATACATGGAGGGACTCACGGCTCTAGCTACATATGTAGCAGGAAATGACTGTTTCAGACATCAGTGTGAGGAGAGGACATTGGTTCTATGAAGGCTAGATTCCCCAGAATAGGGGAAAGCAAATCAGAAAATTGGGGGTGTGTGTGGTGGGGGTGAGGGGGCGGGACGGATGGGATAGGGGGTTTTTGGAGTGGTAACATGGAAAGGGGATACCATTCAAAATGTAAATAAAGCAAATATCTAATAAAAATGGTTTGTCACAGGAAGTGACACTTGCTTTTTATTTTCACGAGTTGGATAAAAATAGATAGATTTCATTTTAATTTCTCACAAAAATGTAAAGGATAGTTTTCTCACAGTGATGAACATTTAATGTTCTTCAAAGATCTGTAGTCAGTGTCTTACTAAAAATAAATTAGCACAGAAGTTCTTATCTACTGTTTTTCTTGGTCAGGTCAGTTCAACTTAGGTGGAAAATGTTATAGAAATATCAAATATCAAGGTGTTGGATCAGGGAGATGGCTGATCATGTAATGTTTTTGCCTTATTAGTTTGAGGATCTGAGGTCCATCTTCCTAACCATCAAGCTTGGATGCTGTAATCCACATCAGTATTCAAAGGATTCCTGTGGTGAGATGGGAGATGGAGACAGGAGAATTAGCTGGAAGCCCATAGGCCTGCTAGCCTAGAGTACTCATTGTGGAGAGATCCCATTTCAGTGACGTCAGAGGTGAGAACTGACTTTGGAAAGCTGTCCTCTGATTGGCCCTTTACATATGTCAGGGCAAGTGCTTGCCTGTATTTACACACAAACATGCACACTGAGTAATCTAAAATGTCAAGATAGAGGTGTCTTTTTTTAAATCTGAAGACTGTAAGTTAAAGGAAAAGAGAAGTTCCCATTGTCACAATCTATAAGAACTTAGTTGAATGGTGTGCTCTTTCTCTAGAGTGGGCATAGTTGTATGTAGTCTATTATAATATATTTCATATAATCCCATTTCAGTGGGAGAAGTTATTTGTTCACACTTTTCAATGTGGTTCTTTTGTGTGTATCCTTTTGTGGGTCAGAAGAATGGAGAACAATATGGGGATAGGAGCAAAACATTTAAAAACTAACTGAAGGTGAAATTTTACTTCAGAGTAAAATCCTATATAAACTGTGAGAAATTCTGAGGTTAAGCATTATTTTTGTATACAGTTTTTAACATTTGTGATAAATGTCATTTATCACAAACACTAGTGTGTCTAAAAATGCAGTAAAATAAGCAATTGGCATTTTTGATGCTATTAAATATATCTAGTTATAAAACAATAAAAATTTTAGAGATATATCTAGATAATGACATAATTGCAGCTATTAGAGAAACAGTCTTGAAAGGATACATCTGTAATGGTAACTATACCCTAGCTGAAATATGAGCATCCTTATCACTCTACTGGGAAGAAAGGTTCTTGCCAAGCTAACCAGCCATATAATTGTGGGAGTGAAGTCTCACCAGGCTTCAGGATGGTAGGGTCCATGCAGGAAATTTATGACATTCCAAACTGCACTCTTGGAGTACCATCCTGAGCCAGGGAAGTTGATTCTCGGTGTTGTGTCTCAGTGGTACTGCTACACTTATATATTGGAGTATTTATTTGGCCTTTGGATTCCTAATTGTGTGTGCAAGACATGAAAAAAACTGACGGGAGTTTAGGGAAAAGCAATGAAAATGATTAAAGGGCTGTTCGCATTGATTTATGAAGACGTGCTAAATGAATTCAGTATGAATAACTCTCCTAAGTGAGGAGCAGGGAAAGGCATAATAAATGTCTGCAAATATCAGTTGGGAGTGAGCACTGAAGAGAGAGATGGATGAGGGAAGAGACGGAGATGATAAGGGATAATGACGTGGAATTGGAAGGGTTCATAGAAAAAAATCACAGCCATCGAATGTTCCTGGAAAAAAAGTCTGACCATGAAGAGGCTAGACATGGAGTAAAAAGCAAGCCAAGCAGGATCTTTTTCCAGAGGTAGATCACTTACCTAGCTCACAGTTCAATACCTAGCACTTTAAAAATATTCAAGGATAAATAAAATAAATGTTAAAATGTGTGCAGTTGGCTGAGAGATAGTTAAGTTCAGCATTCATCCTCCACATAAAACCTGGGTGTATTGGTTTCCTTGTAATACCATAATTATAAAGTCAGGGACAAAAGGATCCCTAGGGCTTACTAGTTAGCAACTCTAATTAACTGGTGTGATCTAAATTCAACAAGAGACATCTGAAATTGACTTCTGGCCTCCATACCCATGCACATGCACGTGCATGAGCACAAACATGCACACCAAATCACAAGATAGAAAGCCAGAATATTTTCTGGAGACTTTGATTCTAGCCTAATGAAGAGAGAATAATGCTAAACATGCAGCAAAATTAATGCTTCTTGTATTCTTGTTTTCCTATGTAGAAAATCTAGTAAAGATTTAGAATACTCCTGCCTTGATTCTGTTCCAGCATCACTGCTACCGTTGTATCTGTTCATGTATTCCCTTAATGAAATATAGAGAAGAATTTGCAAAGTTAGCAGCTTTTGTGTAAAGAGTAATTGGTTTTATAAGGTTTATGTCTTCTACCCCAGGGCATGAGACATATTAACTAGTTTAGTTTCTAAGGCCGCATCATCTCTCTTCAATCATTTCCTCTTTTAGGCCTAAGTCAGGAAATGTGCCAGTCCTTGCTGCATTTCTTTACTTAGCCATTGTGAAATAATGCTTTTTTCTAAAAAAAAAAATATGGGAGAGGGGTGAACATAATTAATGAACTCAACTGAGTCATACGGCAATTAAATTTTAATAAAGCCTTAACAATTAGTGCTTTAACCACTATTTCAAGGGAAGCGAAACATTAGATTAGTTATGCTTGTAGGAAGTAATCAGCTAAAAATTACTCATTTTAAACTAATTATGATCATCCCATTTATTTCTATTGGGCCTTTCAACTGAGAATCCTAGCCTCCATCCACATTGTGGCTGTGGATAGAGGTCATGCAATTAGAAAGCGTAGCCTTCAAGGCACACCTACAGATTAATTTTCAACATGAGAAAATGATCGTGGTAAAAGAAGCCATGTCAAGATCTATCACTTAAAAGAAAGGAAGAATGTTGCCTTATATATCAAATATGGGGAGTCGGAAAATTTATAAGTTCTAGATGAGTCCATCATAATTTTTGTTCTGATTTAGGGAGATTAGTAGTTAAAATGCATCATTCACCAAATGGTTTCTTTAGGCATAATTCAAGTAAATGGCATGGAAACTGCATTTTGCATAGTTATTGAAGCTTGGGGTTTTGTATATTTATAAAATTTCTATATTCTATATTTATAAAATATATTCTTAAATTTTAACGTATGTTAAAATGACCACATTCCTTCCCTTTCTACAATTCCTCCTAGTTTCTTCCTAGATCCCTACATATACAACTTTCTGTTTTCTTTTGTTCTTAAAAACAAATAAACAAATAGGAAACAAATAAGACGAGATAAAACAAAACACACACACACACACACACACACACACACACCTGCACACACACACACACACACACACACACACACCTGTATGTGTTGGCCAACTACCACCCTACTGACATAATTTTGTTTTGCCAAAGGGGAGAGGAATCTGTGTTTTGGTCAATATTTTCCTACACAAAGATCTACAGGTAGCTAAAGAATGTCCTAGTGGTAGAAATAGTCTCTAAGTAGGAACACACCAACTGGAAAACAAATATGAAATGGTCAGCCCTGACAAAATACATAAAAGTTCACATGCAGACTTAGCAGCTTGCGCTTACAGATACTTAGTTATACAAGTAAACATATATATTTGTAACAACAATTAATAAAATAAGATGCTCTGAATTGGAAAGAGTAATACTGTATTGGAATCTCAAAATTTTTTAAAGGTAATTTTTAAAAATATTAGTTTATGAGCTGAGGAATGGCTCTCCTGTAAAAATTGTGTACTGTGCTTTGAAAGGCACAAGTTCAATCCCAGCACCCACACTGGGCAGCTTACAACTCTTTGCAACTCCGGTTTCAAGGGACATGATTCCAACCCGTCTTCTGGCCTTCTCAGACACATGCACTCATTTGTTCCTTAGAAAAACATGAATGTACATATTAAGAATAAGGTAAATGTTTTAAAAGTTTTCAAAATTACTATTTTAAAATAAACTGAAATAAAAAGTATATACAAAGTGTAGGCTTTCGTTAAAGATTAAAGAGTATTTCCAAATTTATTGCAAAACAAACTTTTGGAAATTGCTCTAATTGACCCAAGTCCACAGACTTTCAACATTTCAAGGCAAATTGAGTCAAAATCTATCACATAACTGAAAGCTAAAAATACTTAGTGTTCTACCCACTGTTCTAGTTAGGATTACTACTGCTATGATGCAACACCATGACCTTGAGCAAGCTGGGGACGGAAGGATTCATCTAGCTTACACTTCCACACTGTAGTCCATCACTGAAGACAATCAAGACAGGAAATCAAACAAGGCTGGAACCTAGGGACAGGCGGTGATGCAGAGGCTATGTCAGGATGCTGCCTACTGGCTTGCTTCCTACTGGGTGCTCACCCTTCTTTCATTTATTTATTTATTTTTACAGAACCTAAACCACTAGCCCAGGAATGGCATCACTCACAATGGGCTTTGCTGTCCCATATCAATAACTCATTAAGAAAATGCACTATAGATTTGGAGAGATGGCTCAGAAATTAAGATCACTGACAACTCTTCCCGGGACCTGAGTTCAATCACCCACACCCACCTGGCAGCTTATAATAGCCTATAACTCCATTACAGAGATATACAGGCAAAAATTTAGAAAATGAAAATGCCCTATAAACTTGCCTACAGCTCGGTATTATGGAGGCAATGCAATTCTCAAATACAGTTCTCAATCCCCAAAATGACTCTAGCTTGTGTCTAGTTGACAAAAATTAGCCAGTTCTTCCACATTCTATCTTGAATGATTATTGTAATGTTTACAACTGTTGGTGCAAAATCTGAAATCCATATGACACTAAATATGACCTTTTAAATCCCACAAAGTATTCTTTGAAATCTGGGGAAAAAAAGAAAACTAATTTCATTTAAAGTCTTGGAACAGCTTACATCCTTATTCAGAATTTGCTTTCTAATTTCCCATCGCAATCCAATTTAAATGGGTGACCTTTAGCTTCTGTAAAACATGCCTTACAAATCAGCATAAGCATTTATCAGCAATCTTAGTATTAAAATAACTCCTGAGCTAAGAGCCTTTTCACCTTCCAGTGACATGACAGCCTACTGAGAACTCTAGGATTCATTTGGGATGTGCCTGGGAATGGCCCTGTGTGGTTGTACCTGAGTATTTACGGGATGGGATGTGAGCTTTGGGACAGAAGAGAGAAACTCGTTTTTTATAGTAACAGAAACATGAATCAGCTGCTGAGTCCCTTCCCTGCTCAAGCCAAAGTCTTCGTCCTTATCCCCAAATTAAAACCCTGGGCTCCCTTGCTTATGTTTGCCACCCCAGTACTATGGGAGATAGGATAGGAAGACCAGGGATGTGCTTCCTGCCAGGCCAGCCTCAGGGTAAGAAGATATCCATCCTTCCTCAAGTAGATAAGATTGGCCAAGCAGGATAGACAGTGTTTTCCTTTGTCTTCTCTGCACATCCAGCAGTACACACACTTGCTGATACAGCTCACACATACACTACATTGGCATACCAAACTCACATATCCCCAAAACAGTGGTTCATATCTAAATGCAGTAAAATTACAGTTCTAATATTCCCAATCCATAATAATTGCCCTAAAGCAGATAATCAGTTGGTTTAACACTGTATGTTTAGAAAATGATGATGACATAAAAGAGGTTTTTAATGCAATGTTGTCGCTAAAATACAATGATTATTATAGAGCACAATGGTTATTAAGGTGCCAAAACTCATTGCTTTTTAATCCTGAAATTTCTGCATCTCTATTATCTCTATTTTTCTTTAATGCCTTCATTTCTTTTTCAATGCTTCCCTCAAATCTAAAGACATAGTATTCATAAATGTTCACATTAAAACATTAGTAGTTTTCTGACAGATTAGCATGTGTCCCTCCAGCTTTCAAGTCCTATTAATAATAAATAATCATTTCTATCTTTTTTACATTAACTTTGCCAGAGTCCTTTAGAAAGAAACAAGCAAAGGACATGAATTACAGGTTATATAAATCACTGCTGATAAATGAGCATAAGTGCTTATCAGCAATTTTATTATCAAGGAAAATTTCCTATATTAAGACATTTCAGCAATTGAATGAGAAAATAGTCTTAGTGTCTAAGCTTCCAGCATTACGGGAAACCAGATTGTTTTATGGCATTTATATATAGCACACACACATACACACACACACACACACACACACGCACAGACACACACAATGTTGTTTAATGACAAATATCATAAAATAGCATAATTATTCATTGGACTCACAAGAGTTAGCATATTATATTTAGCTATTTAGGTAAGATTCCCAAACTTAAAAAGTGAATTGTGTGGTGAAAGACATCTCTGTTCCTTGAATCTGATCATTATAAAATTTACACATGTATTTAAATGCTACACTCTACCGCATAAACATATACAATTGTTGTATTAAAATTCAGATATCCATTATAATTTATGCATTTGCATGTATAAAGGTTCATAAAGAGGAACTTTATATTTTGAGGTTATGCATGCTCTTGGAAGCCAGAGGATAACCTCAGGTATAGCTCCTCAGGTGCCACCCACCGTAGATTTGCAAGAGTCTGTCACTGACTTTGAGCTCATAGTGTAGGCTGACTAGTCTGTGACCTCCAGAGAATTCCCTGTCTCTGCCTCCTCAGAGCTGTCATTACAAGTGAGGCTGTTATGTGAGTCCTGCTGCTCTCACACAGGTATGCATACTTGTAGGATGTCACATTACTGACTGAACCATCTCCACATCCCAGAATTAGATTCTTGAGTAAAGAATCTTATGCAATGACTAGGCAGGTGAAAGTGTAGCTGTCAGAAATAATGTGTTTTGCAGCAAGACTGGAGAATATTAAAGGCCTAGCCAGTGTGTTCTGTTTCCCAGTCTCTGTTTCAAGTAGTATGCAGAATGTAATCTTATGGAAAGTGCATTTCTACCTCCCCTGTCTCAGACTATCCTGAGAAACGCTGAAGCACAAGAGCAGAGCAGCAGTGTTTTCAGACCTTCTTAAGCAAAGTGAGGCGAACAGCTCCCTTCTCTGTTTGCCTTTTGGTTGGCCTTGGAAGCCAACTTTGTTCTGGGAAGGTGCCCAGGTTATTCTCAGGGTTTTGAAAGGTAAAGTTTAGAATCCTGAGCCCAGAAAGCAGCAGTAGAAAGACCTCAAGCAAATGCAAGAATGCTTTCAATCAGTAGTACTGATAAAGCCATCTATTGTCTTGTAAATAAAGGCCAAATTACTGCTGACACGTGTCTGTGTAAAGAGTTATAGCAATGGAGGCCATGGCTTTGATGCCTCAGTCCTAATGGCCCAGACACTACTTACTTCCAGGTTGTTGACCATCTGCCTCCTGGTCCAGGAAAGATCATACAGAGACTAAAAGCAAGGCCTGTACAAAGAACACAGGGTACTTACTGGTTTTTCTAGAGTAATAAGAAAATGGCTGTGCAAAGAGAAAGACCATTTTCTTAGATAAAAGACTTTTGTGTTTTACAAAGCTGCACTGGCTATGGGTAGTCTTTGTCACCCTGATTGAACATCCTGGATCAGTGGTCCTTCCTTTTCAGAGAGCTTTCTTCTCTTCTCTGCATGCCATTCAGAAAGTGCCATTTTCTTCTTACATTTCACCCCCCCCAAAATGGTATTTCAACAACAATTTGCCTTCATCTTTTTTATTCCTTTCTGCGGTGATGGCTTTTTGGACCCTAGCTATTATAAGACCTCAACTTCACATAGTACAGTATTCAAAAGGCATTTAGCCATGCAAATACAGGAATTCACCATCCTATAAAATAAATTAAATTTAAACAAAGAAATAACAGAAAAACCTGTCTCTGGCTATCTGGTGAATTTCTGAGGTCACTCAGGTAGCCTTCTTTAAAAACCTAGAAACCTCCGGCTAGAGAAATGTCTCAGTTGGTAATGTTCTTGTCTTGGTGGCATGAGCCCCTTTCTGCATATAAAATATATTGAGTGTTGTGATACATATTTGCAATTATGTTGGGTAGGAAAACACAGTCTAAACAATGGGATATGCACCAGAGAAATCAGAGACCGTGTCTTAAGAAAATACACAATACTGAGGAACACTTGTATTTGGTTCGTTTTGCCATCAAAATCCATGTACCCACTGGGGCACATGGACCCTCCACACATGCAGTCGTATATACACAAACATTCACATACATAACATAGACAAATACACAGAGTAGAAACATGTTTGTAGTAGAATCAATTTGTATTGCATTAAAGCAACGTAGAAATTCATAGCATGAAAGTATTCCATGTCATTTGGGGCTTTGTTGCTTCTGACAGGAGTAAAGTATATAAACTAGCTACCACAATGCAGGGCAAAATGCAGAGGATTAAAAAAATAACTTTAAGTGGATATGATAAAACATGAGTTTCAAAGCTACCAGAGATGAAAACAGTGTGGAGCAATTAAAAATGCAGGATTTCATATAAACAGCAGCTGAACTTTTAGAACTGGGACTTTGTGTGTGTGTGTGTGTGTGTGTGTGTGTGTGTGTGTGTGTGTGCTGTACCTGTGTGTGTGTGTGCATGTGTGTATGTGTGTGTGTGTGTGCTGTACCTGTGTGTGTGTGCATTTGTGTATGTGTCTATGTGTGTGTCTACATGTGTGTGTCTTCATGTTAGAGGTATAAGGTAATAAGTAGCTGGTAGGTAGCCATCTGTCTTCTGCTGTGATGATAATTCTCTTTGTCTACAAAAACTAAATCGTGAACACTGATGGGAAAATGCAGCCTCCAAACTGCAATATTCCGTTCAAGTTGAAACAAGTTTCACTGCTTTCCTTTTCTTTGCTCATTTTAGGTTAGCCCCTCTGCTGTTCTCAACCCCTGCATTAGTGGCAGACTAGGAAGATGGGGAAAATTATGGAGAAGTGGAGTAAGAAAGGAGCCCTCTCAGGAGGATATTTGAAAACTCTATCAACTAGGAATAAAAAATGTTAATGCAGTAACACCTGCTGTAATGGTTTCAGATTAACAAAGAAACTCCTTTTAAATGAGGTATTTTTAAATAAGAATATGAAAATAGCTACAAGCCAAGCTTATGGCCCATGTGCATGTTACCCTGGCAGTAGTGTCTTACCCTATTCCTAGATTCTCCATGGGGCTCTCACAGACAAGACAATTAACTCCATTCAACAGTGAAGACCTTCCTGCCTTCCTATATGTCTGTGGTCCAGAATTTGACAAATATACCTCTGACCTGCAGGCTCAGAAACATTGCAGCCAGGACCAATTCTCCCGGGACACTACATTAATATTCATCAAATAGACTCCCTCCTAGGGAGGAAGGAATTGTCTGCAGAGTATTCTGCAGAAATTAGTCATTTTTGAATGCTATATATGTAGTTATGTGTTTATACATGCTGCCTTATGCTGTTAATGAAATGAAAAAAATCAACAAATTACAAACCAAAAGCAAAATAGCATCTAAAAAAACAGTAATATCTTAGAAGCAACAACAAAGAGATCTTCATTGTTATGATAACATGCAGTTTTGTCTTATATGATATTTCTATGTATCATTTTTCTGTATCATCACATGTCTACTCCATATTTTTAAATATGCTGCTTGTTCAGAGTGATGATGAAACTAGCTGTGGAATTTTCTCCCTCTTTCATTTTAGAAGAGATTCTGGAAGAGAGCTGCTTAAAATAGAACATTGGCAGCCCATCTTGTCTTGGCTTAAGCTAACAAGAACACCTGACTTCCTATATCCTCATCATTACTAAAATACTCCCTAATGGTATATTAAGATGAGTATCTGCAGCATGTGACATTAGAAGATAATTCTAAGCATCGCCTTTTATTAAGTACATCAATATATAAAGACTGATTTGCTTGTTGCACATCTGTCTCCAAGACACAGGCTTGAAGACCCTCATCTGTACAGTCAGAGACTTGGTGTGATGGGAAAACTAAAAGAACAAAATTTTGTATACTACCATATAACCCATAATATTAGCAAAGGAGGAACCTTATATCTGGATGGAAATTTTTGCATGACAGTTCTCTTCAACTTTAAAACATGAGACTATTCTGAGTTCTCAAGGATCTTACAAAAACCTTAATTGCCACCACGAGGAGCCAGTACCTTCCTATTGCATGAAGATATTTTAATGGTCTCTTCGGAGATGTAGAAAGCATGGCAAGATAATAGTAGCTCTCAACTCCATCTCAGAGGGTATCCAGAGGCTTTTGAAGTCATCGTGAGTTACTTTTCTTATATAAATAATGGATATGAACATATTTAGAAGCTGAAACAGCCTTCTTGTAATTCTTAAGATACATAAAACGCAAATGATTGTATAAGACAATGCTATGGGAAAAGTCTTGAAACAGGCCCCTTTATCACCAAGATAATATAAATCAGAAAATATTATCTCAGTGTAAGTGACAAAAAATCTCAACCCTCCCATAAAGACATAAACAGAGATGGTGGCTTTCAATAAGCTCTCATGTTAACAGCCCTTTTGGTTCATACACAAAGCAGATGGATTATGCTGGATGTTGGCGAGTTCTCTTATGTTTGTAAGTGATACTCATTTGTAGCTCTCTTCTGGATATGGTGGTCTCATAGATTAGGACCTTCTGTGATCTTGGTAACTGGCAAATATATTATTTAAAATTCTTTTCACAGGGATACTTAGAAAGATGACTCACCCTTTCAGAGTACAGATCATGCACTACTGAGTTCTGTTCGCAGACTTGTGTTACTTGTCCTGTTTTATTTATTTATTTATTTATTTATTTATTTATTTATTTTGGCACAACACAGTCTAAAGGGGACATGCTCATGTGAATATTCAGTGAAGAGTGAAAATTTCACAGAAACAAAACAACAACAATAACAAAGCAAATAACATCCTGATAACAAGACTTGAGAAAAAGGAAGTAGCAAGGACTCCAAATACTCAGGTTCTAAGACAGTAAATCTGCTTGGGATTGAGAAGTGGGAAGTGCTGATTTAAGATCCTCAAAGCATGCTATGACATATGCTTCAAGGTCAGTGAGAAATGATTATTTTTTTATTTCCTGCCTCAAAGTATGAAGCAAAGATTTCTTTATGCTTAGAGTCAATAGAGTCTGAACCCAGAAACACTACATCAGCTTACTGGTCAGATGGCTATCTTTTGGAAAGTTTCCATCTTTTTCAAGGTCACAAAACAGACTCAAACTGAATCCAAGGACTCTCCTGTGTTTCTGGTTGCATAAAGTTTAAACAATGACCTTAAACCTTCCTGGAAATTTTGTGGATTATCCAAGAAGTAAAAATTCTTTTCAAGGTCATCATAATGAGTCTATTTCTTCTTACAAAAAGAAAACACAGAACAAAAGTTAGGTTTTTCCTTTTGTTCCTTTTAGAACATTTGCAGAGATACATGGTAACTTATGGTGAACACTGGGAGATTTGTGTTTTAAGAAAACAAGATGAGTGTCAGTTGTGCAGGTCATATTTAGGTTTCTAGAAACACACACACACACACACACACACACACACACACAGAGAGAGAGAGAGAGAGAGAGAGAGAGAGAGAGAGAGAGAGAGAGAGAGATACACCACAAAAATTAATCACCATGAACTTGAAAGAGGAAGGATGAGTGTTTAGAAAGATCTAGAGGAAGGAAAGAAAAGAAGAAAATGATATAATTACATTATATCAGAGAGATGATAAATAAAAGGAAGGATATACAACAGTTAGAATCATTCGAATAAATTTTCTCAATCTTATAAAAGATATTGTCTACATGTGTATTCTTCATATAACGTCCCCAGAGATGTTCATTATTTTTTGGTGGTAGCATGAGCTCTCAAGGTTTTCTTCACTGTGACAACTAAGTCTCTTTGCTTTTCCCAGGCATCTTCTATCCTTGTTTACCTTTTCCACTGTACAATACAGGGGACCTGATGCCTGTTGGCTTTATTAATCTCATTGGACTACATTCTAGAGGAACGTTCTTCCTCTTATGTCTGAAATAATGGTGTTACAAGTTTCTCCATGGCTATTGAGCTTTTTAATAGACTAAATGTACAAAATGATGAAGGACTTTAAGATTTTCACAGTAATGATAACTGGGTCAAGGATATATCAAGGAGTTCATCAGAGGAGTGTGTTAATTAGCATTTTTCCAATGTAGATGTTGCAACTGATTAATATCCACACACAAAGGGTACATGAAGTTTAAAAATCAATGGCCCCATTGACAGCATTGTCTCTTCTGAATCAATTGGGCTGAAGATTTATCAGAACTCTTGCATTACTAATTATCATGCAAAGAGTCCTGAACACCAGTGGGCCTTAGTAATATGTACAGAGTGAAACAGCCAGAAACTCCCTAGGAAGCTTTCTGTAAATTTATTTATATTGGCACATAAATCTTCCTGTTCAAGTTGAAATAGTGTACTGCTTAATATTAGCTTTAAATAGAAAAGGCAATTAGTCCACTAGAAGAACTAATTGGTAGAAAATGGTTAGCTTTAAACACAAACCCATTTCAAAATAACAATTGAGAATGCCATTTCAGAGTCTAAGCAAAGGGTTTTGAGAATACTGAGCTGTGCATACTGTCATGATTGTTCACTAATTATGAGACAGAAAGCTGGTGATATTTTTAAAAAAAAATCAAGAAAATAGCAAAAGTAATTGTTTCTCTTTATTTTTATAACTAATTTTTATTTGGAAAGCACTATTAGGACTGTGACTATTTTGATCAGTGTAGCTTATAAATAGTCACTTTGTTCTAGGCATGCATGCTAATTCCTAGAAACTTCATTAGCAATTTAATCTTAACTAGCATAATGCTATTTTAAGGGCAAAAGAATGATATATATATATATATATGTGTGTGTGTGTGTGTGTGTGTGTGTGTGTGTGTGTATTCTTTCTTCAATCTCATTACACATTCACCTTTCTATTATTTGAAAGAAAAAAAAAACAGAGTTTATTTCTTAAAAGTAAAAAAAGCAATGACGTCAAACTCTCTATTATGTTTTAGGGCGTAGAGACAGAGTTCAATATGTTCATGTACTAAGTGCTTACCTTGTATCAAGTCATACCCCCACACTTATAATATATAAATTCACTGGATTGGCAAAGCTTCTGTATTCATGGAGTTAAAATTATCTCACTGTGTGAAAAGCCTCTCTTTACAGGCCCTCTTTTGCTTAATCACACTTCAAAGCTTATCACCAAGAACTTTGGGGCCAACTAGATTGAACAAGATCTAATTTTGGTGCCAGTTATCAATGCAATCTTACTTAGTTTCATATTTCTGTACGTATCAGGTGATATAACACTGCAGTATATCTTATATAATTATTGTTAGGGTTACAGAGATAAGCATGTAATCACTTAATTGTAGGGTGCTTAGTTCATGCATTACTGTTTCATTAATCATGAATATAACAACCACACATGATCAAAACTGGGAAAATGTAAGGAATTTACTGAACTTCTGTTTCACAAATGAATGCAAAGCATTGTGATACATTTGTGAAACTGCTGACTAGAGACAGTTCTGACTGGCCATTGTGACAAGCCAGGGAGGGTAGAAATCAAAGGCCTTATGAATGCATACTAAAATAGATGATTCATTCTACCTCCATACCCAAGTATACTGTTTAATTATAGATAAAATAAACAATTGGGTTAACTGGTTAATGAAATGTATTAAAAGAATTCTGTTTAAATTAGTAGATTAATTTGAGAGAGCAGAAAGTTGAGTTGATCGTTAAATGTGAAAGCAAGAACAGTGGGGTGAGCAGGTGGTTTAGAAGGGAAAGGCATTAGCTGCTCTTCTGAAGGGCTTTGGCTCGATTCCTATTACCAACATAGAAGCTCCAAACTGTATGAATTAACAACACATAACTGCAATCTCAGAAAGTTCAATGCCTTCTTCCAGCCTCCACAGACACAAAGCATACATGTGGTATACAGACACATGCACACAAAATACACATATGTATGTGTGTATATGTACATACATATATGGATATGTACATATATGTATATGTATATATAGAGAGAGACAAAAAAAGTTGGGTTAGAAGGTTGATCTAGGAATGTCTGGGAAAACTGGGAAGGGTTGGTAGGGGTTATCAAATATAATCCTAATGCATGGTATGAAATTAACAAGCAATTAATACAAATAAATACATAAATCAGTTAAATGTCATGCAATCTTAAGACTCAAGAAAGACTTGGGATTTAGAATATCCTTAAAAGAAAATAATAATTCTTTAGAATTCTGTGAGAATAGGAAAATTGATGCTATTTTCATGTTATTTTAGGCTTACATCAATTAGCCATCCACATGGAAAAATATGTTTTAAAAATGATGCAGTCTTCAAACGTACAAAAATTTGAAAACACTGTATACCTGATAGTAAAATTCAAAGCTATCACCCTAGTAGAAGAAGGTTTATAAAACACATCCTGAACACATTAAATTTAATATTAACCATTTAGGTGTATCAAAAACAGGAAGAGTTGATGGCAAAGAGAATGAAGTTGAATTCTATTAAAATAAAAAATCTTGGGTCTGGATAGATAACTTACAGGTCAAGACAACTTGTTACTCTTGTAGAGGACCTGGGTTTAGTTCCCAGCATCCACATTAGGCAGTTCATAGTATAGCAACTCCACTTTTAGGAATTCTGATACCTATTCTGACCTCTGTGGGCATAGACACTAATGTGTTGACCTGTTACAAGCAGGTACTTATAGATAAAACACACAGGTAAAATTAATAAATCTTAATAAATCAAATGACTGTAGGTTGGGAGAAATATCATCAATAGACAGACTGAGGAAATGTCTTTCAGAAACATTTCTATATCCAAATATCCAGAGAACTCCAAAAGAACCTCAGTAAGAAAAAGACACACAAGATTAAATAGGTGCAAGACACGTCCACATCATTGAAACTGATCTCATATTTTAAAAAGTCAATGTCACAAGTCAGTCAGAAAATATAAAAGGTGGCAGATTTATTTACATGACTAAAATTCAGAATACCGCCAACACCAAATGTTTCCAAGAAGATGGAGCAACTATACTTCACATTCACCATTCACTGATAGCAGAAATAAAAATAGGAGTAATTGCAGAACAAATATTCTTACAAAATCACACACATAATTTTGCTGAGGAGGCACCAGTCTCTTTGTGATGCAGTTTTTAAAACAGATAGAAAAGTTTTGTTCCACAAACATTTGTACCCACACAAAGGTACAATTAACCTTTGTGTCATAATTAACCTGTAGTCATAATTAACCTGAACTGGAAGAAAGCAAGTTATCAGCCAACAGGTGAAGAGATAAGCAAATTTTGCTATGTGAAATCAAAATAATATTCAGTGCTAAAAAGGAATGAGTTATGAAGGCAAGGTAACACATAGTAGAAATATATGCAAATTATCAAGTATAAGAAACTAAAACAAAGATCCTACATATTGAGTGACTACGTGGCATTCTAGAAAAGGAACCCTAACCCTAACCTTAACCCTAACCCTAATCCTAACCCTAACCCTAACCCTAACCCTAACCCTAACCCTAACCCTAACCCTAACCCTAACCCTAACCCTAACCCTAACCCTATGGAGTTAGCATAAAGATCAGTGATCAGTGGGGCTTAGTGTAGGGAGAGAATAAATGGGCAAAGCACCAGAGATTATAAGTCACTGAAATTATTCTGAATAATACTAATGGCAGTTGTGTGTCATTATACAGTAATCCAAAGCCTAGAGTGTCTAGGCAGAACAGTGCACAAATGTACTGGACTTCAGATAATGAGATTTTTAAATTTGTTCACTATTACAAATGTAGTAAATGATATAAAATGTTAGGAGCTGGGAACATGCAAGGCACAGAGAACACAGGAGTTATACATTCTGTTTAATTTTTCTCCAAACATAAATCTGCTGAAAAGCTATTTAAGTCTATTTTTGAAATAATATGCATCTATAGAAATTAAATCAGTCCATAATTATATTCATATATTCAGTATATTTTATACATAATTATCATAACCTCAAATACTATAAAAGAAACAGAAATTTCTTAAATTACTTGGTGATTTGATTTCCATTCTTCTATATGTATTATTCTTTAAGCAAAAAATTTGAACAACATGGAAAAATAATTGTATCAGTAATAGAAACTAATATGGTCCAACTTACTTAAAATATTCTATTACATTTGAAAGTACTTTTAAATTTTTTTATTTTAAATATGCATGTTTTGCCTGTATGTATACCTATATACCACATTTGCTCCTGGTTCCCACAAAGAGCAGATGTTGTCATTTGAACTGGAATAGTTGATGACTGAATTTCTGTGAGATCCTGGGTATTGAAACTTCAAAAGAACAGCACGAGTTCTTATTCTTCAAGTTATCTAACTTATTTCTAGTAAATCATATTTTTAGTACATATGATTCATGAAAAAGAATTTTTTTAAATTTTTATTTTCTATATTCTTTGTTTAAATTCCAAAGACTTTCCCCTTTCCCAGTTCCCACCCCACCATACGTCCCATAATTCCTCTCCCCCCAACTATTCCCCAATCATCCCACCCCCCACGATTTCTCTGTTCTGGGTCTACTTTGTTCAGAGCAAGATGACAAATAAGTACACCAATGATTAAAATGAGCTTTATAAAAAATTAAGTGTAGATTTACTTAAGTGTAAACTTTTAGATTTTTCTTTTGAGAGGTATAGTTTTACTATTTTTTTTTTTACATTAGGAGCATGCAGAGAAATTCATATATAAAAAGAAACAGAAAGAATATAAATTTTCCTTTAAAAAAATCCCTAAAGATTTATTTAAAAAACAATCTGGTATATTTACTTTTAGAAAAAGAATCTTGTCTGTATAGCTGATGATGCATAGAATTTATATGTAGGTTTAGCTGAAATTTTTACTACAATACATATTTTTACTTGGTGGATTTGGAGTATAGCCTCAGGTTCTGGTTTTCTTTTAAGGGCCTAGATAATTCTGATGTTATAATTTCACACATTACACACAGTGAAGGAAGGTTTTGCCTTGCCTATTTACTTTCTAGAAGAAAAGGAAAAATTACAAGAAATATACCAATATCTGACTTAACCATTTTATTGAATTTTTGTTTTATGTCTCTGACTGAATTTAAGTTTTAATAGAACCCTTCAACAATTTCCTACCTCTTCAACTAACCATTTTTCCATCCACCCACCTCCATCCATCCATCCATCCATCCATCCATCCATCCACCCACCCATCCATCCATCTATCCATCCATCCATCCATCCATCCATCCACCCACCCATCCATCCATCCACCCACCCATCCATCCATCTATTAATCCATCCACCCATCCATCCATATAACCATCTATCCATCTATCCATCCATACATAGATAGATACATACATACATCTATCTGTCTATCCATTCGTCTATTTTTTCCTATTTTTATGTTTATCTCTCTTTTATCCTTTCTTCTTTTCAGTCAGTATATACATTTTCACAATTTTTAAATTTTTCATCCAACTACCTTCTTTACATATGACCACTTATCTCTCTATTCATCTTTTCTTCAACATGCCCAATAATCAATTCACCTTTCTCTATATATTCATTTATATTTTTATTATCTTATGACTCCATTTTTTCCACCTGCCTATCCAGAATATACCCATCTCTCTATGTATTTATCCTTTCTTCTTCCATCTAAGAAATAGCTATTGAGCATCATCCAAAGATTATTATTGGCCAAGGCATCGAAGTAAACTATAACATGAATAAGAAAAAATAATAATAGCAAAGAACACTGTCATTCAGTAAAAGAAATGAGCCAAAGAATTGAAAATTAGCCAATGACACATCCAACAGAGGGGTAATATAAATTACATGAAGAATTATATATAGAGAAAGATTGGATATCAAGAAAACAAAATATTCTCAAAGGAGAAGAAATGTTCAACATTCTTAGCTATCAAGAAAATGCAAATTAAAGAATATTTGAGATTTCATCTTATATCAATCCAAATGGCCAAGATCGGTAAAACAAATGATATCTCATGTTGGGAAAGATGTGGGGTTAGACTTATTCTTATCCACTACTCTCAGTAGTACAAGTCTTGCACAGCCATGATAGAAATCAGTGTGGTGATTACTCAAGAAGGTGTAAATAAATCTACCTCAAGATTCAGCTATACCACTCTTGGACATATATCCAAAGGACTGTACATCCTACCACAAAGATACCTATTCAACCCTGTTCCTTGCTGTTCTATTCATAATAGAACAGAAATTAGAAACAGATGTCCATCAGTGAATGAATGGATAAAGAAAATGTGTTACAGTGGATATAGTAGACTACTTCGCAGATGTTAAAAATAAATTAAATCATAAAATTTACATGTACATAGATGGTAGTAGAAAAAAAATCATCCAAAGTGCAGTAATCCAGACCCAAAAAGGCAAATAGGTATGTATTCACTTATATGTAGACGTTATCTGTTAAGTCTTTGATAACCAGGCTACAATCCATATAACTGCTGAAGTAAGGTATAGAGAAAGGTAGGGGGAGAGGACTGAATCAGCCATGGAAGGATGGTAAATAGTTATGGATAGGTGGATGATGAGCATTGGAATTGGAGGGTCAAATGGAGAGAGGGAAGGAGGAATGGTTGAGAGAGGAAATACAACAAGAACAGATAAATTTCGTGACATCTGAGGGGTTGTATGAAACCCTAATGCAATAGAAGTTATCTAAAATATATAAACAGATGAAGACAAACTAAATAGAATTGGCAAATCAAAGGAAAGACAGAGCCCCAACTGGAAAACTATCAGTGAATGAAACAGCCAGTACTTAGAATGGATTACTTGTAGCCAAATTGTTAGCTGAAGAAGCACTATGGGAACCCCCAGACAACCCTAGCTATTTCCAAGTCTATTAATTATTATCCAAAAACTAATTGTAAGTCCCTATTGCTAAAGACAACACACATAATTCATAGAACATGGAGAGGTCAAGTTCCTGCCTATATAGAGCTTTCTTTCCTACTGATTAGTGTTCATAGTACTAGGAGATACTCTGCAGAATACCAGAGTAAACACCTTCCTAGCTAAAATCCCTTCAGTTTACAATGGTGAATTGAATGTAAGATGACCTAGCTCAATCATAATTTAAAGCTTGTGCCAGTAAACAACCAATATCTGATTGGATTTAAGGCCCACTCCACAAGATGGAACCTGTCCCTGGCACTGTCCATATGACCAAGAACCTGAGATTAGATAAGCCCCAGACCTATTTGAGTGGTATCACACTGAAGTGTTTGATAATTATCTCCATCATTAGGCCAGTGGTTATAAACTTTAGTGGGCCAAGTATAGCAGATCCTTTGTCTTAATCCCAGAATCTCTTAAAGCCATTTCCACAATAACTACATTTAAAAGTCAGTAGAGCATTTAAAAAGGAGGGCAACAGCATTTTAAAGGCAGTGAGATATGTAAGCCATCCTATACCAATAGCTAATAATACTGATGTGATTATGAGGTCTGACAGTTGATCCAAGGTTTATATATTTGAGAAAAATTTTAAAGTTGAAATAGCTGTTTCACTAGGAATGAGTACACAGAGTGATGGTTTCACATGATAAAGTCAAATTGTACCTACATATATTAATATGATCTCTTTCTCTCTCCCTCTCCCTCTCCCTCCAACCCTCTCCCTCTCTCTCTCTCTTTCTCTGTCTCACTTTCTTACTCTCTCTCTCTCTCTCTGTCTCTGTCTCTGTGTGTGTGTGTGTGTGTGAGAGAGAGAGAGAGAGAGAGAGAAGAGAGAGAGAGAGAGAGAGAGAGAGAGAGAAAGAGAGAGAGAGGAGGAAAGAGAGGGAGAGAGATACTATTTTTTTAATTAACCTGATACAAGATTAGGAATCACTATCGTCTCTACCAGCAGTTTTGTGACGTGTCAATGGGTTAATGAAACCCAGACTACATTAAAATATAGAAGCAAGATACATTGCCATATTGTATTTATATTGTATTATATTGTATATTGCTATATTTATTATTTTTTAGACAGTTTCATTATATCACTGAAGCCAGTTAGACATTTTCTACTTACCTAGCAAAAGTTAAGTTGGCCTCAGAATTTTGAGTCTTTTGCCTCAGCCTCTTAAGTGATTTCATCGCATATGTGTGCCAAACATACTCTGACCACTGTCATGTTTTGAAAAACCCTATAATTGTTTTCATCCTTGCAGAAGAAAGACCTCCAGAAGCACTGAATCTGTTGCCTTTTAAATAAAGCCTGTGGTGGATAGTATTTTATAATATCTGCAGTGAAGTGTTGTGCAAATGTTTGTCTCCGGGCACACATGCACCATGCTTGTTTTTCCTTTATTGGTATCTCAGTCACAACATTCATTTAAGAAAATCATTACTATTGCATTTGCTAGTACCTACTTACATCCACACCTATAGGATTTTTAGGAACATAAATTTGACTCCAGTAGGGTAGCTTATCTAGACAGACCGAATCAGTACTGGATAATAAAGGGGAGTGAGAAGGGAAGACTCCTGTCCAGGCTTCTTAATATCCATTTTGTGAACTTTTGCTGTGATTGATTTTATCAGAGCCATTGGGCTGGCTCGGTAATGTATTCTTGTGTATTCAGTGCTGCACTCCAGCACACATTGTCAGCTCCTTCCACAATTCTACTGAACAACAGTGCATAATCAGTTGGTAGGTAAGAAAATATTAAGGAAAAAAAGAGATGTAGACTGCATGAAGGAGATAGAACTGATGCAGTGGTGGTGGGATGGGGAAAACACACAGGTCTAACACATATTTCACATTTAAAAAATAATCAAATCTTAAAGAGAGAGTGAAGTAGCTAGAGAATTCTATAGCTCTTAATATGGCAGGTGGGCTGAATGGTATATGTGGGTATTTTAGTTGGAAAGGGCAGAAAAGAGTGTAAGAACCAAGCAACATTTATACATTGTCCATTCATTAAGCAAATTATGTTTGATAAGGTTCAGAAGAGATACAACATGTGTTAAAATGAAAATACAGCATAGGTATTTTATTTGCACAATTGATTTATTGGCCTGAGACTTTAATATCAGCCATTCTAACAAAGTATACTAACTGTAGTTAGGTCTCCTCCTTCGGGGACATTCACCAGACCCTCTCTATTCTGTCTTTAAATTAATAGTATTCTCTTCTGCTTGCCACCAAAATTAGGCCTTGAAGTATTCTTGAATCTTCCATTTCTCTGATCCCCAAAACCTTTCCTTGCTTTGATTGTTAAGGAAGAGTGTCATGATTTGATCTAAACTCTGTAAATGTTATTATCATTCACTTGTGTCATGTTCAGAGATGAACCCTGCACTCAGTCCTCCAAAAATCTCTTTTTTTTCATTTCAGTAGCTGTTTTTAAAATAATGGTATGATAATCAGAAACGTCGTGTAGTTTCTACCATAATAGTATTGGCAGTACCCAGGAGGGATTGCCCAGTGTTTGAGTCTCAACTGTTCATGTAGAAAACTCATACAGTGAATTCTCAGGAAAGATGAGAATTTACAGTTGAAGATATAGGAGAAAAATAATTTAAACCTGAAATATAATATATGATTATTTTCATCTGGAATTGGCACATTTTTATTTATCAAGAGTTGTCCTCTCCATTAATTTCAAATAAAACAAAAGGCTAAATTAAAAAAAAAAAAAAAAAAAAAAAAAGAAAACTCATACAGTGGCTCAAAATCTCTGAAGTTTGCTGCACCAGGGCTATTGAATGCTGCTGGCCTCTGAGAGAATCTATAGACAGGTGTGTGTCCCCACTCACATACACAAAAATGTATGCATATAACTAATTTTATTTTTAAATTTCAAACTTTATAGCATTTCATTAAGTTTTATAGACTTCAATTCTTGCTAATCTGATTGCATGGTGTTTATTTACTTGCACATTTTTGTTTTGTTTTTATAATTAATTAATTTTTATACCCCATATTTTATGCCCCCCTTTCCACCCTCTGACTGTTCCATATCCCATACCTCCTCCCCTCCCCCTATCTCCACACGCATGTCCCTAACCCCCATCCCACCTGACCTCTAAACTCCCTGGGGCCTCTAGTCTCTTAAGGGTTAGGTGCACTATCTCTGAATAAACACAGTCCCTGCAGTCCTCTATTGTATGTGTGCTAGGGGACTCATATCAGCTGCTGTATTATGCCTGTTTAGTGGTCCAGTGTTTGAGAGATCTCGGGGGTCCAGATTAATTGAGACTGCTGGTCCTCCTACTGGATTGCCCTTCTCCTCCTTATTTCAGCCTTCCCTAATTCAACAACAGGTCAGCGGCTTCTGTCCATTGGTTGGGTACAAAAATCTGCATCTGACTCTTTCAGCTCCTTCTTGGGTCTTCCAGAGTGCAGTCATGCTAGCTCCCTTTACATGAGCGTGCCATAGCCTCAGTAATAGTGCTAGACCTTGGAAGCTCCCCTTCAGCTGGATACCACTTTGAGCCTGTCACTGGATCTTCTTTTTCTCAGGCTCATCTCCATTTCCATCCCTGTAATTCTTTCAGACAGGAACAATTGTGGCTCAGAGTTGTGACTGCGGAATGGCCCCACTCTCCCTCATTTGATGCCCTGTCTTCCTGCTGGAGGTAGGCTCTATAAGTTCCCACTCTCTACTGTCAGGCATTTCATCTTTGAGTTCTAAGAGTCTCTCACCTCCCAGGTCTCTGGTGTTTTCTGGAGGGTCCCCCCAACCTCTTATCTGGGAAGTGAGGGGGGATCTGGGAGGGAAAGTGGACAGGAGGGGCAAGATGGGAACCTGGTCTGGTATTGGGTGAGGGAAAAGGACTGAAGCCATGACGGCCAGCAGAAAGAATGGAAATTTGCAAATTTCTTATGATGTTTATAAACTAAAAATAAAAGTGTTACCGGGATAACAAAGCAACTTGAAATACAGATGTATGAGGAACGCAAAGGAGAGAAAATAAAGATGTGGTGGCACAGGTACCTGATAGAGTAGCATGTGGTACTTTTCAGGAGATGTCAGAACAGTCATACAGAGAGGTAGAAAGCTAAGCTTCCCCAGAGAGCAAACATGTAAATTACTACTGAGGTGACATAGAGAGAGAAGGACTTATGTTTTCTGCTAAGCACGTAGCATTCAATTAGAGCTTCTTTTTTTAATATGTAATTTTTATTAGATATTTGCATTTCAAATGGTATCCTGTTCCGCATTATCTCTACAAAAATCCCCTATCCCATCCCCCTCCCCCTGCTCATCTTCCACCCCCCCCCCCAAGTTTCTGGACTTGTATTCCCCTATTCTGGGGAATCAAGCCTTCACAGCACCCATGGTCTCTCCTCTCATTGATGTCTGAAATGGTCATCTTCTGCTACATATGAGGCTGGAGCCATGGCTCCCTCCATGTGTACTCTCTGTTTGGTGGTTTAGCCCCTGGGAGCTCTAGGGGTACTGGTTGGTACATATTATTGTTCCGACTGCAGGTCTGCAAACCTCTTCAGCAAATTGGGTCCTTTCTCTAGCTGTTCCACTGGGAACCCTATGTTCAGTCTATTAGTTGGCTGTGAGCCATGGGTATTTTGATCCACTTTCCAATAAAGATCAACTAGAACTTCTTAACTGTGCACCAGAGTCTTCTGGCACTGCAAGTATTTAGAGGTTGCATGTTTACCCCAGCAAGGTATTTTGAAAGGAATTCTAGAGTGAAGCAAAACTATACTGAAAGATCTTTAAAAGCCCATGAAATTGAGAGTCCTATGATTCTCCAAAATCAATTTTCTTTAGAATGTTGCTATGATTTTCTGATGAATATGTTTATGCTTTTTCTTTAGCAAGCACTTTAAAAACAGAGAGTGTTTGAGCTGGGCCCAGTAAATAAGAAATATTTATTGACTCATTGGCTATGGAGTTCTGTTTTGTACCCATCTGTGATAACAGAGATTGTGTGCTTTCCAGTTTGGTATGCACAGAACTCATTAGTTTTAAATTTAGATGCAAGCTTGCAAGCTTTTATGCTGGAGGGAATCCAAGTTTGACTAATACATCTGACAAAGTCCCTATTAGGAAGAAAACTATGATGAAGAATTCTATTTTCCTACTCTGGAACTGAGGGCTTTGTAGAGAGGAATAGAGCACATTCCATTTTCTAAATCCTAAGTCTATTTTGTTTAAAATTATTCATAGGTTTCTCATTCTAAGACTGCTTACCCCATAGTAGGTATGCAAGTGATTACTTCATGTAGCTCAGACTGGGCAGAGAGGAATCAGCTCACAATCCTCAGAGCATCCTGATTCAAATTATCTGCTAGACTTTTTCAGATAAGCTCCTGTCAATGAATGGGACAGTGCCCACTGTCACTATGTCATTTTGTTTGGACATAGTCTTATTAAATACCTGCTAGGTTCAAGAATGAGTAAACAGAGATAAATAAATGGCTTTTCTGAATGTCTATTCTGAAGGAACTTCCTCTTGGAAGGCAGACAAATTGAAAAGTACAAAGCACTATCTTTATTTTAAAGCTTTCTGATTAGTATAAAAAACTTTCCTTGCTCTTTTAATAACATTTCATAGACAGTTAAAAATTCCCTGAACATTACACAAAATCAGACTATTGCTTTAAATAATGTAGCTCAGTGTAAAGTTATTCCATTTATTTCCTCTCCACGTGAGATAAAAAGAGGCAAAAAGATTTGTTTGTTTTATCTACTACAATTAATACCAAATTATATAAAATATAAATGTCTAATGGTTCAATATACTTAGAATATTAATTTTTCTCTTCCCCTTGAAAGAATTCTGCATTTTGATAATTCCTGTGGGCCAGGGACCCTATTTACACTCCAGGTCCTCAGAGAGGTTGGGGGAAATTACGTGGCCTTTAAGGCGTGGTTAAAAGCTAAATGATGATGTCAAACAAGAATGGAGCTGTCTTGCTTTTTTGGTCCTATTTTTACCCTATAATGACTTTACTATATATTTGGTAGCTTCATATTAAATCCCCAAACTAATTTCTGCCCAGCCTGGTCTATATATCAAGACTATGTCTCTAAAGCAAATCTAGGAAGGATGAAGAAAGAAAGAACTAACCGTGCATATTACCCATCTGGAATTTCAATAAGACTCTGAATAGAGTCTGGGAATAGGCAATCTGATGACTCTGAGACAACATTGATAAACTTTTACCTATTAAATTTTATGTAGTTCTTCATTTCAGCATAGTTAAATACACTCTACAAGCACTACTATTCCTATGCTTCCTTTCCTGAGAAGCTACAATGATGGTGAACAAGTCTGACTTGCTGTCAAATGTAACACAGGTTTTTGACAAAGTTTGAGTAGTACCCATTACTTGTATCATGTTTACAGTATGTAACTAAATAAAGGGATGTCCTTAAAGAAAAGAGTCTTTAGAGCAAATTGCAGTGTGTTTTATCAAATAACTGACCTTTGAGTTTAAAGGACCACTGAGCTTTGAGACTTCACTCTGCTCAACAGCTAAGATATGATGGATACAGGAAGGAGACATGAGGTTCTTAAGCCAGAGGAATTATTACTTGCAACATTGTTGTAGACAGAAGAACAGTTTTTTCAATGACCACATAAGGTTTAGTTCCCTAAGCTGCCTAAGGGTACCAAAGCATAAATTGTATTATAAAAGAAGAACACACGCCGGGCATGGTGGCGCATGCCTGTAATCCCAGCACTTGGGAGGCAGAGGCAGGTGGATTTCTGAGTTCGAGGCCAGCCTGGTCTACAGAAGTGAGTTCCAGGACAGCCAGGGCTACACAGAGAAACCCTGTCTCGAAAAACAAAAAAAAAAAAAGAAGAAGAACACACAATTAGGAGAACCAACATATATCTTTGATAAATTGTTCTTTATATGTTAATGTTCTTACAATGGACTACATTTATTGGATATAGTAATAGATTTTGGAAAGATATTTTCATACAAGTAGATTTTGATCTCTGAATCCATCTCCTGTGAAGAACACCTTCTTTCTTTCATCTTCCTTAGTCATCTTCATCCACCTCAGTTTTGTTTCTACTTTTATTGAAATTAGATTTTTGTATATGTAACTATGCACATATATAAATACACATATAAAATTTAAATGGAAATTTCAATATTTGAGCTGACAATGTACCTTTCAAGAGCCAAAGACCCTCTTGCTAAAACTCCTAAACTGACTATGGGAAGCCCTGTGTTTGAGGTGATGGTCTGGGTTGTATAAGAGAATCCTATATACAGGATACTGTTTATTGCCCTAGAGATGAAAGGTCCCTACTGTTGAAGGTATCATGTATTTGAAAGGAGGTCCAGAGTCCACTCCATTGAAACTGATTTGAAAACCTCCTGTCTGAGAAATAGATTTCATGGTATTATAAAGTGCTATGCGAGTTTCAACAGGAAGCAAGCAGCCAATAGTTCTCACCAACTATTAAATCTGAGAACCAGAATAATAATCAGTATGACATGATAATGGTAAGGGTACAGTAGAGGCACTCATACCTTGGTGGTACCAAACAGCTCTCTGATTGGATTCCAGATACACTCAACAAGAGGGAAGCCATGCCTGGTAATGGAAACCTAGGCAAGTCCTCAAGCAAGTGATAGTCACGAGTCTTGGAGGAGAGCCTACCACTGACAACTTGCTAAGCCAACATAACTTTGTAACTATATTCTATCCAGCTGTCCTTACACCCACAGATAGGTATTATGCTCACTGAAAATTGGAAATGTTGCATTGAATATATAGACTGATTTTGGTAACTTGGCCATCTTATCAATACTGATTCTTCTGATCCATCAATATGCAAAAATCTTTATATATATTTTTGTGTCTTAAACAACTTGCCTTGATATTTTCCTAAAACAATGCAGAAGTCTTTCACTTCCTGTATAAACATATACCAACGTATTTTTTAAGGCTATGTTGAATTACAATTCTTTCTGAGCATTCTCAGCATGTTCACTATTGGTACTTATGAAGCCCACTCAATTCTGTATGGCGACTTAAGCAGATCTCTTTTTTGTGCTAGAGTGAAAGACTACTCTTTCAAAGCAGTTTGCTGTGTAATCCTCATTGGGATAATTTGGAAAAAGGGAGTCAGTGCCAATGCTCCCAGAGCCTGCATGAATATAAGACTGGCAGAAAGCTGTCACCCAACTGTCACCATGCGGTGTCCAAAAACTCAATGTTGAAGATTGTATTGAAGTTGTGCAGAAGAATGCCACTGTTTCTAGAAAGCATACTAAAGCAACTAGTTCACACCCACCGGGCCTCAAGTCGATAATGTCATTTCAAATTTGTTGAAACAGAAAACAGATTTGCTTTCCTTATATATCCAAGTTTTCCTTACATTTACAGTCACTTCCATGTAAGTGGGTGCCTAGGAATTGAGGGCAAACAAAAATCTGATTGATGTGATAACTTATTTAATATTTGTTAGTTTAAGTGGCTTCTTTAAGTTTTACTTTTGCTGTATGTTGGTTCTGGGATAATGTCAGGGGCTTTGTGCCCTCTGAGCTTCACTCTCAGCCTCTCACAAACTTTCAATGTCCTTTTAAAACTTTATGCATATACTAAAATTTTTGTCTATACATTCAACTTTACCAATATAGTATTTTACCCACTATTTTTAAGTTCTCTGCATTTTATGCACTCTATCTCATTCTGTTTTCCACTTATATCACTTATTTCTAATTATGTCACAGTAATTTTATTTCTCATTTCCTATAGAGTCCTGATTATGTATGTTTGGAAGTTGTCATTAATTTATGTCCCTTACCATTTCCTTCATATTTTGACAAATGAGTTTACCTGTATTAGATGCTTTTAATGTTAAATATTAAATATTCAGCATTCAATATTTTTATCTGTCTTGTACAAGTGAAATTACTTCTGTCAGTACAAGTGAAGTTACTTGCTGTTATAGTTTTCAGTCATTTTCACATTTAAGATAATCTTTTGTTTAAGCAGTCATCAGCTTGTTGGGTTTCTTAAAATTTTTCATATCCTCACCTGAGCAACCAATAGGTTCCTAGCCTAAAAAGCGCCAGCAGCAGTTTAATCTTCAGAGTAGTTGTTGCTATTTTCTGTTCCCTGTCCCATGAAGTGATCAGTGAACATGATGCCTATATCCAGCTCTCCTTATTGATGCAAATGCTGGCCCAGTGTTATTTTAAAATGGCTTTTTTTCATCTCTGAATTATTTTTTTATTTTCTATATTCTTTGTTTACATTCTGAAGGCTTTCCCCTTTCCCAATTCCCCCCTCACCATATGTCCAATAAGTCCTCCCCCCGCCCCCGCCCTGCGCCTATTCCCCAATCACCACCCCACCATTTCTCTGTTCTGTTCTGGTACGCTCCTACAAAACTGGATCCAGTCTTTTCAGGACCAGGGTCCTCTCCTTCCTTCTTCTTCGGAATCTTTTGACTTGCTAATTGTGCCTTGAGTATTCAGAGCTTCTGGGCTCATTAATATCCACTTATCAGTGATTGTATTTCATGTGTATTCTTTTGTAATTGGGTTAACTCACTTAGGATGATATTTTCCACATCCAACCATTTGCCTACAAATTGCATGAATTCATTATTTTTAATTGGGGAGTAGTATTCCATTGTATAAATATACCACATTTTCTGTATCCATTCTTCCTTTGAGGGACATCTGGGCTCCTTCCAGCTACTGGCTATTATAAATAAGGCTGCTATGAACATAGTGGAGCATGTGTCTTTATTGTTTGCAGGGGAACCCTCTGGGCATATGCCCAGGAGTGGTATGACAGGATCCTCTGGAAGTGTCATGCTCAATTTTCTGAGGAACCGCCAGACTGATTTCCAGTGAAGTTGTACCATCTTGCAGTCCCACCAACAGTGGAGGAGTATTCCTCTTTCTCCACATCCTCGCCAGCACCTGTTGTCTCCCAGAAATGAACCCACAGACTTATGGTCACTTGATCTTTGTCAAAAGAGCTACAACCATCCAGTGGAAAAAAGATAGCCCTTTCAACAAATGGTGCTGGTTCAACTGGAGGTCAACATGCAGAAGAATGCGAATTGACCCACTCTTATCTCCTTGTACTAAGATCAACTCCAAGTGGATCAAGGACCTCCACATAAAACCAGACACACTGAACCTAATAGAAAAGAAACTGGGGAAGACCCTGGAGGACATGGGCACAGGGGAAAAGTTTCTGAACAGAACACCAATAGCTTATGCACTAAGATCAAGATTTGACAGATGGGACCTCATAAAATTACAAAGTTTCTGTAAGGCAAAGGACACAGTCAGAGGGACAAAACAGCCATCAACAAATTGGGAAAATATCTTCACCAACTCTACATCCAACAGGGGGCTGTATCCAATATATACAAAGAACTCAAGAAGTTAGACCCCAAAGAACCAAATAACCCTATCAAAAAATGGGGTACAGAGCCAAACAAAGAATTTTCACCAGAAGAAATTTGGATGGCCAAGAAACACCTTAAGAGATGTTCAACATCATTAGTCATCAGGGAAATGCAAATCAAAACAACCCTGAGATTCCACCTCACACCAGTCAGAATGGCTAAGATTAAAATGGCTTAAGATAGTCGTACGAGTAGAAGGTTCCTTTACTAAAAGTTAAAATTCCAATTTTTTTCTCTATGAATAATCATTAATGTAAAACCTAATCTCCATAATTTCTTATCTCTGGTACATAAATTTGTTAATGATGTTCCTACTGAAAGCCTACATCTTCAAAATGGATTTTTCACCAAACTCTTTTCCAAAGATAGAATCTAAGCTTTCTATTTTCTCATTATTTATTTATCTATGTTGTCTGCTCTATTGAGAAGGGAGTCATTAAGAATCCTGAATAAGTTGAGCCTAGGCATTCTGGTTATCAAAAATCCAGACATTCTAATCTGAATTCAATTTCTATTTAAAAAAAACAACTTAGCAATATTTTGTGTAAGGTTTTGTGAAATTGTTCTTCTTAGAATTAACCTCTCAGTTGTTGGCTCTTTCAACAATGCTCTTTGTAGACTTCTGTACCTGGAGTTTGTATTTATGAGGCCTTTTGATGGTCCACACGTCACTGAGACCCTTTGTTTACTGTATACAGCATCATATGTTGGTTATTGTTGACACTTATTTTTACATATTCAGCTTGTCTTTCTCATCTCATTGGATCAGAAAGACTTTATCAATTTCTTAACATTGTAGACTTGGAGGTAAGGGGGGCAGTAAAATGTACACACATAGTCTTATATAGTTATTGTTTGTTCAAGGAATGCTAGCATTTAAATTCACAGAACTGTTATTAGAAAAATAGCATGACCTTGACTTAGAATATATTCATGATGTTTTAGTATATTAAACAGAAAATAATTTAATGTTCTTGGAAACTATAGAGGGAAATACTACAGATTCAGGAAGTAATGAAACAGCATGTCTTCATTATTCAGTCAGTGATTATCTTTGAGGGCTTAGCATAATAACTCCCATATAGATTAATGAAATACAATAATGTGTAATGAGTAAAATTACGTTAAATATTTTAATGAAATATGAAACTATTGGCTGATAGTCACTACAAAAAATTTTTAAAATTTCATTAATTTATTTGTTTATTCATTTATGTGCATGTGTGTATGTGTGTGTGTGTGTGTGTGTGTGTGTGTGTGTATGTATTCATGCATGACTTTCATGTTCTCTTTAACAAGTGGATCCTGATGATTTTCAATACTGGCAAAAGTACCTTTACCTGCTGAGTCATCTTACTGGTCCACAAAATGTGGCTTGTTTAAAGGAAAAACTCATTAAATTAATAGAAATTGGTTCATAATCAACTTATTTACTTGAGTTGTGGGGTTAGGGATTGAACCTAGGGACTTGTGCATGTTGGACAAGTATTCTATATCCTCACTAATCTATATCCCCACCCCTTCTAATTTTTTTATAAAGCTAATTAAATACTTTCTTATTTAGTATTGTGTGTTTTCATCATCATGCCCTTCATTTGTTAATGTTTGGGGAAATAAATGACACACTGTACTTGATGTTTGTTATACTGTACTCAGAGATACATCGATTAGACACTTTCTAATTCAGAATGTATAAGAAACAGTAAAGGCATTCTAAGTAGCCTGATAATAATCTATGGAAGCTAGAGCATTCCTTTTTTAAGGTTTTATTTCTTTCTTGATAGTGCCTGGACAATCAGAGCATTAAAAACATTGGGAATATGTTCTTAGTATGCCTGCCTACTGCAGTTAAAGAATGCCAAAGGATTTGATGAAGTAGACAGTTTCAGTACCTTTAGGAACTCAACAGTATGGGTAACATTTATAACTTGGAAGTCACTTTTTCTTTAGCATATATAATGTTCTTTACTGATGCACTTTGGCCATAGAGAGGCCTGTTCATATATCTTCAATAAATCTGTGATTTATTGAGAGGAATAAAATACTTATTAATCATTTGAGTTCAGGATATGAAATAATTTTTCAACTTGTCCAGATGAGCCTGTCCAGCCAAATTCTATCATCAATTGTGGGAGATGGTAGAAACTTGGCCTTGAATGTCAATCTGTCTTCAGATACAGTTTTAATTTCAGTTCCTACCAATGTACCAGTAGCTTGACAGTGAATTATGACTTTCCGCTCTCTGTGCAGGACACGTCACTCACAGATATTCTGATAACATGACCATATTCTGAAGAAATCATTTTAGATAAATGTTAGTGTTCTAATGGAAAAATCTAAAAATTCCCTTTCTTGTGAGTAAGTAAAAATTCTGTACATAAATAAGCCATATAAAAACAAGATGATAACTGTACTCTGTAAATATTTATGTCCTTGAAAATAATGTACTGAAGAGTAAAATAATTCAATGCTTATCAATGGAGAAAACAACTGTTACAGCAAAGAAGTATCATTTTGGTAGTAATTTCCTATACAGACCAATAAAAATAATGTTGTCAGTTTAATTCAGAAACTGAGGGCAGGTAACAAGTAAGGACACTTTTAAATAAACAGGGAGTTATAATTTCTTGAATAAGCAAATAGTATTAGTTAAATGTACTGCACAACATGGATGAAAGTCTTGAAAACAGAATCACAAGGCAGAATATGTTTTCAAGGAGAAAATTAAAATAACTATTTTTAATAACTGTTCACTATGATACAAAAATGGCTAGAATTATTTTTAAACAGTAAATTAGTAGTGAATAAAAATCAATAGATTCAATTAAGTTGGGCTAGTGATGATCTGGTATGACCTCTAGGAAGGGAAATTAAGGTTCTCATTGTGTTTATATTCTAGACTTTGTCTAAATGAACATCATCAGCATAGTGAGTTTTAAAGAGAAAAAGTAGAGTTATTTATGGGAAATTTAACATATATTCCTACACATTAACTATATAGACAATATCGGCAGATTTCTTCTGAAGATGACAAGGAGCACAAAGTTGTAGGTAGGTTAGAAGCTAGAAGGAAATAGACTAAAATTCATCCATGGGCAGCTTGATTCTGAGCAGGAGTGTGCTTCTGAGAAGACTGATACACAGCAAACTGCCTGAAGCATGGAAGGCACAGGAATAGACATCTGGCTGAAAGAAGTCCCTACAATTCCAGAATGGCACTCTTCCTCTCATCTGTGAGGGCAGCACAAATTAGAAATGATGTTACCCAGGAACGCGATCCAGCAACAGACAGATAACGCTTGGGCATGGGATGTTAACTGGGCTTTGTGACTCATGAATTTTGTCTTGACTTAACGAAACATTATCATAGGAGATGAATACACTTCAGTGAAGTAGAAGAAGCACTTTCAGAGTTCAACATCAGTGATGAGCTTTAAGATTCACAGCATTGTCAGTGGGGGAGAAAGCGCTGCATGGGGTCTTTGAAGACTACTCAAACATGGCCAAGGTTGGAAACTCAAGGGCATGTATGAAAGTAAAAGATGGTTAGAGATAGAGGGCACTCCTAGACACACAGGACTGCACTGTAGGAATTTATAGGAAATAAGCTCCTTCTTGGAAGCTATTAGATGATGTGGAACAGGAAATACCTGAAAGAAACCGAATTTAGTGGCATTTAAATGTAGAACAGAGCAAAAGGTCTGAGGGTTTTATAGTCCATCCTGATGTCACTAGGTCCCAACTAAGGATGCAAGAGGAGGGGCATTTGGAAATGGTCAGCTTCATTATTGATGCACATCTTTCTTGTAGGGTTATAGTCTGTGGGAGTATGGAACCATCCCAAAGGAAGAAAGGTATTTTAAGATACAAAACTGCAGATATACTCACAAATGCATATGTTTCAAATGAAATTGGCATCTAACAGTGGAATAACTAAACAGAGATTCCATTACACAAGTATCCAACCCAGAGTCATTATCTGATGTGACACCTAAAGTCACATAGTTGGGAATGAAAAAACATTCATGTGAGAGGAACACGAGAACGTAGAAGCTCTTCAGCATTGCTCATCTCTTTAGGGAGGCCAAAAGTCTATCTTGCATGATTAAAATATTAATTAAATGCACTTTTATTCTAGTTTAACGGGTACTTTCACCAGCCTTAGAACATTTGTTGAGTTCTCCAGCAAAAAAAAAAAAAAAATGGATCTCAATTGCCATAGAAATCTATTCTCTTACATGTGATTGAAAGTAGGTTCCTGTTATCTGGCAAAACTCATTTTATGGATTAGTTTTCAACAATTATGAAGCAATGACTTGCTAAACATAAGAGAAAAGAGAAAGAGGCTCTCATGTGTGCCTCACTTTGCTACCAGTAACTGCTTCTTGTATTTTAAGAATGATCAACATAAGTGGCAGAAGATGTCCTTGTTGGACATCAGTAGGAGGAGAGGGCCTTGGGTCTGAGGGGGTTCGATGCCCCATTGTGGGGAATGCCAGGGTGGGAAGGTGAGAGTGGGTGGGTGAGTGGAGGAGCACCCTCATAGGGGCAGGGGGAGGGGTTTGGGATACTGAGTTTCCTGAGGGAAATCTGGGAAAGGGGATAACATTTGAAATGTAAATAAAGAAAATATCCAATAAAAATATATTTCAATAGAAAAAAAGAAATAAAAAAAGAATTATCTCTATGTTTTTCACCAAAATTATAAACTTGGTGCTTATTTTTATATTTAAATGACTGCTAAACATAATATTTTTATATCACAAAGTTACCCTTTAGTGGCAACCAAGGAACTAAGGATCATGGCTTTAAATACTGTACTTAGTAGTATTCTCCCTCTCTCTCTCTCTCTCTCTCTCTCTCTCTCTCTCTCTCTCTCTCTCACCAATAATCAATTCATGCTTTCATTCTCTTATAGTTTCTCTCTTATTCTTCAATGGTCTCATAATTTCCTTATGAGAGAGAGACAGAGAGAGAGAGAGAGAGAGAGAGAGAGAGAGAGAGAGAGAGAGAAGAAAGAGAAGAGACAGACAGAGATGACAGACACAGATCCCAAGCTGTGTAAGTAATACAGGAACCTATGTATGGTCAAGTGTGTGTTGTGCATGTGTGCATGCAGTGTGTGTGTGTATGTGTTGTGCATGGAAAGTATGAACAGGTCAGAGAACAATCACGGGTGGCAGTTCTCAAGTACTTTCCACGATATGAAGCAGAATCACTCACTGACAAGGAACTTGATCATTTAAATCAGGTTAACCGGCCGGCAAGCTTTCAGCCATCTGCCTACCTCTCCTTCATTCCTCAGAACTTGGATCACAGGGATGCTTACATGAGTCCTCAGGTTCCTCCCACTCTCACACTTGTGATTTAACCACTAAGCCATCTCTCCAGCCTGATTTTTTACTCTCTAAATATAACTTACAAAACGTGCACATGTTATTTACTGAGATTTGGAAGCACTCCACTGAACAATAAAATCTTCTTAAAATATTCAAATGTGCTTTAAGTTTATTAAACAAATTTAACTTTATTCTAGAATTACTGGGAAATATGACATCATGGGTTGACAATGTCTATACATAAGCATTTTGGCTTCCATTTAAGGCATTTGCCAGAAAAAATAGTGGAAATTCAATTTCTGTTCCTTTTGTCCAAAAGTTGTGTTGTTTGTCTGCCTGTAGCTTCATGCTATGACATCATTCTAATCAGAAATGGAAGCGCTCCTTGCCAATATTAGAACATTGTTGAACTTGGTGATTTCATACATTTGAAATGGATTTAAATCTTTAGAAGTCAGTTCATGAACTATAAAATAAAAGAACATTACTTCCTTTTTCCAAGAAAAGTGCTTCCCAGGAGCTTCTTAGACAAGGCATTTCCTCCATGAAGCCAGACATCCAAGAGCTAAAGGGAAGAAAATTGGAAACATATGGTGCAGCAAATTGTCTCTGTGTTTAACTCTTATAATGAAAACACTCGCATGTTGGAACAATAAGTGCACCAATCTGGGGATTGAGATAGACATTAAACTGAATTAAAAATGAATAGTTTAACACCTTTATAGGACTACAACCTATGTAGTATGTTTAGCAATCCTAATGCTTGGCACTGTGTTACTGACTGGCTTGAAATGACATCTCGAAATAGTTTAAAGCATTCTTTTTGACAGCTTTTTGCCAAGCAGAACAGCCACCTCAGAAAGAGAACACAATATATAAATAAATACAAATCAAAGCAAAAACTCTAATGGAAAACTAAAATAATACATTGATGCAACCATTTCCATAAAAACTGACTTGAAAGAAAAACACTCAATGGAAAAGTAGGGTATCTTTGTTGGCTTCTTAGTTTGAAATAATAGGTTGTTTTGAACTCTGGGTTTGTTCTGAACTCAAAATCCTCCTGCCTTAAACCTGTGAATGTGGGAATTGGAGGCATGTACCTCCACATCTGTCTAAATTTTATATTACATTATTTTTCCTTCATATTGGAGAATATAAAACTGATTTACAGATGTTAAATATCATGAAAGAGGACAACTATACTAAATATGCACACTGCCCTTGTGTCTATACATCAACACTCTCTCAATCCCTCAACACACATTACTGGGCTTCATGCTTTGATTTATTTTCATATTATAGAGAAGTTATTTTTTCCTTGTTTTAAGAATGTGTTTGATTCTGGGAACTGGGAGAGGCTTTGGGCAGATCATAGCCATACTTTCCTTGACTTTAAGTATAATTTTACCCGTAGTGACTATATATTAAAAAGGTTTTGATATCTTGCATTTCATGTTTCAATTTCTGTTCCATATATTCCAGTATCAAAGTACTCCCCGACATGTTCACATCATTGAAAACTCTGGTTTCTGATCACAATATAAGGCATCTTCTGGAGGGAATGCAGCCAACTTGGCTTATTTTGTCAGCTCTCAAAGGTTGGTATAGTTCCAGCATAGAACTGCTGGTTTTAGTTCAAAGCAGTGAAGCCTACAGTATGTGGCAGATTTAAAACCAATCTAATTATTTATTTTAAACCCACTAAATGCTGAAGAATGGCTGATCTGAATTAAAAGTGTTGAGTAGAATGTTGTTGAAATTGGTGTATTTTTTCCTTTGTACATGAACATTAATATTTTTGCTTCTTGGTTTGAACCCATTCCCCCAAATGAGAACAAGAGAGATTTAGAAAATATCTCTTTTATTCACTTGTGGGCAGACAGCCTTGTTGAAACAGGGTTGCACTATGGTGACATTAAAAAAAAGCTATTTTGAATCACGTCAATCTCACTTATAATCTATTTTTGAACAACGCATTCAAAAGAAATTCCTAGTCTCAGAGTAATAGTGATTTGCCGTCTTGTGAGTCTACCCTTCCAGCTGCTTCCACTAAATAAAGCCAGAATAGAGAGCAGGGATAATTAAAAATTAACTGCACCCAACTGGCTCCACACAGCTTTAATTTCTGCATGCCTGTTCGAGGAGGTACTTTTCAAAGCTTTTAATTGCAATATGAAATGAGGTCTCCGATGGTCCAATATCTTTCTTCCTAGGATTTTACTTCTTTATTTTGCTATGGTCTTATCCATTACTAGGGTGCAAATGTGTATTGTGCTGTGAAAGTTGGTACCGTCATCAACCATGAGAATGAAAAGTCTTTAGATTTTTCAGATGGAGAAAGCAAGAGGAATAAAGGAAATTTAGTTAAGGGTTAAAAATTACTAAAAGCTTATTATCGATAAATGTATTTTATTTTTACAATTTAATGGGTTTCTAGAAGTTTGCCTATTGCTTTCTTTTATTCTGTGTGGTTTGCTGCTGTCGTCATTTAGATATTAAATAGTCCCCAAAAGAACCATGTTTGGAGGCTTGATTCACAGACTGGGGCTTTGGGGATATGTGAGAACCTTTAGAGTTAGTTGCACACTAGGTTTTGTGACTGAAGAATGCTAGCCCCTCCCCCTTCCTTTTTATTCTCTCCAGCCATGTTAGATGACTTGCTTTGTTGCATGCTTCTCAAACCAGCATCCAACACTGCATACAACAAGTGGGCTCAATTAAACATGGAAGAACCAAAACCTCTTGAATCATTAGGGAGAAAAAAATCTTTCCTAGATGTAAGATTATGATTGATTTCTGCTATCATTACAACAAGCTAGCTAGCATAACTGTTAAAGGACCACCTATTTACTTCTTTCAGGACTGGACTTCTTTTTGGTGGAGCTAAGTTTACTTTCTGTTTTCTCTGAGGTTGGTAGGATTGAATATAAGGACCTCACATTCATTTAATCAAACATGCATCACCGTTGGATTTTCACTATCATTACAAGGAAAAAAAGTTTCATTATAATTTATAATTGGTTTATAACTCATCGTCCATTTGGTTCACACTTCCTGTCTAAGGCATAATAGAACACAACAGAGAAGAATAGCATTTGGAAGAGCCAATTTATTAGTATACCCCACCCACCCCGGATGTTCTTTGAAAGATATTCATAATGTCACCTTGTTCTCTGCTTCTATTCCTGTGAGAACAAGCATATCTCATGAAGTTGCTACATGTCTAGGCTCCACTGTTCCATTGAGTTGCATGACTCTGTGTAAATGACTCTGTGTTTCCCATTTCTACCAGACCTATGCTAAAATTGGAACATGGAAATACTTACAAGGTCCCTGTGGGAGGTGTGCAAATGCACACTTCTGAATTTGCTAAAAATTACTAAAGAAATCAATGCATTAAATCACAATGGCTTTCACAGAGTGTGACTTGCTTCCCTTCTGAAAAACAATAAAATAAGTAAATAAATAAATAAATAAAACAATGGTCATCTTTTTTTTTCAAAAACTCAACATTGTTTATCCTATACAAGTTAAAAATCAATGTTCACAATTCCATCATTAAAGATTGTCAGACCATGAAAGGCAGTCTATGTTCTGGTTGAGCTAGGTTTAAACCCCAGCGACCCAGTGGGTCTTAATCCATGAGGAACAGAAGGCTGTTTGCCCACACTCCCAGACACTAGCTGACACCACGAGACCTTCAGCTCCATAATTCTGTGGCCATTAGTCACATAGGGCCACACCCCAGGCCCCTAGTATTCTGGCTGGACTCCACCCCCACAGTCATCTGGCAACAGCCAGGTAGCTGTCCCACTCTAAAAAGAGATGTTTGCGCTCTCTCTCTCTCTCTCTCTCTCTCTCTCTCTCTCTCTCTCTCTCCCTGCTCCCCCTCTCCCCATTCACTTCCCCTCTTTACACATGGCCATTGTCAGCTTCTACCTCTCTACCTCCCCTCTCTCACGCTACTCTTCTACAATAAACCTGTAAAACCATGGGCGCTCTCCTTCCATCTTAACCTGCTGTGCTGGAACACTGTAACAGGCCCACAAAAGATCTACATATTTTTGTCATTATCATTCCCCCCTGCCGTCTGACGTGAGTCAAACTGTCCTGAACATGTGTAAGACTGATAATGCCATCTTCAACAACAAGTTGGTTTTGCACTTGTATCTGTTCTTGAGAGATACCATTGCTACCTCACATGCAACAAGTTGTTAAGCCAAGGGCTAATGCTTAAACAGGTTTCAAATGGCAGAGAGCAAGAAAAGGAAAGAGACTGAAGTAACTGAGAAGATGGAGGGTGAGTACAGTCGGGTGAGTGTGCACAAGTCTTGGGTGATTTGAAAATCTCCACAGGCTCTAGTAGAGAATCCCTATAATTTCACTTCCTTTTTAAATTTAATTTTATTTTTTCCTTTTTTTTTATTGAAAAGGGAAGTAAAGACACTTTATGATAAAATTAAAGATTTACATAGAAAATATTTCAGATAAAATAGAAGAGATGCATAGAAAAACACATTAAAATCGACAATTTTCATGGAAATTAAAGAGTAAAGTGGTAGACATAAAAATATTGCTAAATTAATTGAAATATGAAATAGAAATATTTTATGACAGAACTGAAGATTTACATGGAAAATATTTCTGATAAAATTGTAGAAAAAATTGTTAAAATTAAAGATTATCATGGAAAATTTTATATAGATGTAATAATGATAGGCATAAAAATATTTCTAAGTTGATTGAAAGTGAAATTATAAACATTTTATGATAAACTTGAAGATTCACATGGAAAATATTTCTGATAAAATTGAAGAACTATATAGAAAAACATGGTAATATTAAAGATTATCATGGAAATTATACAGATAAACTGATAGGCATAAAGTTAATTCTAAGTTGATTGAACCTGGAATTATACATATTTTCAGATAAAACTGAAGATTTACATGGAAAATGTTTCTGGTAAAATTCAAGAAATATATAGACAAACATGTTAAAATTGAATATCTTATGGAAAATTTTACATATAAAATGGTAGATATAAAAACTCTTTCTAAATTAGTTGAAGGTGGAATTAGAAACATTTGTGATAAAATCAAAGATTTACATTGAAACCATTTCTGATAAATATAGAGTAAATATAAAGACATATTAAAATTGAAGATTATCATGAAAAATAATGCAGATAAAATGGTAGACATAAAAATCATTACTAAATTAACTAAAGGGGAATTACAAACATTTTCTGATAAAGCTGAAGATTTACATGAGAAATATTTCTGCTAGTCTATGGCTTCTCATTGGGGAGTTGAGTCCATTGTTGTTAAGAGGTATTAAGGAATAGTGATTTTTATCCTGTTAATTTTGATGTTATTTTTAGGTTTGTTGGAAGAAGATTACTTTCTTGCCTTTTCTGGGGTGTAGTTTCCCTCCTTTTGTTGGCATTTTCCATCTATTATTCTTTGTAGGGCTGGATTTGTGGACAGATATTGTATACATTTGTTTTTATCATGAAATATCTTAGTTTCTCCATCTATGATGATTGAGAGTTTTGCTGGGTATAGCACCCTGGACTGGCATTTGTGTTCTCTTAGGTTCTGTATGAAGTCTGCCCGGGATCTTCTAGCTTTCATCGTCTCTGGTGAGAAGTGGTGTAACTCTGATTGGTCTGCCTTTATAAGTTACTTGCCCTTTTCCCTTACTGCTTTTAATATTCTTTCTTTGTTTAGTAAATTTGGTGTTTTGATTATTATGTGCCAGGAGGAGTTTCTGTTCTGGTCCAGTCTGTTTGGAGTTCTGAAGGCTTCTTGTATGTTCATGGGCCTGTCTTTCTTTAAGTTAGGAAAGTTTTCTATAATTTTTGGAAGATATTTACTGGCCCTTTAAGTTGGAAATCTTCGCTCTTGTCTATACCTATAATTCTTAGGTTTGGTCTTCTCATTGTGTCCTGGAGTTCCTGGATGTTTTGGCTTACCAGCTTTATGAATTTTGCATTTTCTTTGACTGTTGAGTTAATGTTTTCTATGGTATCTTCAGCACCTGAGGTTCTTTCTCCTATCTCTTGTATTCTGTTGTTGATGTTGTTAAGAGATATTAAGGAATAGTGATTGTTTCTTCCTGTTATTTTTGACGTCAGCAGGAAGATTTCTGTCCTGGCTACTTCACTGATCATATGCCCTGTGTGCTCCTAGCTCTTCCCCTCCAAAAAGCTATAATTTCACCTCTTAAGATGTGACGCAATTGGAAGATAGGAAGCTGAGGTGGCAATATTGCAAGGTTCAACATAGCAGATTCTTTACTGCATAACAACACTATGACTTCTCTTATCCTGGATGATTAGTAGACCCTGCAGAACTCCCCAGGCTCCCTGCATCTCTGTCTTTGCAGGTCCTCAGCTCTGAGTGTTCTTCTCTGCATGCCACTGGTTACCTGTCAATTTGTCATTCCAGCTTGTATAAAGGTAGATTCAGCAATAGCCACCAGAAACCCTTGTGGCCTGAGACTCTTTTTATCAGCTGGTAAGTCAGTCTTTGATATGCCAGTGCACCCCAATTGTCTGCAGGATGGCACCAGTAGAGCCATTTTCAGTGCTTACATAGAAAAGGTAGATTAGAATCTTCTGGGAGGGGAGACTGGGAGGAGGGCGACATTTGGGATATAAATACATAAATACATTTAAAAAGAAAGAACCACTAGGAGCTCGAGGATCCTCATCTAGTAGCCAAGTTCCCTCTGACAGCTTATCTTCCAGTCATTATTCTTTCCAATTTCTATGCTGTTGTGTGTGGTTTTATTTTTTTTTCCACAGACACAAAATTCCTGAATCGGTACAATATAATAAGTCAATTAAATAATTATACCAGACATAAAAACTGAGCCTCAGATACAGAATCATTTTAGACAATGAAATATAAGTTTGGTTTTGAATGCTTCTGCCATGGTAACTTGGTAAACATCTATTTGTAAAAGTGCACGGCACGGAGCTTTTGTGCCAGGTCATTGAATGGCTGGCTCAATTCAGCAGTTTTGTAGACTTCAACCCCGCTCACCTCCACCAATATAATTATTGGTAGTCACATGCTACATATTAGTTTCATCTTTACCACCCATGTCTCTTCGTAAAGTTCAAGCATCTAGCCATTGCATGGTTACTATCTCTTTGCCTGCTAATATAAAAAACAAATTAATGTGGAAAGAAATTTTGCCTACCATTTCATAACTGAGCATCAGATTGTAGAAAACAAGAGATATAGTAGTTGTATAAGGGTTTATAATTAGTAATAGAAAGGAGGAGTGAATCCAATTAGTAGCGCTAGTCTATGAGAAAATGATATTTTTACACTATTAAAAATGAGAAATGAACATGAGTACAGAATAATATGAGTCAGATGAGTACTACATCCATTTTTATCTGACTATAAGACCACTGGCTCAACTTGCTAAAGAGAAATGGGAATACAAATGTACCCTTTAGATATTAGTGAATGCCACCTTTGCCTGATTAGTGATCCAATCTTTGCTTCATTCTCTCTCTCCCCTCCCTCCTTCCCTTTACCACTAACAATACCCCCTTCCCGCATCTCCCTCACATCCTCCTTCTCTTTCTTCCATTTCAATCTTCTGCAGTGAGAGTATTTGGCTTGCTTCTGGACATCCCAGCACAAAATGGCCTTTTCATCTTGACAAATGAAGATTATGAACCTACGACAAAAGAAATTCTAAGGAGAGAATAAATTATTTTTTGTTTCAATCAATCATAAGTTTTCAACTACCCAGGAGAATTAGAAAGTGAGATCAGCTGAAGCTGGCTAGGCATAGGAGACACAGGAAGAGTGTTAACACAAGGCCAAGGTATCTCATAATTTCTGTGCGCTTAACCTTTCTTCCTCATGATCCTTTAACTTATCACCCTTCATAAACCCAAATGTGGATGAGAACCATATATGCTACAAATACTTGGAACCTTCTCATTAGTTTATGGCCAACTGCATCATGATTCTCTTAACAGCTACTGGCAGAAGAGGCAAAAACTCTACTGTAGAAAAGGCAAGCACAACCAGAAAGGGAAATAAAACACTGCATATAATCTTCCAAGAGCTGGCTTCATAGAATGGCAGCAAGATAGAATGGCTGATTGATGTCTCAGTCACAATACCAGGAGACAATTTTTAATTCTTTTCTTACAAATTTCTGTTGAAACCTCAGATCTACAACTAATAATATGCTGTCAGAACCATAATTAAAAAAAAAGCAGCACCAGGAGACAAGAATAAGATTACATTGTCATAGCAATACACCAGGAAGAAGTATTTGCTTCCTATTCATATAATCTTGAACTTTACAGAGTGTGAAGAACTTAGAGACCTAAAAAATAACATATTCCACAGAGTACGCAACCACAATTCCATCAGATTTTATACCAATCTAGTCTACATGGTTCTGTGTCTAGTTGAAGAGACAAACAATAGATGTATATGTTGTAACTAGTGCTTAAGTCTACAAATTTTTGTGCAACTATTTTTAAATGTAAAAATGCTACAAATTATGTGTGTTCATGGGATTAGTTTAACTATTCAAGAAAAGATCAAACTGTCCCAACATTAACTTATTTAAGTAAAATTTAAGAACAAAACCCATGGAAACTAACCACATGGAATTTCTCAGTGAGCTCTCCATTTAATATGCAACCAGACAACTTGAGAGTTAGTCAACCTGGACTCATTGACTGAAGAAGGGGACAATGGCTACAGATAATCTCACAAGACTGTTACAGAGAATAAACAGCATGATTTATATGAAGCCATAATTCATGTGAAGTGCTTAGCACCTCTTTCCAAGGCAATACTCAATAAAAATGATCTATGATACTCACATATTTATAGAGATGTATTTATGCACATGTATGCATATGCATATCAAATATAGATGATGGATTCACAGACAGTAAGTATTTATCATACGTCTTTTCTTTTTTTCAAATATTTTGTTTCCGGGAAAAAAATCACAACAGAATTGTAAACTGTCCTTGATACTTTTCATTTTAAAATTTACAGTTTAAAATGGCAGACATGAAGGTAACAAATTGCTTTATATGTACATAATTTATAGCTTGAACAGTGTCAAGAGAAACAACCAAATATATTGATGTTTATGGAATTGAAACTTTAAATCTTTAATACATGCTTAACTCTTTTTACATTCCTTGTATCATCCCAGAATGATTTTTCATTCTGCCTCTGAGTACTTGTTCCGAATTAGAAATGATGATAAAATTATCATTCCTAAATGGTCCCAGGGATCTTTGCGTCTGTCTACCCTCAGCTTTCAATCACACTTTTTTTAATCACACATTTATAATTTACAGGGCAGGATTTACTAGGAATGTATTTGAGAATATGTTTCTTAATATTCACACATGGCTTGGTCTAACGCTTAGGTTGAAACAGCTACAGATTTTGCTGTAGCAAGTCACTCACCTTGAAGGTCACTCCTAGATGACAACTTTTTCAGCCTGGTCTTGAATCCATAGACTGCCTTGAGGTGGGGATTGTGGGACTATAATTAACCCTGCAGCGAATTGAAATACCCATGCTTATTTCACGGGATGTGTTTTAGCTGTAGAATTCCACCCACACTGGTGCCCAATCTGTGCACTTTCCAAATACGCTTGCCAAAGAATGAAAACTACTGAGAAAAGGCTGGAATAGACACAAGAAAAGGAAAGGAAGTAAATTTAAAAGTTTAATGAGATAAAAATAAGTTAATTGGGTTAAGAAATGTTATTGTTTTATTATTATTATTATTATTATTATTGCTGTTGTTAAACATTTGACTGTTAATAAAATGGAGAAGGAAATATTATTTCATCTTTTACTTGGATTTATATAAGCCTCACAAATACATATTGAAAAGTTTTAAGCTTAAAATTTTCAAAGTTAAACTGTGCACATAAAAATATGGATTGTCATTAGAGAAATACAAATAGTATGATAAAGAGTATTATTTTCTTAATATCTCTTACAGGTTAATAAAACCAGAAATTAATTCAAGATGTTTATTCCTACTAGGATCCATAATATGTTATGTACTAGAAACATTACACACACACACACACACACACACACACACACACACACACATACACACACGCATTTTGTGTGTGTGTATATATATATATGTATGTGTATATCTTTGTATGATTTTGTGATTATATATATATCTGAATGTATTAGATGTGTTCATATTATATACACACATTATGGAGACATACTATTTATACTATATATTTAATACATTATACATTATATATATAAATTATATATATTATATATATATATATATATATATATATATATATATATATATCTCCTTACATGGAGTCTAACTTGCTATATAGCCCAAAGAGACCTTCAATTTGTAATCTTCCCACTACACTCCCAAGTAGTACAATTGCAGTCATGCACCAACATGCTCCAAATACATGATGCTAAGAATCCAACCCAGGTTTTTTGTGCATGCTAGCCAAAGTGCTTTGCCAGCTGAAGTACATCTTTAGCTCAAGGTACATGCTTTTAAGTTACCATTAAAAATAGTGGTAGGGAAAGGAAACACATATTTATAGTTCACAACCAGTCAGTAAATGTGAAAAAGAAAGAAAAAAATTACCTACAAGGGATTACTCCAAGATACCTAGAAGTCAACTAAATGAGAAAACACAGAAAAAAAAGAATTTAAAGAGAGAAGTTAGAGGAAATAAACATATAAGGATTTTCTCTTCTAAAAACACATTAGATGTTAGATTTCTGATTGATTCATTCCAGTATCATTATTTAAGAGGATGGTGTTGCTCTTAGGAGGTGATGATATTGGTAGAAGACTTCTGAAGGTAGCAACTAGCTCTCTAGCAATTTAATAATGATAGACAATAAAAATGATGCCACACAGGAGGAGTAAGAAAAGGAACTCTAATGATATAGAAGGTGCTGCTTGTGATGTATTGTTCAGTCTATTTTCACAAGGATCATCTTTGTGTTAAACATATAACATTGTATGCTGTCTAATAATATTCTTGAAGAATAGACCATAATTTTTTTTAATTTTTATTTTCTATATTCTACATAAAAATATTTTTTAAACTTTCTTTCAGTAAAAGAGTTCTACAGCTCTAACATTCCCATTCCTATTTCTTAGTGAAAAAAACTATTATTTTATTCTATGATATATTAGACTCCTGATATTTTTAGATTTTTTTAAAAAAATACATCATTATTTAATTACTGAATTTACTTAAATGGGCATTGCCTATATAATTTTAATAAGACATTTCAAATCCTTTAGTTCTGAGGTGGGTAGTGGTGTTTCATGCCTTTAATTCCAACAATTGGAAATCAAAATCTATTAGTTTGAGGCCAGCCTTGTCTACAGAGCAAGCTCCAGGATGGTCAAGACTACATAGAAAAACCCTGACTTTAGGTAAATAAATGATAGATAGACAGACAGACAGACAGACAGACAGACCGACAGACAGACCGACAGATAGATAGATAGATAGACAGACAGACAGACACAGACAGACAGACAGACAGACAGACAGATAGATAGAATTTGCCTATTCAACCTATTTTTTTCAATTTCCCTGTATGTTTTCTTGTTACAGTCATATCAACTACAAGAGAAATACAGAGAGAGGCTAAGATACAAAGAACAATTAGGTGTGTAGGGCTTTGTGTATTGTATGAAATCACCAATTTTACTATTTTATTTTAAGCTCTCTTTGCCTCTTTCAAGTGCGATGATTTTCTCTTATCATTGTTATCCTATTGTTGATAGGTAGACACAGTTCCTATTATGGCTTATTAATCATAAAGTCTCTTGTTCTTAAAGTTCTTGGGTTGTTCTGGATTTTGTCCTTAAAAAAATTCACCTTCATTTCCAATCCTGAACCTTGTACATGGATCTTTGAGCAGTTCCTTGCTCTCCTCATTTTCTGTGTTCTACAGTGGCTATTGTGTGAGTTGGGGGCATGAGAGTACTGAGCAGTTTAAGCCTTCAGTTACTTGCCTTCTGATATCATTTCTGGAGTTTCAATGCTTTCTTATTTCTCCTTGCATGAAAAGCTATATCAAATATATCTCTAAACATAGATGCAAATAAATACATAGATATACCAATGGTAACAGTGCAATATGTGTTATTAAAATATCTTCATTGAGTTATCCAATATGGTCATGTTGTTGAAAGCATGGAATGTTTTTGATTCCAGCTGAGACACACTATTGGTTGGGTTATCTGAAATTTATTAAACTCATTTTATGACAAATGAATATTGGAAACAGAAGTGTGTTGTGGTGTAGTACTTGTGAGAGGACAGACCTTAAGGAGAAAAATGGGTTCTCTTTGGATTCAGACTGTAGTGAGAAATAAATTACAGGAAAATTAAGTTGCCCATTAAGGACAAATTACTATTGAACATCAATGAAAAGACTGAACAGGTTTAAACTCATACTGATCCTTCTCCATAAAGGATGGGCTACTTTCATGATCTATATTTGTGTCTTGATATCAGAGGGGTGATTTTCAGCATATTGTTGATGGAGGTTTGTTCAATGAAGAAGTCACTGTTTCATGGTTACTGACACAACAGGTTACTTACTGTGTTCCAGAAAAGATTCTATGGACATCACTCTTTTTACTACGAGTATTCCTGTGAAGAGGCTGTAAACCTGTGCTTCATTCTCTTTCATGGCCATTATTGCATTTTGTAGATATAATAGATTACAAATTAAGATTTTATTACATTTCAAAGATTTCTTAAGAACAAATGATTTCTCAGAGAAAGTGAGCCATGGTCTTCACTTTTTATTTTAGCCTATAATCCTCGTATTTGAATGGTAAACAGTACTTTCAGTCCTGATCATTTGCATAGTGTTCCTTTTCTTAATAAATATTTTATCAATTTATTATTTATTCAAAATAGCCACATTTTGTATAATTATAAAAGAAAGCTAGTTTTATATGTGTACCTTCCTCTCCGGTGATCAACATCATAATCAGTCAAATTGGGGTGACCGAAAATACTATAAAGTAATGATTCTACTCTGTACCACTACTCTCCTATGCTGAATGAGATTTCTTAATTTATTTAACAGTACAAGAGAGATAAGACAAGTGATTTGACTTTATTGTATATGTTCTGATTATCTCTGTCCACAAAAATTATACACAGTTCTAAAATTTGAATATTCTGAAAATAATACAAGAAAATATATTCAAAACTAGATAATTAAAATGGATTCATGAACATAAGCAATGGTTTTTTTTAATTGGAAATATTCTTTATTTACATTTTATTTCCCTTTTCCTGGATCCCCAGCCCCCAAAGGTCCCATATGCCCCTTTTCCTCCCTCTGTTCCCCCATCCACCCCTTCCCACTTCTTTGTTCTCGTATTCCCCTACACTGATGCATTGAGCCTTTCCAGAACCAGGGTCACTCCTTCCTTCTTCTCGGACATCATTTGGTATGTGGATTGTGTCTTGGGTGTTCCAAGATGTGTATACAGTGAGTGCATACCATGGGTCTTCTTTTGAGACTGGGTTACCTCACTTAGTATGATGTTCTCCAGCTTCATCCATTTGTCTAAGAATTTCATGAATTCATTGTTTCTAATGGCTGAATAGTACTCCATCATGTATATATACCACATATTTTGTATCCATTCCTCCATTGAGGGACATCTGTGTTCTTTCCAGCTTCTAGCTATTATAAATAAGGCTGCTATGAAAAGAGAGGAGCATGTATCCTTATTGCATGTTGGGGAATCTTCTAGGTGTATGTGCAGGAGTGGTATGGCTGGGCCTGGAAGTATCATGTCCAGTTTTCTGAGGAACAGCCAGACTGATTTCCAGAGTGGTTTTACCAGCTTGCAATCCCACCAGCAGTGGAGGAGTGTTCTTCTTTCTCCACATCCTGGCCAACACCTGCAGTTTCCTGAGTTTTTAGTCTTAGCCATTCTGACTGGTATGAGGTAAAATCTCAGGGTCGTTTTGATTTGCATTTCCCTAATGACTAATGATGTTGAACATTTCTTAAGGTGCTTCTCAGCCATCCGAAGTTCTTCAGGTAAAAAGTCTTTGTTTAGCTCTGTAGCCCATTTCAGATAGGGTTATTTGGTTTTCTGGGGTCTACCTTCTTGAGTTCTTTGTATACTTTGGGGATTAGCCCTCTGTCAAATGTAGGGTTGGTGAAGATCTTTTCCCAATTTGTGGTTGCTGATTTGTCCTTTTGACAGTGTCTTTTGCCTTACAGAAACTTTGTAATTTAATGAAGTCCCATTTGTCTATTCTTGATCTTAGAACGTAAGCTATTGGTGTTCTGTTCAGGAATTTTCCCCCTGAGCCAACCAGACACACTAAAACTAATGGAAAAGAAACTGGGGAAGACCCTTGAGGACATTTGCTCAGGGGATAAGCAATGTTTCTATTATTTAGACTGAACTAGAAACTAAAGACCATCTGAGTCTTGATCTTCCCTGATAGTTGTTAGGGAAAACCTGGGTTATTTGGTTTGGATGGGCATGTCTCACAAGGAAACATGACATTCCTAGCACAAGTATTTTGAAACAATGTTGGCACTATCCCAATAGTTTTCTAAAAAATATTGTGATGATGTAGGTCAAATGACATTAATTAATGCTTTTAAAATGGCATCAAATTTTCTCAACAATGTGGGGTTATTCCATGATCTATATTAAAATAAAACTAGGTCTCAGGGAACATAGAGCAAAGTGATACTATCTCTTGGTTTATATACAATTTGAATCATTAAAGAACAGAAGAAATTTACTCTTTTGGTGTATTTAAATGCAAATCTAGGAAGAAAGGTGGGCATACATTAAACATCATTATAGTATATCTCTTTAATTCTTTGTTTTTTATTCTAGTTATTTTTTTTATTTTCTATATTCTATGTTTACATTCCAAAGGTTTTCCCCTTTCCCAATTACCCCCCCACCATATGTCCCATAATTCCTCTCCCCCCTGCTATTCCCCACTCATTCCTCCCCCCCCCACAATTTCTCTTTTCTGGGTCTACAATACTGGATCCAATCTTTACAGGCCCAGGGTCCTCTCCATTCTTCTTCTTGGAAGTCATTTGACTTGCTATTTGTGTCTTGAGTATTTAGGGCTTCTGGGCTCATTAATATCCACTTATGAGTGATTGCATTTCATGTGTATTCTTTTGTGATTGGGTTAGCTCACTTAGGATGATATTTTCCAGATCTAACCATTTACCTACAAATTGCATGAGTTCATTATTTTTAATTGCTGAGTAGTACTCCATTGTATAAATATACCACATTTTCTGTATCCATTCCTCTTTTGAGGGATATCTGGGCTCCTTCCAATTTCTGGCTATTATAAACAAGGCTGCTATAAACATAGTGGAGCATGTTTCTTTATTGTATGCAGAGGAATCCTCTGGGTATATGCCCAGGAGTGGTATGCCAGGGTAGTGTTCCTCTTTCTCCACATCCTCGCCAGCACCTGTTGTCTCTTGAGTTTTTAATCTTAGTGATTCTGACTGGTGTGAGGTGGAATCTCAGGGTTGTTTTTATTTGCATTTCCCTGATGACTAATGATGTTGAACATCTCTTAAGGTGTTTCTCGGCCATCCGAATTTCTTCTGGTGAAAATTCTTTGTTTAGCTCTGTACCCCATTTTTGATAGGGTTATTTGGTTCTTTGGGGTCTAACTTCTTGAGTTCTTTGTATATATTGGATATTAGCCCTCTGTTGGATGTGGGGTTGGTGAAGATCTTTTCCCACTTTGTTGGTTGCCGTTTTGTCCTTCTGACAGTGTCCTTTGCTTTGCAGAAACTTTGTAATTTTATGAGGTCCCATTTGTCAATTCTTGATCTTAGAGCATTCAGGAACTTTCCCCCTGTGCCCATGTCCTCCAGGGTCTTCCCAAGTTTCTTTTCTAATAGTTTCAGTGTGTCTGGTTTTATGTGGAGGTCCTTAATCCACTTGGAGTTGATCTTAGTACAAGGAGATAAGAGTGGGTCAATTCATTATTCCTTGTTTTTTAACACATGATAAGAATACAGAGACCCTAAGAGAACAAAAATGCCAGCCCAAGCTACTATATCCAGCAAAACTTTCAATTAACATAGATGGAAAAACCAAGATATTCCATGACAAAACCAAATTTATACAAAATCTCTCTACAAATTCAGCCCTACAAAGGATAATAGATGGAAAACTACAACACCAGGAGGAAAACTATACCATAGAAAAAGCAGGAAAGTAATCATCTTTCAACAATCCAAAAGATAGCCACACAAACATCTAACCTCTAAAAACAAAAATAACATGAAGCAACAATCACTTTTCCTTAATATCTCTTAACATTAAGGTCTTAATTCCCCCAATAAAATGACTAACTGATTAGGTATGTAAATAGGACCCAGCACTAATTTTTATTTTTTATTTTTATTCATTTATTTATTTATTTGCATACAGGAAGCACACCTCAGTGAGAAAAACAGACACTACCTCAGAGTATAAGGCTGAAAAACAATTTTCCAAGCAAATAATCCCCCAAAACAAGCTGGAGTAGCCCTTCTAATATCGAGTAAAATTGACTTTCAACAAAAAATTTTCAAAAAGGATTAGGAAGGACATATCCATCAAAGGAAAAAATCTACCAAGATGAACTCTCAGTTCTGAAAGTCTATGCACCAAATGCAAGGGCAGCAACATTTATATAAGAAACTTTACTAAAGCTCAAAGCAGACATTGCACCTCACGCAACAATAGTGGGAGACTTCAACATCCCACTCTCATCAATGGACAGATCAGGGAAACATAAACTTAACAGAGACACAGTGAAACTAACAGAAGTTATGAACCTAATGAATATATCTATAGAACATTTAATCCTAAATCATATATACCATTTCCTTAGCACCTCATACTACCTTCTCCAAAACTGACCATATAAAGAATGTGGAATAGCCTGATACAACCCACAGACCACATGAAGCTCAAGAAGAAGGAAGACCAAAGAGTGGATGCTTAAGTACTACTTAGAAGGGGGAACAATATAATCAAAGGAAGTAGAGGGTGGGGGGACTTGCATAGAGTCAAAAATATAATCAAAGGAAGTAGAGGGGTAGAGGCAAAAAGAGGGGCAGACGCAGGTGTGGGAGGAGATAGAGAAGATGTACAGAGGGTCAGAAAATTGAACAGAGGTGTGTAGTAATGTGGCATGGGGAACTGAGGGGTAGCAACCAGAAAGTCCCAGATGCCATGAAAGCAAGAGCCTCCGAGGACCCCACAGGGATGACATTAGCTGAAATACCTCACAAAGGGGAGGGAGAACCTGTGGAGGCCATATCCAGAGGTTAGGCGTGGCCCCTTGGCTGAGGGATGGGGCCACCAACACAGCTCCAAAATTTTGACCCAGAGTTGCTCTGTCTAAAGGAAAAACAGGAACAAAGAGTGGAACTGAGACTGAAGGAAAGGCCATCCAGAGACTGTTCCATCTGGGGATCCATCCCAGACACCAAACCTGACGTTATTGAGGATGCCAAGAAGTGCTTGCTGACAGGAGCCTGATATAGCTGTCTCCAGAGAGGCTCTGAAAGATCCTGACCAATACATTCATGGATACTTGCAGCCAACCATCGAACTGAGCACAAAATTCCCAATGGAGGAGCTAGGAGAAGGACTGAAGTAGCTGAAAGGGCCATATCTGACATCAATGGGAGGGGAGGCCCTTGGTCCTGTGAAGGCTTGATGCCCCAGTGTAGAGGAATGCTAGGGCCATGAGGTAGTAGTGGGTGGGTGGGTAGAGGGGCACTCTCATAGAAGCAGGGTAAGAGGGGATGGGATAGGGGTTTTCAGATGGGAAACCAGGAAAGGGGATAACATTTGAAATGTAAACAAATAAAATATCCAATTTAAAAAAAGAAGCTATGGCAGGTAGATTTCCATGAGTTCAAAGACAACCAGATCAATATGTTCAGTTACATATTCGCATGGACTACAGAGTGAAAGTCTAAGCACTGCAGTAAGTAAAATAAAAATAAAAGTCCTTACTTCTTCTTTTCAACTTCACAGAGTAAAAAAAAAAGAGTAAATTCAATAGTAATATCAAATATATTTTATCAAATATTTTAATTTACAACTAAATGCTTTTATTGAATATTAAATAACATTGATCATACAATGCCTTTTCTCATGTTGAGTATGTCAATACATTCCTAAAAATACATGAATCAGCCATCATGCTACTATTCTACCAATTTTAGACAACACACTTTGATTGCCTGTTGTAAGAGCTAAAAAGTCCATGGATATCTTCATCTGAAAGACTGTAACTTAAGATCTTGATAAGATGAATCAGCATTATAATCTAGAGTCTGTAAGGAACTGACTCTAACAAGTTGTCTTCTATCCACCATTCATATCCACCTCAGAATATGTAGATACCACACAAATAAATATAATTTGGCATAAGTAATGGAGAGCCTCTCTTCTAGTTCATCAATAATTTGAGTATTTGTAAGTTTGAAAAAAATCTTACCAAGAGTATCTTTTTTTCATAATCTTTTCATAGCCTCCTGGGGCCATTAGTAAATAATAGTAGATCCCTTTCAGTCAAAAAATTTTATTTTCCATTTCTTGTTGGCCTTTTGTGTTTCAGAAGTTACCCAAGAATAGTTTGTTAATTCAATCCATCTGTGTGTTGCTGTAGTTCCCCCAAATCACTTGCCTTCCAGATCTATGGGGCTACCTCAAACAAAAGCACTGATATCTTCTTAAACTAAATTACCTTCTGGTTTCCATGGGAGGTCTTAAAGGGCACCAACACACATTCATTTAATTTATCCTTACATCACTACAAAGAATTGTGTAGATCTATGAATCATGTAGAGATCTACTTTTGTAGCTTTCTATCATTATTCTGCCTCTACTCCACTATTATCAACTGCAGTAGGTTACTAAAAATCCAACTGTCTTAGTCAGGGTTTCTATTCATGCACAAAATATCATGACCAAAAAGCAAGTTGGGGAGGAAAGAGTTTATTCAGCTTGCATGTCCACATTGCTGTTCATCACCACAGGAAGTCAGGACTGAAACTCAAACAGGTCAGGAAGCAGGAGCTGATACAGAGGCCATGGAGGGAAGTTACTTACTGGATTGCTTCCCCTGGCTTACTCAGCTTGCTTTCTTATAGAACCCAGGACTACCAGCCTAGGGATGGCACCACCCACAATGAGCCCTGCCATTTTTGATTACTAATTGAGAAAATGTACAGCTAGATATCATGGAGGCATTTCTTCAAGTGAGGCTCCTGTCTCTGTGATAACTCCAATTTGTATCAAGTTAACACACAAATTTAGTCAGTACTCCAATGTAGGATATTAATTATTGCCTTGCCAATTTCCAACCACCACTGAAATATCAAATATGTTTTTGTTTTACACTTTCCATCTACTAGTCTTAGTGAGGCAGTCATCCAAGCAAGGTGAAGACCGTATACCCTGAAAATTTAATGCAAGATAAAGAGCAGAAACTATGTATAGACACATATTGGTCCTTCTTAAGCCAAGCATTAAGTGCTAGGTTGATGGAACATGGAAAATGGAACACGTTCTGTATAGAATTTTTCCATTTATTACAAAATCATCCCCATCCCCATTATAACATCTGATAACCACCAACATGTGAGATTATTTGGAGCTTTGAAAAGTTATCTTCTGCATCCATAAGGACAGTTTCTATTAATGCCCAGTAGCAAGTTATTATTTGACTTCCAGTGGTACATTTTATGTTTATAATTTCAGCAGTCCACACTGGATTGTTTTTCAGGATTTTTCCTAAGACTCATCCTGCTGTCCTCACAGAATTATTATACATAATTTGTTTCAATACAGCAGATATTATGTCTTTATTCATGTTAACAAAGGCATACAGAAATAGAGAATTCTGTTGGCATGCCCAATCAATATTGTCTGGCTGATGAGTTTGCATGCTTTATGTTTTACAATACTGGAGGACATGTTTTGAAAGCAGATATACTGTTTATGCTAGAATACATTCAGAGAAAAGGAAGAAACTTTTTTCTATAGTCTAGTTTAACATTCTGATTTTCCTCAACTATTCTTTGCAGTCTCGAAGCATCATATACTTCTATTCCCACAATTGAATTGCTGCCTCAATTAGCTCACCACTAGTTTACCAATGGGTTTTAATTCACAGTGGATGGCATGTCACAGAAAAAGGTGTTTTCTAAACTCTTCCACTCTGTTCATTTTATAGATAGGAGTTTGAGGATTCAGGATCCCCACTGGACAGCTTGGTTGACATTGGTCCTTATACTGATTAGTGGGCATAACCACTGCCTCAGGCCATCTGAAATCAGACTTATAGAAACTTTATGGCTTTCTAAATTTCTCCAATCAGAATAACTAGATCAATTATTTTGGGAGGTAATCCTTTGGTATTGAAAAATAAAGTCCCATTTTTTTTCTACTAAAATTCCCAGATATCTGTATTAAGACCTTTATTTTCTCCATTCATTTTGCTTGAATTTCTTAATAACTACTTAAATATTTCCACCGTATGGAAAAGACTCTTCAGTTTCCCTTTGCTTCTCTCTCTCTTCAAAAATTATCATAATTTTCTCAGAAATCTATGATTTTTTTTTATGAATTCATCTCTGAACTGTAGTTCTGAGAGTAGCCAGTATAGCTTGGGTTGGCTAAGATCTGGACTTGGCTCAATGTCATGATCCACTATATGTCATTTTTCTATTGGTTTTTGATCACAAGGTATGGCTACCAACAAATCTACACTATCTTGTGAACCACAGCCCCAAAATAAAGATTGTTTTTCAAAACAACAGAAAACAAAATAAACAAAACAAACAAAACACTGTCTGGTTCCTGAGGAGCCATGTTGGATCTCTGAATCTACATGCATGTACAAATGTGCATACAACTTTTCATACTGGAGTTTCTAGGTCAGAGGCTGGGAAGATTAAAGCTGGCTGGTGAAATTCCTACTTTGAGAGATCCGTACAATTATGAGTAAAGCCAAATATTTGTGGATCATGCGAGTAGGTGTAAATTGACTAATATAATATGCTGATAAAGCAGCGGACATATTTGAGATGGTTCAAAAGGGTGACTGTGATGTTTCAGGACAGAGAACATTTAAAAAAAACAACCATGAAACTCAGATAAGATACTCTATTTCAGGTCTCCAAAAAACACTGTATTAATGTAAGACATGAGTCCCAGCTAACAATGATTTTCTGTGTGTGTGTGTGTGTGTGTGTGTGTGTGCATGCTTGCACACTCGAGTACATTCATGCAACATTCTGTCTAATTAGAGAGAACATACATGTCAACTCTACTGCTGCTAATTTAATTTGGCATGAAAATTTTGACTTAGAAACTGAACAGATTATATCTACTTCCTCTTTTCATTTATTTTTATTGGATATATTCTTTATTTCATTTCCCTTTTGCTGGTTCCCTGCCCCCCAAAGGTCCCACATGCCCTTATCCCTCATCCTGTTCCCCCATCCACCCCTTCCCACTTCCCTGTTCTGGTATTCCCCTACACTGATGCATTTAACCTTTCCAGAACCAGGGTCCACTAATTTCTTCTTCTCAGGCATCATTTGGTATGTGGATTGTGTCTTGGGTGTTCCAAGATTCTAGGCTAATATCCACTTATCAGTGAGTGCATACCATGGGTATTCTTTTGCGACTGGGTTACCTCACTTAGTATGATATTCTCCAGCTCCATCCATTTGTCTAAGAATTTCATGAATTCATTGTTTCTAATGGCTTAATAGTACTCCATTGTGTATATATATACCACATTTTTGTATCCATTCCTCTGTTGAGGGACATCTGGGTTCTTTCCAGCTTCTGGCTATTATAAATAAGGCTGCTATGAACATAGTGGAGCATGTATCCTTATTGAATGCTGGGGAATCTTCTGGGTATATGCTCAGGAATGGTATGTCTGGGTCCTCTGGAAGTATCATGTCCAGTTTTCTGAGGAACAGCCAGACTGATTTCCAGAGTGGTTGTACCTGCTTGCAATCCCACCAGCAGTGGAGGAGTGTTCCTCTTTCTCCACATCCTGGCCAACACCTGCTGTTTCCTGAGTTTTTAATCTTAGCCATTCTGACTGGTGTGAGGTGAAATCACAGGGTTGTTTTGATTTGCATTTCCCTAATGGCTAATGATGTTGAACATTTCTTAAGGTATGTCTCAGCCATCTGATGTTCTTCAGGTGAAAAGTCTTTGTTTAGCTCTGTAGCCCATTTTAGATAGGGTTATTTGGTTTTCTGGGGTCTAACTTCTTGAGTTCTTTATACACATTGGATATTAGCCCCCTGTCAGATGTATGGTTGGTGAAGATCTTTTCCCAATTTATTGTTTGCTGATTTGTCCTTTTGACAGTGTCTTTTGCCTTACAGATACTTTGTAATTTTATGAGGTCCCATTTGTCTATTCTTGATCTTAGAACTTAAGCTATTGGTGTTCTGTTCAGGAACTTTCCCCCTGAGCCAATGTCCTCAAGGGTCTTCCCCAGTCTCTTTTCTATTAGTTTTAGTGTGTCTGGTTTTATGTGGAGGTCCTTGATCCACCTGGAGTTGAGCTTAGTACAAGGAGATAAGAGTGGATCAATTCTCTTTCTTCTGCATGTTGACCTCCAGTTGAGCCAACACCATTTGTAGAAAAGGCTATCTTTTTTCCACTGGATGTTTTCAGCTCCTTTGCGGAAGATCAATTGGCCATAAATGTGTGGGTTCAATTCTGGGTCTTCAATTCTATTCCATTGATCCACCTCCCTGTCGCTGTACCAATACCATGCAGTTTTTAACACTACTGCTCTGTAGTATTGCTTGAGGTCCGGGATACTGATTCCCCCAGAAGTTCTTTTACTGTTGATAATAGTTTTAGCTATCCTGGGTTTTTTGTTATTCCAGGTGAATTTGAGCATTTCTCTTTCTAACTCTATGAAGAACTGAGTTGGGATTTTGATGGGGATTTTGTTGAATCTGTGTATTGTTTTTGTCAAGATTGCCATTTAACGATTTTAATCCTGCCAACCCATGAGCATGGAAGATTTTTCCATTTTCTAAGGTCTTCTTCCATTTCCTTCTTCAGAGGCCTCATAGCCAACATCAAAGTAAATGGAGAGAAACTTGAAGCAATCCCACTAAAATCAGGGACTAGACAAGGCTACCCTCTCTCACCATATCTTTTCAATATAGTACTTGAGGTATTAGCTAGAGAAATTCAGCAACATAAGGAAGTCAAAGGGATACAAATTGGAAAGGAAGAAGTCAAATTATCACTATTTGCAGATGATATGATAGTATACTCAAGTGACCCAAAAAACTCTACCAGAGAACTCCTACAGCTGATAAACAACTTCAGCTAAGTGGCTGGTTATAAAAATCAACTCATGCAAATCAGTAGCCTTCCTATACTCAAAGGATAAGCAGGCTGAGAAAGAAATTAGGGAAATGACACCCTTCACAATAGCCACAAACAATATAAAGTATCTTGGTGTGACTCTAAACAAACAAGTGAAAGATTTGTATGACAAGAACTTCAAGTCTATGAAGAAAAAAATGGAAGAAGACCTCAGAAAATAGAAAAATCTTCCATGCTCGTGTATTTACTTCCAAATGTTGTTGCAAGGTTGTTCGACCTTGCTCAGAAGTATGAACTCCTAAATAAGAGGTAGGAGAGGAAGGTGGTGGGTACCGAGTGGGTTGAAACCCTTTACTGCAACCCCTGACTTAAAAAACTCATGTGGCTCTTAGCACAAATTCTATCAAACTGCCAGAAGCAAAATTATTTCAATAGGCCTTGCTCCATTCCTTAGACACCAGCCAGTGTGTGGTGTCTATGTACACACCATTTATCTAGTACAGAGTGGTGTTGAAAAGTGCCTTGAAAAATGGAATATGGGAGGAACACGGAGGTTGTCCCCGTTTGCATTACCAAATCAAAACATTTTGGATTTGCCTGATGAAAATAAGTCTCAGTCAATACAGATGATGTAAAACACAGAGATGCTTTGGCTCCTAGCTACTCAGTACTGGGCAGCGTTGACCTCTGCTTAAACTTAGTTTTGCATAAAGCTCTTTAAGTGGCATTAAAAATGTGGTATGCTCTCATGCTGTCAACACTTCAACCCAGAAACCTTTCCATCTCTCCTTAAATTCATGTAACAGCTTTGTAGTTAGTTTTCTTTTTCATTTCATAACAAAAGCCACATTAGAACTTAAAAATGGAAAAAAATGATTCTTTGCTCATATCATGATCAACTACAAAAGGAACCATCAAATTGACTTACAACAATAATAAAACATTCTCACACTTGTGCACTAATACAGGCACCACTATTTCACTGATACAGCCTGTGCCTTGCTGTAGATATTTGCTTCAGAATATTAGCTGTGAGACTTGTTGCAAGCTAAGGACTCAATTTGTATCTTCTTTATGAATTAGTTGCACATAAGAAATATGTATGTAGCAGACACTTAGATGTGCTCTTTCTGTGTCAGACCACCAAAGAACCAAAGACTGTCAAACTTCTTGGCAAAAACAACAGCCAAACTCAACAGTAATTTGGAGAAGTATACTGTTCTCTTCCCAGTATGCTACACCCTAGGAACAGTTGTTGGCTGTAGAATAATTAAAATTAGCCATGGGGGAAGAAATAGTAGAAATAAAACTCTTGGATACGTATCCCACATGGGCCCTAGGGCAACCAATCAGGAAAGCCCTGAGTTGGTTCCAGAAAGCACTAAGATTTTTATCCTTAGCTTCTAGTAACATTCTTTTTATTGAAGGAAATCCACTTTGCTTTCTTGGGCATTTTAACAACCAAAACCAACAATTCAGGGGACATTTTAATGGAGAATCTATGAGTTTCACAAAGCATTTTACATTTAAATGTTTTAACATTTGTTGAGAGAGTTTTTCCTGATTTTGAATCTGTTGTAAAACATATTCTCGGATTAAAAACAAAACAATTTTTATTTATTTATATTTGTCAGGTTCTTTATACCAAATTTTCAGTTTAAAAGTCTAACATAGATCCCAATGTAGGTTTCTTCAGCCTTCAAATTACATTGGTTCAATGTCATCCTGGGAGTTGCCCTTGACATTAGTTCCCTTGTTTAAACTATCTTTTTACTAGTGTAAGGAAACTTTGTGCTCTCTGCCAGAGGATTGGAAATACGCCAATAAGATAAGAAAAATTCTTATTATGCAATTAATGATTTTAGTTGCATATTGCTATGTTGAAGTAGACTTGTTTTTGTAAATACTCAATATATTCTTTTTAATTCTAAGAAAGTCATAGAGATATAGATATTGATAAAGATAGATGAGATAGACAAATAAATATGTATATATAGAGAGAAATAGATTATATAGAGATAGATAGAGATGATAGACACATAGACACAGAGACAGAGATATATAGGTGAGTGTGTGTGTAAATTTAAATATCTTTCCATTCTATCCTATTCAATATGTTCCTTTTTTTGATCTCTTAAATGATGCATTATATAAGAATACATTTTTAAAGCCTTCTTGTATAGAAATTTTTTTTGGAGAGACAATTTAATATGGTTTACTGTTAGTTTATTTTAGAGGATAAATTCTGAAGAGAAACAAACAATAAAGTCATTTGCTTGCACACAAGTTGCAAAACTTAAGGAAGTCAACAAGGCAAGATCACATCATCTCTGGAGCCTGGGAATATTCATTAAGCATTTGCTATTTACCAGGGTATGTGTAAATTTGCTGTTTATTGGCAAACACATAGATGCCGGAAAGTTAGAGCTGTAAAACACACCATCTTCCCTGTCATCACAGAGTATGTAACCTACAAAAGGGGAAACAGACATTTAAATGCATAATTGGTACGGTTTTTATGTCAACTCATAAACTATTCAATCTACAATTCACAGAAGAAAGGAAAATGGTGGAAAGCCTAAGTGAGTTATTTAAGTGAAATTCACAGTTTGTGACAAGCTTAAGAAATTTAATATATTTATTTTAATGAATTGTTTCCTTCCTTCCACTCACCAATTCCCACTGTCCTGCTGATCCATTCCTCCCAACAACCCGCCCCTTCTCGTTGCATGTTCTGTGTGCAGCCCACTTAGTTTAGACTTACTTGGACAACTGTGCATGGGAGTATACTTCCTGGAGGAAAGACAACTTTACTCACCACTAGCTACATTTTTTTTTTTACTACACAAAGACAACTGGCTACAAAAGAGGAAAATTACATATCCTCTTTTAGAAGCTATTAAGTGCCAAGTCTTTTATAGAGGGGTAGGATGCCACTGCCCCACCACCACTGTGATTACACAGTTGAGTCAAATCTTATGTCAGCTTGTACAGATAGTTACAACTGCAGTGAGTTCATGGGTGCAACAGCTATGTCACATGTGGACCACATCTTTGGCTGAATGCCTCCCCATATCTTTCCTTTTACATTCCTTCTATTTACACAATTCCTTCAAAAGTTCCCCACAGGTCTTCAATTTTTTTGTTCCATAACAATGTTTGTTAATTAAAAATGAAAAAAAAAAACTTTGCTAGTAACCTGTCATGATTTTCAACTTGAATTGCTTAATGTACTTGCCTTAAAGTTATTTAGATTTTTATGTATTATTTCCCTTCAGCTGGGTAGTTTTAGTGTCTTATTTTCTCACATGGGGATCTTTTAGACATCTTTGAGTCTTCTATTCAGAGTGGATTAGTGTACATACAAAGACTTATTTTACACAGGAATATTTATACTGGAGAACACTTAAGAATAACTTTGGCTAATGTTTTTTATAATGTAAGTGTGGTTGCCCACGTGGATGTCCATGTAGATGTACATCCTCATACATGTACATGTATAAGGCTTGGGCAGTTAATGTAAGGCAAGAATTTTTTTTTGTTTGTTTTTTTCGAGACAGGGTTTCTCTGTATAGCCCTGGCTGTCCTGGAACTCACTCTGTAGACCAGGCTGGCTTCGAACTCAGAAATCCGCCTGTCTCTGCCTCCCAGAGTGCTGGGATTACAGGCATGTGCCACCACCGCCCGGCGAGAAATTTTTATGTAATTAGAATATTTCTGGTACATTAGTAGTTCCCAGTGAATCACAATTTCTAATGTCTATGCTCTGGTACAGTTTCTTCTAATGTCCACTATGGTTTCAGAATTGAAACTTGCTTCAGTAATTATGTATTTTAAATGTGAAATGTGTTTGTGAATTGGATCACGATTTTCTCACTGCTACTTTAGAGTAGCCATGAGGTGTAGTTGGATTTAGTCTGCTGAGTCATGCAGCTTAGCAGCCAGAGGTATCACCTATCAGCTGTATGATCTGTAATCCCTAACAGCATCCAGACCTACCTAATTCCCTGGCTATCTGCAACTGCTTGGAAGAACAAAGAGCCCATGGACACATCTTATTGCATACATCTGCATCTGCTAACTCACAAAGGGATGTCTAGAAGTCACAGAGGCTAAAGTGATTTTTACTTAATCAGGAGGTAGGTGAACCCCATCCCCTGTTTTGGTGACCCTTACCACTCTCAGAAACTGTCCATTATTGGAAATACTAAGCCTTATGGAACATTAATTCTTTCAGCGGTTGACCTTGAAACTGTTCATGTGCTGTATATTCTGTGCATGCATTCATGTTTCATCTTTTCTGGTCATGTACATATGCTTTGTGCTCATGTTCCCATATATATTTATATGTGAATTTTGCTGCAGAAGAGGTTGCAAGTTGCATTCAATTTAACAATTTGACCTTGATATAACTTCTCCACGTTAAAAACACATTAATATTCTTCTCAATATAATGGCTTTTATCCCTATTCCCATTTTCATTTAGTATATGTAGAAGATTTGATTTATATAATACAGCAGCAATATCTCCAAAAGTATACTTTCAATTACTAGCTAATTATATATTAAGGATTAACCATCCTTTCTATAATATTTCTTAGTGTTAAAATCAATATCAGAGACCAGGGAATGATCAGTGAGTGAATTCATCTCTGAGCAAATATAAGGTCATGGGTTGAGCTCCCTAACAGCATATCAAGAGCTGGATATAGGGCACATACCTGTAATGTCAACCATAAGGCAGATACTGGAGGACGATAGGGCCTTCTCAGGAAGTTTCATCAATCAGTGAGCTTTAGTTTCAGTGAGAGGCTGTGTTAGCTGGTGGTTCCTCAGAAAACTTGGCATAATACTACTGGAGGACCCCTTTATACCACTCCTGGGCATATACCCAGAGGATTCCTCAGCATGTAATAAGGATACATGCTCCACTATGTTCATAGCAGTCCTATTTTTAATAGCCAGAAGCTGGAAAGAACCCAGATGTCACTCAACGGAGGAATGGATATAGAAAATGTGTTATATCTATACAATGGCGTACTATTCAGCCATTAAAAACAATGAATTCATGAAAGTCTTAGACAAATGAATGGAACTGAAGAATATCCTAAGTGAGATAACCCAATCACAAAAAGAACACTTATGGTATGCACTCACTGATAAGTGGATATTAGCCTAGAAGCTTGGAATACCCAAGACACAATGCACATATAAAATGAAGCCCAAGAAGAAGGAAGGAGAGGCCCCTGGTTCTGGAAAGGCTCAGTGCAGCAGTGTAGGGGAATACCAGGACAAGGAAGTGGCAAGAGATGGATTGGGGAACAGGGAACAGGAAGAGGGCTTATGGGACTTTTGGAGAGTGGGGATCCAGGAAAGGGGGAATTATATGAAATGCAAATAAAGAATAAATGGAATAAAAAGAAATGTAAATGAAGATTATATTCAATTAAAAAAAAAGAAATGGAGATAAAAAAGAGTAAGATGTAATAGATGAAGACCCTCAGTGCCAATGTGAGGCTTCCACATCATCATATGCACGTGTCAGTATAGTCATACATGTGCATGTCACAATTCTCTTCTATACACATTTTTAAAAGTAGACTTATGATTATCTGAAAATCTTATGTCTTATAAATACTACTATGTAGATTTGATTTTTTTCATGTTCAAAAATAAATTTGGAAAACATTTTTTTCTTTGTAGACACAAGATGCCTCTTTGGGAGAGCTTCATATGCTGAGCAGTCATCTCCTTTCTTGGTCTGGAACTCTAATTAAATGAAAGATCGTGAGCCATGCATCTCCCCTACCGCAGTGGCTTTCAGGGACTGGTGTTTAACATGGAGCTATTTTAGTATTTTATTAATTGTTCTCACTCATTCCTATACCTCAAATTACATATGTCATATTGGATTATTGCTTTAGTGAAAGCATTGCTAATGTCATGTATTAATTCCATCTCATTTATAGGTCTAGAGAGGTAATGTACTTAGAGTAAATGACTGACAAACATTTAATACATGTTTTCAAGTTAACATTGCTTTGTAAATAGTATTTCTCTAAGCTCATCAGCTTGGTTTTCTCTCACAATGAATTATTTTAATCTTTAAATACAAGATATATATGAAGCAAGATATATATGAAGCATATATATATATATACGTGTATACTTGTATATATATATGAGATATACTATACATATATATGATTTACATATATATTATGGAAATATAAAAACAAGCAACTTACTGTTATAATAATTTGTATATTTCCCATGTTGTATCTTTTAATCAAATACTTGAAGTCCCATGAGATTTGAAAAAAAAATAAGAAAAAAACCTTATAATTTATCATCAAAACAAGCCCAATTCTTCAAATTAAAACGTATCTTAAAGAAATTACTTTAATACATTTACATGAAACCATGCAATCTAGTCTGTGATCAACCAATATATAAGCACTTTAGCAATGTGATAATAGGTGATATCTTTTTAATAACCTTTATCAATTTCTCTGTCCTCTAAAACTGTGCAGAGGTTGTAAATCATAACTTCGGCTCTTTTCCTTGCCTCCTCCTCGTCTCAGCTGGAGCTGCATTTTACATTATAAGACACAGGAGCAGTATCATTGGCTCCCAATGGGAATGCTAAGAGTGTTTTATAAGAATAGCACATTTGTGCATATGAAAGCAATTCCTTTTCATGATTTGATAGAAAAAGTTCAGCAAAAGGTTAAATTAAACAGACATCTTATTTTGCCTCTTCCTAGAGGCGTGGCGTCCCCTGAGTCATCATCTCTGCAGGGAAGTGAATGGAAAGAGATGTGGAGATTTAAAAAAAAAAAAAGACAATAATTCAAGTTAAAGCGTGTGAGAGCAGTTTTGCTCACTCTACAAATTCCTGGGTTTAATGTGTGCTCTTGACTACTTCTGATCACACTGATCAGTCTGACAGGCAAAATACATTTTATTGCACTATTAAATCATGCCCAGGTCCTGTGCCACAGCCTCTCCTAATTATCGTTAAGATTTTAATGTCCCGATATAAGTATCATACTCACTAAAATTCACAATCAAGAACTAAGCACCACTCAGTGATTTCCAGAATCATCAGAAGATACAGGATTGCAGGTTGCTGCTGATGACAAACATTCCAATGGTTTCAATCAAATGTAGCTTTGTGCCACAGATACTTTTCTTTATTTACACAATGTCCTAATTTATTACTCCAATTTATACACTGGCCTATTTTATTTGTAGGCTTAGTCTAATTTTAACACTGTCAAGAATAATTCAAAGGGAACCGGGTAAGTCTGCTTAGAAGAGAGAACCTGTGTTAATCTTTTCTGACATTAATAGAATTAGACCTTATTAATTCTGACATGATTTATTTCATATTGTGTAAATACTAAATGTGAGCGTCATGTTCTCATTGAAACAAGTGTTTTACATGCTTCATATATGGCAATTTAAACACGAATTGAAAGTGAGCCCCGAAAACAATTTGAAATGGCTTCAATCCTGTCAAACTTAGAAAGATTATTACTGCCGAGTGAGCAGTGCTAAACGCTAACAAACCTTGCTCCATGGAAGTCACTGGGGAAAAGCAGAGCAAATCAGTCCAGCTGTAAAGAATAAAGGCAGCCTTTATTTGTCTCCCCAGTCGTATGTATTCAAGCTAGTTCTTGGGATGGGCAGGAGGCACTGAGCCATCCTGCGGTCCCCTAGGTGAAGATTTGTTTTGTTTTGTCTCATTGTAGTTATTTTATTTTTTTTACATTATAATATAACTGCAATATCTTTCCCTTTTCTTTACTCCAAACACTCCCACATACCCTTCCTTACATTCTTTCAAATTTGTGACTTCCTTTTTTAATCCTGTTATTGCATGCATTATGTATATGTGTATAAACACATCATACACACACACACACACACACATACAATACCATCACACACATGTATTTCTAAATATAACCTGCTCAGGCCATATCATGCTATTAGTAGGTATGTTTTAAGGACTGACTCTTTGGCACTGGGCAAGCAATTGGTGTGGTCGTCCCAGTGGAGAGCCACCTCCCCCAGCATCAGGTTTACTCAGGTCTTTGTGTTGCTTCGAGGCCTGCTAGACTTTTCCCTATGAAGTTTGGCATGGTCCTTGGTGTCATGCCTGTTCAGCTCACTTTTGGGTAGCTCATCTACTGCGGAGACTTTCTTGGTATAGCTATTAGACAATTTTTAAGTATGACTGGGAGCATGTCTACTACTCTAATAAGCACTGAACATCAAGTTCTGTTTCCAATGATTTAAACTGTCATCAGCTGATTAGAACGATGATTTAGGGCAAGCCACTCATTTGATGTGCCTTTGTATAGTTTTAAAAGCAGAAATGGTTGGCGTCACATCTTTAAAGAACATCGAGGATTTACATCTAAGTTGCAGATGTGTGGAAGCTATCTGAACTGCTGCATAAGCGCTATAAGATGAAAAGGAAATATTAATATTGGCTTCTTCAAAGGTAAGTGATTTGATCTATGATGTAAAGGGCTTTCTAAGAAGTGGAAAAGATACCCACTCTTTGTTCTTTTGAAACAGAGCAAAGATAGCATTCCTTTTAAACCTCAATTATTTATGTTCCTGAAATATATGGGAAGAATTATTGGGCAAAGGCTTCATGTTTCTAGAGCAGCTGATTTTCTAGCTGTCAATTGAGTTATGAATGACACCACTTAATAGAGGATATGGATAGCAGAAATGGGAAAGAATAAATTTGTTAGATACTTACCATTGTTAACCTGACCTAAAGTACCATATCTAAACTGTCAAAGCAACGACATTTATACTGAGGAGAGTAATATTAAATATTTTTATTTAGCCTTGAAAAACTATAAACATGGATAGAAAGAATTTTGTTCATGCCTGTTCCCTAGGGTCTAGCTCCTCCTAGGAACCCCCAAATCTATCTCCCATATAGCTTCACATTTTATCTCTCATTTTGTAAACAATAACCTGATGAGCCTAATTAATGTTACCCATATATCCATGGGGGTGGGACAACCTACTGGAGCACAGGGAACCTTCCAGAGGCCAAAGAACAGTGTCCCTCCCTACCTCAGCAGCCACAAACTGCAGTAACAGCTGCAGTCCATTTAGGGCACACCATTATCTTCATTCTGGAGCTGTAGCACAGTGAAGAACATGTGCAGATTTTAAGACCGGAAAGATATTAAACTCTTCATGAGCAGAGCCAAGTCAGAGGCAAGTTGGGTGAAGGTCTGTGGTGATCTTGACCAGGAAATCAGCTTTGCATTCTGCGAATAGGGGTGAGAAACTAATGGAACCTTCTATCAGCTCTTTCCCTCCAAGTTTGCTTTCTTTGCGTCAGTTCCTCAAGACTGCTTCACGTGTTCAAGATTGTCTTCAATTTTATTTTTTTTACACCTCATGCTGAGTGATCTTAACATTCTTAAGTAAACAAGAGCAACATGAATAAGAATATTTGACTCATTGGAAAATGTTTCAAGAAGTGGAAGTGACCAATGGAGAGATCTGGTTCATCAGAACATGAACGCTGTCGCATGAGAATCCCAGAAGGCATGGAATCATGTGACCAGCATCCATCTGAATGACAGCAAGGCCAAGTGAGGCCAAAGTTGGTACATGACTCTCTAAAACCTACTGCATCTATGGCTGCCTAATGTCGATCTTTTTCTTTATGAAATGCTCCTGAAACCCAAGTTTGAATGTCTTAGAACTATTTCGTGAAATAACACCATGGGTTTAGTCTATTTTTTCTCAATATTATTTTATTTTTGTCTTTTTATTAGAACTGTGCAAAATTACACTTCAGTGTTCCATAGTATCTTCATAAATGCAATGCTCAGGATTTTTCTAGAATGATTTTCTCTTTTTACCAATATTTATAGAAAATAAGTGATGATTGTATCATTCTGGTCTCCTCTCTTATGAAATAAATTAGTATTAAAATTTATTTTAAACAATCTTTTGAAGTACTGGTCTATTTGGTGAGAAAATGACTTAAAAGTATTATTTTTTATGTATTGATTGTGGTTCAATTTTTTTAAATTTCAAGCTATAAGTTAGTATTAATGTACGCTTCCATTTCTCTGGGTCCCGTACCTAGGAATGAAGCAGCAAGGTCATTTGACAGAGTCATAATTAATGTGTACAAAACCCTAGAATGGCTCACATAATGCAATTGGCATACCAACAAAAGAGGAGTCCCTCTGCTCCTCATCTCCATATGGTACTCTAGTAATTGATAGAAAGGTTCATCTCATTGTGCCTTTACTCCTTATTTCTATAGTTCATGTATTAGGAAATCCTTAAGGATTCCATAAGTATTCCTTATATATTTGCTAGTCATCCCATTTTGCTTTTTTATTAAAATGTTATTAATTCAGTCATTTCTGTTGTTTAAAATTATGTTACTTATTTTTATCAAGTTTTAAGCATTGTTTATATGTTCTACTCTTAATTTCTTTTGTTGGATATATGTTTTCTGTGAATTTTCATTTATTCACTGCCCTATCTTTACTCTGTCTTTCCAATGTCTTTTGAAAAGTAATAAGCTTGTTTAATTTTTGTTGCTTCCTGTTTTTTATTTTATTTTTTATTTATTTTTTTAGTCACTGCCCAAACAAAGAACCTAGAAAACCAACAAATTATATCAAATTTTGGGGAATGCTATGAATTTTTTCTTATTATTACCACTGTCATATTTTTTCTACCAAAAATGTCCTAGTACCATTCCTAAACAAACAGTAAAATTTATTTCTATCAGTTTATGTTAGAATGTGGAGTCTGCAGAATAGCTGACTCAGCAATTATTTTTTACAGATATATAATGTATCTACAAGTTTTATAACCATTTAAATTTACTCTAGCACATGTTTGATTTTTAAATGTTTAGTTAAAAAATAGTAACAAAAAATCCTAAACAGATTTTTTTTTTTACTAAATGTTCTAAAAAAATATAGAAAAATGTATACTGGGTCATATCTTTAGAATTTATCTCTCATTTTTATGATAAACATATTGAAGATCCTCAATGCTCTGTGTTTGGAAGAGAAGACATTCACCACAACATCCCCGGCTAGCAACTCTTCACCATTCAGACATGTCCAGGCTCAACACAAGCAAAAGAAAAGGTGAAATTCTGTCATAAGTGAAATGTATGGCAATCATTGAAAGAATATATGCTGATTTTAGCCTTTAAAATGAAAGCCTTTAGAATTCAAGCATGGGCTACATTAAATATAAATGATAGCAAAACTTGTAGATAAATTACATATCTGTAAAATTAATAACTGAGTCTGCCATTCTGCAGACTCTACATTCCAATGCACTCACTGAAGATCATTCTAAGGACATAAAATAATGGAGAGGTCATTGAAGTATTTGTGAGGGGAGCCTTTTGTTCCTATATGTTCTTTGAGCCCTCATGAGGCATCTGGAAATTAAAATTTCAAAGGGAAAGCTATGAAAAATATATGATATTACTTTTACTAAATGCAGAAAAATTACTTTTACTAAATGCAAATATGTTTGATATTAGTTATGATGATCTTACATAATAGCATCATATTTTAGAGATGTTGAGTTCTGGCTAGGTCAAAGTGAAATTCATGCCAAATATAGAATATCTACATAATGTTGCTATGTTTATGCAAGAGTGTGTGCAAATAGATACTGGCATTAAAATTAAAATCACTAAAACACAAAGCAAATATTTCAAGGCACATTTTTACTGCTTTATTTCTCTCTTCTGTCTTTTGCAAATGAGAAGAGACAGCTCACATTCACTCTTCGGGCAATGACTTCATTTTAATTACAACTTTCAGGAAGTTGTAGGTGGCAATACTAGAAGTTGCAATACTCGAAGAATAAAGAGGATGTTACATTCAAGAAAGAACATGTAAATCCCTGAAAGTCATAGGGTCGTCATTTGCAGTGCTCAGGTATGAAAATGAATATTTCATCTTACTACATTCATGTCATGATCTTATTCTTTAGGATACAAGAGGATTGAACTATGTGGACAAAAGATAAAATATTCACAGTAAGTAGGGAAGACCAAAATTTTGAAATATTAGAAAATTTTCTTTTTCCAGAAACACAAGATCTTAGATTACATAGAGACTTGTCCTTGTCCTTTATCCAAGTAACTCTTTTCTAGAGATTACACACTACTAGTACTCATGTAAGAAAGTGACAGCAAGCATCATCTAGAATGTGAGAACAGAGTCAAGACAGTGAAGAAGCCAAGGTAGGATGGAAGGCATTGAATATGACAGTGAATTGAACTGCACTGTGTAATATCCTGGGGCAGGAAACAGTGTGGCCCATATTTCTGATTTATCCCACTCACAGGGCAAGAAAATTGAGATATGTATTCATGAAACCCTACCCACCTTGTCTGACTTTCCAGGACTATTTTTTCAGCCTCATTACCTTGACACTGCCAATAACAATAGCACAGTGCCCCATACTGACACAATAGGATACAAATTTAATACTTTTAGATTCTCAATCTCCAGGGACAAATAGATTTCTGCCCTGCGTACTGGCTCAATATGGAAATGCCTACACAAAGTTTGACTTCCTGGAGAGCTGTAAAGCCAGGTCACCAGCTCTTGTCACTAGGATACATGAGGAGATTTAACTCTATGTGATTACCTTCAATGAGAAGGTAAAAGGAAGAGGTATAGATAAGAATTTCTCCCATCTTTTTCATCTCTCATCCAGCAATTGTTCTGAAGTGAGGCAGGTAGGACACTGATCCTACAGTTTTTCAGGATCAATTGTTCATTCAGGATCATTGGTTTGTTTCTGAGAGTATGGGACCTCTTCCAGTTTAAAAATGAAATCTCACATTGAGAAGCTTTTATCATAAATGTCAACTCATGGGAGAAAAAACAAAATATAATGATGACTTTGAAATCCTTAAATGTCTCTAATCATCTTGTGGTAGAAAATGTGAAATGGAGCAAAAAAAAATCACACACACCAGGCAACTAGAGGACAGTCTTCAGCAAATTTCTTCTAATTGTCTGGCAACATTGTCCAGTAGCCAAGCTAAGCGATGTTGTCTCGCTAGCATCTTAGTCCATTTAGACCTGGGATCAGAGCCAGCCACATAATTTGTATAGCTCACTACAAAAGGAAAGTGCTTATCCTTTTGCTGAAAACGCAAGAAAAATGTGGCATTGAAGGTGCTAAATATAGTCTTTTTATTCTTCTGTGACACCTCTCTCTCCCCTCCTCCATCCTTAACTTGTCATTGTGTTTTTATTTACTATTTAGTGCCATTCAACAAAGCAAAATACAAAATTTATATCTGGGGCATGGATTTTGCCAATTCATTCTCTATAAAATACTACATTTCAATGCAAATGTAACACACTTAGCTCATCTTCACTGGAAACTTGTGGTCCTTCATATGTATTGGGGATCATTAAAGTAGCATAATATACAGTTCATAGCTGTCTGTGTGTGTTTGTGTGTGTGTGCCTGATTTTCCTAATAGTAGAGATATGCATGAACAGAAAACGTGTGTTTTTATGTCACTATCTTATATATAGACATTCTACAAATACATCAGCTTACTAATGAGTAAAGAATTGAAGGATTTTTTTTTTCATTCTATGCTGTCATTTTTCAGCCCAAGGGGATCTCCCCACTTCATCTGTCTTTCTCATTCCTGACCCATTCCTCCTGTCTTTGCTTCTTCCTTTCCCTTCACTATTCTAGTATTTATACAGCACTCTGTCCAACCAAACTCTGAAGGGGGTTCTCATGGATCCCAAAATAGCAGTTCTATTGATTTATTGATGGTTAAAGTCCATACTGTCACAGAGAAAAAGGGAAAACATGTCTTTAAGCATGTCTAGAAAGGGTGACTATTGGGAAAACTTCTGGGTAGATATTTGTTCATATCAGTTCTATTTTTTAATAGGTTTTGTTTGATTAATTTGGGGAAATTTTCTCCAGTTTCCGAATTTAATACTGAGGATAACATCCACATGCCACTTCAATACCCAGATGCTTTCAGAAATGCGTCTTAGCCAATGATTTTGCACTCCAACATTCGCATGGAGGCCTTGAAAACTGGCTGTAGTTGTAATATTAAGGGTCCCTAGGTCCCAAATGAGCGTTAGAATTCTACAGTGTTTAAGCTGGCAAGCAGGTTAGTCTGAAGTAGAAACTTCTAGTTTCTTTGGAAAGTTAGCTATGTCAAATGATGCTTTCCTGGGGCACACAGAAGAAAGGATGTCTTGTTAAAGCAAACATGCGAAAGAATGTTTTCCTGAAGCAGACGCAGGTGACAGGATGTTTTGATATAGCAAACACATGAAAGGATGCTTGATAAGGGGCATAAATATGACCACACAGACAACTGGAGATGAGTACTGAGCACTGATTTGTTTTGCTCCACCTAGCTGTTCTTCTTTGCTAATGAGAGGCAAGTATTGGTTCTCTCTACATAGCGTTGGTTGGTGAGCTCAACTTGTGGTAATGCATCCATTGAAAGAAACTCGCCAAGAACTGTTTGTGAGGTTTCTGCGGCAGCTTGTAGCTTCCACGGCCTCAGGCTGGTTGGCATTTGTGCCTGGTGTCTGGTGTCTGGTGTCTGGCTACCAAGAGGACTGTACTGTAGTTAAGTGTATCTGCCTAGTGGACTAGTTTGAAGCTGCTGAGTCATATTTGATATTTGCTATGGGACTGAACTGCTGAGAAAAAAAGATATATCTAACTGCCAAGAAACTACTGCTGAACCAGTCCACTTCCCCCCATCCTAATAACATTTTTCTTCTACTACCTCTGCTGGGTGGTGGACTAGAGAAGATGTTGACCCCTTATTAAAAGTAGCTTGCAAAAATTTTATGCCCACATTATTCTGTGGAGGCTGCAGATGGGTTACTCATGGCTCTCCTTTCTGAATAAACTGTGATTTTTAAGTCTGTGGCCTGGAGATTGCCTGCAAGACTGTTTAAAAAATCAAGAATCTTAATGTCCCTTGAGCCTTGAGGGATAAAGTATGAGACACATCACCTACTAATCACTAGGCATTCTATGACACTTACTTTCTGTGTTTAAGTTATAAGTCTGAAATAACTACTGTCCACTGCAGAAAAAAATGTTTTTCTGAAGAGGGCTGAGCACTCCACAAATTTCTGAATAAAACAAAATAACAACAACATAAAAAAGAAAAGAAAATGAAAGAATTTACTTAGAAAGCAACATGATACTCTGCTTCTATGGATAATCTCCACCCATGAAAATGCAGCAATACTGACTAGACTTATTAGGTTATTAAAAAAAGAATTTAGTATGGCATCAGTGGGAGGGAAGGCCTTTGGTCCTGTGAAGGCTTGATACCCAAGGATAGGAACAGTGAGGTTAGAGGGGTTAGGTGGGTGGGAGAGCACCCTCATAGAAGCAGGGAGAGGGGGATGGGATGGGGAGCTTGTGGATGGGAAACGGGGAAGGAGGATAATCTTTGAAATGTAAATAAATTAACCAATAAAAATTATATAGTGATTACAAAAGAATTTAAAAATTAGATTGGGGCTGTGGGAGAAGGATCTGGGAGAGTTAGACAGGTGACTAGGACTGAAATGCACTGCATGTACATATGTAACTCTCAAATAATAAATTTAAAATATATTAAAAATAAATAGAAATAATTGCAGGTGCACAGATACACAGAGCAGATTCAAAATTTCCATCCTACACAAACCTATGGAGTGAGAGAGAATTTTAACCAAGACACATCTGTTCAGCTTTGTAAGGTTCTGTTTGTAAAGCAAATTATGAAGCACTGTTACAAGCAATTCGTGAGAGTGTAAGTCAGAAACAAGGCAGACAGAAATGGAACTTCCTAATGATTTACTTCCTCCTGCTCTGTGAAGCATTCTGTTAAGGCATGCAATTTTTATTTGACTTCTTTATCTCTGATTAGTTCCTTCTCTTTCATGACTGACTGCCATTTTACATAAAAAGTGATATGTGTTATGTTTATAATAATACAAATATAAATAGATCTAATTAAAATGAGATGGAAAATATGCAGCATTCCAAATAAAATTGACATAATTAAAATAATTCATGTAGCTATATTTTTTTATATTTCAGTATATCAAAATAAATTAGTTGATTGTAGAGGTTAATAATTAATTTGAAATGTTTATAGTATGATAGTGACCCAAGATTATATTCTGTTTTCTTTCTAGAATTTAATATTTATATAATTTAGATGTTGGCTAAAAATGAATGTATGCTAAACTCTTATAATTAGATCTATTTCTACTACTTTATAGTCAAGAGAGATACATTTATTTAAGATCCAGAAATACCATTTGCATCACATTAGCATTTTACTTAGAGAGAGAAAATAGCTGTACTTGTTAGTACAAATGAACTTATTAATCTTTGAGTACACAGATCTGAATTAGTTTATAAGTTTCTCTTTCTGTGTGTGTGTGTGTGTGTGTGTGTGTGTGTGTGTGATCATCTACATGTGGATGCATGTATGTGTGAAAGTACACATGCATGTGTGTTTGTGAGTGTACAAATGCACATGTGTATGCAAAAGCACACAACACTTGTGTGGGAGAGAGAGAATGTATGCACATTGTGTGTGTGTGTGTGTGTGTGTTTGTGTGTGTGTCTGTGTGTGTAGAGGGTAAAAGTCAAGCACCCTTCCTCAGACACCACTTAACCTTTTTCTATTTGAGAAATGATTTTTCAATCCTGGAACTCACTAGACAGGCCAGGCTGGCGAAAAGAAGCTCAAGAGATTCATCCCCCTGCCTTGCCAGTGCTAGGATTACTCACAGGGGTCAACAGATGTGGCATTGTTTTATCCTGGATTCTGGAGATGAGACTTTGGTCTTCTTGTTTGCAAAGCAAGTATTTTGCTGCCTGAGTTATCTCCCCAATCCTGAAATGATTTCACATCAGCAAAAAACTTAAACAAGAACAAGTCTATTTGATGTTTAGCTATCTTTCTAACATTGACATTTTAGTTACCATTCTGCAACCATACAATTTTGAATGTTAGAAATTTCATGAGTTGTGACCTTTTTTATGTAGTTTTAATTTTGAGATTTTTGGTAGCATATAAGAGAGTAAAAATCACCACATTCCTCGGACCACATTTATCTGAACGCTATCGAAATTGTACTTGAGCATGAGCAGATACAATGGCATCTTCTAGAGCACAGATGACCATAAATTCTCTAGTAATAAGAAGTTACATAAAGAAATACCCGAATAAATATTCGTGGCACAATCATGGAAGTGACAGGTAGGACTAAGATCTGAGGTTATGAACATAAGTGTCTGAGGTTCCATCAATAGAACGTACTTATGAAATAAAAATATTTTCACACCTGACTCCTGTCTGTGGGGATGTAACATGAGCTCTTATTTGGGGCCCCCATGAAATTCATGAACACGTGAGAGGAAAGTGTGTTTAGGAAAGGATAAATGACCACATCTAAAAACCCCGAGTATCCCAAGCACACATTGCTCTCTTTTTAACTATATTTTAAGACTAGCTCAGTACATAAAAGGCATTGGCAGCTATGCTCAGCCCTCACCACAGTTCAATCCCCAGTAATCACATATAGAAGGAATGGCCAACAGATGCTCCCTGATATCCACACTGGCCAATGCCTGACTACACCCACATGTGCTCATGTGCACACACACACACACACACACACACACACACACACGCACACACACACACACACACACAAAATGTAATAATAAAAATTTTTTAAGTGTAGAGCAATAAGAATCCTTAATTATGGGAATCTATACACATAGGAAAACATTGTAGGCTGGCTCATTTTCAGACTCCAGAAACCTAAGAGTGTCTGGAGATGTGGCTCAGTGGTTAAGAGAACATGGTGTTCATACAGCAGATTTGACATTGGTTCTGGGCATTCATGCCAGGTGGCTTTTAATAGTCTGTAAACCCAGCTTTCAGTGGCCTAACATTCTCTCTGGCATTTACTGGTACCTAGACACCCATGGTGGGCACTCATATAGACTCACATATATACAAATTTTAAGATTAAGTATTAAAAATCAGCCTAAGAATAAGTTATAGGTCAGTTCTGGTGCCATACTTTTAATCCCAGCCCTCATTCAAGAAACAGAGGCATCAGAGGGCATCCTTCTCAGTTGGAGGGGGGAGCAGGAGATAGATACTATCTAAGAAACACAACAAACCAATGCAGCAACAATTACAACAAAACTTCATGAATTAATATCGAATCTCAGGAATGCTGAGGACTTGTCTGTTATATACCAGTCTGAAACATTTCGGGGGCCTGTCTGTTTGTGTGTCTGTTTTATTTTAGGTACTTTGTTTCTCCTCTCTGGACCCAAGTTTGTTCATCTCCAAAAGAAACTGGATTATAGGATCCCCAAATGCCCTGGCTAATTGACTTTGTTTCTGGAAGACCAATAATGAACAGAAAAGAAATGAATGATTTAGACTTCCCCTTCAAACAGTTTTGAAATTATCACCCTAGGCTTGTAGGTCTCAAGTTATTTTCAACAATTCAGTGAATTAAAAAAAACACACAAGAAAAAATTGGGAAAAGGGAAAATGATTTAAGCAAAGCAATAAAATTACTCTTTAACAGTGATCCTCCAGGCTTTGTGGGGTTTTAGTAGAATTTATAACTGGCTGAGTATTTTATTTCTTTACCACATGCTTAACTCCTTCTTTAAAAGAAGTTACTCCCTACTTTTCAAAGTACTGCCCTTAATCTGATATTTGCACAACACTGAAGTAATCACTTCAACTGGACTAAAATTATTTTTTAAAGCTAAAAAATAAATAGTAAGTCTTTCTTGTCTAAAATCTTGAGAACATCTGATGTAAATTCTTCACTCCATTAACATAAATTTTATTCTGAATATACACACGAGCTATGAAGATTTGTAGATATAAAATAACCCCACTATCTCGTGTTGTAATATTCAAGTGTCAAAGACACCATGAAAAGTGTCTATATACCAGAGTGTTCTCTTAGGTCATATCTTCTTGAAGGAAGGAAATTTGGTTTTGAGACACAGTTTAACTAAAGTTTATTCAGAAAATCAAAGCATGCCCTTCAAAGAGAGATTGGAGCCATCTGTCTTTAAAAAGACACAGCAGCACCATAAGCTCCATGTTGAGGATTTTAAAGAACTTCCAACTGGCATGTATGAAGCAGGTTATTTATCTGTGGGTAAGAGTCACCCTTTTACCCTCCCATATTATATTAGACCAGATCTCCTTTCCAAGGCATTACTTTGCACTCTCCCATAGAAAATCCATGCTATGCTTGAGAATGGTGGCAAGATCTTTAAAGAAACCAGTGTCTATTGAGGATGTAGTGCCTTACTTAAGACACAGACATGTTAATCTAATTTCAAAATATCAGACAAGTTATGATTAACCACATTGGAGATGTTTTTGCTGTTCAAGGTCACTTCCATGGAGTTACAGATGTGGTTTGTCTTGTCTATTACCAATGGAATCCCTGCTGGACATTACTTATGGTCTCATCATTGATCTTTTAAGCCTGCAATATGGCTTTGTGATATCCTCTCAGACAATGCAAACGAGAACAATGCATGGGCTTTGTTTAAAGACCTGCTCCTCCCAGCATCATGACTCATGCTAATCTTCTACTAATCATGGTCATAGATAGGACTTGTCAACACTATTTAATTACATAAAAGTAAAACATCTAGGAAGAGAGATAATGTGTATGTGTGGGCTAGCAAGATGGGGCAGTGGGTAAAATTGCTTGCTACCAAGCCAGGGATCTTGAGTGCCATTCCTGGTTTAGATTTCAGAGGCCTGCATGCAGAAAGAGAGATAAATTCCAATACATGGTCTTCTGACTTACATATGCATGCTGTTGTGTGTATTTGTGTGTGAGAGAGAGAGAGAGAAAGAGAGAGCAATGAAATATATAATATATGAAAAATAAATTAATATATAAAATTAAAAACAAAATAAATGAACAAAGCCAGCATTTGTTTGGATGATGTGTCTAAGTGTCCTGACATTAGATATAGAACTTTATCCAATTTTCTATTATAGTTAACATGCATGCATCTAAGAAATGACTAATAAAGTAATGATAAAACTATATAAATCTGCATGAACTTATATGTATACTATTTTAGATGGGTAATTACTCTCAGTGGAAGAATTTCTTTGTCAAGGCACATTAGTATGACATGGGCAGCAGGATTTGCCCACAGAAGTTCATTATACAGCAGAATGCCAGCTTCCTATCCTCAGCATGTGTGTGCCAGGAGTGCAACGTGGGACACCTGACCACATTTAATAACGCAAGTCACACCAAGCATCATGGACATCTGTTTGGAACTCTTGTATTTAATTAGAGTCAGGTACAGAGGGATACCCAATTAAAACATTCTTAAATTGTTGAAGCAAAAAGACAACAATTTTTCATTGTTCTTTAATAAAAATACAGAATACAAGCTTTCAAAATCTTCAAAAAATGGAATCCTATAGACTTTGTGTTGAATTTTTCAAACAGAAATTATAGAGTGGGAAAGGTACTAAGGTTTGGAACAACTTTTTTTTAAGTAACAAAAGATACTAAAAATGTTTTAATTTTGTTACCTCTTTCCCCAATGACACCATGCAGAAAAAGAAGAATGCTAGTTAAAATATGACCATGAGCAATGCCATTAGTGGCGTTGTGCTCTTATTGGATTCTTTCAATTTATATTTATAGTATGTTAGTATATACTTTGATACAGTATCTTATATAATCAGTGGATTGTGTGTGTGTGTGGTATTCGTGTGCAGGTATGTGTGCCACAGTATATATGTTGAGGGCACCTGTTGGGTGAGTTCCCTCCTTTCGCCTTCACGTGGCTCTGGGGAATGAACTCTGGGTCTTCAGGCTCACATAGAAACTGCTTTTACCCATTGAGCCACCTTGTTTGCCAAGTGCATTATCATTTTCAATATTGCTAAGAGTATACTTATATTTTAATTACTTTCACAATACAAAACACACACACACATATGTGTGTGTGTGCAGTTAGAAATGTAACCATTACATAATCTGTACAGATGTACTTCAGTAGGCTATGCTGTATTTTAAAATATATATTCTGTCAATTAAAGTAAATAAATGATTAAATAAAGGTGATATGGAGACCATAACTACCAGAGTTATGCTGTTATATTTAAAATATCCGTGGATATGCTAAGAATTGGAGGTTTTGTTAGTATTATTGAGAAATGTTTCTCTATTGGGTTTTTTGGAACAAGTTCCCACTATGTAGTTCACCCTGGAGTGGAGCTCAGTAAGTAGCTCTACCTGACCTTGAACTTTGATCCATTCATCTCAGCTTCTGGATGTCTGGGATTACAGGTAAGTGCATCCATTGAAGCCCTTCATAATTTTTTAATGCCCACAAAGGGGTTTTCCTAGGCCTCATAAGAATCATTTATACATTAGCAAATTGCAATAGTATATTTTATATTTCTAAAGAACTATACTTATGCATGTATACAAATTCATATGTATGGTATATATGTGTGTATATGTGTATGTGTATGTATGTATGTATATATTGTGTACGCATGTATGTATGTGTGAAAATGAGGGATATTATTTCCAGGTAACATATAGTTGTGAAGAGAAGTCCATTTACACAAAAACTATTTTTAAAATCAACTAATTATTATTGGTGAACTAAAATAAGTCCATTCATCCATGCTGAACACAGCCTTTGCATAACTATATAAATTTTGGATCTTCCTTTCTTTTTTTTTTATAACAAGCCACATTCTTTTTTTTGCATTTTTTATTGGATATATTCTATATTTACAATTCATTTCCCTTTTTCTGGTTCCCCACCCTCAAAGGACCCACATGTCTTTTGTGAGCACCCTAACTCATGTTTGAGCCTTGACAAGAAATTTGGAGCTTCCGTGACCTTTACATCCCGACCGTGCTAATTCCAGAATCAGCTTCATATTGTTAAAATAAAACAGTTTCTATTCAGAAAGCAACATGACTTTCGGTATCATCAGAGCAAGCAGAAAAAGGAATGTGTGTATTAGCCTTATTACACAGGGAAGTTAGGATAGAAAAGTAGCCTTGAAGTTTATTTATTCATAAGGGTTGGTCTAAGGATTATAAGAATTTACTGGCTTTGGAAGATATTTAGACTTTGGGGTTTTAAACAGTCTTATAGCCTGATAAAATGATTCTATTGATTTGTCATCTTGACAAATCAATAGAATCAGTTATCAAATAAAAAGTGCTACATCATGACTTTATTTATCAGAACTGGAGATTGGGAGTTAAAACTGTGGCTTTGAGATGAAAGATTACCATTGCAGAGATCAGATAGAATCCCTTTGCAGACGCTGCAATAACGGGAAAATTTCTCCTCCATCTCCTCCCTCTCTTGTGTAAGCATCTCAGCTTGTTGGCAGCAGGTGTATTTGGGACAGGGTTGTTGAGCCTACCTTATTGTTTCCTGGGCTCTCTGGATACTTCCACTTAGCTTCCAGCTGTCACATGCTGAAGCAGCTTTCACAGAAGCGTTAGCCAGCATGCAGTGGATACTGCCGAGCCTTCTCCTCTAGAGCCAATCAGCAGGTCCATTCCAACTGAGAAGACCCGAAGATAGATTTCAATCAGGCATTTTCCATCTCCACAATTTTTAAACCGGGTTCTATTTTGTTTTTCATATGGTCTTGGTATGGTAAAATTATTTCAAAAATAAAATGAATATTAAAATATTTATGAAATAAAATAACAATTTAAATATTTATGTTTTAATTACTGCTTTTGCCTGAAAATATATGTGATCCACCCTTGTGGCCATGAGAGATCTCCTGGATGCCACAGGGATGGACTCACACAGTTTACATTTCATAAGGAGATGCTGTGTGTGTGGTGTTGCATACATTAAAAGAATAGCATAGAGTACTCCATGTGGCCATCTTCTCTCAGACCAGACACTTCCAAAACAGCAGTGAATAAGTAATTTCAAATCAAAACTGGAACGTGAAGAGTGAATCAGCTCTTTCCATTCTTGAACAATTACATTTAGAACTTGACTCCTATCCCATCCTGATGTCCATTTCTCCTTTCAGATGCACACCCCTACCCCCAAATCTGGAGAACAAATTTTAAGTATGGGTATCATTCAAACTAGGGAAGTAATGAGTCATCTCTTAAATCTCTGAATCACCCTTTTTTGGTAAGGACAATTATGTGAGCATAGGAGTATTTTGCTAACCAAAACCTATAATGCATTTTAAAACAATTCCTTTTGTTGGTATGTTGCAGGTGAATGTGTGTGAGTGTACTTACCAATGATCATGTGGGTACACATGTGTATGGACACTTGAGGATGACATCTAGTGTCTTTCTTCAATTGCTTTCCACTTCTAATTTTTTTGAGACCATGCCACTCACTGATTCTTAAGCTAATTGGTCATTCCTGGCTGCCTGAGCAACTTCAAATCTGGGGTCACACACTCTGCATTGGGTGAAAGCACAATCCACCTGGCCTGGAATTGTATATAGGTTACTGAGATCAGAACCCAGGGCCTTATGTTTATGCTGAAAACACTTCACCCGCTAAGCCACCTCTGCATCCCTAAAATTATCTTTACCAGGAAAAAGCCACTCAAATCAGGAGTCAAATGTTTATAAAATGCACATATAGGTTGTTCTTCTTATGTTCTACAGCTTTAAGCAAGCACACATACAAGGAGATCCTAGGAACAACACTTCAATAAAGAGCTACCTACCCAAAGGCAAGTTACAGCAAGCACTTTGATGCTAACCAGTAGAGTCATGGCTATATAATCTCATATTAGCCCACACAGCATTTAGAATTTTACTTAAGTGTTTGGCTTGGACATGTCCACTGATATTTTCCTGAAGGAAAAAAAAAAGCACAGCTCCTCTCTCTTTCTCTTAGAAGGCTGTTGTCTCTTCTCCAACATATTTTGTTTGTTTCCTGGGTATGCCATGTTCATAACTTTTTCTACATGTTCAAAAAGAGTTGATAACATACAATTATCTGCCTTTTTCTGAGTTACTGCTATTCCCTGCTTCTTTATCTTTAAACTGTCCATAAATGCAGTCAACCTTTGCCTATTTTATATGTTCTCTGTGTTTATACATTTACCCAGGTTTCCTGACTCATCTTCCTCCCAGATTGCGTGTGTCTATGGACTGTGACACCACAGTTCTTTGATGTTGATGTATACTGTTATCAGCATCTATTTCCTTAATAGTCATATGTGTCTTGATTTCTCCATCTTACATTTATATTATGTGTCCTAATACCATAACTCCAGTCATGAGTGAAATTTCCCCTCTCATGTACCATAAGAGTTTTGGACTCAATATGCCTAAATCAAATTTTCATCTAGCTTCTAATGTTAGTCATTTAACATTAACATTAACATTCTAGTGTTCTTTTGCTTAAAGAGATACCATAACCAAGGCAATTCATAAAAGAAAGCATTTAATTGGATCCTGCTTAGAGTTTCAAAGGTTTAGACCATTATCGGCATGGTGGAAAGCATGGGGCACACAGGCAGACATAGTACTAGAGAAGTTGCTGAAAGTTCTACATCAGGATCTGCAGGCATCAAGAAGAGAGAAGAGTCACTGGGCCTAGCTTTGTCTTTTGAAACCTCAAAGCCAACACCTGGTGACACACTTTCTCTAACAAGGCAGCACATATCCCAACAAAGCCACCTTTCCAAATGCCTCTTTCCCCAGGAAGTGTCATTCCTTGATGACAGTAAAGATATGAGGTTTTTGGGGTTTGTTCTCTTTCAGTCCTGCATCCTTTCTGTGTCAGCACATCTCCACATGCCTCATTGTCTAAGACAAACTATGGCAAACATTCTGCATTTGTTTTTCTCCCCTAGAACTAACATGCCATGAGTTGTAAAACCTTGTCAGCACTAATGCCTTTCTTTCCCATGTTCCCCCTGTCTGTCTTATCTAACAGTTACAAGCCAGTATCATTTGTCTGGGAGGCCATGTAGTCATTGCTTAATTGATCCCAGAAGCCATCCTCCTATAATGAGTAGACTAAATTATTTGAACACATCTCCACTGCATCATGACCTCTTTTTAAAAATCCCTATTATTTGACAGTCTAAAAGGTTCGAAATCTTTAGCTTGATCTTTTGTGGTCCGGGAGTTTCCTGGTTCTTCAGCTTTTTCTTTGCTGACCCACCTGTCCTAACACTTCTAAAGCCACTGACTATGGTTTACCTAGCATTGTGCGAAAATCTGTGTAAAGTTACCGAGTAAGTTAGAAACTTGTAGTTTCTTTATACACTATAGTGTTAGTTAAATAATTAATTAATGAAAATATGGCCTTCGTGCTCTACATTGGTAGTGGTGGATGGTATGAAGTGGACCCACCTGCTTAGTCTTGCTTCCTCAAAGCAGTAAACACATACAACAGGTTAAATTGTATGTTCCTGGATGACTCACGTTTGGATGGGAGATCTGATCCTGTCTTCATTCTATGGAACACTGTGTTCACTCCTTTCTAATAGCCATTTCACTTGCATCCCTCTAAGGACCTTATCAAGGTGCATACGGAGAGCTTTCTGTCAAAACTTGTGTTTCACAGTTTCTTTTATCTTTTATTATTAGATATTTTCTTTTTTTAATTTTTTTTTGATTTTTTTTATTGTATATATTCTATATTTACAATTCATTTCCCTTTTTCTGGTTCCCCACCCCCAAAGGTCCCACATGTCCTTTTCCCTCCCCCTGCTCCCGCATCCACCCCCTCCCACTTTACTGTTCTTGTACTCTCCCACAATGATGTTTTGGTCCATTCTAGCACCAGTGTCCACTCCTTTCTTCTTGTGAGACATCACTTGATATGTGATTTGTGTCTTTGGTGTTCCAAGCTTCTAGGCTAATATCCACTTATCAGTGACTGTATACCATGGGTATTCTTTTGGGACTGGGTCACCTCACTTAGTATGACGGTTCCTCAGAAAACTGGGCGTGATACTTCCGGAGGACCCAGCCATACCACTCCTGGGAATATACCCAGAAGATTCACCAGCATGCAATAAGGATACATGCTCCACTATGTTCATAGCAGCCTTATATATAATAGCCAGAAGCTGGAAAGAACCCAGATGTCCCTCAACAGAGGAATGGATACAAAAAATGTGGTATATATACACAATGGAGTACTATTCAGCCATTAGAAACAATGAATTCATGAAATTCTTAGAGAAATGGATGGAGCTGGAGAATGTCATACTAAGTGAGGTGACCCAGTCTCTTTTTTTAATTTTTTATAATTTTTAAAGTTTTTTTCTTTTTTGATTTTCTATATTCTTTGTTTACATTCCAAAGGCTTTCCCCTTTCCCAGTTCCCCCCTCACCATATATCCCATAAGTCCTCTTTCCCCTGCCCATTCCCCAATCAGACCCTCCCCCCATTTCTCTGTTCTGATACTCTCCTATAAAACTGGATTCAGTCTTTTTGGGATCAGGGTCCTCTCCTTCCTTCTTCTTGGGAATCTTTTGATTTGCTAATTGTGTCTTGAGTAGTCAGAGCTTCTGGGCTCATTAATATCCACTTATCAGTGATTGTATTTCGTGTGTATTCTTTTGAGATTGGGTTAGCTCACTTAGGATGATATTTTCCAGATCCAATCATTTGCCTACAAATCGCATGAATTCATTATTTTTAATTGCTGAGTAGTATTCCATTGTATAAATCTACCACATTTTCTGTATCCATTCCTCCTTTGAGGGACATCTGGGCTCTTTCCAACTTCTGGCTATTATATATAAGTCTGCTATGAATATAGTGGAGCATCTGTCTTTATTGCATGCAGAGGAATCCTCTGGGTATATGCCCTTACATTTCAAATATTATTCCCTTTTCCAGTTTCCCCCAGGAACCTCCCTATTCCATCCCCCATCCCTTGCTTCAGAGTTTCTTGTGGCAGTAGTGTTCACATTTTATTAAAGATTTGTATACATTTTATTATGTTGTTGATTTTAACCATCAACTTAATTCAACCTTTTCATTCTCTTTATTAATTAATCAATTAATTAATTAATTAATTTACATTCCAGCTGCTGCCCACAATACCTGGTCCTCCCTCCCACAGTTCCTCCTCCCACTCCCCTCCCACTTGTTCCAAAAGGATGCTCTCTCTTTTCCTCCAGCCATCCTCCCTCCCCAGGGCCTCAAGGTTTCTCAAGGATTAATTAAGCATACCTTCTCCCACTGAGGCCAGCAGTCCTTTGCTATATACTTGCCAGACCAGCCCACAATTGCAGCCTGGTTGGTGGCTTAGTCTCAGGGAGCCCCCTCAGGTCTGGGATCTTTGAGCCTGCTGGTCTTCCAATGTGGTTGCTTCCCCCTTCAGCTTCTTCATCCCTTCCCCCAATTCAGCCATAGGGGTCCCTGACTTCCATCCAATGGTTGCCTGTGAGTATTTGTTTCTGTCCCAGTCTGTCACTGGTAAGGACTCTTAAAGGACAGTCATGCCAGGTTCCTGTCTGTAAGCACATCATAGGATCAGTGATCTTGTCAGACTTTGCTGCCCCACCCATGAGATGGATCCCAAGTTGGGCTGGTCACTGGACAGCCTATCCTTCAGTCTCTTCTCCATTTTTGTCCTTGCAATTCTTTTAGACAGAACAGTTCTGGGTCTGAAAGTTTGACTGTGGGTTGCTAACCCCCACCCTCCACTTGGGGCCCTGTTCATCTACCGAAAGTGGCTTCTTCGAGTTCCCTGTCCCCACTGTTGGGCATTTGGCTAAGGTCACTCCATTGAGTCCTAGGAGTCTCTCACATCCCAGGTCTCTGGAACTCTCTAGAGGGTCCCTCCCCTCCCATTCCCCAAAGCTGAACATTTCCATTCATTCTCCTGGCCCTCTTGGCTTCTCTCCTACCCACCCCCATACCTGATCCTGTTCCCCTTTTTTCCTCCCCCTCCCCTCTCCCATTCAGTTATCTTCCTCCCTCTGCCTCCCCTGATTATTTCATGTGGGTCCCTTAACAAGTGAAGCAGGGGCTATCTCAGTCTCTGTTATTGACCTTGGATCCCCTTCCCCCTGCCTGGACTTCCTGGTTGGGCCTCAGTGGGAGAGGATGTGCCTAGTTCTGGTGGAATTAGAGGTCCCAGGGTTGAATGGTACCCAAGAGGGACTCCCCTTCTCTGAGAAGAAGGGGAGGAAGCAATGGGAAGAGGGATTTGTAAAGGGTGACACAGGGAAGACAGGACGAAGAGGGCTGTGATAGGGATGTAAATAAATAAATAAATGAATAAATAAATAAATAAAAACATTAAATATTTAGAATAAACAAACATACTGTAAATCCTTGCTTGAAATAAAGCAATTTTCATAACTCTTGAAGTCAGTTTTCAGTAGTAAAATATTGAAATTCTAACAACATAGGATTATTAAGAATTCAGATTCATTTAATTGGATTTGCTATACTCTCTGAAATCAGATATTTTAACTTTATTACTTAAACAAAGACATTTTCCACATTATCCTAAAATCTATATTCTTATTAATGGAATATTTTAAACTAGTAGGTTTACTAAATTACACTTTAAGTTCACATCATACATGGATTTGAAGTATACATGAATAATCTTTCTTGAGATGGTTCTATTAGTGAGCAGAATAAGTTAGTCTTTAAGAGAAATGTTTGATATTCAGTTTTGCTGATAAAAATTTCAGATTTCTTGCTTAGCAGTTCCAAAAATGATGTAGATGCCTTAGATAATGTTTCTTTCTTCCTATACTATTATTTTTATCAACTGTTAGATTTTTCAACATTCCATGATTATATTTAGTTGCTCAGTAGACTATGCAAGCTCAGAAGAAAGCATGTTTTATAAGATTAAAGAGCAGAATCCCAAAACCAACACTTTTTAAAGTGATGAAAAAAATCTCCAAACATATATTAGAACACAATGCATAGAAACTACACTAAAAGAGAAGATGCTATTGCCAAATGAAGCTACTTAGAATAAAGTAATTGCTCCTTCAGGGCAGAAAATAACATGTTTCATCAGGAAGGCAAGAAAATTAGAGACAGTCAAGGGAAAAAATAAAGAACTAGGATTAAAAGGCTTCTATGATTAGTAGGAGAAAGGGAAATGGAGACATTTCATGAGAAATTAACCCAGAGACTTTAAGGTTGTTCCTCATACTGAAATTCAGTCTTGCTAAATAGCCTTCATTACTAAAGATATGATGGTTTTCCTCATAGCTGAAGGGGAAGGTTCAATTACTGGACCAATGGAATAGTGTGTTTTAGATCATTTTTGTGTAAAGATTGAGTTGTACTGAAGGGGTTTGTCATACTCAGGATAAAAGTCATGCAAATGAAATTCACGTGAAGGGACATTAACTTTACTATTTTCTCATTTGCCATAAAAGCCTTCTAAGTACCAAGATTTGGGACAGCCTGTAACTTATTATGATTCAAGGAAAGAAAGGAGGAGCATCCTCATGGATTTAAAGGCAGGTTGTTTCTTTTAGTTTATGGTCTGGGAAAATGAAGAAAAAAATACTTTCAGTTCCCTCGTGTTTTTTAAGGTTAATTAGATACCACCAATTGGCTGTTCTAACTCATTTGTTTTTTAGATCCCACTATCCAATATCTTTTAATGAGTTTCTTTATGTCAACCCCATTTTCCCAGTCATTAACCATCCATGTGCTAATCAAACAATTATCTTGTCATTCACTTTAGAAAGTATTTTAAAATACCCAGAGAAGCCTTCCAGAAGAAAGGAAATAAAATAATATTCAGAACACAACATTATTCATTGAAAGCTTCACAAATAATTTGAGTCTATAAATAAAACTGGTGAAGGAAATGCTACTCTTTATACCAAAAGAGGTGTTTAAGAATTACTGATGCTTATTAAATGCTGGCATGTGTAGTTTTCAGTCCTTTTGGCGACTCTGATGAAGTAAATTGTAAGCAATTTCAGGAGAAGCATATCTACAACTACCAATATAATTCTTTAGGTTCTGACTAGCCAATAATCATCTTTATTAATAAATGAGATCATCATTCATCACCTTGTAAATATAAGCCTGACATGTTATGCTCAAAGCATTTTTTCTTTATAAGGTACAAGGGATGACTCATACCCTGAAGAGAGAGATTAAAAATTCATACGTAAGAACTGAGTATGTTAGTTCCCAAAACCATTAGAAATTTCTCTGAAAAAGGAAGGGGAATACACTTTGCTCATTCTGTATAATAGTAATTACATGTATTTTACAGGGCTGACTATATGGTACTAGAAAACCAAACAGCTGGCGTATTCTTTTTTAGGAAAAAATATTTCTCCTGTTCCCAAGAATACCTTAGTTGCATATATATCTATATCTATATAGATATAGATATATATAGATATATAGATATAGATATATAGTGTGTATGTGCGCATGAGCATGCATGTGTGTCTCTGTGAGTGTGTGTGTGTGTGTGTGTGTGTGTGTGTTTGTGCCCACACATGTGCCTGTGCATGTGTGTGTGTAGTTGAGGTCTCATGCTCTTTGCTCGGTCTACTCTAGCATGGCCATTGTTGTCCTGATGCTGCTCGATCTGGGATGTCATGCTGGTGATATTTTTATGGTTGTAGCTTCTGACATTACTAAAAGACATAGTATCATGGCAAATTCTTCTGCTCTTACTGCATTTATTCCTTTCTTCAGCGATTTATGAATCTTAGGGTATAGGAATTGTTTTGTGGATGTATCCATTTTGTCTTGGCTTCACAACTCTGCATTTTGATTGGCCATGATTTTCTGTAACAGTTTCAGTCTGTACCAAAGAGAATATTCCTTGATAAGGGATGTGGGCTCTGTGTGTGTGTATATGTGGGTGTGCATATATGTGTGTGTATCTGTACACACATATACATGCATATATACAGTAAAACATACACATATGTATGTATTATATATGTTACACATGCATGTGTATATATATGTACAACAATTATAATATTAATATATAATATATATTATTACAACAATTAATGAAAATGGAACCATGAATTTGAGAGAGATGGGTAATGGGAGGGTTGAGAGTCAGGAAGTGTACAGAGGAAGTGATGTAATTATATTATAATCTCAAAAAATAGAAGAAACACTTTTTAAAAAATAGTCTTGCCTTCAAAGACTTTTGCTGTGTTGGAGAAATAGTTAACTTTCTCAGTAAGTAAAATAAAATTTGTACTTCATTAATAAATGGGGGAATAAAACCCTACTATATTAGAAATAGCCACACATAGCTTCCACTATACAGATTATGTCAAACCACTCTGTGTATTCTCATGTTCACATGCATTTCTAAACATGCTTTCTCCTGTTAAAAGTCCCTCAAACCTGAGTGTAGTGAATTAGACCGTACTATTGCACGGTGCTCACCAGTTTCTGAGACAGCAGTATGTCAGCGCTTAACTTTGTGGATATACCTACCTTCTGTATTTTCTTATTTATTCTGAAGATTGTTTCAAAATCTCTTTCCCTGTTTATTTTGTTCTTTTTCTCATGTCTTGACATATGTGTTTTTTCTCTTGTTTCCAAGTGTGACTTTTTGTCCACATAACCCAGTCTATGTTTTCCATGAGTACTGAGGTAGCAGGTATCTTCGTTAGGGTTTCTCTGCTGAGAACAGACACCATGACCAAGACAACTCTTATAAGGACAGCATATAATTGGAGATGAGTGACAGGTTCAGCAGTTCAGTCCAATATCATCAAGGCAGGAGCATGGCAGTGTCCAGACAGTCGTGGTACAAGAGGTTCTGAGAGTTCTACATCTTCATCGGAAGGCCACTGTGAGAAGACTGGCTTCCAGTCAGTTTGGACAACGTTCTTAAAGCTCTTACCCATAATGAGACACTTCCTGGAACAAGGCCAAGCCTACTTCAACAAGGCCACAACTCCTAAATAGTGTGACTCCCTGGGACAAGCTTATTCAAACCATTACAATAGGTATTATCTGAACCTAGTACCCATTTCCACATTCGTGTTTACCACAAACATCTCAAACTCACTATTTTCAAAAATAACTCCTATTTTTTTTTACTCTTACCACATTTGTCTTATTTTCAGATCTCTGGTCCCATGAAGGAAATGTTCATTCATTAAGCTTTGAGAAACACTTCCATTCATACAAAGATGCAAAGAATAATAATGAAAAGAAAGAATTTATTCAACCCAATAAATTAAACTTATAGCATTTTTGTCTTTACATCTTAGTTTATCGAGCTGCTATCTGTTTTTTCTTCTCATGGAATCAAAAAAACTCCACCTATGACTTGTTCTGGGAGAGGAGAGTACTCTGAACCCATTGTTTGGTTAGCAGGGACAGAGCTTACTGAAGAGGACCAAAGCTTCCTGTTCTACATAGCACTGGAAAATAAAAACAGGGGAGGTGGGGCTTTCTGTAGTTTACCCTTCTTCCTGGATCACTGCTTGACAAGATGACTGACAGAAGCAAGAAAGGTTGACTTTGACTCATGAATTCAGAATTTTAGTACACAATAGCAAGCAAACCATGATGGTGGATCTCAATCCATAGGGTTGACAGAGTGTAGCATAAAGTGTTCACATCACAGTGGGTCTGAAGATAGAGTATCAAATCAGTATCAACAACAGGAATTAACTTCAGAGGTTGCTCTCAGTGACCTACTTCTATCTCATGGAGCCCCAGAGCCTTAACAATAAAATGCCATATTTGGAACTAAATGTTTAAAAGACATTCCTATGGCCAATATTTCAAATGGTAACACTCATTAATGCTAGAAGTCTAGACTATTCCCATTTAGGGGCTATCACCCTAATCACTTATGCCCTTAGGAATATCACCTATTAAATTCACTTCAGCAGAGTTTCTGATGCAGGTTCTGCCTTATTTCTAAGTCCATCCCTTCCATCCTTCACTGTACTGACCCCAAATCACATTCTCTAAATTTTTAAAAAAAAAATAAATTGGTATAAGCATTTCTATGGATCTTTACATTATTCTCAGTCATTACTGGGGTCAATATTTTACATATTTTAATGACAAGTAGATGTTATGATAATGTGAAATGAGACTGGGCTATTATTTAAATTGAATTTCCATGCAGACTAATTCTCTTTTACCCTTGTGCATATTTGTTTGTTTGCTTTGAGCCTATCATGTCTACAATTTCCATTCTGAGTAACATTTTGTAAATTGTTCTAAATAATTAATGCACAAAGTTTCAACCATTGTTATAGGCTGATTATTTTGTAGTGAAAATTTGGATGTCTTTTTATATAAGACATTAAGTTGAATGACTTTTTCTACTTTTGTTAATATTTGCTGCTTTGCATTTTATGGTGAATAATAATTTCTAAAATTAAATTTGTAACTTAAAATATGAATAATTCCCTTCATTTAATAATTGCTAAACGGATATATAATACAGAAACTTTAAAAGATCATAATTATTTAATGAAGAAGCTGATGAATAAAATTATATTTACGAATGTCTGAGTTACACATGTTTGTCTTTCATTGGCTTTATAGAGTTCTAATTATATGTGTTTGTGGGTGTTAGTAATGTGTGTGAGTGAGTTTGTGTGTGTGTAGTGTGTGTGTGTATCAATTATATTTCCTATAAATCACCATTGATTAAAAGATTTTGTTTCACCTTTAAAAAAATAACAATAGATGATGCATCTCTCAGCAGACCTTTTGGTCCTCTTGTTCTTACAATATTTGCAATCCTTCTTCCATGGTGTTCCATGAACTTAATGGGGAGAGGTTGTGTTGTAGATGCATCATTTTGGGTTGAATATCCCATGTGCATCTCTTTTAATGGTCTTCATCTACACTGAAGAACAACTTCTTTGATTAGTAGTGAGATCTACTACTCAGGTTTTCATGAAAAGTGTGGGTATAAGACTAAGTATTTAGAATAGATTGGGAGTTATATTTGTTTAGGAAGGTGGAAGCTTTAGATTCTCCTCTAGGTTCACCATTTCTCCAGCCATTGGTACTTATCTGGAATTTGACTTCTAGGCATAATCATCTCCTGATAAGCAGCTTGTAAGTTCAATGAGACAGCTACAAGTTATCCCCAATACACTAGTGACACTATTACAGCACTGGTAGTGATATAAAAATAAAATTAAAGAGTAAAAACTCAAAATATGAAAGGGAGTCAGGAGACATGGGGATATTGGAGGAGGAGGAATAAAAATGATGTAAATAAAGTACTACTCATGAAATTCTCAACATTAATTTAAATATAAAAGACATTACAATAATGTGATTCTATGAAATTAAACACTAAGCATCACTTTAAAGTAGTACAGGTGAAATATTAAGTTTAGAAAGAAGGATGTGTTCAAGAGCATTGAGTCAGGAAATGGTTTACACTAAGTATTTTATTTCTATATTTCTGAGCAAGTCCTGACTGTGAGGAACTGGTGTGTCAGTAGAAAGAAATTGAACAGAATTCCAGTGACCTCTAGTTGGAATTAAATCTAAGAAGCATTAAATGACCATCAAATACTGACAGTGTTCATTTCATTTTCTCTTAATTACATCTCCCAGCCTTCCTGGGTCATGGAAGAAATTCTAAGAGTAATTGGTGCTCACACATTGATTTGATGCACACATGTGGCAGCTTTTAAATACAAGTTTCATGAAATTTCAGTGTCATTTTATAATTTATGTGAACTTGTCATCACTCATTTGACTCTTCCCAAATAATGAAGTACTCTGAACCCAAATGTTTTCTCTGAAATATCTTTTATCCCATTATAAACACTGAAAAGAGACTTCTTCTACTGGAAATATCTTTTATTCTATTATAAACACTGAAAAAGCTATATTTGTTTTAATTTTTCCATTTGTCCTGGCAAGGAGAATATTAAAAATTTGCACATTATATATAAAACAAATTTTAGAGGACTCAGGGAAGCTGAGGCAGATGGGCAGGGATGGCAGCACCCCAGTCATCATGGGGCTGGCATTCTTGGGTTTCCGTTCTCCATATAGATAACAATTTCCTCTCTTCTGATGGGTCTCACTAATCAAGCTAAAGTTTTTTCATTATTTAAATATTAATCATAGCAGACAATAAATACCTACTGTCTTAGTTAGGGTTCCACTGCTGTGAATAGACACCATGACCAATGCAAGTTTTATAAAAGACAACATTTAATTGGATTTGGCTTACAGGCTCAGAGGTTTGGTCCATTGTCATCAAGGCAGAAACATGGCAGCATCCAGGCAGGCATGGTACAGGAGGAGCTGAGAGTTCTACCTCTTCATCTGAAGGCTGCTAGTAGAAGACTGGCTTCCAGGCAACTAGGGTGAAGGTCTTAAGCCCACACCCACAGTGACACACCTACTCCAACAAGGCCACACCTCCTAATAGTGCCACTCCCTGGGAAAAGCATATACAAACCATAACATTCCACTCCCTGGCCTCCATAGGCTTGTTCAAACATTAGTCTATGGGGGCCATACTTAAACATAGCATAATGCAAAATGCATTTAGTTCAACTTCAAAAGTCCCTGTAGTCTATAGCAGTCTCAACAGTGTTAAAAGTCCAAAGTTCAAGGTCTCTTCTGAGATTCATTCAACCACTTAACTGTAATCCTCCAAGCAAGACTGGAAACCAGTGGGGCAAAATCCAAACTCTGCATCTCCATGTCTGATGGCAAAACAGTCTTCAGATATCCAACTCCTTCCTTTCATCCTTGTTGACTGCAACTAGGTTCTTTCTCCTGGGCTTGTTCCACTCCCTGTTAGCAGCTTTCCTTGGTGGCATCCTGTGGCTCTGGCATCTTTAACATCTTGGGTACTCCAAGTCAATTTCAGCTTCACAGTTTCTTGTTCCAATGTCTGAGATACACACATGATCTTTTGTATATCTCCAAAGAGCTGGTGTCATTCTCCAGCTCTGCCCTCTGTAGTACTATAAGTTCAGATTGATCCACTCCACTGCCACTGCTGTTCTTGGTGGTCATCCCATGGTATTGGCATCTCCAATATGCTAGGGTCTTCCACTGCAACTATACTTCACCAAAGCCTCTCATAGGCTTTTTTCACAGTACCAAGCCTCAACTCCTTTGCATGACCCCTTCAGTCCTGGGCTGTCAATTACAACTGAGGGTAGACTTTCATCAATGGCCTTCCATGGCCTCTCACAGTACCAAGCCTCAGCTGTTCCTCATGATGCCTTCATGCCTTCAAAACCTGTACCACTTGGATGATTCTTACATGTTACCAAGTACAGCTGCAGCATAAGGTACAACCTTGGCTATCTCTGAAATACAGCTTCTTTGTGCTCTCAGAAAACACTTCCCATATTTCACCTCAGTGATGCTGGTTTTTTTCTTAATCACCACTAATTTCTCAGCTCCAGCTAACCAGCATCACTTGTCCCAGTAGTCCCCTTCTTTTGAATATAAAGTCAGAGACACGTGGTCGATCTGCTGAGTTCTGCTGCTTGCAGGGGCTGGAACAGAGGCCCCCTTGTTCTATTCCATTATCACTAGCTTCCTTTTTCCCAGATCCTTCACTGCCTAAGTTGGCTGTCCTGAATCTTTCTCCTTAGACTGACTTTGAACCCAAGAGATCTGCATGTCTGTCTCCTAAGCACTGGGATTAAAGGTGTGGTCCACCAAGCCTGGATTAAAGTGTTTCTTCACCTAGAATTTGCTCTGTTCTAGGCTGGCCTTGAACTCAGAGATCTGCTTATGTTTGCCTCCTGGGATTAAAGGCTTGTACTACCATGCCTGGGCCTAAAGTTAACTGCGTGAATCTTGCCCCCAAGGTCACCACTCCTTTAATTCAGTTTAATATCCTTGAATTCAGCTCCATTTCACTTCTTGGCGTCCCTTTATTACTCAAACTATATATTTTGTACTTTTCCTTTCTCAGCTTGCTATGTTTGTTCAAAATTCTCTTCATCAGACTTAACCAGAGAACAAAGTCTTTGTTGGGCTTCTTTGAGACTTCCTTTGCAGATGCAATTAATATAAATCTCTTTACCTTAGTCCTGGGCAGTCTCTTCAGACAATGGCAAAAAGCAGCTGTGTCCTTCACCAAAACATCACAAAAAGAGTCTCTCAGCCACATATTAAAGTTCTTCTCCACTGAAACCTCTTGGGCCATCAGGCCTATATAGTTCAAATGTCCCTCAGCACCACTGTCTTCCATATTCCTACTAGTTTGGCCCATTAAGCCCCACTTAAAGAATTCCGTGGCTTTCAAAATCCAAAGTCCCAAAATCCACATTCTTCTGAACAAAAGCATGGTCAGGCCTATCACAGCAATACCCCAGTCCCTGGTACCAACTTCTGTCTTAGTTAGGGTTCCACTGCTGTGAATAGACACCATGACCAATGCAAGTTTTATAAAAGACAACATTTAATTGGAGTTGGCTTATAGGCTCAGAGGTTTGGTCCATTGTCATCAAGGCAGAAACATGGCATGATCCAGGCAGGCATGGTACAGGAGGAGCTGAGAGTTCTACCTCTTCATCTGAAGGCTGCTAGTAGAAGACTGACTTCCAGGCAACTAGGGTGAAGGTCTTAAGCCCACACCCACAGTGACACACCTACTCCAACAAGGCCACACCTCCTAATAGTGCCACTCCCTGGGAAAAGCATATACAAACCATAACACCTACATTAAAGAACTGATAAAAAGCTGCCTTGTTATGGGAGAAGTCTTGAAGACAACACTGTTCCATTTCTGTAAAAATTAATCTATATAGCATGTAAAAATACTATATATATGCAAAAATAACATTTCCAAAGTATATATGTACAAAATGAAAATTATTATGTTAACCATGCAGTTCTATATGAATAAGGACCAAACATATTATGAAAAGAAAATATAAAGCAGAATAAAACAGATCATTTCAAAGTAATTAAAACCATCAATAATAGTACAACTTCCTAACATTCTTATTTTAACTACTGATCCTATGACAGCAAATTATCAACATTATAGTAGAACTCTGAATACCACTTACACTTCCTGTGTAACTGAATTTTTCAAAATATTCCGCATAAACCCCAAGTCTAACCTCTTCTTGGGTGGGCACTGAAAACAGGGCTCATCCTTTACTTGGTTCTAAACCATTGAAATTATGAAATGAGATCAAACTGGAAATCAATATCACAGAAATACTTTGAGAGTCTCTAAACAGCTGGAAAGTGTATACTTCTAAATAAACTGTGGATCAAGGAACACTCGAGGGAAATTAAAATTTTCTTTGGACTTAATGGAAATGAAAATTCAACACAGTGATACTGGTGGAGTAGCGTTAAAGCAACACAAGATGAAAATACTTTCATGCCCAGCACATGAAGTATAGTGGAAAGGAAAGGGCTAAAACCAATAAGCTAAGATGCCACCTCAAGGAAAATAGCCCCCAGTAAACATGAAAAATAAAATTATAAAGACCATACCAGAAATCAATGGAATCTAGGTCAAGAAAATAATAGGTGATAATCATGAAGTGACACTGAGAAAAAAACAGCAAAATGAATAGCAAAAGTGACAAAGGAGAAGAGAAGAATAGTTGGAATATCAGGAACAAGATTAAGGCCACTGGTACAAACTCTAAAGCTGTGAACAAGCTAACATAGAATATCCTAAACCAGTACCTATGCCTGAGGAGTCAACTCTGATTACATGACCATGTATTAGGAAACACATAGTTCACAATTTATTGAAAATGAAATAAATCATTTGGACAACTCTCAAATATAAAGGAGACTTAATCATTTGAAAAATCAGTACCAGAGAATGTTTAGGTCTGTGTCGTCACAGGAGAATTGGTCAAAGATTTGGAACACTAACCCACATTCTATGTGATCTCTTGCAGAAGACAGTGAATAAAGAAATAACTTTCATCTTTTTCTACTAAACTCATTTTATATCAAAAGCTGACAAAAATTACCAGTTTTAATACTAAAGACTACCACTCCCATAAAGATGTGTGTAAATTCTTCAAATATTAAAAATGTATAAATTAGTGATATATCAAATGATTATCACTATGATCATAATACTGACATACCAGCCAAAGGACTTAAGAATTCCATGGTTTGATCAACTTAAAAAAAAAAGAAGCCATCGATAAAAATGTAGTATCAATGCATAATAAAACTGTAAAGAGAAACTGCAGAGATTGCTCAGAGGCTAAAAGCACTGTCTGCTCTTGCAGAAGATCAGATTAAGTACTCAGAATTCATGTGATGGCTCAAAATCAATTGCTCTAAGAGTTATATAGTCATGTGCTCCAATAGGCAAGGTGCAAGTGAGCACACACACACACACACACACACACACACACACACACCACATTAAATATAAGATAAATATATATTTTTAATTCTAGAAAATGCAAGTCAGTTCATACTACAGGCAGCATTTACACAGTTGACGTCAAAAGAGATGAACTGCACAAAGCCTTAAAGAATTATTCAGGGGAAAGGGAAATGTTTGATATCTCCATTGTGGTGATGGTTTCACAGAGAATACATATGTCAAAATTCTTCAAGTTGTGCAATTTAAATATCTGTCAAGTTCTTGACATAAATTATAGCTGTGGTACAGGAGAATAATAAAACTTCACCTGACATACAGTTAGCTCACTGAAGCAAATTATAGTTTCACTCTGTAACCTTTCAAGTGTTTGAGTGAAACTTAGCTCATGAAACTGTTTTAAGCACAGGATTATTTCTTCATGTAATAGATTCCTTTTGGCATAATTTTATATCATGTCGTGCTTCTTAGGGTTCTAATGTTGTCAGTTGTGCCTCATAGAAATATTCTGGCTTTACTAAAATAAAATACCTGAACTAAAAATATTAACTACATTGTTTCTACTCAACTTTTAAAAACAAGTCTTTGGATTTGCATTAAAGCTATGGAGGCATTCAGTTACAGCAGCCAAAGGGATGAAGACACTAAATGTAATGTCCAGTGAGGTAGCCTGAGGGCGCACACTACCCTGTTAAGTACTTCCTCTAATAAGCTAATGATGACTCAGTATGTGAAATACTACAATGAGTAAAATAAAGATGATGTAAAAAGTTAATGAAACCTTTCTCAAAATAAATCAGACTGCGGATTTTGCTCATCAGTAGAGCATGTGTCTATACTGTGTGATAAAAAAAGACAATTTCTAAAACCACACTCTTCTCAGAATGTGTATCTAGATGTTAGAGACACACTATGAACTAAAGTGTCTTGGCACCCAGCTACACGGCATTTTTTATGTAAGTTTACCTATAACAACTGACCCAAGTCTCCAGTCCCAATCTTTCATACAGAACAGTCTCCCCTTCTTTTTTTTTTTTTTCAGAGCATGACCTGTGGTCTTCTAAGCAGTAGAATCAAGCAAAAATGAGAAAGACCCCTGACCACAGATGTATATTAAAAACATCTCAGAGTGGGCTGACTTCCACCCTGCTGGGATACATTTTCATTTGGGTATTGGAAATAAATCTTGAGCTACTAAACACAGAGAATGAAAGAACCAAAAGGTTATGCCAGTTTGTCTTGCAACGAACAAGGAAACGTTCATCTTGTGACAAAATTCTCATAGCAGTGTTGATGGCCAGCAACTGTCGCATGTGAAAACAAAGCTTCCCCTGGCCAAACTCAGATGAGATCAGAACTACAAATACAACACTGACCATCAAACATCCTATGGCTTTAGGATTGGTGGTCCGGGACCCAGACAACATAGAGCAATGGTCAATACTAAAAAATTCATAACCAGTGCTTTACCCTCCTTCATTTTACTATTTCTTAAACTTCCCTGATTACTTTTATTCCCTCTTGCGGTTTCTTCTACATTGATAATAAGTGGTTATGTTAGTTTATTTTCCTGTTGCTGCATTAAAATAACCTCATTGAAGCAAGTTAAGGGAGAAAGGATCATTTTAACAGACAATTTCAAGTCACAGGAGCTTGCAGCAACTGGCCACATTACTTCCACATCCAGTTGACGAGAGCAATGAATCTAATGGTCACCTCATTTCTCCACTCTTACACAGTCCAAGGCAGGCTTCTGAGACCCACAGTTTTAAGTGTTCTCACCTCAACTAAATTCCTCAAGATAATCTCCACAGACATAATACAGGCCTATCTTCTAGGTGACTCTAGATTCAGTTAAACTGATGGTCACGCTGCCATCAAAAATTGGTTCTAAGTCATCATTAAGGAAGACTGTGTGGGGGGGAGTATATCATATGCCTATTTAAAAGCTCTTATAAATGTTAATTTTAATAAATTCTTTTTTATGAGAAAGACAGATTTTAGGCTTGCTTGAAGAGTTTGAGTTTCTGCCTTTGCCACAGGAAGAGACACAGACACATATTTTTAAAATTTTTTGTAGAGTAACCGTGGGGGGAGGGGGAATGATTGGGGAATAGTTGGGGGGAGAGAAATTATGGGACGTATGGTGGGGGGGAACTGGGAAAGGGGAAAGCCTTTGGAATGTAAACATAGAATATAGAAAATAAAAATTTAAAAAAAAGAAAAAAATTGGTGTTTAGATGTGCAACAACTATATTCTAAAACTATTCCTGACACACTATAGAAGGAACTCTTAAGTTCCACTGTTTTTAATTTTCACTGTTATTTACCCCTTTACAAAGATTAGTGAAATGTAGAATTTACTCTTTCTGCTGTTGCCAACTAGCCAAGACTTAGTTTAAAAAATAAAACATAACAATCCCTCTGTTGCCATTTTATTGGTACTAATTTCACCTTTCATTCTTCCCTAATAACTTTTAGAGGTTGTTTATGTTGTTCCTTCAAGTAATGAAAGACTTTTGTTCAACATCACAGAGTCACTATAGAGGTAACTATGCTGTAAATAAACCATGTTCACTAGAATCATGCCAGGTGAGCTGTTACAGGAAACTCTGGTAAGTGAAGTCTATAGGAACTCTCTCTCTCTCTCTCTCTCTCTCTCTCTCTCTCTCTCTCTCTCTCTCTCTCTCTCTCTCTCACACACACACACACACACACACACACACACTTACACACACACACATACACACACACACTCACAAAAGACAACACACACACACACACACACACACACACACACACCACATCCATAGTCTCTTCTTTCTGAATTCTAATAGCAGAGCCTTAAAAAAAAATGTAGTCAGGGAAACCTATGTAGGGTCACCAATCATAACTGTGCAGAGTTCCCAGACCCCATCATTTTTCTGCTATATGGATAGTATTAGGGATGTTTTTCATTATGTCCCCAAATATCTTCCTATGAGCATCCCTTAGGAAAAAAATCAACTTAATTCCTGGACCACAAATTGAAGTATTTATCTTGAACGATTGGCCTGCTTTTAACCTAACAGACATTATTAATTAAATGGCTTGTCCTATAATATAATTGGCAAAGCTTTCTTTGCATTAACTACCCAGAATCTGAGCAACAATTCAAACTAAAACTCTGCTTCCTCAGCTTTAGCTGCAGATTAAAAACACATTTGCAGCTCTGAAAGAAGTTGAAATGAGAAATAACCAATCAAATCATATTTTCAGAGGTGACAAGGCTTTCCCTCAGTAATTTGAGGCCATGCAATGTGTTTCAATCTTAAGACATGGGGAAAGGTCAATGGTTTCACTCATGATCTACATCGTTGAAGTGAGACAATGCTTCCACAACCTAATCATGGTCACTTCATGTCTATTCATTTGCTTTACACTCAACTTTGGATTTTAACTTATTCTTTGAAAGTTTTATACATGTGTACAATGATTTTGGTCAGTTCTACTGCTCCAGTTCCTTCCATCCCCTCTGAGTTTGTCTCTATGTCTAAAAATAGTCTCCTGACTAAAAAATCCTCTTCTTTTTAAAATATAAATAGTTAAACACTAAATTATTGCTATCCAACAGCAACACTGTATCGTTTTCCTGGTAAAATACTTTTATATAGCAAACTTTGACCCTGTAAATTAATATTTCCATACTTATTTTAAATAGTAAATAGTAACTTTGACACAAGGAAATATGAAAAATATCACTGCTTCATTCACATTGTGCAGATAATCACTTTTTTCATACTTTATTCCATTCAAAATTGGTTAAATATTCTTCTGTATTCTGTGTGTTGGTATTTAATCTCAGGTCCACCATGAGGAGGTGAATGATAGCCTAGCATTAACGCAAGACTCAGTTCTGCCACCATCTGTACAACCAAATGTATTGGTGCATGAGAGCAGTATTAGTTGTTGTGTGGTAAAGGTGGGAGGATCAGAAGTCTAGGTCATCCTTGGCCACACAAGAAGTTGAAGTTCTGCCTGGGTAGCATAAGACTCTGCTTTTGAATTTTTGTTACATTTAATAATTGGTACAAAATTAAAATATCCCAGAGTATCAGTAATTGTAATAATTTATGTGCCCTTAGTAATATCTGTTGTGTTGTATGCACTCAAAGATGTGTGCAACTCACATAGAGAATTTGTGAATTAGCAATGCTTCAAATTAGCAAGTTATAAAATTTATAAAGACAGAGTACCAGCACCTAAGCCTTGAAGGGCTATGTGCCTAGCAAATGCTCAATGAGCATTGATTAAATGTAAGAAAGAGAGCTCCAGGTATTTATATTTTATGTATATGACATGAGCCATAAATATATGTTTTATTTAAGTATCATTTTAGTTAGACACATACAGTCACACGGAGCAAGGAAGAATATTTAATCAACTTAGAATGAAATAAAATATGCTCAAAAGTGATAATCTACACGATGTGAGGAAAGCAGTGATATTATTTTTCTTATTTCTTGGTTGTCAAAGTTACTATTTACTGGTTTAAAGTAAATACAGAAATAGTAATTTATAGGGTCTATGTTTGCTCCATCAAATTATTTTACCAGAAAGACTATAGTAGACAAGATGATATAGTTGAAGGATTATACCCATCTATTGATGGTGCTTTAAAGATAGTATTTGCATCGGGGCAGGTAGAGAAATATTGAGATCCTATTTCGGGTTAAAAGCCCATTTCATACTCAACTGCCACTTCATAAAGTGGCCTTGCATCAGTAAATCTGAAAACACTTGAAGTTGGTTACATTTCACTCCTAATGGACCTAGATGCCAAGCGTCCTTTACTCTGTAGTTGGAGGACTTCCAACAGGGTGATTTAGGGTATCCTTACTTCAAATACAACACTTCCTTGCTCACATGCTCAGTAAATTTTAAAGAACGTGTCTAAAATCAGAAAACAAACAAAACAAAACAATAAAACACAGAGAAAGTTGCAGGATGAAGAAGCACAAGGGGAGAAGAGAATGGAGGAGGACATGTGTGCAGATGAGAAAGAGGAGGAGAGGCAGAAGGGAGAGGGACAGAAGAGGGAGGAAAAGAAGAGAAAGTGAGTTAATTTATTTTCATAGTTTTAGTTAAAGCACTCCTTTTTCGGAGAACTTTGATATTAAACATAGGATCCTTCTTGCACTTAATGCTGATGCAATGAACGTGAAATCTGACACTAGGAGAAAAAAAAATGCTATTCTCAGCTCATTATTCAGTCAAACCATGAGTGTCTGTCACCTGAATCTCATACATGTCCTCCTAATTTAAAACTTACAGAAGCCCAGAATAGTCACTGAATAAGCACCGTGGAGAGGAAGTGCTAGCTGTGATTTCTGTAATGGTAGACAGTGAGCTAGGCTTCATTTCTTTCTAATGTCTGTGGCTTTTGTGCTAATTCATGATTAGTAATATTTTCTGGATCAATGGGAATTTCTAGAGTTCTACCCACTGCTGTTATTTGTTTTAAAACTCTGTTTAAAAGGACAGCTATCCTGTTTTCCAAAGAGAAACTGTAATTCCAGTGAGTTGTCGCATTCCTTGATACCTCACAGAGCATGGAGATGTGATGGGCAACACATACGCTGTAGTATTTCTGAGCCAGGCAGCTAGGTCAACTCAAGGTGCTCAAGGAAGTGATCTGGTGACATTTCAAACACACTTTGACAGTCGTGTAATTTGCGTAGCACTTAAAAAATCAATAACGAGATGGTGTTTCTTAACTCTGTGAAATAATTTCCTGTACAAAACAATGATAAGAATTATACAATTTTCTTGCTCTTGAACTCCGTCAAAACAAAGTGGAAGCATGAGGAACATGTCTTTGGCAATGTCATCTACAAACAGAAACACTGAGAATCAATAATTCTGTCCAGTAGGGGCGGGGGGTGGTTAAGACTGATATATTTGCAAATAAAACAAGTTCAGAGAGAAATAAAGTGGAAGGATCTGTTGGTAAGTTCAACTAGGAAGTAAAATAGTTGATGAGATATTATCTGGATATTAGTATAAATTCTTATGTAGAAACATGATATGTGGAGCTAACGTAACAAAAAAGACAAAAGTCCTGTTGTGTGAAGAACACAGTTTCAGTTAAGTTTTGTCTCTAGATGTTTGATTTATATATATACTTTATGTTCCTACGGACCCAGGGTCATATAAAAATATTTTCTTGGGCAAAAGTAGTTATGAAAGCAAAAGTTCAAGAAAGCATGATCTAAAAGATGTGTTTGATACCTATGTGTATATGCAAAGCAACATTCGTTCCCAAACTGCCAAAAATCAAAATAACTGTTAACTTAGATAAACACTGTGGATGTGTTGTGTCTTCAAGTAACAAGTATCTCCTGATATATCATTGAAACGCAAATCTGATTTTTGTCATATATATATATATATATATATATATATCAAGAAACTTCAAGAAACTTTTAAATTCATCATGTATTTTCAGTATTTTTTTATAAGCATACATACACAGGAATCACACAATAGTTTTCCAGTAATAAGGGTTGTGAGTGTAAAAAATATTAAGAAGTCCTGATCTGTTTACTAGGTTCCTTTAACAGAACTCTAGAATGTGGCTTTTCTGTAAGTCCCTGGCCTATGTAATCTCAGGTTATTTGGCTCCTGAGCAGTGTCAGAGATGGGTTTCATGTCATAGACTGGCCTTAATTCTAGTCAGATATTGGTTGATTTGTGGCATCATTGAACTGGTATATCTTATAGGCAGGCCGCCATTGTAGATAAAAGTGTTTGTATCTGTGCTGGTGTTTACCTTCCTCTTTGGTATCATGTAGAGTACCTCCCAGCACCATGAACATTGGGGTGAAGGCTCTAGGGAGGCAGCAGCTCATCTTCTCTATGTTCAATGAGCTATGTAGGTATTGTGTCTGCAAGAGCGCCTTAAAATCAATTCATTGAGAGCAACTGGCAATACCATGGGTTGTTTGGGAGGTCCTATTAGAGCCCCTTTGGCCAAAAATTCAATTAGATGTATCCCATTCTCAGAACTAGAAGCTTCATTTGGTGACAAGAAATGTCTTACTGGTACTCTGTCTCCCCCATTATTTAGGGATCCTATTTAGATCACTTTCATATATTTCCTTTTTTTTTTTTTTTTGGTAGCTTTCACTGTATTCAGTTTCCAAACATTTCCTCAAAAGGCTCTCTCTTCATTTTAGCTCTCTCTTCTCCTATTTCCCCTTGCCCCACATTCTTCCCTCCCCCTCCCCATTACTCATAATTCACTGTCTCCCTCAGCCATCATTAGAGAACCTTCTCCCTGAAGTAGATGGGACTAGAGAGACCAGAGATCAACAAGGTGCAGGGAGTGAAAGGCCTTGGAATACTTGTTCTGACGTGAGATATCTCCATTAATTCCTTCCCCTTGGGGCTCAGAGGACACTGAGTGAGACGTGACAGGAAGATGGTAAGAATCAGAGGACAGCATAAGGGAAGAAGGCCCTTTAAACACAGCAGGACGGATGCACCAATGAACGCACAGAGACAGAGGCAGCATGCACTGGGCCTACAGATGTTTGTGCCAAATAGTGTCCCAGCACCAGAGTGGAAGTGGGCACAAGCCTGTATCCCTTAGCCAGAAAATAACTCTAATTGATAACCATTTTCAAATGAAAAATTGGATTTTCTCTGATGTCATCCAGCTGAATTTACAAATCACTCTTAAAGCCAGAACAAAGGAACCCAATGGGCACTTTTCTGAGGACATTTTTGTATCACAATTCTTTGCCTGAGTTCATTCTTTTTCTCTTTTCTTTTGTTTTTTCCATTCTCTTCCTTTTCTTTCTTTGTTGCCCCAAAGTCCATTTGCTTATACATTACAGTTTTGGTTTTTATTGTTTTCATGATTTTTGTGTGTATGAATGTGTATGTTTCTATGTTTACATATGTTTCTTGTGACTTTTCTTTAAATGTTTAATTTTATATTTATTTGTTTGTTTTGTCCTATTTTGGTTTTTTTTATTGTTTTTAATTTTCCTTTTTTCTATGTTTTAATACCTATTCATTTTCAAATGTAAGATATCAAGAAAGCATATAGATTTGGGTGGATAGGCAGGAGGGGAAGATCAGTGGAGACTGCAGAGGGGAAATATAACCACAACAGATTGCACAAATTAAATATAAAATAAATATTTTAGCAAGAAGTCCTAATCAGAAAGGCATGTATTGATTTTCTTCTCTAGTCTATGTCTAATAGATGTGTGTTTTCATTGTAGCATTAAACAATAATACTAATTAGATTCAAACTAAATCCTTGTTATAAAAATATCGTAAGAAGAGATCGAGATGTGGAAATTCCCATAGAAACTTGATATATTCTTAGAATTCAGTTATGTAATTAATTAAAATTACTATTGACCATATTAACTCAAAGAAGGACTTAACTATTATCTTAATAAGAGGAAGGATCTTCAAAAGAAAAGACTGTCACACGACCAGCATAAATGGTAATAAATCCTCTAATGTTTCTTCAAAGAAGCTGATGACTCTTTGAATGTGTACTTATTCCCTGAGGAAACACTGGACATATTAGAAATAACTGAGAAGATTATTGTTGGCCCTAGCGAGTACCTGAAACATGCCCAGGATTCATTGTAAACACATATAGGCCTGATTATCTACTTAAACAATGAAATACAGAAGTAAGCAAATCCCATCCTTGGGAATGTATTAAAATTAATACACTTGGGCTGAAGAGATGGTGTAGTGGCTAAGAGTATATAAAAAGGAAAACAAAACAAAATTAAAAAAAAGTAAGAACAAAACTACCAAAATGAAATAAAGGCACTCCCCACCCCACTATTTCCCACCCCAATCTACCTATACCATTCCACACCTCTATCCTACTCTTTTACCCTACCCACTCCTCCACCCTACACCCATACCCTACTCCTCCACCCCACCCCACACACAAATGTGGAGTCTCTTTTGTATTAAGCCAACTTACTCCTGGTGGTGGTACCTTCCCTAGTATCTGCTGCTAAGTGATTGGCCCTTTCACAGCAGGTATAACTTGCAAATAGATTTTTAGTTAGGAATGGGATGCTGTGTGTACTCTCCTTGGTGCTGGGATTTTGTCTGTTTTGAACCCACATAGGTTTGTACTTGCTGCCACAGTCTCCTTGAGTTCATATGTACATCAGTGTCTAAAGAACACTGTTTCCTTGACCTCATCCATCACTTCTGGCTCTTACAACTTTTCTGCCTATCTCCCATATAGGTCCCTGAGATTTTACTTTAAGTCTGTGCTGTAGAAATCTCATTTCAGACTGAATGCTCCAAGGTCTTTCCCTATCTGTACACTGTCCAGTCATGAGCTTTGGTATTAATTTCCATCTATTACAAAATGAAAGTTCTCTAATAAGGGTTGAAGGAGACACTGATCTATGGGTATAGCAATATGTCTTCAGGGGCTATTTTGTTGCTATATTTTCTTTAGTGGAATAGTAACAGTAGCCTTTCCCCTGGGATCCATAAGCTATTTAATCTCAGGATTTTTGCCATTTAGTAATATCTGGCATGGCCATCTTAGAGTACAGGACTTAAATCTAATTTTTAAAAGTAGTTGGCTATTCCCATAATATTTATGACTCTACTACACCAGTTTATCTTATAAACAGGTTGCTGTTATGGGTCACAGTGATGGAGGCTGGGCTGTATTGATGACTGATGATTACATTTTCTCTGATAATACATGATATACCTTGCAGCACTATGGATGTCAGTAGTGGTGACATTTCTCATTGGAGTTCTTCTATATCTATGTTTGATAATACAAGTCATGTCTTTATCCTCAGGACTTACTGTCATTAGGCTGTAGAGTATAACTATGAGCCATGGTAATACATTGGGACTTTTTACACCCCTTTATTGAACAACTCAACAAGATATAACAGATTACTACTGCCAAAGGTTTTACTTGGTGACATAAGATGTCTAGTTAGGTTATTGTATCCCCCATTATATGATATTTCCATTTAAATTCCTTTTGAATATGTATGTATTTTAGGAAACCTCTACAGTAGTATGTTTCAGTATGGTTTCTCAGAAGGCCTTTAATGTTAGCTGTACCTTCCATCTTCCCTTCTGTCTTCACGCTCACATATCCCATCCTCTTTAATGATCCTATTGTATTATCTTTCACTATATTCTATTCCCCTTCCTTAGCTGATCTCTCTCTTTCTGCAGTGGTCCCTCACTACACACCTAACAATGTATCTCAAGTTTCAGCTGTACCATGATTGAACACACACTCAAAAGTCTCTGCATTAAATGGCAGAGATCAATGCTCATCCATGTTCATTGCTGTTCTACTCATGATAGCCAGAAACTGGGATCAGTCCAGATGCCCAGCAGCTGTTGAATGGATAATGAAAATGTGATATATTTCACAAGTGGCTTATCATTCATCGGCAAAGCAAAGATGAAATTATGAAAATTTCAAGTAAATGGAGAGCACTGGGAACAATAATTCTGAGTGAGGTAACCCATACTCAAAAAGTCAAATATTACACATTTTCTCCTGAAAGTGGGTGCTAACATTTAAGTTTTCCACGTGGGTGCTTCAATATAAGATCAAAAATTTCATGCATTTTTTATATTCCTGAAAGAAAATCTCCCTGTCAATTATGTATTTAATTTTTAGTATTAGATTTCATGTACTTTAAATAGCCAGTCTTTGCTCCATAAAATATATCAATTGAGCATTAACAAAGTCAGCACTGTAATAAATTTTATTTAATAATTTAATCTAACTTACTTTTACTATTTTTAGTTTTAAATTAATAGCTTGGAAAATATATGAACACGATGATAACCTATCACTATTGACCTCCATGATAACTTCCAATGGTTTGCATTGTATGTTTATTTTCAGATTTTATTTTTAAAATTTCTTTTTTGCTTGGCAAGTGATGAGGACAACACAGATAATTTTATCTTCTTTATTCTAAAATATAGTAAGATTTTGCTAGAACAGTTACTACCTTTGAAATATTGTATTCATTTGTAGAGTCAGCTCATTTGTCTATATAACAATAAACTTTTCTGTAGATCATTTGAGGGCTAGGACCTCCCACATAATAATCAGTAAATATTAACTCTTGTTACTGTTATGAAGTGATTATGTCTTTTAAAATATGTTAAGGTGTAGCTAAAATATTTTTCAAGTATATTTTAAGGAGAAGATATTGCTTTTTAAAATAAACAAATTTTCAAATATTTTGAGGGTTAAAAAATATTTTTATTGGATATTTTATTTATTTACATTTCACATATTATCACCTTTCCCAATACCCCCTGAGAAATCTCCTATTCCATCCCCCCTCCTCCTGTTTCTATGAGGGTGTGAGCCCACCCACCCACTCCCACCTCCCCGCCCTCTCATACCCCTACACTGGTGCACTGACCTTCATGGGAACAAGAGTCCCTTCTCCCATTGATACCCAACAAGGCCATCTTCTGCTATATACATGGCTGGAGCCATGGGTCCCTCCACGTGAACTCCTTAATTGGTGGTTTAGACCCTGGGAGCTCTAGTTAATTGATACTGTTGTTCTTTCTATGGGGTTTCAAACCCCTTCAGCTCTTTCAGTCCTTTCTCTAACTCCTCCATTGGGGACCCTGTGATCATTTCAATGGTTTGACAAAGGGATCATAGTGTTACTCTATTCCCTGAGTTCTTTTAATTTGCTCCAGAAATAATACTCAGGATACAAATAATGGTTAACATAGAGCAAAATTACACTTCAGAATAACATTGCAACAATATTCCTCCTGTATTTAAACCCCATCTAAGTAGATGAGAAAAATGTCAGCACTACCCAATAAAATCTCAAAGTATTAACAAAAAATGTGTGTAAGGAATGAAAAATGACAAACATAAAATTCTAAGGCTTCAGCAATAGAAAGAAACAAATTAGAACAGCAGTAAAACATGACACTCACTGCCTAACCAATGCAATTAAAATGTCTAATGTTACATATTAGTATGAATGAAAGAGATGGACATACATACTGTTGGTAAATAGATTATTAGTGCAAAGCTCATAACTGGCCTTTGGCAGTGTCTATTGATAAAATAAACCTACAAACACTTTGAACCATGAAAAAATTACTGAAATGCCTAATAGAAACTTGGTTACATAAGTTATGCTCAAGACAAAACCCAAGAATTTTGGATAGCTATATAATATGCAGTAGCAAGGACAGATGTTCAAGTAATAATAATATAATGTGGTGTGGAATCTCACATTTAAAATGTGTGGGCAGATGTTCTTTTGTTCAGACATGAAAATCAAACTCATTACTTATCCAGTCGATGCTAGACCGGCAAAGGGACAGCCCAGAGTCTTTTCCTCTTATATATTTTTACATTAATAAAGCATTCATTGGAGCTAGAAAGACACCTCAGTAGTTAAAAGTGGTTAAGAGCATGTATTGCTCTTACAGAGGATACAAGTATGTTTCCTAGGAACCAATTTAGGCAGTCAATCCTCAAAGTAACTTAATCTGCCAGGAGATCTGATGCCTTTGACCCTTGAGACCTTTGACTAATATGCTCAAACCCAAACACAGACATGTTTGTACACACGGAATACAAATAACAATATAAATCATTTTAAAAGCTGGATAATTTAGAGAAAGAACCATTAAGGGTCACATTATGCATATTTATTTTTAAAACTATTATGATAAAATAGAAGGTTTAGATTTTCTCCTGAGGTTTATTAATTATTTGTGGATTACTGTCTATATGCCCTATATGAGGGCAGGCACAAGATAAGGCGAGAGCCTGGGATTGGGTAGTGGAAAAGGAAGGCAGACTGAAAATTTTAGAGAAGACAGGGAGTAAAGAGAGACAGATGAAGGAAAGGAAAGGAGAAGACAAGATGAAACCTATAGGAGAGGAATAGTAGCCAGAACCACACAGTCCTGGGAGCCATAAATCTTGAAGATTTTTTAGATAGATGATTGAATAATAAGTGGGGTGTGTTTACCCCATCAACTTGTATATCTTGTGTTTATATCAAGTGGGTTTTGAGTTCATTGTGAGGATGTTTTGTGGGTTGAGAATTTACTAATATAAATTTGAATGTAAACAATGTGGTTTTCTTCTTTAAGTTTGTTTATGTAGTGGATTACATTGATGGATTTCCATATATTGAACCATCCCTGCATCCCTGGGATGAAGCCTACATCATGGTGAATAATCGTTTTGATGTGTTCTTGGATGCAATTGGCAAGAATTTTATTGAGTATTTTTGCGTCAATATTTATATATATATATATTCATATTCCTGTAGTTCTCCTTCTTTGTATGGTTTTGATATCAGCATAATTTTGGCTTTGTAGAATTAGTTGGGTAGCGTTCCTTCTGTTTCTATTTTGTGGAATAATTTTTAAAGTATTGGTGTTAGGTCTTCTTTGAAAGTCTGATAGAATTCTGCACTAAAATCAACTGGTCCTGTGCTTTTTTGGGTTGGAAGACTTTCTATGACCCCTTCTATTTCTTTAGGGGTTATGGAACTGTTTAGTTGATCTATTTGATACTGATTTAATTTTGGTATTTGGTATCTGTCTAGGAAATTGTTTATTTCCACCAGATTTTCCAGTTGTGTTGAGTATAGACTTTTATAGTAGGATGTGATAATTTTTTGAATTTCCTCCATTTCTGTTATTATATCTCCCTTTTCATTTCTAATTTCGTTAGTTTGGATACTGTCTCTGTGCCCTTTGGTTAGTCTGCCTCAGGGTTTATCTATCTTGTTGATTTTCTCAAAGAACCAGCTCCTGATTTTGTTGATTCTTTGTATGGCTCTCTTTGTTTCAACTTGATTGATTTCAGCCCTGAGTCTGATGATTTCCTGTCTTCTACTCTTCCTAGGTGAATTAGCTTCTTTTTGTTCCAGGGCTTTCAGGTGTGCATTTAAGCTGCTAGTGTATGCTCTCTCCAGTTGCTTTTTGCAGGCACTCAGGGCTATGAGTTTTCCTCTTAGCACTGCTTTAATTGTGTCCCATAAATTTGGGTATGTTGTGACTTCATTTTCATTCAATTCTAAAAAGTCTGTGATTTCTTTCTTTATTTCTTCTTTGGCCAAGGTATCATTGAGTATTGTTCAGCCTCCATGTGTATGTGGGCTTTCTGTTGTTTTAGTTAGTTAGTTAGTTAGTTAGTTAGTTAGTTAGTTAGTTTGTTTGTTTTGTTTAGTTTTTGTTTTTTGTTTTTGTTCTTGTCTTGTGTTTTTTTTTTTTTTTTTTTTGCTATTGAAGACCACTCTTAATCCATAGTGATCTGATAGGAGGCATGGGATTATTTTGATCTTTTTTTTTCTACTTTTAAGTTTTATTAAAGAAGAAAAATGGCAAATATACCATCACTTTTGGAGTAGTAGGATGGTAAAATACATAACAACAAATCACAATATTAAACATTTTTACTAAAACAGGAATCCCGCCTGTAATCCCAGCACTCTGGGAGGCAGAGGCAGGCGGATTTCTGAGTTCGAGGCCAGCCTGGTCTACAGAGTGAGTTCTAGGACAGCCAGGGCTATATAGAGAAACCCTATCTCGAAAAAAACAAATCCAAAAACAAAAAACAAAAAAACAAAACAAAACAAAACAAAACAAAAACCAGGAATTCCAGAAATATTCCATGGTATTATTATTTTAAATGTCTATAACACAGTGTTAGGACACAAGTAAATCTTAAATGTAAGGTTGATTTATATCAAATTGTTGTAAGCAGATAGACAACAAACAGCTCAACAAGTGAACAGATGCATAGAAGTTTGTGCTGGCAAAAGCCTGTCTGTAACTGCTATTAGCTCTGAAAATATACATATCTTTTAAGTTAGCAGTTCCACTTAGAGAGGTTTTTTTTTTTCCTTGAAATAATGGTCTAAGTGTACAAAGGTGTTCTTTTCAACCTTGGTTCTGGAAGTGAAAAAGTCATACCTCACACATATATCCAGCAATACGCGTGGTAAAATACATGTGGTTTGTTGGTAAAATAAGCAATGACATAGTATAAAACCTGTTTTCACGAACAAGCGTCTATATAGATTAACTGGAAGTACGCAGTATATCATCAGTGGAAAAGATGATCCGGAATATTTATGATGTATGGATATATGTCAATAATAGTTGCAAGGTGACTAGTAGAGCATGTGACAAGCCCAAAGGAACACACAGCAGTAGCTTCCCTGAAGGGATAGGAGCAAAGAAACCAAGAACCTAACAGAACCTCCCAATTCTTTTTTCTTTATTTTCTATATTCTATATTTACATTCCAAAGGCTTTCCCCTTTCCCAGTTCCCACCCACCATAGTTCCCATAGTTCCTCTCCCCCCCCAAATGTTCCCCAATCATTCCCCCTCCTCCCTCGGTTTCTTTACTAAACTGGATGCAATCTTTACAGGCCCAGGGTCCTCTCCTTTCTTCTTCTTGGGAATCATTTGACTTGCTATTTGTGTCTTGAGTATTTAGGGCTTCTGGGCTCATTAATATCCACTTATCAGTGATTGCATTTTATGTGCATCCTTTTGTGATTGGGTTAATTCACTCAAGATGATATTTTCCAGGTCTAACCATTTACCTACAAATTGCATGAATTCATTATTTTTAATTGCTGAGTAGTATTCCATTGTATAAATATACCACATTTTCTGTATCCATTCCTCCTTTGAGGGATATTTGGGCTCCTTCCAATTTCTGGCTATTATAAACAAGGCTGCTATATTTTTATTGGATATATAATTTATTTACATTTCATTTCCCTTTTTCTGGTTCCCTGCCTCCCAAAGGTCCCACATGCCCTTTTCCCTCCCCCAGTTTCTCCATCCAACCCTTCCCACTTCTATGTTCTGGTATTCCCCTACACTGATGCTTTGATCCTTTCCAGCACCAGTGTCCACTCCTTCCTTCTTGTTGGACATCATTTGCTGTGTGGATTGTGTCTTTGGTGTCCCAAGATTCTAGGCTAATACCCACTTATCAGTGACTGCATACCATGGGTATTCTTTTGAGACTGTGTTACCTCACTTAGTATGATGTTCTCCAGCTCCAACCATTTCTCTAAGAATTTCATGAATTCATTGTTTCTAATGGCTGAATAGTACACAATTGTATATATATACCACACTTTTGTATCCATTACTCCATTGAGGGACATTTGGGTTCTTTCCAGCTTCTGGCTGTTATAAATAAGGCTTCTATGAACATAGTGGAGCATGTATCCTTATTGCATGCTGGGGAATCTTCTGGGTATATGCCCAGGAGTGGTATGGCTGGGTCCTCCGGAAGTATCACGTCCAGTTTTCTGAGGAACTGCCAGACTGATTTCCAGAGTGATTGTACCAGCCTGCAGTCCCACCAGCAGTGGAAAAGTGTTCCTCTTTCTCCACATCCTCTCCAACACCTGATGTCTCCTGAGTTATTAACCTTAGCCATTCTGACTGGTGTGAGGTGAAATCTCAGGGTTGGTTTGATTGCATTTCTCTAATGACTAATGATGTTGAAAATTTTTCAAGGTGTTTCTCAGCCATCTAAATTTCTTCAGGTGGAAAGTCTTTGTTTAGCTCTGTACCCCATTTTTGGATAGGGTTATTTGGTTTTCTGGGGTCTACCTTCTTGAGTTCTTTGTATACATTGGATATTAGCCCTCTGTCAGATGTAGGTTTGGTGAAGATCTTTTCCCAATTTGTTGATGACTGATTTGTCCTTTTGACAGTCTTTTGCCTTACAGAAACTTTGTAATTTTATGAGGTCCCATTTGTCTATTCTTGATCTTAGAGCTTAAGCTATTGGTATTCTGTTCAGGAACTTTCCCCCTGAGCCAATGTCCTCAAGGGTCTTCCCCAGTTTCTTTTCTATTAATTTTAGTGTGTCTGGTTTTATGTGGAGGTCTTTGATCCACTTGGAGTTGAGCTTAGCACAAGGAGATAAGAGTGGATCAATTTTCATTCTACTATATGTTGAACTCCAGTTGAGCCAGCACCATTTGTTGAAAAGGCTATCTTTTTTCCACTGGATGTTTTCAGCTCCTTTGTCGAAGATAAATTGGCCATAGATGTGTGGGTTCAATTCTGGGTCTTCAATTCTATTCCACTGATCCACCTCCCTGTCACTGTACCAATACAATGCAGTTTTTAACACTACTGTTCTGTAGTATTGCTTGAGGTTTGGGATACTGATTACCCCAGAAGTTCTTTAACTGTTGATGATAGTTTTAGCTATCCTGGGTTTGGTTTTTTTTGTTGTTATTCCAGATGAATTTGAGAATTGCTCTTTCTAACTCTATGAAGAACTGAGTTGGGATTTTGATGGGGATTGCATTGTTGAGGTCTATCATGTGAGCAATTATATGGTCGATTTTGGAGAATTAACATAATGTGCTGAGAAAAGGGTATATTCTTTTGCTTTAAAATGAAATGTTTTACACACACACACACACACACACACACACACACACACACACACATATATATATATATGTTAAATCCAATAGGTCCAGTGCTTCAAAAACAACATGGTGGTTTCATTAGTTGCTGAAAAAGCATTTGACAAAAATCAGAATCCTTTCATGCTAAATGTCTTGGAAAGAACAGGAATTCAATGCCCATACCTAAACATAGTAAAAGCAATATACAGCAAACCAATAGTCAACATCAAATTAAATGGAGAGAAACTTGAAGCAATCCCACTAAAACCATGGACTAGACAAGGCTTCCACCTCTCTCCATATCTTTTCAATATAATGCTTGAAGTTCTAGCTAGAGCAATTAGACAACATAAGGAGGTGAAAGGGATACAAATTGGAAAGGAAGAAGTCAAACTATCACTATCTGCAGATGATATCATAGTATACATTGATGCACAACGTCAGTAAAGTGGATGGTTATAAAATCAAATTCAAGCAAATCAGTAGCCTTCCTATTCTCAAAGAATAAGCAGGCTGAGAAAGAAATTACAGAAATAACACCGTTCACAATAGCCACAAACAATATAAAGTATCTTGAAGTAACTCTAACGAAACAAGTGAACTATCTGTATGACAAGAACTTCAGGTCTTTGAAGAGTGAACTTGAAGACCGCAGAAAATGGAAAAATCTTCCATGTTCGTGGGTTGGCAGGATTAATATAGTGAAAATGGCCATCTTACCAAAAGCAATCTACAGATTCAATGGAATCTCCATCAAAATCCCAACTCAATTCTTCATAGAGTTAGAAGGAACAATTATCAAATTCATTTGGCATAACAAAAAAACCCAGGATAGCTAAAACTATTCTCTACAGTAAAAGAGCTTCTGGGAGAATCAGTATACCAGACCTCAAGCAGTACTACAGAGCAATAGTGTTAAAAACTGCATGATATTGGTACAGTGACAGGCAGGTAGAGCAATGGATTAGGATTGAAGACCCAGAAATGAACCCACACACCTATGGTCACTTGATCTTTGACAAAGGAGCTAAAACCATTCAGTGGAAAAAAAGATAGCCTTTACAACAAATGGTGCTACTTCAACTGGAGGTCAACATGCAAAAGAATGCGAATTGATCCATTCTTATCTCCTTGTACTTAGCTCAACTCCAAGTGGATCAAGGACCTCCACATAAAACCAGACACACTGAAACTAATAGAAGAGAAACTGGGGAAGACCCTTGAGGACATGGGTACAGGGGAATAATTACTAAACAGAACACCAATAGCTTATGCTCTAAGGTCAAGAATAGACAAATGGGACCTCATAAAATTACCAAGTTTCTGTAAGGCAAAGGAAACTGTCAAGCGTACAAAATGGCAACCAAAAATAGGGAAAGGATCTTCACCAACCCTAAATATGACAGAGGGCCAATATCCAATATATACAAAGAACTCATTGCAAAATGGTAAAACCGCTCTGGAAATCAGTTTGGCAGTTCCTCAGAAAATTGGGCATGTCACTTCCAGAGGACCCTGGCATACCATTCCTGGGCATATACCCAGAGGATTCCCCTGCATACAATAAAGACACATACTCCACTATGTTTATAGCAGCCTTGCTTATAATAGCCAGATATTGGAAGGAGCCCAGATATCCCTCAAAGGAGGAATGGATACAGAAAATGTGGTATATTTATACAATGAAATACTACTCAGCAATTAAAAATAATGAATTCTTTAAGGTGTTTCTCAGCCATCCGAATTTCTTCAGGTGAAAAGTCTTTGTTTAGCTCTGTACCCCACTCCTGGATAGGGTTATTTGGTTTTCTGGGGTCTAACTTCTTGAGTTCTTTGTATATATTGGATATTAGCCCTCTGTTGGATGTGGGGTTGGTGAAGATCTTTTCCCAATTTGTTGGTTGCCGATTTGTCCTTTTGACAGTGTCTTTTGCCTCACAGAAACTTTGTAATTTTATGACGTCCCATTTGTCTCTTCTTGCTCTTAGAGCAGAAGCAATTGGTGTTCTGTTCAGGAACTTTCCCCCTGAGCCAATGTCTTCAAGGGTCTTCCCCAGTTTCTTTTCTATTAGATTTAGTGTGTCTGGTTTTATGTGGAGGTCCTTGATCCACTTGGAGTTGAGCTTAGTGCAAGGAGATAAGAGTGGATCGATTCTCATTCTTCTATATGTTGACCTCCAGTTGAGCCAGCACCATTTGTTGAAAAGGCTATCTTTTTTCCACTGGATGTTTTCAGCTCCTTTGTCAAAGATCAATTGGCCATAGATGTGTGGATTCAATTCTGGGTCTTTGATCCTATTCGATTGATCTGCCTCCCTGTCACTGTACCAATACCATGCAGTTTTTAATACTACTGCTCTGTAGTATTTCTTGAGGTCCAGGATATTGATTCCCCCAGAAGTTCTTTTACTGTTGATGATAGTTTTAGCTATCCTGGGTTTTTTGTTATTCCAGATGAATTTGAGCATTGCTCTTTCTAACTCTATGAAGAACTGAGTTGGGATTTTGATGGGGATTGCATTGAATCTGTAGATTGCTTTTGGCAAGATTGTCATTTTAACTATATTAATCCTGCCAACCCACAAGCATGGAAGATTTTTAAATTTTCTGAGGTCTTCTTCCATTTCCTTCCTCAGAGACCTGAAGTTTTTGTCATATAAATCTTTACTTGTTTGGTTAGAGTCACACCAAGATACTTTATATTGTTTGTGGCTATTGTGAAGGGTGTCATTTCCCTAATTTCTTTCTTGGCCTGCTTATCCTTTGCGTATAGGAAGGCTACTGATTTGCTTGAGTTGATTTTATAACCAGCCACTTTGCTGAATTTGTTTATCAGCTGTAGGAGTCCTCTGGTGGAGTTTTTTGTCGTCACTTAAGTATACTATCATATCATCTGCAAATAGTGATAGTTTGACTTCTTCCTTTTCGATTTGTATCCCTTTGACTTCCTTATGTTGTCGAATTGCTCTAGCTAGTACCTCAAGTACTATATTGAAGAGATATGATGAGAGTGGGCAGCATTGTCTAATCCGTGATTTTAGTGGGATTACTTCAAGTTTCTCTCCGTTTACCTTGATGTTGGCTATTGGTCTGCTGTAAATTGCTTTTACTATGTTTAGATATGGCCCTTGAATTCCTGTTCTTTCCAAGACTTTTAGCATGAAAGGATGCTGAATTTTGTCAAATGATTTTTCAGCATCCAATGAGATGACCATGTGGTTTTTTTCTTTGATTTAGTTTATGTAGTGGATTACGTTGATGGATTTCCATATATTGAATCATCCCTGCATCCCTGGGATGAAGCCAACTTGATCATGGTGAATGATTGTTTTGATGTGTTCTTGGATTCGGTTGGCATGTATTTTATTTAGTATTTTTGCATCGATATTCATAAGAGAAGTTGGCCTGTAGTTCTCTTTCTTAGTTGGATCTTTGTGTGGTTTTGGTATCAGGGTAATTGTGGCTTCATAGAATGAGTTGGGTAGTGTTCCTTTTGTTTCTATTTTGTGGAATAGTTTGAAGAGTATCGATATCAGGACTTCTTTGAAGGTCTGATAGAATTCTGCACTAAACCATCTGGTCCTGTGCTTTTTTTGGTTGGAAGACTTTCTATGACCCCTTCTATTTCTTTGCGGGTATGGGTATGTTTAGACGATCTATTTGATCCTGGTTTAATTTTGGAATTTGGTATCTCTCTAGGAAATTGTCTATTTCCTCCAGATTCTCCAATTGTGTTGATTATAGGCTTTTGTAGTAGTATCTGATGATTTTTTGAATTTCCTCAGTTTCTGTTGTTATATCTCCCTTTTCATTTCTAATTTTGTTAATTTGAATACTGTCTCTGTGCCCTTTGGTAAGTCTGGCTAGGGGTTTATTTATCTTGTTGATTTTCTCAAAGAACCAGTTCCTGGTTTTGTTGATTCTTTGTATGGTTCTCTTTGTTTCAACTTTATTGATTTCAGCTCTGAGTTTGATGATTTCCTGTCTTCTACTCTTCCTGGGTGAAATAGCTTCTTTTTGTTCCAGAGCTTTCAGGTGTGCCGTTAACTTGCTTGTTAACCTGAAGAAATTTGGATGGCTGAGAAACACCTTAAAATATGTTCAACATCATTAGTCATTAGAGAAATGCAATCAAAACAACCCTGAGGTTTCACCTCACACCAGTCAGAATGGCTAAGATCAAATACTCAGAAGACATCAGGTGTTGGAGAGGATGTGGAGAAAGAGGAACACTCCTCCACTGCTGGTGGGACTGCAAGCTTGTACAACCACTCTGGAAATCAGTCTGGCGGTTCCTCAGAAAACTGGACATGATACTTCCAGAGGACCCAGCCATACCACTCCTGGGAATATACCCAGAAGATTCCCCAGCATGCAATAAGGATACATGCTCCACTATGTTCATAGCAGCCTTATTTATAATAGCCAGAAGCTGGAAAGAACCCAGATGTCCCTCAATGGAGTAATGGATACAAAAAAAATGTGGTATATATACACAATGGAGTACTATTCAGCCATTAGAAACAATGAATTCATGAAATTCTTAGAGAAATGGATGGAGCTGGAGAATGTCATACTAAGTGAGGTAACCCAGTCTCAAAAGAATACCCATGGTATGCAGTCACTGATAAGTGGGTATTAGCCTAGAATCTTGGAACACCAAAGACACAATTCATGTACCAAATGATGTCTGACAAGAAGAAAGGACTGGACACTGGTGCTGGAAAGGATCAAGGCATCAGTGTAGGGGAATACAAGAACAGGGAAGAGGAAAGGGGTGGAAGAGGGAGCACGGGGAGGGAAAAGGGCATGTGGGACCTTTGGTGGGTGGGGAGCCAGAAAAAGGGAAATTGTAAATATCGAATATATCCAATAAAAAAATAGATATTCCAAAAAAAAGAGAAAGAATTGGAAGCCAAGACAAAAACAAACAAACAAACAAACAAACAAAAAAACAAAAACCAAAAACTCAAGAGACAGCAAGTGCTGGTGAGGATGTGGAGAAAGAGGAACACTCCTACACTCAAAAAAAATTATGAATTCATGCAATTTGTAGGTAAATGGTTAGATCTGGAAAATATCCTAAGTGAGTTAACCCAATCACAAAAGAATACACATGAAATGCAATCACTGATAAGTGGATATTAATGAGCCCAGAAGCCCTAAATACTCAAAGCACAATTAGCAAGTCAAATGATTCCCAAGAAGAAGAAAGGAGAGGACCCTGGGCCTGAAAAGTTTGGATCCAATTTTGTAGACCCAGAACAGAGAAATCGTGTAGCGGGGATGATTGGGGAATAGTTGGGGCGGGGGGAGGACTTATGGGACGTATGGTGGGGGGCGGACTGGGAAAGGGGAAAGCCTTTGGAATGTAAACAAAGAATATAGAAAATAAAAATTAAAAAAAAAATTGCATACAGAGCTAAACAAAGAATTTTCACCTGAAGAACTTCAGATGGCTAAGAAGCATCTTAAGAAATGTTCAACATCATTAGTCATTAGGGAAATGCAAATCAAAACAACCGTGAGATTCTACCTCACACTAGTCAGAATGGCTAAGATTAAAATCTCAGGCAACAGCAGGTGTTGGCGAGGATGTGGAGAAAAAGGAACACTCCTCCACTGCTGGTGGGAATGCAAGCTGGTACCACCACTCTGAAAATCAGTCTGGTGCTTCCTCAGAAAACTGGACAGGACACTTCTGGTGGACCCTGCTATACCATTCCTGGGCATATAGCCAGAGGATTCCCCAGCATGTAATAAGGATACATGTTCCACTATGTTCATGGCAGCCCTATTTATAATAGCCAGAAGCTGGAAAGAACCCAGATGTCCCTCAGTGGAGGAATGGATACAAAAAATATGGTACATATACACAATGGAGTACTATTGAGCCATTAGAAACAATGAATTCATGAACTTCTTAGACAAATGGATGGAGCTGGAGAACATCAACCTAAGTGAGGTAACCCAATCTCAAAAGAACTCTCATTGTATGCACTCACTAATAAGCAGATGTTAGCCTAGATGACTGGAATATCTAAGACACAATCCACATATTAAATGATGTCCAAGAAGAAGGAAGGAGTGGCCCCTGATTCTGGAAAGTCTTAGTGTAGCAGTGTAGGGAAATATAGAACAGGGAAGAGGGCTTATGGGCCTTTCGGGGAGAAGGGAGCCAGGAAAGGGGGAAATCATATGAAATGTAAATAAAGAATATATCCAATAATAAAAAGAAGTATAAAAAGAAAGAAAGAAAGAAAGCAAATTGAATAAGTAAGGAGAATAAAATCACAAAGAAGGGTTCCATCATTATTTCTGGTTCAGTTCTTCCTTGGTCTCCTGCCCTGGTTTCCCTTAGTGATGGACTATGACCAGGAAATATAAGATAAAATAAACCTTTGCCTCCTCCCCCCACCCCCGCCAAAAAAAAAATCTTAATGATAAATTACAAGCCTTTAGAGTTTTGATTTTACCAGGACCTAGGATTTGTGACCCCTGAACTCAGGGGGTGGATGGCTGGAAATGCGAACAGAATCCAGGAAAACCACCTAGATGGGCCTTCGCTGCATGGGGCTAGCCATGGAGGTGAGACCTCTAGGCCAAAGAGTAACCAGAGTTAATGAGGGATGGCGCCTCTATTTTATTTCATGCAATGGTTATTGTAATATTATATGTAATTTTGTAACATTTATCTAATATAAAAGACTTAATAGGAATGATGGTTTAGACATTTGAAAACAATCAATAAATTCAGAATGCCTACCAGAAAACCAGGTAGGTTGCCTGCAGACCTTCCTCTCCTCTTCTTTCTTTTTCTTGAAGGCCTAATAGCTCAGTCTCACCCCTAGTGCTGAAACAGATGATCAACTGCATCCTCCTTTCCTCTCTAACTAAATTGCCTATGGATCCCATAGATCATTCTCTCCTAACCCCCATTCCTCCACTGTTGCTGTGTACAGCCTCTAACACCATCCAGCATTTCCTATGAACAGACCAGAGGAGCAGGCCAGTAAAACAAGCAACACACCACCAACACACTCTGAAAATCCAGAGAGGAAACAGAAATCAAGAAACAAAATACTCACTCAACAAAGACAAACCCAGAAATCAGCATGTTGACCTATCCATCATCAACATCATAAGCATCAGCATCACCACACATACACACACCCAAATACCTAGATGCTCCCATAAGAGCACAATAACAGCAATCACACTGTGTGATGTGGTTATCCTGCCACCACAGGCCCAGAATCAACTAACAAAGCTGAAGGACAAGAAAAAGACGTTAAAACCGACTCTATGAAGATGCTATAGGTCTTTAAAGAGGAAAAGAATAAATCCATCAAAGATGAACATTAAAAGACAAATAGGAAATGAAAACCAAGAAAACCTTAAAACCAAGAAAATACAAACAATTAAAGGCAATAAATACAACTATTAAAACCTGAAAGTGAAAATAGATACAATAAAGAAAACACAAACTGACCTTATTTATAATAGCCAGAAGCTAGAAAGAACGCAGATGTCCCTCAACAGAGGAATGGATACAGAAAATGTGGTATATTTACACAATGGAGTACTATTTAGCTATTAAGAACAATGAATTCATGAAATTCTTAGGCAAATGGCTGGAACTAGAAAATGTCATCCTGAGTGAGGTAACCCAATCAGAAAAGAACACACATGGTATGTACTCACTGATAAGTGGATATTAGCCCAAAAGCTCTGAATACCCAAGATACAATTCACAGACCACATGAAGCTCAAGAAGATGGAAGACCAAAGTGTGGGTGATTTGGTTCTTCTGAGAAGGGGAACAAAATGTTCACAAGGAGCAAATATGTAGATAAAGTGTAGAGCAGAGAATGAAGGAAAGGCCATGCAGAGACTGTACCACATGGGAGTTCTTTACATATACAGTCACCAAACCCTGATACTATCGTCAATGCCAAGAAATGCTTGCTAAAAGGATCTTGATGTGGCTGTCTCCTGAGAGGCCATGCCAGAGCCTTACAAATACAGAGGCAGATGCTCGCACCCAACCATTGGACTTAGCGCAGGATACCCAATTCAGGAATTCAGAAAGGACTATAGGAGCTGAAGGGGATTGCAACTTCATAGGAAGAACAACAATATCAACCAACCAGAAACCCCAGAACTCACAGGGACTAAGCCACAACCAAGGGGTACACATGGCTCTAGCTGCATATGTAGCAGAGGATTGCCTTGTCAGGCATCAATGGGAGGAGAGGCCCTTGGTCCTATGAAGGCTTGATAGATGCCCCAATGTAGGGTACCGAGGGTGGGGAAGTGGGAGTGGGGTGGGTGGAAGAACACCCTCATAGAAGTAGGGGGATAGAGTATTGGATAGGGGCTACCCAGCAGGGAGGAAACTGGGAAAGGGGATAACATTTGAAATATAAAGAATATACCTAATGTAAAAAAGAAAGAAAGAAAGAAAGAAAGAAAGAAAGAAAGAAAGAAAGAAAGAAAGAAAGAAACAAAGAAAGAAACAAAGAAACAAAGAAAGAAAGAAAGAAAGAAAGAAAGAAAGAAAGAAAGAAAGAAAGAAAGCACAAACTGGAGAAATCTGGGAAACAAATTATTTATGAATTAGAACAAGAAGTACAGAGGTATATTTCACCAAGAAATACAGAAGATGAATGACCCAAGACATCCAGGACTACACAGAAAAACACTGTCTTGAAAAAAATAAAAAATAAAGGTCTAGGGGAGAGAGATAAACTTAGGCATTGAAAGCATAATATCAGAAATGGATGGTCATAGAAAATGTTGTCTAAAAGATTCCTGGCATAAAACATCTAGGAAATTTGGTTCACTGTGTAAAGACCTAACATAGTTAATAATAATAATAATAATAATAATAATAATAATAATAATAAAGGAAGGAGAAGAATCTCATCTCAGATGCCCAAAAAATATTTTTAGTGAAATCATAAAAGAAAAAGTTCCTAACCTAAAGCAAAAAATTCTTAAAATGTACAAAAAGCATATAGAATGCTAACTCGATTGGACCATAAAAGGAAGTCCCCTCATCACATAATCATCAAAGCACTAAACATACAAAACAAGAAAAAATATTAAAGGTGCAAAAGGAAAAGACTAAGTAATATATAAAAATAAGCCTTCCACAGAATTCTCAATGGAAAGTCTAGAAGACAGAAGAACCTGAACAGATGTGCTCCAGTCTCTAGGAGACCACAGGGGCCAGCCCAGAGTACTATGTGCATAAAAAACATGAATCAGCATAGATGGAGAAAATAAGATATTCCATAATAAAGCCGAATTTAATCAACATCTAGCCACAAATCCAGCCCTACAGAAAGTCTTAGAAGAAAACTCTACCAAAGGGGGTTAACTACATCCATGAAAATGCAGGAACTAAAAAATCTCACACAAGAAAAAAAGAAGAAGAAGAAAAGCAAAATTATTGTACAGAATGAAAGAGATACTAAGAGGAAAGTGCATAGCACTTAATTCCTACATTAAAACCTGGAAAGATTTCATACTATCAACCTAACAAAACACTTGAAAGCTCTAAAACAAAAGAAGTAAGCACACCTAAGAAAAGTAAAGATGGCAAGAAGTAATCAAACTTAAAGCTGAAATCAATAAAATAGAAGCAAAGAGAATACAAAGGCACTTGGGAGGCAGAGGCAGGCGCATTTCTGAGTTCGAGGCCAGCCTGGTCTACAGAGTGAGTTCTAGGACAGCCAGAGCTATACAGAGAAACCCTGTCTGGAAAAACCGAGAGAGAGAGAGAGAGAGAGAGAGAGAGAGAGAGAGAGAGAGAGAGAGAGAGAGAGAGAGAGAATTCAAAGTATTAATGAAACAAAGAGTTGCTTTCTTGAGAAAATCAACAAGAGAGACAAGCCCTTATACTAACTAGGGTAAGGACAGAGAGTATCCAAATAAAATCAGCAAATGAAGAAACAAACACCAAAGGAATCCAGAGAATCAAAGAACATACTTTAAAAAACAAAACAAAACTATAAAGGGAAAGCAGTCCTATGTGCTGGGGGCATGGAGGGAAGAGTTCCCAAAAGCTAACAGGGCAGGATAGATAAAACATTCATTTAGAATGTGCTAACTCAGGAATGCTGGAGGGGAGTGTATGCTAGCTGCACACGGAGGTTTAGTGCCTAGACATTGAACTAGTAAAGGCATATCAAGATTAGCTGGTGTGATGGTTTGTATATGATTGGCCCAGGAAATAAACCTATTAGGAGGTGTGGCCTTGTTGGAGTAGGTGTGTCACTGTGGGTGTGGGCTTAAGACCCTCCCCCTGGCTGCCTGGAAGTCAGTCTAGCACTAGCAGCCTTTAGAAGAAGATGTAGAACTCTCAGCTCCTCCTGTACCATATCTGCCTGGATGCTGCCATGTTTCTGCCTTGATGACAATGGACTGAACCTCTGAGCCTGTAAGCCAACCCCAATTAAATGTTGTCTTTTATAAAACTTGCATTGGTCATGGTGTCTGTTCACAGCAGTAAAACCTTAACTAAGACAGCTGGCATGTGTGTGTCTTTCAGGAATACAGAGAGCTCTTTTGGTTGGTGGCTAGAGGCTCAATCACCTGCTGAAAGGGAGCACAGAATTTGAGAATATATATAAGTCACCCGAGGAAACTCCTTCAGCTGATAAACATTTTCAATCAAGCAGCAGGTTACAAGGTTAACTCAAAAAAAGAGAAAAAAAAACCTAAGAGCCTACAGACACAATGAAATCATCAACAAAATTTAAACCCAATTCTTTACAGATATTCAAAGGACAATTTTCAACTTCATATGAAAAAATAAAATAAAACAATTCTAAACAATAAAATAACCACTATGTCTGATTTCAAATTGTACTAAAAAACTGTAGTAATAAAAACTGCATGATACTGGCATAAAAACAGACATGTTGATCAATGAAATTAAATTGTAGGTACTAACATAAATACAAACACATATAGACACCTTTTTTTGTTTTGTTTTTGTTTTTGTTTTATAAAGAAAGCAGAAACACACACTTGAATAAAGACAGCATGTTCAACAAATGATGCTGGTCAAGCTGGATAGATGCAGATAGAATAATAACGCAAATAGATCCAGATTTATCACCATGCACAAGTCTAAGTGGATCAAAGACCTTAATATACAACTATATAAACTGAACAATAGAGAGAAAACCAAGAGTAGCACTGAATGCTTTGACAGAGAATGCAGCTTTCTGAGCAGAACACTGATAGTTCAGGCACCAGGATCAACAATTTACAAATGGATTCACATGAAACTGAAAAGCTTCCTTAAGGCAAAGGACCCTATCATTCAGACAAAGTGGCAGGCTAGAGAAAAAGAAAAGATGTTTACCAACACATTCTATAAAGGACTACTATCCAAAATATGGAAAGGACTCAAGAAGCTAGATATCAAAAAATCCCATTTAAAACGAGGTATAGATTTAAACAGAGAAGTCTAACTAGAGAAATCTCAAATGATTGAGAAGCACTTAAAGAAATGCTCAATATCCTTAGCCATCAGGGAAATGTAAATCAAAACTTCTTTGAGATTCCATCTTACACCTGTCAGAATGGCTAAGATCAATGTCTCAAGTGACATCTCACAGTGGCGAGGATGTGGAGCAAGAGAAACACTCCTCCATTGCTGGTAGGAGTGCAAACTTGTACAACTACTATGGAAATCAATATGGTGGTTCCTCAGAAAATTGAGAATCGATCCACCTCAAATTCAGCTACCATACCACTCTTGTGCACATACCCAAAGAATGCTTCATCCTACTGCAAATTCTTTCTCAATCATGTTCATTGTGCCAGCTGATGTCTGATTTGACTTAAGGGCTGCTCTGTGAAAAGAAACTTCTACCTGACACTTCTTTGGTAACCAAGAATCAGAGAGTAAATAACCGAAAGGCCTAAGGTGAAGCCAAACATGACTGATCTTTAAAAACAAAACAAACAAAAAAAATAAAAAAATACTCTGAATGATATTCTGTTTACTCATAGATCTGTGCCTTATCTAGCCATCATCAAAGATGATGTAGGAGTAGATGAGAGCAGATAAAATATCTACCACAACCAGACATTATGCAGAGTGACTGTAATTAGAGTACTCCTTTAAATCCCTCCCCTCAGAGGGAGCTCAGGGAATCCTCAGTAGAGAAGGTGGAAAGATTGTAAGAGTCAGGGTGGATGAAGGATAGCAGGAACACGGCTCTCTGATTTAACTAAGCAAGCTGAATACGAACTCATCCAGACTGAAAGCACGGGACCCACATGGGTTTATAAGAGGTTCTCTGTGTATATTTTATAGCTTACTATTAGCTTACTATTTTATGGGACTCCTCACTGTGAGAACAAGTAGGTCTCTCTCTTTTGTCTGCTCTTGGGAATCATTTCCTACTGTTGGATTGTCATGTCCAACTTCAATCTGTAAGTTTTTGCTTCATTTTATTATATCATATTTCTTCATATTTGGCTGTTATCTCTTAGAAGCCTGTTCTTTTCTAATGAGAGACAAAACAGAGTAGATCTAGAGGGGAGGAGGAGTGGAAGAACTGAGAAGAGTAGAGGGGAAACTGGAGAATGTCATCCTGAATGAGGTGACCCAATCACAAAAGAACACACATGGTATGCACTCACTTATAAGGCAATATTCGCCCAGAAGCTCAGAATACCAAGACACAATCCACATATCAAATGATGCCCAAGAAGAAGGAAGGAGAGGAACCTGGTCCTGGAAAGGCTCAGTGCAGCAGTGTAGGGGATTACCAGGACAGGGAAGCAGGAGGGGGTTGATTGGGGAATAGGGAGGGAAGAGGGTTATGGGACTTTCAGAGAGGGGGGAACCAGGAAAGGGGAAATCATTTGAAATGTAAATAAAGAATGTATCTAATAAAAAATTTTAGATATCATCAAAAAATCAGATTTTTTTGCAATAATAGGTCTTATATCCAGTAATTTCTTAATCTCACCATATATAAAATAGGGATAACAACCCCTTACATGGTAGCAGATTAAATGCAGTCTTATGAGATACTAGTAGCACATTATCTGTCAATTTTACAAGTATTATCCACTCTGGACATCAGTTGGTTGGCATTTTATAACATCAACTTATCCTTTCCAACCCATAAAACCACCCATTGAGCAACAATAAAAATGATCCTCATAGAATATTTCATGTCTTATTTTACTGTACTAGCACATGAATAATTCATAAAATATAGAATGTTAGAGAACACTGCCCCCCCATCTCTCTTTCTACACACACACACACACACACACACACACACACACACACACACACTTTGGAGAGGAATGATACATTTATTAGGAGCAGGGTGTTTAGTAAAAAGCCATCACCTCATCCATGCAGAGCGAGGACTCCTGTGGGTGAGAGGCAGTGGGGATGGTGAGGAGGAGTAGGATTAAGAACTAACAACAAAAATCATAGTCTCCTGTGAATCTATAATGCCTCAAACAGTGACCATTCATTGAGCATCTTTGATTGACGTTTTCTACTTTGGCAAATGATTATCCACCGATACTTCAAAACTTTACATTTTCCTTTATTAATAGGACAACTTCCCCCTATAATGATTGTTATACACATGGATCACCAAAGTATTGAGTTAGTTATTTATTGTTTCTTACTGTGACAAGCTAACTGATAAAAGATGTTTAAGGGGCGGAAGGTTTTGTTTTTGTTTTTGTTTTTTTGTTTTTGTTTTTTTCTGTTTTGCAGTAGGAGTTGTTTATTTCCTTATGGCAGGGAGACGCGGAAGGAGGGGCAAAGGCGTGGTTGCTGGAACAAGAGGATGACTACCTACTTCCCCTGCATCTGGCATCATGGAATCATGGAAGGAATCATGGAAGGAAAAGAGAATGAGAACAAGCTGTAGAATATCAAGGTCCTGTACCAGTGGCCTGCATCCTTCAGCGAGGCTTCACCTCCTAAGGCTATACAAACTCTCCAAACAGCCCCAGTAGCTGGGGACATAGTATTCCAACTTGTGAGCACATGCGGGCCGTATCACGTTTATAGTACAAATGGTTTTAACATGCAGAAAATTCAGCATTACCATCTGAATGTACAAGTCCATGCACTAATAATCCCATTACCTTGGGCAGTCTACATCAAAACGTTTTCTCAAGATCCCCAAAACAAAACAGAAGTGTCTACAGTTCTGAATAAAGAGTGAACCCAGTGAGAAAAACTGGGCCTTAATCATTGTTGATGCCTGCTCTAACACCTCCATGGCTGTCAGGGAAGAGTTGAGAAAAAGAGGTGGGCGATCAGACATATCAAGTACTGGAGTATCAGCCATTGATATCACAAGCACCATCTCCCCTTGACAGAACTTTATATCCCTTGTATCATAATGCAGATAATATGTTCCGAGAACAGGTCTTTTACTGAGACAAGAAATATATAATAGTTCAACCTAAGTAGAAAAATTTCAAACTTTCATTCAATAATAAGGCATGAAGCATTGCAGTCGCTTAGAGAGATTTATGTGCAGTTTTATTATTACTGCTTCTCATAGCCTACTGGTGTTCTCTGATTCATGAGGCAATTTCAAATGCAACAAAAAGAGTCTCTGTTGTTTCTAGTCACAGCAAATGCTATTATAGCTAACAATTAGGTAGTAGAATCAACTGTCATAACAAAAAGAAATAGCTATTATTAGCCCCCCCAAATGCCTTTGTGTGTACTTTCCATCACATACAAATAGCTGAGACACGTACAATTTTAACACAAAGCTATTTGCAAACAGCTAAAGACTACACCTTTAGAATTACTGTGGCTTAATGCAATGTCTTATGTATTATAAATGCTAATTTCATTATTTGAATAGACGATATGTGCTTTAGTGGAGTTGTTTCGATTTTGGCCAATAAGCATTTATTTAATATGTAATAATAACTTACATATATCTTACATTTTATGGAGAAATGGATTTTATTGAGGCAGTATATAATACATTTCACATTATATAGAAGAATATGGTGATTTTGGAAATACTTGGTGGGAAAATAAAATAATGTAACATGATGCACTAGTTTGCTTTCTGTCACACGAGTGGTATAGAAAGTTTCTTTTTCATAATCCAGGACAGAATATTTACAGGGCAGTCCTTAATTCATGCCATCCTTTCCTATTTCTTCTCAAAACACCAATGACCTCAACCTAGATCTCCTGATTAGAACAATAGTTTTTTAAACAATAGAACATTTGTTCTGAGAATTGACTATATATTATTCTGCATGTGGCAATTTAGAGGGAGAGTGTGGTTCCACATGTTTGAGATCAAGAAATAGTGATAGAGAAAGACATGTAGAAGGAAGCCCATAGGCAACTTAACACAAGATATATGGAACTCAAAGCATGTTCAACTCTTAATCCATTGAGACATTATGCCAAATGATATTTTAGAGTTTACTACAGTCAATGGCTTCATATTTAGTTTTCTCTACCCTTGAACATCTTTATCCTCTACATTATTGATCTTTTAAAGAAGGCTTTAGATAATTATAAACAATGAAAAACAATAATCTCTTCAGGCTACATAGAGAAAAGATAAAAGTATATCACCATTTAAAAGCATTCATACCAAAACTCTCAATTGATTCAACATAATGGTTTCTTTTGCTTAAATTTCATTCTCCTATATAGTGAAACATGACCAATTTTGTTTAACTTGATTTTCTGTTACCACAAGATGCCTCAGGAGACCTAGAAAGTCACTTGGATATCTGTTCTTATTTCTCTATGCTCATTTACCATGAAAGATATTAATTATTAAACATTCAAAGAGATTAAGGAATCACAAAGTTACTTTCAGTAAAAGTATTTAATAATAATGTTGAAATGTATTCTGTCTTGCTTCTTAAAAATCATCCTAATTATTCTATCAGGAATTATAATACAAGGGCTAGTAAGATAGCTCAGTGGTTAAGCATACTGGTTGATTTTCCAGAGGACACAAGTTTAATACCCAGCACCCAAATAGTGGTTCACAATCATCCTTAAAATCTGTTTCAGAATAATCTGAAAGCCTCTTCTGGCCCGCAGTGATAACAGGCACACACATACTGTTCATATATATGTGCAGGCAAAATATACATATATAAAATAAAACAAATATATCACTAAGTAAAGAGAAATTTAAACAACTAGAATGCACATTTAAATATACTTTGACAGTCCATACAAAATTTTAACATTAATATTAGTGTCCAAACAACACAGATACAAATGTTTTTATCAAGCCTTGGCACTTACATTTATTCCTGAAATTTTTTTTCATTTTTTCATCCACTTAAGTGCCTGAGAGTATATAAACTCCTCCATCAAATTCATGCTCATTTTTAAATTAGAAATTTTTCTACTTGAGCAAGAAAATGTTAATATTTCAGGAATATTTCTTGTTATTCAGCATTGGAAACTATATAAAACAAATTCCATGATTGTATTTTGTTTCGTTTTCTCTTGTTTTGCTTTTTTGTTTTTGTTGTTGTTGTTTGCTTGTTTTATGTCTTAATGAATTTTGTTGGTGGTGGTAGCTTTATTTTGATTTTGAATCTTGGATTTTGCTTTGGAATAGAAAAAAACAAAGTTGGGTGGTAGAGAGAAGTGTGTAGAATAGTGGGGAAGAGTTGGGAAGAGATAGAGGCGGAGAAATGATGTGATTAAAATATATTGACAGTATGAAAAACCTTGATGAAAATAAATATATTAAAAATCATACAATATTTAATAAATTTGAGTATTTTACGTAAGTTGTTCAAGTATGATAAGATCATATTTTTAAAAAAAAAATACTATTCTAGAGGCCAGTGAGATAGATGACTCAGAGAGTAAAGGCAATTGTGAACAAGACTTCCAACCTCAGTTTGATGGCTGGAAACTACAAGCGAAGTGGAGAGAAGGCAGCAATGTAGCTTCCCTCGGACTCTCAAGTGCATCCTTAGATGGCCCTACCTCACATACATAAAAACACAAGGAATAATGTAAAATGAAGTGTGTGTTGCTGCGTGGGGAAAATTTGTGGGTATAATGTTAAAAACAAATAATACCTTAGATTACTTTTGAATGTAATCTAAGGAGATAATAAAGTGGAATTTGGTGTGTTTTATCTGCTCCAAAGGAGAGAAGAAAATTGCTAAATAAAGATGGCCTTTATAAAATATATACTACCTGTTCTATGAGCAATAATGGAAATAACCTAAACTTAGTGTTTTTACCTTTCACTGAACATTTTCATTGCACATGGTGCCGTGCTACATATTGGCATTTTCATAAAAATATGTATTGTACATTGAACCTATCTATATTTCCCACACACCACAGTCAATTCACCTCTTCTCCTCCCCCACCCCATTAGTCACATGTGTCCTATTTTCATGTTCTGTATACACACATGATTTTATGCAACTATATAAAATCTATGGAATATATGATATTTTTTGTTCTGATACTTTTAATTCATTGTGATAGCTGCTCAATTCCTTCAGATCTCTTACAAATACCATGCCTTGCTCTTATTTATTTGTGAAGAGTGCCTTGTGTATGCTTACTTTTCCTTTATCCATTTCTCATGAGCAATCAGATTGCCTCTAAAACTTAACTATTATTACTACCTATTAGTGCTGCAATGAGCATTGGTATGCATGTTTCTCCATGATATATTGACTTTTAATTATGTTGGCAGTCTAATCTTAAGTAGACGAAGTCAAGGAGAGATGGAGATGCTTGAAACCTTTTGAAGAGCAAGCAGGGCTGAAGGAGCAAGCATGAGATTGCTTACATCTGAGAGCAACTACAGAATAGTGTGAGGTAATGGTTTAAGTATAATGCAGAGTCACTTAGCATCCCAAAGCTCCATTTGAGCCCAGGGTGTTTTCAGCAGCAGTAACAAACTGTGTTGGATGCCCACATAGACTTGTGTCAGCCACTCTTAGCTCACACACCAAGAACTGCTGAGCAGTATTAAACATCAAAGTAGCTGCATTCAATCAAAGTATAGTAGACAATGGAGAAGAACATTAGCTTTGTTAAAATTGAAGAAACGAATAACTGAACATAACCTCATGAATTATGGATGCTATCAAGTTCTCTGACAGATTCAATTCCCAAGTCGATCCTTGCAACTTGTCTTATGTGACCTGGAGTAGTGATGATCAAATGCTTTATTATTCCAAATACAATCTTAAGGGAAATAAAAGAGGACATGGTTAATAACTGTGCTTAAAAAAAACCTAGACATAGATGTAGATTGTCTCAGATATTTTGAGATTCCTGAAATATATCCTGTAACTAGAGGACATAGATGTTTCTTTGAATACAAAATATAGTAATACAGATATAAATTTTATTTAGGATGGAATTGAGAAAGTAGTCAGTAGCCATACACCCCCATCCCTTTTGAATGACAAACATTGGACAACACATTGATTTCAAACCTACTGCAAAGCTGCAAAATGAAAATAGTATAGAAAAAGAACAAGGACAGAAAATCTTTCAGAGGACTGGAGTCTAGATCCATAGGCAGTAATTATCTATATGATTAATGTCAACAGGATGGCAAGGTCAATGGATAGATTTTTGCAAAAAAAAGACTATGAAAATGAATATCCTTACTTGAAATTATAAAGTCTAACCATATCTAATAGTAATGAGATTTTCCTTTTTTCATCTTAAAAAATTATTCTATGTGTGTAATTGTTTTTCTTGAATGTATATAAATATACCACACATGCCTATGGAGGCCAGAAGAGGGGTAAGCGCTGATGAAACTGAAGGTGTATATGGTGGTGAGCTATTATATGGGTGACAGCAAGCAACTGAATTGAAGTCGTCCTGTACAAAAGGAACCAGTGCTCTTAAATACTGAAATAACTCTCTAAGCCCTCGACAGTGTTTTCTATGGCAATAAAATTAAAACCAACAATGACAAAAATATAGGCAAATGGGTCATACAAGATTACACATTGAATTAACTACATTTGTTTCAATGTAAAAAGTGCTTGACAAAAAAATATGAAAGAAGTCTTGTTTATTTGGCTCATGCTTTCAAGAGGGCTCAGTCCAAAGTGGCTGGATCCCAAATACTGCATCTCAATGGCAAGTAAATGTTTCTGGTTTTCACTTTACTGGTTATGAAACAGAGAGAAATACGGAATTCAGGAAGGGAAGAGGGTAAATTGTAACTTTACCTGCTTATAATCCTCTGGTGAAGCAGGGATAAGGGTAACTCTTAAACTTGCTGGCCTGTGAGCTTAGCTCAATCAGTGTACTTTCATGCATAAAGCACACACACACACACACACACACACACACACACACACGCACGCACGCGCGCGCGCGCATGCATGCACGCATGCAAACATGCATGGAAGTTATGGGTGAAGCTCTCAAAGTCAGAAACACCACAAAGGAGTCTATAGAAAGTCTAGAGAAAGGAGCTCTATAGAATTATAGAGCTCTTTAGAATTTTTCCACAATGAGACATATTTAGAACTTCTGACTCAGGACTGTAAAATAACTACTTTAGTTTGTCATAAATTCTTGAATTTTTGTCAATTTTATACAGAAATAAATGGAAGCAACAGAAATGTCAAGCATAATTTTTGTCCATGGGTTATTTTGACTTTATTAACTATTTGGTTTTAATATGTTCAACCTTTTAAATCATTCCATATCATGAGGCTTTTGAGGACCCAGATACTTTCCGAAATTTAATGGATTTTTTTCTACTTATATCTTCTAATGTTAAATTACTCTGAGGGCTCAAGGCTGAATTCTTCAGTCTTCCTGGAGCCTGCATGCTATTAACCTTCCTATCCTCTCCATATTTATCAGTTCCATGAATAAAAATATCTTCATGAAATAATGGATACAATATAAATGACAATATTTGCTCAATTAAAAAACCTTAAAAAGCTAACAATTACATAATTTTTTCCCTACATTCAACCCTGTCTTGAATTATTTTTGTTTTGGGAACAGAAGTAGTTGGTTTTATTTAACTAACAGTTATATTCACTTAATATTAATATAATCATAGACACAGACATGTATAACTACATTTAGTTAGGTTTTCAATTTATTTAATTTATAAAAATGAGTTTCTTCATATTCTTTATTTATATTATTTATTGTATATTTAATGTTTTTTATTTTGACTGATTGATACATTTTATTTTGTTTTTTATTGAACATATTCTTCATTTACATTTCAAATGTTATTTCCTTTCCCAGTTCTCCCTTCCCAGTAAACCCCCAACCCATCCTCCTACCCCCTGCCTCCAAGATGATGGCTCTCTGCACAACCCACTCCCACCTACACCCTCCTCAAATTCCCCATGCTAGGACATCTATCGAGCCTTCATATTGTTTCTATTTTCATTTTTAGATCCTGCATTGTTTTGTTCAATTCCTTCACCTGTTTGGCTGTGTTTTCCTGTAATTCTTTAAGGGATTTTATGTTTCTTCTTTAAGGTCTTCTAGCTGTTTACCTGTGTTTTCCTGTATTTCTTTAAGGGATTTATTTATGCCCTTCTCAAAGTCCTCTATCATCATCATGAGATGTGACTTTTTCATCAGAGTCTTGCTTTTCCAGTGTCCTGGGGTAGCCAGGGCTTGATATAGTATGAGAACTGGGTTCTGATAATGCCAAGAAGCCTCTCCCAGCAGGATCTGGGTATGGGGAGCTGTGGCACGGGCTTAGCTCCAGGTGCAGATGGAAACCAGAAGGATCCTGTGCCAGGGTGCTCCTCAGTTCCTGTGTCCAGGGGAGCTCTGGACGGGTCCCTCAGAGCAGAAGTGGTGGTCCTACCTGTACTCATAGTTGTGTAAACACTTCTGGGGAACCAACTTGCTTGCGTCCTGCGGGACCTGAGTATGGAGAGCTGTGGTACAGGGTTAGCTCTGGGAGCACATGGAAACCAGAAAGTTTGTGTGTTTAACATTTTAAAACCAATCCATATAACACTTTAGACAATGTTCTGGAGACATTCATCTGCAAAGCCGAATGATAATGCTCTTTGTAAGCTGGACAGAAGCATACTTGATAAACAAAGAACAATGACTATAAAACTATTTAACTTAAAATACAATAAAATCACGAGAAACAAGAATTGCAGGATAAAAATTTTCCTAATAGTTTCACAAGTAGCTAGCCTAGTGCTTTAACCTAGAAATAAGTTATTCAAATTGATGATCCATTGTTGAAGAAAAAAGTCACAGCAAAAAGGTGAGAAAATTAATTTTTAGGGAAGATTACATTTTGCCGGTTGCATGGGTTTATTTATAAAAACATAAATAAAATGTAAAGTAAAAGATTATTTTTACTTATCTAATACATTGCAAAAAGTAGCGTGCAATTTTTTAAGGTCTATGTAATGGCATAATGCCTGCAATGAAGCTCTATATTCTATAGTCTATATCCCACATTTTAAATCTTATATTCTGTAGTCTTCTATATTCTTGTTAGCTAATATGTTGACTTAGAAAACTCCCAATTAGTCATAAGCAGAATTAAACAGTAACCATATAAATGAATATACAGATTTAATAAATAATGGGAACTGAATATTATATTCTCTACTTCTGTTCACAAAAGCCATTGTTCTTGAGTAGGGTATGTAAATTTGGCAAATTTTGTCACATGGGTGTTTTGTTGTTGTTGTTACTTTTGTTTTTATCAACTTCATCCAAGCTTGAATCATTTGAGAATAAGTATTAATTCAGAAAATGCCTCCATAGGAGGTAAGTCTGCGTAGCATTCTTTTGATTAATGACTGATGTGAGGGGCCAGCCTGTCGTGGATGATCCCATCCCCAGGCTGGTCACCCTGAATTGTATGTAAAAGAAAGCTGAGCAAAGCCTAACACTTTGCAGAAGGGTCAGGATCCCCTGGAACTGGAAGTGCTAGCTGGAGATCATCATGTGAAGGCGGCAGGGACTGAACTCACATTTTCTGCAAAAGAAGATGTCCTTAACTATTCAAATAAACATATGAGCCTGCACATCTATTTCTTAAATGATTACAACATAAGTAAACTCTGTGCTCTCTTTCTCCTTAGCATTTTTTTCAGATTGCCTCTCATGCTGTAAGGGAACCATCTGTGTTCAGGAGTCAGCCTACCAGTCAGCCACACCTGAGACTCTGATTGGTAACTGAGCCCCAGAGACCCTTCCCTCTAGCTATTAGAAGATTCCAAGAAAGTTCCTAACATTCTTTCTCAGTGACATGCAAAAATAATCTGTGTATTTCTTCATCTAGACCTACAGGAGATTTTCTTTGTCTTCCATGATATGGGAGAAAAGTGAAATTTTGACTTATATTAGTATCTAATAATGTTAAAATTATGATAATTGGATAGTTGTTTTCTCATTAAATCATATAAATGTGTTAGAACTTCTGTTATGTCAACAATATTCTAAATTGAATGTATTCTCCTTTAATGTTTGGCCTGTATTATACTTTCAGAACTATAGTTCAGAACAGTGAACATATGGCCACTCAAAGTATTCCTCTTTAATATACAATCTCACTTTAAATGAAAAGTTTTTTTTTAAAGTTTATGCTGAAAATATAGCTTGAGTTTAGGTTATTGTCTTGGGTGAATGTTATTTTGATAAAGCGAATATTCTCCTGAAAAATTAAAGTCATGCATGAATTCTACAAGAAGCATTAGGAGCTTATTGTAGCCAGTATTTAGAGCTATTGCATTAATGAGCAGATATCATTTATGTCTCCTAGATTTATAAGATAGAATTCTGAGCATTAAACAACAACCCTTATTTTTCATTCCTGAATCAACACCCATCAAGCTTTGAAATAGTTTTCACGTCTTGCTGCCTTCAAATTGACAATGTTGTTCATAGCTCTGTGAAAACATGGCAATTTTTGACATTTGTAGAAATAGCAATTACCCATAGTAAGAAACATGAAAAGGCCCCAGTCAGCTTGTCTTACTGTAACTATGTCCAATGACATGACCAAAATTGCTATAGAAACACAGTTACTCAAGTGGATAACTATGAAAGTAATAAACCCAACTAGGAAAAATCCATCTTTGCTGAACCAAGTAGCAGGAAAACAAGAGGCCAGCAGTGTTAAAACAGGTAGAGTAGGGATTTACTTTAAAAAAGAAAACAAGAGTGATGATTGTTAGCATATTATTTGCCTCTTTCTTCCACATTATCCCTTGGTAAGTGGTGATGTGTTAGAAATATTGTGGCCTCATAGGGAAGCAATGTAGACAGAGTATCTTCCATCTCAGACAAGGAAGGTACTTAAGGAAAGCTTTGATTTCTATTATCATGGATATACCGAGTAAAGAGGTAATTTAGAGAGACTTGAAACTACAAATCAACATTCTATAGTTTTGATTCTAGTCCAGATCATTCTTATGAAGAGTTTGAGGATACAATGTCCATCTGAGCTGAGCATGCTACAAAAATAAGTGAGTAACCTCACAAGGGACAATGCCCAGAATCATGCTACTCATTGACCATAAATTTGCAAAGACAGTCTCTCTATAGCATTACTGTTGATGTCTCCAAGTGTGAGGAAGACTCAACCACTGTCCTGTGAACACATTACATTTTTGCAACGTGTGAAACAATGAGAGATTCAAAAATCAACAACCACAATGATAACAACAAACTCCAAGAAGGAGCAAAAGAACACCACAAGTATTCCTGGGATTGGAACATAAATAATAGAAAGCTGTAAACATCTACTATATTTTATATTTTTCACTTAACATTGTTTACCAGATTCCATGTATCTTTAATGATAACTTAGGATTGTAGATCATGTTTTTGCTTTTTGTAATTTAAATAAAAAATACTTATTATTTACAGGAAGTCTGTGGAGTTATTAGAAAATGTATTCAATTTCAATTGCTCTACTATTGGATACACCTAATGGAGACCATAGCAACGACACACATCCATCACTCACTGTGAGTGAAGAGTGCAGGGAGAAGTTGTTGGTTCTTTGCTTGGGGTCATCCAGGTTGCAGTAAATAAGGAAGCTATGCTATAGTCTCATCTGAAGAACAGATGGGAACTACATTTCTGAGCTCATGTAGGTTGTTGAGAGTTTATCTCTTATGACTGCAAATCTGTCCTCTAGACTAGATTCATGTGTGGACATGAATAAACTTCTTAGTGGCTACCAATAAAACTTGCTGTAGAGAATGGGTCTGATGCTAAAGTTCTGTTCCCCAACTGGTTCTTGATCCATCAATAAAGATGCTAGTGGCCAATGAACTGGGCAGAATAGATGGGACTTCCAGGTCCTCACAGGCAAGCTAGCAGACACAGGGAAGAAAGGAGGATTTTCATCATGCTTCAGAGGGAGGAAAGGTAATCAGCCATGTGAGATCTCGAGAGGCCATAGGCCATTTCCCCAGGTGGGAGATGAGAAAAACATTAAAGCTGAGGGCAGAACAAAGGTTTGGGGTTGCAGAACAAGGAGAAGGTAACTGAGCAACTAAAATTGAGGGCAGATTTAGGGTACTGAGTAAAAAGTATTGGGAAGGGGACACTAGCCACATGAGATAAGAAGTGCCCAGCAATTGGTCCATAAGGTAGGTTGAAAATTAAGTTTCTCTCTCTCTCTCTCTCTCTCTCTCTCTCTCTCTCTCTCTCTCTCTCTCTCTCTCTGTGTGTGTGTGTGTGTGTGTGTGTGTGTGTGTGTGTGTGTGTGTCTTTCATCTGTGGATCCTAGAGAACCTGGGTGGGGCAGGTAAAATGGTTCGCAGGGTAGCAAATCTACATGCTACAATGTGCCCCTTGGTATTTTCCATTATGGCCTTTCACTTTAACCAAGCACTAAGAAGAATCCATTGAGAGAATATGTCAAGAAAACTATGACAAAATATAATCAACCATATGGTAGCCTTTCCTTGTGCATCATCTATTTATTACAAGCAAACTCCCTTTCATACTTAAAGGGAACAGATATTACACAAATATGCAGTTCTTGAGTTACGTATTCCAAGAGGCAACTTTTTGATCTCTATGCAACTTATGCTAAGACTTTCACACAGATTATTACATATAATATAGCATAACTCTAGGAGGGTGATACCAGTACTAAACAGGAGAAAATAACCTAACTACCCCAGATCATATATTAGTAATAACAAAGTGGTTAAATATGAACAAACTTAAGCAAACTTAAACTTCACTAAAAACAAACTTATTTTAATAATCATTGAGCAATATTTCTTCTTAAAAGTGTTAAATCTGTTTAATCCTTTATATCTATGTTTCTGTCAGAATTGATAGGCTATACAACAAAGTCCTCTGTACTAACTTAAATTGCAAACTAACATTAAACATAATAAAAGAAATCAATGAAGGTAATGTCAGCTTGATAAAGTTCTAATTCACAAACTGCATCCTTTTCTTAAATATGTATATTTACCATGTCTTTAATAATGTAAGAGTGACTTCCTTCAAAGTCCTCATCTATCTGTGTCCCTTCCATATGTCCCATAATTTTGTATGCAAGCCCCTGCAGATATATAAGCCTTGGTGTGTACTTTCGTTACCTCATAGTCTCTCATACTTAACATTTATAGAAGGCAACCATCAAAAGGTATTGTAATCTCCAAAATTTGTCCATGGAACAGATGTATTAGGCTTTTCATTGCTGTGGCGAATGACCTGAACATAGCATGACAAGACAGACGTCATGTTCTGGCAAATGATTTCAGAGTTTTCATTCTGTAGACAGTGACTCAGCAAATCTTGGATATACAGTGAAGCAGCATGCCTTGGCAGTAGGAGAAGATGGTGAAGGAAATTCTCCATTAGATGGGTGCCAGGAAGAGCAGTACAGGAAAGAAGTAGGGTGGTATCCAGTCCCAAGATCATTGTCCTAATGACCTATTCTTTCAGCTAGTACCCACTTCCTAAGTCTTCAACACCTGCAAACATATTGCCCATAAAGAGACCAATTAATCTGTATGTGTGCCTGTGGAGGACATTTTATATTTGTCATAACATCAGATGTTTATTTTTATTATTTTAAAAGAAAAATTCAAACGTCATATATATTTTAACAGAAACTGTGAGAGATGTTTTTATACACTAATATTCCCATGAAAATATTTTATACTAAGTAATTCCCTGGAGCCTAGAAATTGCAAACTACATATAAACACATCTTTGTAGAGCAAATTTGACAGGAAGAAGTGTATTTAATATTTTGCTTTGAAAGGCAGGAAAAATATAATAAAGTTATCTGTCATGTACAAGTGAAAAAGAGTCAAGTTTTATGGTAAGTTGTTTATTAAAAGAAACAGAAAGAAAGAAAGAAAGGAAGGAATGAAAGACAGAAGGAAAGAAAGAAAGAAAGAAAGAAAGAAAGGAAGGAAGGAAGGAAGGAAGGAAGGGAAAGAAAGAAAGAAAGAAAGAAAGAAAGAAAGAAAGAAAGAAAGAAAGATAAAAACATATTCTTGGTTGAGTTTTATAGAAATAAATACTTCTGTTCTTAACTAAGCTTTAGAATAGAAAAACTATGCATAACACAGAGACTAAGCAAAATGCTTTTGTATGCAGATGATTTTCATTCATGCTTTGCTTTAATTAAAGCACACCCTTTACCCAGAAGAACACTTACATTATTACATATTCTTATATCAAAAGTACTTAATTTGTATATCTCATTTATACATTTAAAAGAAAAAATTTAGACATCTCTTATAAATGTATCACTTCTATTGTTAAAGAGAATCACCATGTGGAGGGAACATTTCAAAGATGCTCCTCCATAAGGCTGCGGTGAATTTCTAGGTCAGAAATAGTTGCCGTAGCCTTCTATACTGAAGCCGGAAAGGATTGTGCATGGTCTGCTTTAATGAGGGTTTACCATCAGTATTAGTATAGTCACCTGCCAGGATGCTATAGGTATGCCAAGATAGTGGCATCTTCTTTCTCAAGCCATAAATATTCTGATACTGACATATCTTTTTATTTCACTCTTCAATATAATTCTTTTTATTTGAAAAGCTGGTTTTATAAATGTCCAACTGGTATACCTTTAGAATGTAAGAGTAAGGGCCTATATTCAACTCCTAGAATCCACATAAAAAGCTAAGTATGGTGGCTTGTAATACAGTGATGTGGAAATGGAGTCCTATGGATGCTTGGGATTCATTGGCAAATCTGTTTTATTTTAATTTTTGCATTGCAGGCAAAGTGAAAGACTCCATTTGCAAAGGCTAGCTAGATGTACTTGAGGAATAGCACAGAAGGCAGAACTCTGGTCTCCACATGTACAAATAAATATACATATCCCTATTAAAATTATATCTTTAAAATATATGAAATGAGATTTAGAGGAATATATCTATATATATATATATATATAAGCCTTGCCAAAATATGATGCACTATTCAAATCTGTGGTCTCATGTTGCAAATTAACTCTCTAGATTTATCCATAGGACTTAGAAGTAAAGAGTTCAAGAAGGTTAGGGTTATACTATCAACTACTGAAATTCCTTACTCATATGTACCTCTCAAGGATGAGGGACTCAGTTTCATGGCAGCAAAAAATTGTGCCAACTAAGTCAAATGATTCCCAAGAAGAAGAAAGGAGAGGACCCTGGGCCTGTAAAGATTGGATCCAGTTTTGTAGAGAAACTGTGGGGGGAGGGGGAATGATTGGGGAATAGTTGGGGGGGAGAGGAATTATGGGACATATGGTGGGGGGGAACTGGGAAAGGGGAAAGCCTTTGGAATGTAAACATAGAATATAGAAAATAAAAATTAAAAAAAAAGAAAAAAAAAGAATTGTGCCAACTGATCTTTCATTCAGCACCTCACACAAGCTCCTTCCATGAGGAGCCACGATGCCCTAGTTTGTATTCCTGCTCTATCACACATCCAGTGTCTGCTTGACACATAGTACAACGCTCCACTTTATCGTCTGAACTGAGGCAGTATTACAGACGCATCTCCAAGTCTTAGATATGTGATGCCCTTCCTACTATCTCCGTGAAAGTCTACAGATGCAAGTATCTGCAACACACTCTAAGTCCTGGATATTCCTAATATACACAGAATTTTACCACTATGGTGCAATAAGGTCACCACTTAGGCTATTTCCCTATTGTTTTATAAGAGAAGAATTCGGAATTAATTTGAGGTACATTTCTGAGTCTAACAGATTTCTAAAGACTGAGCAGCTAGCTATCTACTTAGCATAGTTGGTGCTCTCAGAGTCTGAACTACAAACCAAAGAGCATATGGGCTGCATCTAGGCCTCCCCACACATATGTAGCAGATGTACAGCATGACCTTTATGTGGGTCCTGAACAACTGGAGCTGGGGTAACCCCAAAGGTGTTGCCTGTCTGTGGGATATGTTCTTCTAGCTGGACTGCTTTGTTTGGCCTCAATGGGAAAGGAAGCGCCTAGCCTCACAGAGATTTGAAGTGCCAGAGTTAGGAGATACCTAGATGGTCCCCGCCCACTCAGAGAAGGGTAAGTGGGGGTGAGGCAAGGATTGTGAGAGGGGGTGACCAGGAGTGGGGCATCGAGAGGGATAAAAAGTGAAGAAGTAAAGAATAAAATTAAATAAAAAAATTTCAACCTTCCAACACAAGTTGCTATGGCAAGATTATGAATCTTTAGAGAAAATAAACTTGTTTATCATGTCATTGTGAGACCACTACAGATAAAACCTGAAGACTTCCCAAAGATTTATTATCATATTTCATATTACTCTGGGTAGAAATGAATTGCTCATAGTCAAATATTAAAACCACGATATTAGTTTTGATAAATAGTACAACAAATAAATAATGTTTAGAGATCATGTCTTAAATAAACTTGACCATCAATATTAATTTCATCTATTTTTCTTTATCCCAAATAGTTCATTGAAATAAAATCCACAATTACATATGATGTTTTCATTTATACCTTGCATTTTTCTAATGAGTCATGTTGTGTTTACATCTGTATTTCATATAAATCTGTCTCCTGCTTAAATAGAAAACTAAAACCATAATTCTTCAAAATTAGTCTGTCATCAAGATATAACCACATATATTTTGTTTCCTTTGCCAAAAACGTTAGTGGTAAATCCCTGAAGTATTTAATTTTCTTTTCATTATATTTTAAATGCTTCATTTTACTTCAACCAAAAACTCATTTTTGTAATCAGTTGCTTCTGTTATAATTGTTGGGATGATATGATTTTGTAATCATAATAAAATTAAGATTTAGTATCTTCAAAGGATTGTTTCTTTCTTCTTGAATGAGGCAACTGGCAAGAACAAAACAAATTACACTGAAATTTTATATTTAATATAAAGCAGAGTATATATTGGGTAAAGCATTTACTGTGCATGAAATGAGATACTGAGTTCAGATACCCCAGTACCTGGTTAAGGTGGAGAATGTACTTTGTTTCTGTAATCTGATATTATAATGGAGAACCAGGAAAGTATCCTGACCCTGACGCTCAGGTACAATGATTTATACATTTGTAAACATTAAAGAGACCCTGGCTCAAACAATGTTTAGTTAACACATAAAGTTATATTCTGTACTCACATATTGAAATGAATAAATATGTATGTAAGTGTACAGATACACACACACACACACACACACACACACACACACTAAGAAAACCAAGCCTAGATAAGCCCCTTTACCTTGTAACTTATTTCTACACTGAAAATAATAGAACAATGAATTTAAAATGTAGGTTTGAGTTTCTACTGTTTTTTAATACGTAAAGGTATTTATAAAGCATGATATTCTCTTTATAAAGAATGATGGTACAAGACAGAAAGCAAGTAAAAAGAATTAACTCTAAAGTGCAATCCCCCAAAAAATTTGCTTTGGTTTTAACATCTATCACCCATGCAAATTGTATGTTTGTATTTTCACTTGATTATGTTTAAAGATTTAAATGTCAACTCTAAAGACTCCCCAAATAAATCTATTTCCCATGTTGGCTACTTTCCGATGGCTAAGCTATGAACACACAAAACTCATTGCCTGGTTTAATAACAGCCAGGCTTGTCAAGGGATAGGGCTCCTTCCGTCTGGAAAGCTAACAATGTTGATTTAATTTAGCTCTTAATTGCTTCGTGTTCTAAATTCCAGCTCTCTTTCTTGTGATATTTCTTCTAAAAGTCATCGTTGTCATTATAACATGAGGTATTTGCTCTTCATTTTTCATTCTTGGAGGTACTGAGTTTATGTTCACTTAACGTTACATGATTAATCACACTGTTACCTGCATTTTTAAGTTTCAAATGAATAACTGCCGACTACTTAGCTTTAACAAAATAAAAAATAGAAAAAGATGTTTTGGTTAAAGTAGCTTATTAAAGTAATGGGCCATGAAATTTCCAAACTGCTTTTTATTTCCCTCTGACTTAAGATTCTTCTTTCCTCATTCACCTCTTATGAAAGACATGCAACACATGTATGCATGTATTTTGTTTCTTGAGAACCTGTGCACCATTTCTTGACACTCATCAATCTCATAAGCATGAAAAACCTAGTTATGTAAGAGCAATTCGGTTGAAAAATAATCTCATATATATATTATATATATATTATATATAATATTGTTATGTATTTTATCTAAACATGTTTCTTGACAAAGTTGATTTCTCAAGACTCAGAATCTTCAGAATTGTTGTGAATCCTCCAGGAAGTCTTATTGATACTGGGCGGCGGGTCCACATGATGAGTCTGCCTTAATAATAGGGCTTACTTTCCCTTCAGAATTTACTAAAGGTTAATTAACACTGAAGCCAAACCAAGTGTAAGAAAATCTATCCTCTGAAGTCAGCAGGACAAGTATGGAGACACATGGATGTCTCTCTAGCTGCTGTCGCTGACTCAGCATATTTGGGAATGCTGGGGAGAAGGGACACTGCAGTTACCACTCACTGACGGGGCGCTATTCCATGCATCCAGTGTGTGGAATAGTCACAGATTAAAATTTATAAACAAACAAATAATATGCTCAACAGATAATCATTCTGTATTTTACAAAGCTCTGAAAAAGTATTACTTTTATTTTTAATTTATTAATACGTTTTTAAAAATTATTTATTTACATTCCAGCTATTGCTCCCCTCCGAGTGCTCCCCGCCCCCTTCCCAAGTTCCTCACCCCATTCCTTTGCCCCTTGCCTCAGAGAAGGTGCTCCCCACCTCCAAGAGACATCACCCTTCCCTGGGGTCTCAAGTCCTTCCAGGATTAGATGCATCTTCTCCCAGTGAGGTCAGACCGGGGAGTCCTCAGCTATGTATGTTCTGGGGACTTGGACCAGCCCATGAATGCTGTCTGGTTGGTGGCTCAGTCTCTGGGAGCTCCCAGGGGTCCAGGTTAGTTGAGACTACTGGTCTTCCTATAGGGTCACTTCTAGAATATGGCCTGGTCTGGGCTTGCACATATTTTGTAAATGGTGTCTTGACTGATATGAGCTGCATGTGGAGAATATATCATAACCTTGGGTGTCATCTGAAGAAATTTCATTGCCTCCCTTGAGGCTGAGTCTTTCATTGGCCTGAAGCTCAGCAATGAGGCTTAAGGGACATCACATTCCATTGTTTTGTTTTGTTTTGTATACCAGGTGGGATGGGGTGTGTGGAGCTCCAGAAATTGAATACAGATCTGACTCTTTTCACTTCCAGAGAATAAGCCCTTGCTGTGACACTTTCAAAAATTTGCTATTGTACATTTGGATACTACAGAGGGAAGAAACTGCAAATGGCTTTATTGAGCTAGATTTCAAGCATGATTTAAAACCCTTAACAACATTCATCACGGTAATTTTCCACATTTTGCAAACAATTGTGATCTCCACCATGCTAGTCATCTAATACATCATTTCTTAGTCTTATAACAATGATAGTTTTCATTATTGTCCTACAATGAGATTTGTTCAGGAAACATCTCCAGCCAACTCCCAATGGATAATTGAATATCGATAACAGGAACGTACTCCTGCCTCTGAATACATGTTAGATATCAGTACTGGTATAATGAATCTGTTGACATTATTTTCATAAAAGAATATTTGATGAGCTTTAAAAGATATTAATGGATAAAAAGCATATTTTAAAAACCCATATTTTTAATGGAAAAACCAACATTTCCTCCTCAGCAGTTTGCTACTTCCTCACAATACCACTTTGAAACATAAAGCAAGTAATTATACCCCAGGATGTTACATACATAAAGCTCTGGTGCAGCCTGAGGCTAAAATATAGCTCATATTTCTCCACTGCAGCAAGTATTCCTGACTACCTTGTGACAACAAAAAGTGTTCAAAATTCAAACAAATAGATGTAGCTGAATACTATGTATCCTCAATGAAAAGAAAAAATAAATCAGGTGATGGAAAGATGACCCCATTATTAAAGGCCTTGGCTATGAATTTCAAAACCTGAGTTCAAAACCTGAAATCCACATGATGATAGGAAGAACGGAACCCATTGCAACCTGTCCTCTGACCCCTACACGTTCACCATAGCACAAATGCCTACATCTGCATGGTTCACAATAAATAAATGAAATATATATACATATATATGCACATATATATGCATACATGTATACAAATATATCTGTATATGCATGCAGATATTTTCATATGTGTGTATATACATATATATGACAAATTTGTACTTTTTGTTGAACAATCTTTAATGACACAGTTGTGGAGAAATGGCATTAATAAAAAGCAGAGTGGTGTTCTCCACTCTTTGATAAAATGACTAAATAACTTTTTTAGATAAGCAATTTAAAAGTGACTGAAAAGAATTAGAGCCTTCATCTTTGCTTTTAGTTTTATAAAATGAAGGCAAATTATTCATATAAGTTTTGCAATTAGAAAATATACATCTAAATCATATCAGAAAAATATTAAGCCTTGTTAAGCATCAATAGCACTGATAGTATTATAATTTGGATGCCAGAAATATTCTGCAACAATAGAACATTTTGATTTTGTTCATGGAAATATATTTATACCTAAGCTCTTTTGAAAAATCTCCAAATACTTATTTCCAGACCAATATGTACAAATTGCATGTCAATAAAGTCAAAATCAAAATTACTTGCTAAGACAATAAGATTCATCTTTCAATAATAAACTGCTCAAACACATTAAGGGCCTGGAGAGATGCCTCATAGAGAAAGTGATGCCCTCATGAGCAGGAAGACCTGAATTCAGCCCCTATAACTTATCTTGAATGTCTGAGCATGATAGCACATGCTTATAACCCTCTTTCCAGAAAGCAGGGATGGGAAGAACCCTGGAGTCTAAGACAACTGAGCTCAACCTACCTGATTTGTTTAAAACTCAGAGACCATTGAACATCTTTGTGCCAAAAGATAAGGTAGATAGAGTCCTCAGACATAACAGTCAAACACATACACAAGGTGGGGGAGGGGGGAAGGAGGTAGAGAGGTGGAAGGAGGGGAGAGAGAAGGGGAGAGAGGGAAAAGAGGGGGAAGGAAGGACAAAGAGGGAGGGAGGGAAGGAAGAAGGGAGGAAGAGAGAGAGGGAGGGAGAGACAGAGACAGAGAGAGAGAATAAAGTTCACACATATTTTCCTCTCTGGTTCATTGTTGATATTTTCATATGTGTGGGTTCAGGGTGCTCAGTGTGTCAGTGATGGTGGATACTTTGAGAAGGAATATCGGAGAGGGTCATTGTGTTATGGCAGTACCTTTTTCTATGACAGTTAAGTATACAAGGTAGCCTAATTGTTCCCCACTTTATGATCTCCATTCTTATGTCTAGTTTAATTATTAACCATTGCATATTTATAACAATGCAACATTGTATCCAATACAATTCTAATCTGTCAATCAAAATCACTATTAGCAATAGAAATGAGTAAGTTTAACTAAGTGTAATGCTTCAGCTGAGCACTTGCCTTGCATGGAACAGGTTCTGGATTTCCTCCTCAGCACCGCAGCTTATTACAGCCAAGCCAATCCAAATTAAACACAACACCACAAGATAGAAACAGAGTGCTACTTCAATACGGCCTAGCACAACCTATGTAGCCAATGAATTTTTTGTTTATATTATATATATTATATAGCCATATATTACAGTAATACTATAAATATATTTGTATTTCCAAACTTTAATGCATTGACACTTTAGGAATTTTACAACTTTTTAAACATTTTTTATATAGAGAGAAATTTTGTTTATATATTTTAGGCAAATTTCCCACATAATGTGTTTTAAGATACTTCTATTATCTTAAATGTGCTGTCTGTTGATAGGTAAAGTATGGAATACCTTTAAAATACAGTGTACCAATTACCAACCTGTTGCAGGAAGTAGGGAAAATGGATTTCCATGACTCTTCTGACTCTATTATTCAAATGCATTGTCTATCAAGTACTGGAAAATTTAATTCCTTCAAACCATATCTTTAGGAATTCACATGCTACTAGGAAAGTAATATCTTGGCAACAAAGTGAATTATTTCAATGTAATCATTCATTGAGGATAAACCAATAAAAAATTCAGCCTATTTTCCATAATGAGTACAATTCAAGAGGGCCATAAAAAAGTGTGTGTCAAGAAATTAGCTTTGTGTCATTGACACCAATGTGGAATAGTGTATAACTAATGAAACGAGTGACAAGAAAATAATGAAATACCAGAGAGAATTAATATGCTGCCCTTCCCATTTCTAACAGCATTTAGGAAGAAGGCTGAAAGTCTAATGGATCATACGGGTGATTATCTCCAGCTTGTAATTTTAAAATAATCATTGATCATGTGTGAGGGACAGACTATGAGTGTTACCTTTTAGAGTTAGAAATCCCTTGTACATTCTGACTGTGTGGCATGCCAAGTGTTGACAACCAGTCCAGTGACTCCCTGAAAATAAAAACCAACCAGTGTGGATTACTGAATTCTTTACCAGGGTTTCAGGGTTTCACATAGTCTTCCATCATCATTAGTCTTTGTTCTAGTCTGAAAGAAACTACTTAATCTCTCTCTCTCTCTCTCTCTCTCTCTCTCTCTCTCTCTCTCTCTCTCTCTCTCACACACACACACACACACACACACACACACACACATTTCTGACTCTTTCTGTCTCTGTCTCTCTGTGCGACTCTCTCTGTCTCTTTCTTCTCTTCTCTCTCGCTCCTCCATCATTATCATTGACATCATCATTAAACAAGTGATGTGTGAATGTGTGAATTTCTCCCATAAAGTAACTGTTCATGACAATGTGAAACCTATTTTGTAAAAAAAAAAAAAATCTCTTTTTTTGCAAGTTGGAAATAGGTAGACTGGTGCAGTGGTGCAGGATATGTTCTAGAAATTACATTTGGAATTTTTAGAATTCAATGAAAATGAAGGTACAACCTACCCAAATCTTTGGGACACAATGAAAGCAGTGCTAAGAGGAAATCTCATAGCCCTGAGTGCCTCCAAAAAGAACAGGAGAGAGCATACCCTAGCAGATTAATGTCACACCTGAAAACCCTGGAACAAAAAGAAGGTAATTCACCCAGGAGGAGTAGAAGACAGGAAAACATCAAACTAAGGGCTGAAATCAATCAAATAGAAACAAAGAGAACCATACAAAGAATCAGCAAAACCAGGAGCTGGTTCTTTGAGAAAATCAACAAGATAGATAAACCCTTAGGCAGACTAACCAAAGGGCACAGAGACAGTATTCAAATTAATAAAATTAGAAATGAAAAGAGGGATATAACAACAGAGACTGAGGAAATTCAAAAGATCATCAGATCCTACTACAAAAGTCTATACTCAACACAACTGGAGAATCTGGAGGAAATGGACAATTTCCTAGACAGATACCAAATACCAAAATTAAATTGGGATCAATTAGATCAGCTAAACAGTTCCATAACTCCTAGGAAAATAGAAGGCATTATAGAAAGCCTCCCAACCAAAAAAAGTACGGGACCAGATGGTTTTAGTGCAGAATTCTACCAGACCTTCAAAGAAGAACTAATACCTATACTCTTTAAACTATTCCACAAAATAGAAACAGAAGGGACACTGCCCAACTCGTTCTATGAAGTCACAATTAAGCTGATACCAAAACCACACAAAGATCCAACAAAGAAAGAGAACTACAGGCCAATTTTCCTTATGAATATCGATGCAAAAATACTAAATAAAATTCTTGCCAACCGAATCCAAGAGCACATTAAATCGATCATTCACCATGATCAAGGTGGCTTCATCCCAGGGATGCAGGGATGGTTCAACATACGGAAATCCATCAATGTAATCCACTACATAAACAAACTAAAAGAAAAAAACATTAGATACAGAAAAAGCATTTGACAAAATTTAGCATCCTTTCATGTTAAAAGTTCTGGAAAGAACAGGAATTCAAGGTCCATACCTAAACATAGTAAAAGCAATATGCAGCAAACCAGTAGCCAACATCAAAATAAATGGAGAGAAACTTGAAGCAATCCCCCTAAAATCAGGGACTAGACAAGGCTGCCCTCTCTCTCCATATTTTTTCAATATAGTACTTGAAGTTCTAGCGAGAGCAATTAGAGAACATAAGGAAGTCAAAGGGATACAAATTGGAAAGGAAGAAGTCAAGCTATCACTATTTGCAGATGATATGATAGTATATGTAAGTATATGTAATACCCAAAAAACTCCACCAGAGAACTCCTACAGCTGATAAACAACTTCAGCCAAGTGGCTGGTTATAAAATCAACTCAAGCATATCAGTAGCCTTCCTGTACTCAAAGAACAAGAAGGCTGAGAAAGAATTTAGGGAAATAACACCCTTCACAATAGCCAGAAACAATATAAAGTATCTTGGCGTGACTCTAACCAAACAAGTGAAAGATCTGTATGACAGGAACTTCAAGTCCTTGAAGAAAGAAATCGAAGAAGACCTCAGGAAATGGAAAAATATTTTTTACTCTTGGATTGGCAGGATCATTATAGTAAAAATGGCCATCTTGCCAAATGCAATCTACAGATTCAGTGCAATCCCCATCAAAATCCCAAATCAATTCTTCATAGATCTAGAACGAGCAATTCTCAAATTCATTTGGAATAACAAAAAACCCAGGATAGCTAAAACTATTCTCAACAATGAAAGGACTTCTGGGGGAATCAATATCCCTGACCTCAAGCAGTACTACAGAGCAATTGTATTAAAAACTGCATGGTATTGGTACAGCAACAGGCAAGTAGATCAATGGAATAGAATTGAAGATCCAGAAATGAACCCACAGAGTTATAGTCACTTATCTTTGATAAAGGAGCTACAACCATCCAGTGGAAAAAAGATAGCCTTTTCAATAAATGGTGCTGGTTCAACTGGAGATCAACATGCAGAAGAATGCAAATTGACCCACTCTTATCTCCTTGCACTAAGATCAACTCCAAGTGGATCAAGGACCTCCACATAAAACCAGACACACTCAAACTAATAGAAAAGAAATTTGGGAAGACCCTGGAGGACATGGGCACAGGGGGAAAGTTCCTGAACAGAACACCAATAGCTTATGCTCTAAGATCAAGAATTAACAAATGGGACCTCTTAAAATTACAAAGTTTCTTTAAGGCAAAAGACACTGTCAGAAGGACAAAACAGCAACCAACAAATTGGGAAAGATCTTCACCAACCTCACATCTGACAGAGGGCTAATATCCAATATATACAAAGAACTCAAGAAGTTAGACCCCAAAGAACCAAATAATCCTATTAAAAATGGAGTACAGAGCTAAACAAGGAATTTTCACCAGAAGAAATTCGGATGGCTGAGAAGCACCTTAAGAGATGTTCAACATCATTAGTCATCAGGGAAATGCAAATCAAAACAACCCTGAGATTCCACCTCACACCAGTCAGAATGGCTAAGATTAAAAACTCAAGAGACAACAAGTGCTGGCGAGGATGTGGAGAAAGAGGAACACTCCTCCACTGTTGGTGGGATTGCAAAATGGTAAAACCGCTCTGGAAATCAGTCTGGCGGTTCCTCAGAAAATCGGGCATGACACTTCCAGAGGACCCTGTCATACCACTCCTGGGCATATACCCAGAGGATTCCCCTGCATGCAATAAAGACACATGCTCCACTATGTTCATAGCAGCCTTATTTATAATAACCAGAAGCTGGAAAGAACCCAGATGTCCCTCAATGGAGGAATGGATACAGAAAATGTGGTATATTTATACAATGGAATACTACTCAGCCATTAAAAATAATGAATTCATGCAATTTGTAGGCAAATGGTTGGATCTGGAAATTATCATCCTAAGTGAGTCAACCCAATCACAAAGGAATTCACATGATTTGCAATCACTGATTAGTGGATATTAATGATCCCAGAAGCTCTGAATACTTAAGACACACTTAGCTAAGCAAAAGATTCCCAAGAAAATGGATGGAGAGGACCCTGGTCTGGAAAAGACTAAATCCGGTTTTATAGGAGAGTACCAGAACAGAGAATTGGTGGGGAAGGGGGATGATTGGGGAATGGCGAGGGGGAGAGGACTTATGGGACACATGGTGAGGGGGGAAACTGGAAAGGTGAAAGCCTTTGGAATGTAAACAAAGAATATAGAAAATAAAAAACCTCATTTTTCTAAACAATTAACAAATTTAAAAATGAGTTTGCAAGTTGGAAGTAGGTAGACTGGTGCAGGATATGTTCTAGAAATTACATTATACTCTAAAGTAAAAACATTAGTTTCTGCCTCTTTAGACAGTTTTGTGAAGAAGAAACTGATTTTATTGTTTCTACAGTTGTGGCTGAGTCTTTCATTGGCCTGAAGCTCAGCAGTGAGGCTTGAAGGTCTCCATCACATTCCATTGGCTTAAAAGCAGGTGGGATGGGGCGTGGGGAGCTCCAGAAATTGAATACAGATCTGACTCTTTTGATTTCCAGAGAATTAGCCCTTGCTGTGATACTTTCAAAAATTTGCTATTGTACATTTGGATATTACAGAGCGAAGAAACTGCAAATGGCTTTATTGAGCTAGATTTCAAGCATGATTTAAAACCCTTAACAACATGCATCATGGTAATTTTCCACATTTTGCAAACAATTGTGATCTCCACCATGCTAGTCATAGGCATATGTTGAATAGAGAGATATAATGCCAAATGTCTTGGGAGCTCCTAAAAAGAAGGTCAAAAATTAAATATTACTGAATAGAGGAAAATAAAAAAAAGCTTAGAGAAACAGTAAGACTTATAGGTTTTAAATAAATTTAATGTGAAGAAGATAGTAGGTAAAGAAGAAGGAACAGGAAGAGGAGGGAAGGAAGGAAGGAAGGAAGGGAGGGAGGAAGGAAGAAAGGAGAAGAAAGAAAGAAAGAAAGAAAGAAAGAAAGAAAGAAAGAAAGAGAATTTTAAAACCCATCAAACATATTTTCTGCTGTTCACACATTATTTTTCTTAACTTTTAAAAATGTATTTATTTTATTTTATGGTTGTGGGTTTTTGCCTGCATACATCTCTGTAAACCACTTGCACACCTGATGCCTGAAGAGGTCAGAAGAGGGGGTCAGAATTCCTAGAACTGGGGCTATGAATGACGGTGCGACTCCAGGTGGGCTATGGGAACAGGACCTGGGTCCTCTATCAGAGCCACAAGGCCCCTGAAGCACTAAGCCATCAACCCCAGTCCTGCCCTCCTATGTCAGATATGTCCTTTCCCTGGAGCTTAACTGACCCAGGAGAGGACACACCATTAAAGAAACTGAATGCTCGCCATCTCAGCAGCCATCAATTGTCAATAGATTCTCAGTTAGTGGTGAATTTCCTTCCTGGTTCGCCTTCCCTAGGTGAGAGCCTGAGTGGTGGGAGTTGGGAAAGGAGAGCAGATGTTATCAATATTATTTACATTAATTTCTAAAAGAAAAAATAAAATTGTCTTTAACAAAAAACCTGTGGGAACAAACAAAAGAGCGAACAAAAAGCTGAAACAGTTCCTGACTTGTCCTCACGCCTTGTTGCACATATGTAGAAAAACGGGGGAGGGGGGGCTAATGTACTTATGCAACAGATTTATTCAACGTTTATTGCAGCATGATTAATAAATATTTATATTAAGTATCTGGTTAATTGTTACACTCTGAGAGAAGTTGTAAGAATGCTACAGACATTTATAAAAGCAATAACCAAGGAGCTGGAATATCAGGGCAGTTTATCATGCCAAGTACTAGGGATATTGGTTGGAGTGGAATCCAAAATCAGGCACAATGTGCCTTCAATTTTAGAGCATCACACACTCTGCGTTCAAAAATACAAACAGTCTGGCAACCTCAGGATCTTACTGTAGCTGGCAACACTGTTCCTTTGCTGAGAAATTAGCCCAGTTACTACAAACTAAGGGTGTTTGAAATGTTTTCTGGGTGATGGAGGTGAGTTTAAGTTTACAGATCTGGTATCTTGCTGGATGTTTCAACAGTCTCCATGAATAACACTTGAAAAGCCAGTTCTCCCCACTGCCAGCCTCCACTCAGTACCACATAGGAGAAAACTAATAAGTGAATACTCTCCCTGTTTAAGCCATTCTACAGTGGCAAATCAAGGGGTAACCCAGTCATTCACACATCCAGAATTTCCAAACACAACGGTATGGCTCCTTCTGCCCTGCTTTGCATGGAACGTAACAGCAGCTGTTCCAGATTTCTCATTCATTTCTGATTTTCTTGTGGTCATGACTCTTGTGTCCCTCTCTCCTCACTCAGTATCTCTTCCAACTGCTCCCAACAGACAGAATCTCGGAAGTGAGTCCATGGCTAGAGAGGTAGCACCATTGTTTCTTGAACAAGCATGGGGGCCTAAATTTGAGGTCCTAAAGCCATATCCTAAATAAGAAACAGGGTGATGATTCAAACTTGTAATCGCTGTGGCCCCTGGATAAGGGCCATGAGTTTAGATTGAATCATGAAGTTAATATTTCTTACAATTTATTCTTTCAAACATAAAACATATTTTCAGGAGCTTATAGTAAACATTAGTTACTTTTTCACATGTATGTTTGTGGTATAAGCACACATTTCTCTTTCTTTCCCTCTTAATTTTTAGTTCAGGGTCTCTCATTAATCCTGAGGGTCATCATTTTGCCTCATGATTAGCCATGAGTTCTACCTGTCTCTACCCACCCTAGCTTTCCTAGCTTTCATGCAAAGTTTGAGTTACACACACACACACACACACACACACACACACACACACAATCCCGTGCCTGACTCTTATATGAGACTAGGAATTGAACTTAGATGTTCTTGATTTCACATTAAGTACTCTTGCCCACTAAGGTATATCTACAGTGTTAGAGAATCTGATTATGTCATTAATTAAAATAGAACACTAATTCTTAGATGAAGCAGGAAGAAGAAAATACTTTCAGGTTCAGAAAACGTCTTGGGTTCCTAACAATAGCATCTTGAGTTGAGATTTTAAATCACAGCTTGTTCTTTCTAAACTAGAATTAAACAGTTCTTCATAATGATTTTCAAGTTAATTTCTGTGATTTAGTTTCATCGAAACTTGTCACCAATTGTCATTAGTTGCCATTTAAATGTGGATGGGAAACAGCAAATTTATTCATTGTTGTTATTTCTAAAGGGAAGTTTTAAAATCTGTTACCCTAAAATGTCTTTTTATATGACATGTTATTGTTTCTGTCTATTATGTGTTTTCCTCTAAAATTTAAATTTGGGAATTTGTGATCTTTGGTGGCCTTCCATTAAACAAGTCTAAAATCACTGTTTGGAAACTGGTGGGTTGATAGGAAATAGGATGACATTTAATGTAATAAAATTAACAATAGCACACTCTGTCTATGCCTATAAACACTTCACAATCACCCTCTTGGCGCTGCTGATTTGCACTGTGAAGTTGTGTGGGCGATGGGTGGTGTTTCCTTTTGGAACTAGCCATGGCTGTGCCGCAGTACTTGGCAGGTTAGAGTGTGTGTCAGCCATTTGTTTCTGTATCACTCTTTAGTCTCATTAAACTGGGCACTTGCCTAAAGAAACTCCCTCTTGGAGAATAAAAAATATAGTAGATTTATTTTTAGACAGTATCAATGAATTTTTCTTCACTGTTTGGCTTAGCATACCCTTTTGATGGTTAGATGTGATAGATCTTCCCAAAGCTTCAGCAAAGACAGAGGAAAACAAAATCATTACACTGAAGTTCTAATAAACACAAAAATACATTCTTGGGATGTTAATATGATGCAATATTACAGGGCACTAGCCAAGAAAACTAAACATAATGTCCCTCGTTGTTCCATGTTCTTATTCTAGCTGGACAGACTACATTTCCCCTTTGCTGCAGATTAAAAGGGAGCAGAGAGTGCTGTTCTCATGAAGTCTCAAATCGTCTCTTACAGAGGGAAGTGGTTGTCAGTTGAGAACTCCAGCAAAATCAGTGAATCTGTAATCACAGCTGAGCCTCTACTGCATTTGGTTTTGACCTGCAGGATGAGAGTTTGGGATCATGGATAATGTACAAGCTTTGAAAAGTATGGTTAGAAGGAGATAGTAGAATAGGAGAGGTGTTGAGATCTAATTCTCGATGTAGGTCATTGTGTAGCCTATGGCTGACACAAAGTTGAAGCCAAAAGCTTCTCAGAAGCATGGTCAAATATGGGACCACTGAGCAATTTCATGGATTCTACAGTGGAATCACTCCTGAGCTTACTATGCCAGCCATAGCACTGTACTGACATCATATTGTTATTTGTAAATGTTACAATTAAGGAGATACAGCCATGTGCTTATAACCCTATAAACCAAGGCTTGGTATCATGTCAATCAGTACAGTATTGACATTGAAAGACTGCAGAGACTATTGACTTCATTATCTGTAAACTCAGACATTCTTTATCTCTAATATTTCTGGAATCCAAGTTCTCTTCCAAATTAAAGTTCTGGGGAATATGTTCATAGATTTAGAAATGAACAAAATAAAAACTATTGTTAGTATGTGTACATTTATAAAGCAAAAAAGAAAAGAAAAGGGGCCCATAAATTTGAAAGAGAATGAATTTGGGGGTAATGGAGGAATGAAATCATTCAAGATTTTGAAGGAAGAAAGGGAAGGGGGAAGTAACCTATTTCAAAAATATATTTAGAAATTATAATTTCAAAAATACAAAATAAGAAAAACTAATGAGTTTGAAAAATATTCCTTGAGCTTCACACTAAGAATTATTTCTAAGAATTACACCTCCTCTATGATGTGATAAAAAAGTCATTCTTCTTTCCTAATAATGACATTAGAAAATGGCAGTTTTGTGTTTTCAATATTCTTCCTTCATACAATACAAAATATGTACATGGTAACATTTTCTTCAAAATTTTTGTACTGAAAGTACCCTTGTCTACTACATACAAATCTAGATGTTTTATATAACTTGATTCTTTTATAACAATTAAAATTAAAAGTATAGAAATTTAAGAATATCTTTATCTTAAACTATCTGTAATCCTTTTATCCTAGAAAAAAAGTTTCTGTAGAAAATATTTGAATGGCTTGAATATATTTTTACATGTATATGTGCTCAGTATCCTTGGCAGGAAGTAGATATGGCACTAAAAAAAAGGAGACTATATAAAACTATGCAATCATAAAGACATGGCTGGTATAAATTAAGATAATTTTCCATTACAGCATTGGCAGCTGGAAGATACTGACAGAAGACAAATAGCATGTTGGGCATGGCAGCAAGCTCCAGAATCCCAGTAACTGAGAATCAGAGGCAGTTGGATCTTTGTGAATTTAAGACCAACCCACTCTGCTTACTGAGACTCAGGCTACAAGGGGAAAAATAATAAGAACCTATATACAAGAGTAGGAAAGATGAGATAGACATTCCAAAATCAGATAAGTTTGTTGGTTTGTCCTCTGATGAGATTAGTGTATTATGTCAGGTGCTGCTAGAAATAAGATAACAACCAGAACTAATGCAGGAAGAGAAGAATTCATGTGGACAGCAATACAACTTCTTTTCAGGGTATCCACTCTATTACCCAAGGTTCTTCCACTAGATCATAAACTACCACGATATCACTTCAAGGATCAAACCCTTAACATATGCAACTTTGCAGGGAGATAGAAAGAACACTTATTCAAACCATAACAAGTCCTCTTTCACTGGAGCTATTCCATCCTGTTGAAGCTTCCTGCTGTGCAGACAACTCCTATCCAGTAGGAATCATGGCAACTCAGAGCCAGGCCAAGAGAAGAATGCTTGGAAAAAGAACAAGTGCAAAAAATGATACATCACACCAGCATATGTGTTGATGTTTTATACCAGAATTGGAAAGCTGAACAGTGTAGTGGATACTAGAACTTCCCAGGAGGAATAATAGCTGGATATTTGTTGAGACTCCTCAACAGGCTTGTGAGCTCTTCCAAAGCTACTGTTTTACATTCTACCACCAGCAACATTTTAAAGAACAACTTGCCTTTAAGAAGGAAAACCTCATGGGGAAAACTCACCTAGAACACAAGGGGAGAAATGTGATGAATTCATACTTTCTTGTGCAATCAAATTAACAAAGGCTAAAAGCAAATAAGGAACACTCTATAAAATGAACTAAAAATCTTACAATAAGATCAAGAAATCAGACATAAAAGCATTGACAATAAATTCACCTCAGAAATTTTAAAGTCAATAACATCAGCTGGGAGCACATTATTATAAAAAATATTGGCTGGATGTTATAGCATATTGTATTAACCTCCAATATAAATCCCTTGGAAAAAAAGCCATGCATCCTAATCCTACAGTGACCATCTTCCATTCAAGGTGTGAAAAATAAATCAAAGGCAAAAAGAGAGAGGATTATATCTGTGATGTTTGAAAGAGTGGACCTAGAGTAATAGAATCGATTTTCACTGTGTCACAGGGCAGAAACTTAAGCAGGTCATTGTGGGCAGTTACCCTTTCAGAGAGATGTTCTTGTAGAGTTTTGGGTCTACCAGTCTCCTGTGATAGTTGCTGTCATCAGCAAAATTTGTCTCAGACTCATTGCTCCGCATCATCTCAAGTTTTTGAAGTGTTTTGCTTGTTTGTTTGTTTGTTTGTTTGTTTGGTTGGTTGGTTTGGTTTGGTTTGGTTTTGCTTTCCTTTGTTTTTTCTTTTGAATAATGCTTGTTAAAGTTAAAATATGGATGAATTCTGACTCAGGAAAATTGCATAGATTTACCAGTTTTAGAAAGGTGAATTAGACAACTTAGAAAAAGAAATGTAAACATCATTCAGGTAAAATAAGAAGCATATTGTACATTGAGTCATAGAAATCTTGATATTTATTGGAAAAAATAAAATCACTATAGAAACATGCAGTTTACAGTAATAATATAAGTCCTGCAAAGAAGGGATTCTGATGTCAGCAGAAGATACCTGATCAGGAAGATGATGGCCAAATGAAAAGGGATAAAATAAGAGGAAACAATCAAAATTGACTTTAATCAACAGGTAAAAAGAAGTAAGACAGAATAGGTGACGGGGGGGGGGGAGAGCACAGCAGGGTGTTATCAAAATACAGAACAGTCATCAAGACAGCAAAAGAAAACAAAAATGCAATTCATATGCATTTTCATTGACACACATTCTTGTACTCTCATTGACAATAGAATCAATGATATTCTAAGCATCCCAGAACCTAAAATCTAAAAAAATGGGATATATGCAGATGTTAACACCAACGCAACGCACAATAAATGTGTGCTTTCATTCCATTTGCTACTCTAAAGCCACCATTACATGCTTCCAATTCTTCATCTCATGAGCTTGTTTTTGTGGACATTGTGTAGAAAGTGAAACAAAATGAAAGATTCTTTAGAGTACCACTAATGTAGAGTAAATATATGGGAGAAATGTACACAGGTGTCTTCTATCTTTCCAGAAGCTGTCACAGACAAAAAGTGGGGCTGCTTTTCAAACAATGCTGGACCTAATGAATATTTAATAACCTTGGGTTATTAACATAACCAAAATGTATAGATAATTATCTATCTATATCTGTTTGAGCAGGACAGAGATAAATTGCTGTGGCATTTCAGAGCAGGGAAAGATGCAGCATGTGGGAAGGGCCATAAAAACTACTTCCATCACCACAGGTAATTAGACCTGAGGGCTGGATTTCAGGAGGCCTGAATGGATCATCTGATGCTCTCCATCAAAGTGTGCATATTTCTTTCTCAATGTATGGCAATCTGACTAATTGATCAACTGAGAATATGCAAAAAGTTATTTATCAGAAATTTTGCTAATTTTTGAAGTGCTAATCTCTAGTACTTTACAATCTCTAGAAAACCTTATAGGAAAGATTATGCAGCCTTATCATGGACACAAAGAGGTATATTTCCCCTCATTTTCTGGTATGTTTAAGGTTAATTTTTATATTTGGTTGATGTTTTTGTGCCAATGAGGGTTTATGTATGAGTATGCATGGATACCAGATGACATAGATTTTTCATTCTGCTATGTGGATTTTGGGAATCAAACTCAGATCCTCAGAATTGGTGGTAAACAACTTTACCCACTGAATGATTTCTCTGACTTGTTTCCATTCATCTTTACTCAGTCAGTCATATAAATAGTCTTATAGACATAGCCTATGTCTAAAGAGAAGCTTTATTTTCTCATAGCTAAAACAGAGCCCTTATGTACCTCGATGGAAATCTTCCAGATGCAGGAACTATTTAAAGCCAAGTGAACAACTATAATAAGAGGGAAAATACGAAAAAGCTCATACTGTCTATTTCTTTTAGAAGTCATCACTGCTGGTAATATAGATGAATGCCTTTCCTAGCTTGCATCATCAATAGGAGCACATAGAACTTTGCCAGTATTCCTTCCTGTTTGTGTAAAGATACACCAGTGTTTTAGACACTGTAGACACAGACAACTCTATAAGAACCCAAATATTGATTACTTTTTGGCAATGGGAATTAATATATGTCTATTTTCATGTTAATTCAATGTCTACTTAATATACTTGAAGGTCATAACATCAAGTTGTTTTGATATCATTTTACATAAAAACAATAGAAGTGTTGATCAGTATAATTTGAAGACTCCAATAAATTAATACCCATTTCTTAATATGTCCCATAAATATATAATTGATATTCATTTCTCTTTTAGAATATTTTAAGCCTATGATTTAGAAAAATGAGCTAGAACCTGTTCGCTAGAGATTTCAAATCTATACTAATGAGACATGACCTGGAGGTAACTATCATGAGCACAATTTCTGCATATCATCTGTTACTTTGATTAACCTTCTGTATGAAAATGTAAATAACTAGGTAAGAAAAGGGGGGAAGGAAGGAAGGCTCTACCATGTAAGCTGATTTATTCTTAGCTGCTTAACTCCACACTGTTTCATCCTCTGCATTCAAGCACTCAGTGGGCAAACATATGCTAAACAATCTACCACAAAAAGAATGCTGTTGAAAAGAATGTAATTTGGAAGTAATGGGATTTAAGGTTTTACAATACTCTGGCAGCATACTGTTATTTTCACTATATCTAGGTATTAATGTGTTTTGAAGTAATTATGTCAACTCTCAAAATAATGTCCAGGTGTAATTAGCATTACAGCTGAAGTTTTAAAATCTCTTATTTATCCTCTTCTTTTCATGTCTCTAAACATATCTTGAACTAAATTTTAAGTTGTGCTTTGGGCAGATGCTTTTATATATTTACTTGCATATATGTATATTTATACTTACTTAACAATAATCCTTTTTTTAAAAAGAGACTGAATTTGAAAGAGAATAAGAGGCATGAGAAAATTACATCTCTGAAGATGATGTAATTTTATTTTATTTACATAAAAATAGTTCAAAATTTCAATTCCATTGATCAACTGTCTGTTTCTGTACCAATACTATGTAGCATTTATTGCTATTGCTCTGTAGTACAGCTGGAGATCAGGGATGGCGATTTCTGTCGAAGTTCTTTTATTGTTTAAGATTGTTTTATCTAAACTCAGTTTTTTGTTTTTCTATATGAAGTGGAGAATTGCTCTTTCAAGGTCTATAAAAACTGTGTTGGAATTTTGATGGGAATTGTGTTGAACCTGTATATTGCTTTTGGTAAGATGGGCATTTTCACTGTTAATCCTACTGATCCATGAGTATGGGAGAGCTTTACATCTTCTGATAACTTCTTTAATTTTCTTCTTCAGTGACTTGAAGTTCTTGTCATACAGATCTTTCACTTGCTTGGCTAGAGTCACACCAAGATATTTTATATTATTTGTGGCTATATTGAAGAGTGTGTTTCAGTAATTTCTCAGCCCATTTGTCACTTATACAAGGAGGGCTACTGATTTCTTTGTGTTAATTTTGTATCTAGCCACTTTGCTTTCATACAGGAGCTTAGTTAGCATAACTGTTCTTGAGAAGCTCTACCCAGCAGCTGACTGAAACGGATATAGATACCCACAGCCAAACATTGGACAGAGGTCAGGGACTCTTATGGAAGAATTCAGAGATGGATTGAAGACTCTCAATGGGATGGGAACCCCACAGGAGGACCAACAGTCAACTAATCTGGACCCCCAGGAGCTCTCAGAGACTGCGCTCCCTACCAAAGAGTATACACAGCCTGGACCAAGGCCCCTATCACAAATGCAGCTCAGTCTCCATGACTGCCTTGTTTGACCTCAGTGGGAAAAGAATTCAATCCTGCAGGAACTTGATATTCAGGCTTGGCCGATATTCAGGAACCCCCATCCTCTCAGAAGAGAAGGGGAGGAGTTGGGAGGAAGGATTCTGTGAAGGGTAAGGAAAGGATGACAGTATTTGGGATATAAATAAACAAATACATTTTTTAAAAGTTTAAAATGTTTATGAGATAGTAAATATTTCCATATCAACCCCATGAGGATTATTCATGGTAATGTAAGCTTAGTATTATAACATTCTAATTGAAATAGAAAATCACATCCATTGTATGACATAGGGAAAATTACATATTAAGAGTTTCCTTCTTATAACCCTTCTTCCAGATTTAATGAATTGAAGTCTTTAATAGGATAAAAAGTCTAATAATAACTCATCTCAACTCTAGCCAAGTGCTTTGTAAATGCAGAAGTTAAGTGTGGATTCTTATAAATGGGACATTCTACCTACAGTGTTTATGCATCAATTTTAAGTCTCACTTGAGAATATGAAGGTGAAGTAAAAAGAGATTGATACTGATCTGCCCAATGATCTGCCCTAGTTCCCTGCAAGATGTACTTAAGTTGTATTTATGGAAGTATTTAACTCCATAATACAGATCTATGTGGGAGCACAGGAAAGAAGGGAAACTCTCAAATTGCTTTCATAAATCAGGTGAAACACTGGTCTAAGGTCCTCACAAAAATTGTACTAAGGAAATTTCACATTAATCTTACTTATGAATATTGATACAAAAGGTTCTTAAATGAAGTGTTTATACCTAGAATCCAACAGCACATCAATCATGATTATAAGCTGTGCTTGTTTTATAAAACACAAAACCAAACAATACTCTTGCCTCTACTAAGTACATCAAAAAGAATTTTCTAATATCAATATTCTTGCTTACTTTTAAACAAATAGTTAGGTTTGTTTTAATGTTTTAGCATAGCTGATTATCTGCAATTTAAGAAAAAATGCATTGCAATCTCTGCTGAGAGTGTTGGTACATTTACTGTTTCCTAATTCACTCGTTTTCTTTTTTTGTAAAACAGGAGGCCACAGTAGTTGTAACATTAATCTTCACTTCAACTTGACTGGATCTAGAATTACTTAAAAGACTGTGAAGGAAAAGCTTGGTGAAAGTTGTTGGAGGTGTTTTCAGAGATCAACTGGTGAACCATCCTGAAAGTGAATGGCATTATCACAGTGTTTGAGAATCAGGAGGATAGAATCAAAATAAATTTAAAACTGGAAATAAAGAGATAAATAAATTCTACATATAGCATGGGCCCCAGACTTCTCTGTTCACAATTTCCCAGCCTCCATAATGTGACATGCTCTGGTATACTGTGTTCAGATCACCAGGATGGAATAAGAGCTCTGACATGTGACTGAAAAAAATATTTATTTTTAAATCCACTTTAGGAACCACAGTTGAGATGATTCTCACTGTGAATGTTTTCTCTTAGTCAAGTCACTGCCTGCTACTGATGCCTCTCCTGTAGGAAGCAGCTCTCATGTCTGTTCTCCGAGATGCTTCCCATCAAATGATAAGTCCTATTCCTATATGTTTATGACTTACTTTGTTAATTTCAGATATTAGTGCTGACAACCTATTTATCTCTTCTTTATCCCAAATCAGGACTATACTACACTATGCCTTAATATATTTAATATGAGCTTTAATCTCATAAGAAATTTGTTCACATTTTGCCATTACATACACTGTTTGAACTGATATAAATATAGTACTATGTGATGATTTTTCATTGTTAAGTGTGGTGGTCTGAATATACCTGACCCAGGGAGTGTGAGGCTGAATTGGAGTAGTTATGGCCTTGCTGGATGAAGTGTTACTCTGGGGTTGGGCTTTGAGACCTTCCTCCTAGTTGACTGGGAGACAGTCTGACCCTGGCTGAAACTGAATCAAGATGTAGAACTCTCAGCTCCTTCTCCAGCATCATGTCTGCCAGGACTATGCCATGCTCCCTGCCTCGATGATAATGGACTGAAGCTCTGAAACAGGCCTAATTAAATGTTGTTCTCGATAAGAATTGCCATGGTCATGGTGTCTCTTCATAGCAGTGGAAACACTAAGACATTAAGTAGCAATTAATTTTTTGTATCATTTGATTTTTTTGATGGGCTGTGTTCTTTTGGATATAAAGTTAATATATCTACTCATGCCAAGAATAGTTACCACACTTTCATATTCTTTGGAGTATAACATAGTCATAGTTTTCGTCATGGTTTAACTGATTAACATGATTAACTTAATCAGTTAATCATGACTGTTAATTTGATGAGATTTAGAAGCACCCTGGAAACAAAATTCTAGGCATAGATCTAATGGGTTTTATGGATTAAGTTACCAGAGAGGGTAAGTTACTGCCTAAATGTGGGCAGTAATTTTCCATGGGCTTTGTTCCTGGACTGAGTCAAAAAGGAAAATACAGCCAAGTGGCATCATTTGTCTCTCTGCATCTTGACTGTGGTTGCAGTAGTCTTGAGTGTCTGCCTACATGTCATCTCCAACAGAAACTTCCTGTTTCTGTTCAAATATCCTGTCCAAAGAAACCTTTCTCTCCTAGTTACTACTCTGTTATTGTTAGGAGACACCATGATCAAGGCAACATGTAGAGGAAAATATTTAATTGGGAATTTTCTTACAACTTCAGAGGGTTTATCTAGGATCATCCTGGTGGGAGGGAGACAGTGCAGCAGACAGGCATGGTGCTAGGGGAGTAATTGAGAGCTACATCCTGATCCACAGGCAGCAGGCAGAAAGATGGATGAGGGAGGGGCTTTTCAAACATAAAATCCTACCCCCAATGAAACATTTCTTACAAGACCACACCTACTATAACAAAGCCACACCTCCTAATCCTTCTCAAACAGTTCCACTCTCTGATTACTAAACTTTCAAATATATCAGCTTATGGCACCATTCTCATTCAAAGCCCTGCACATTCCTTCTTTGCTTTTGTGAGCTATTTTGTCTCTATAACAGCACAACTAACTAATACAGGCCTGAGCAATGTACACCAAATCTTTCTAACTTGAGTACTGACAAATAGAAATCCCAAATTTTAAATCAGTATAGAAGGATTGCTTATGAACTTATTATCATGTAAGACTATCATAAAATTTCATATCTCCACAAATGTAAAAATATTTTATAATAATTAAGCAAGGATGATAAAATTTACAATCATAAAGTTAAAATTGACTTTCAGGAACTCATTAGAAAATTGATCAAGAACTATTATTTTTAAAAAAAGAAGAAAATCCTTTCCTTTTTTCTTACCAAAATATTTAGAAATAGTAAGTGAACCATTACTGAGAACATTGCAGCCTATACCTATTGATCCACACCCACTTCCTCCTTTCGCAAATGCATTTTAACAACAAACTTCACCTGAACCTGTCCCAAATGTCCTATCCAAATGTTTTAACAGAGTTATGAATTCACATGGGCATTGCATATTCCTTTAATCTATTAGTTTCCAGCAGTAATCAACATAAGGGTCAACGGACTTATATTAATGAACATTGCATTTGGTTTTAAGACCCCACACACTGTTTCTTGGCTTTCCTTGGGCATCACTCCAGGTTCCTTCTTCCTTTCTTTGCCTGTTTTTGATATTGTCCCTGCTAGTCCCTGAACCATTACTTTAGTCTACATCTGTTGCTCTCTTCTGGCTCTAATCAGTATTAAGACCTTTGGCTTTGGCTGATTTCACATCTATTTCCATCTAAGGCAGGTCCTCACCTACCTTTCACAATTAATCCTTCTATTCAGTCATATCACTCAGTCCTGGCACCAAAATTTCTTGAGACAGAAGCTAGTGTGGACCTCGTCAAAGAAAGTCTTGGATCAAACCCTTAGCATATATGATGTCCATCAGAGACAATGCCAAGCCTTAGGGTGCCTGGGACTGACTGAGTGTACCCCATATGTTTGCTTTTCAGTCAGTCACTGTGGCCTTCAAGACTTCAGTGTAATACCAGTATTCTTCTTGTCCTAGCCTTTCTCTTGTCTTTGGTAAACAGTGTCTGATGTAGCAGTTCCATAAATAGTTATAGGAGAAAACACTAAAATATGAATGAATGAATGAATTGCCTTAGTTTTTATAAGCATTGATTCCGTATTCTTTTCAAACTTTTCAATATAAATGCAAAATACCTTCTGATAAGGTCAAACACATTAGGCAATCTATTGAACTCACTTTTCTTTCTCAAGAGCAAATGAAGATAAATAGAAATATAAAATCTTCTGTTTGTCCATAAAGTCCCTTTTGCTTGTAGTTTGCACTGTTCAAACTACAATAGATGACATTATTTTATACAGAAGATAGGAGAGTAAGTGAGTGATGGCAGATATAAACACCTTACTGAGAGTTTTTCTTATAGTTTGTATTATTCTATCAGAAAGTTCACAGTATTAGGACATTTTATCCCACATAAACAAAGTCTTACATTTTACTTCCAATATTTAGTCATCCTGTGCATCATACATAGAATAATATGGTGCCATGAAAAACATAGTAAGCCTCTTATTTTCCAAATCACATCAAATTATTGTTGTTCTACTCATTATATTTAGAAAACAGTATATACCCTTTATAGAATCCTTAAAGTGAAACAGTTAGGACATGTTCATATTATCTAAACCTCAATTTCCTATTTATAAAATGAAAAGTGCAAACTACAAGAGTCTCAAATTGGCTTGCCAGTATAGAAATCACTAATGCAACTTCCACACTAAACTTGTGAACTAATTCAACACATTCTTTAACTGCAATGTGAACAATGAAATATCAGAGCTTAAACAAAATTGGTCACAAGACTAAGTAAAAAGGGATCTATAAGAAATAAGATCTGATAGATAATTGATTATTTTAAAAAAATTGTTGGTTGTAGTATAACCTATGACTGAATAACAAAATAAAATTGTGGAGAGATTTATTCAGTTCAATGTAGAAAATCACTGAGTGATCACTGAACTAACATATCACCAGTTGGCTTTGAGTGACTTCAACTGAAACTGAGCCATTCTGATCTACTTAAAGGTAGAGTGGAGCCAGTGAAATAAGTCTATACAACTGGTAGAACAGTCAATATTTCAAATTGATAAAATTCAAGGTTCTAGTTGTTTTAACCACCATCAAAAACTACAGTTATGCCTAATGATATCTGCATAAATAAATGATGTATGTAATCTTCAAATAATTTCAATGTTCAAACACTCATGTAATACAAATGTATGTCAAAAATAAGGTTCTTAATTTTGCATATGTATTAGAGGATTTTCCCCAGGGTTAGGTGTTAATTTCTCAGTGTTTGAATAAACAACATGGAGTTAACTGTGCAGGGTATGATAATAGTTCATAGATTTGGAAAGCCATGTAATACTGTCTTCCTCCCTAGCTGATAAAGTATGGTTCAAGTAAATATCTGAGCTTGAAATTATGTGCCTGGAATTACATTTTGTGTCCTTAGTAGCTTTGAAGAGGAATTCAGTTCAGCAACAAATGTCATTGGTTTGAGAACTGAGAATAATCACATTCTATAGTGTACATTGGGTTAGTTTCCAGAAATTAAGTCATTTCTTTCATGAATCACCATGTATCACACAGAGGTTGAAGAGGGATAAAGCATAGAGCTCACAGTCCTGTCAAGATTACAAGGTTACACCTGAGAGAACTTTTTTTAAGAAAAACAAGCTATTGCCAAAATTAGTCTATTGCTTTAAAATAAATAGTTCAGAGTGAACTTGGGAAGGGTTTTGGTCTTTTTTTTCCATGTTGGAAATCTTATGTCATATTTTAACATTATGATTAGATACAACTAATACTCTGAGACAAAACCATAAATATTGCCAAAATAATTTTTTATAATGCTGGGAATTGGACTTGAAGTCAAGGCTCTGACAAGGCTAACAAGTGCTGTATTGCTGAACTATAGTCTCAGCTATACAAATTTTATTATCTGAGTGTAAACTAATATTCTAAATAGAGTAATATATAAAGTATTTCACTAAGCTAGGATTTACTTCAATGAGAATAATTTGTCCAAATAATTAAATTATATACTTTAATTATAGTTTGTATTCATTTATTGCATTTATGAAAATCAAAGAACAATTGATAGAAGTCAATTCCATCTAACATGTAGTACCAGGGTCTCAAATTCAGGTCATCAGGCTTAATGCAAGGAACTTTCACCACTGGCCATTCTACCTGCCCAAATGAAATATTTGACAGAAAGAAAAAGGAAATATTATTCAACCTTTAAATACTATGGGATCTTTGGCTGGGGCTTAGGATTTGCCTAAGATATGAGAGGTTGTGGGTTTGGTTCTCAGAATCACATACACACACACACACACACACAAATAAAATATGGAATAATGCATTAATTATATGTAATTATATGTTAACAATAGCATGATAATTATAGATCTATAAATATTAACCAGTAAAAATCATCATTCTTTTATCAGTGAGCTTACAAAAGTTCTTTGTGCCTGTGAGTGTGATGCACTGTTTCCTATTATGATGGATTATTTTTGCTAAATTTATAAATACCATTGATACTATGAGGAATGAGCAAGCACAGAATTTTGAGGGGTTAATCAGACTTTACGCATTTAATAAATGGAGTTGTATAATTCAGAATACAAGGTAATAAAGACTGTCTCTGTGAACACAGATGATCACAGCTACCTACTAAATCCTTATTATGGATATAGTACAGAGGTAGATCATATGTTTCTGACACATTTGAACTTCTGAGATTGCAGTATTGAATTCCTGAAGCTCTAGACATGTGACCCTGTGAAAACAGAACTCAGAGAGCAAGATAGAGCAATTTCTTTTTTTTTATATTGCAATTTTTTTTATTTTTTATATTCTATGTTTACATTCCAAAGGCTTTCCCCTTTCCCAGTTCCCACCCACCATAGTTCCCATAGTTCCTCTCCCCCCCCAACTGTTCCCCAATCATTCCCCCTCCCCCCTCGGTTTCTTTACTAAACTGGATGCAATCTTTACAGGCCCAGGGTCCTCTCCTTTCTTCTTCTTGGGAATCATTTGACTTGCTATTTGTGTCTTGAGTATTTAGGGCTTCTGGGCTCATTAATATCCACTTATCAGTGATTGCATTTCATGTGCATTCTTTTGTGATTGGGTTAATTCACTCAGGATGATATTTTCCAGGTCTAACCATTTACCTACAAATTGCATGAATTCATTATTTTTAATTGCTGAGTAGTATTCCATTGTATAAATATACCACATTTTCTGTATCCATTCCTCCTTTGAGGGATATTTGGGCTCCTTCCAATTTCTGGCTATTATAAACAAGGCTGCGATAAACATAGTGGAGCATGTGTCCTTATTGCATGCAGGGGAATCCTCTGGGTATATGCCCAGGAGTGGTTTGCCAGGGTCCTCTGGAAGTGACATGCCCAATTTTCTGAGGAACCGCCAAACTGATTTCCAGAGCGGTTTTACCATTTTGCAATCCCACCAACAGTGGAGGAGTGTTCCTCTTTCTCCACATCCTAAGATAGAGCAATTTCAATGGGTATCTACATTTATAATAAGCTTCATGGTAGAATTTACCTTTAAGTGTTATTCAATAGAATTTCTTTTTCTCAGTGGGAAATTCTGTTTTATAACTTATCACTCTCTTACAGACAATTCTGTTGAAATCAGTGTATGACCAGCACAAGAAATTGCAGATAAACTTTAAACTACAAGTCCACACAAAACAAAAAAAAGATTTGCTTTGTTTTGTATTTTATTTTTTATTTCTTTTTTAGTCTATTACTAGATATGACTTCTAATTGTTGTCAAGGTGGATGGAAAGTGATATGGCACTGTTGGAAGTAGAGCTTGATTATGGCTTATGGGCTTTAATTTTATTGTTTCTAATTTCTTTGATCAGCTTTATTTATATTTTTAACCATAAAAATATAGGTTTAGTGAGCTTTGAACAACAAATATTCAAGGTTTATGTTGAACTACACAAAACCTATTTGACTTTGTGAAGTTGGTAAACTATATTCAGCTCTAAGACGCTTCTCTCAAAATTAACATAATATAGAGAGTCACATGGTATTATAAATATGCTTCTTAGGATAATGACTAGAATAGGGACATCTAAATTAGTATATCCCAATGTGCAATGTAGTCCTCCACTTGTGCTTTAACAAAGTTGAAAAAAATATGTTTGCTGAACTAAAGTAAATCATTTATCTAATTTAGATAATAAATTATTCTGGAAGAAATATGCATGCAAATATTTAAATAATAATGAACATTGTAGTAGTTTGAATATGCTTGACCCATGGGAAGTTGCACTACTAGTAGGTATGGCCTTGTTGGAATAGGTGTGAACTTGTTGGAGAAAGGGAGTCATTGCATAGGAAGAATTTGAGGTCTTCTAGTGTTCAAGCTTTGCCCAGTATGAAAGAGAACCTTTTCCTATCTGTCCTCAGTATACAGTCTCCCAGGTGTATTCAGATCAAGATGTAGAACTCTCAGCTACTTCTTCAGCACCATGTTTGCCTGTACGCTGCCATGATTTCCACTAAGATGATAATGGACAGAACCTCTGAAACTGTAAGCCAGCCCTAATTGAATTGTTTTCCTTTATAATATTTGCTTGGATCATGGTGTCTCTTCACATCAGTAAAATCCTAACAAAGATATAAGTTGGTACCAGGAGTGGGCTGCTGCTGTGATAGACCTGACCATGCATTTGTTTGGAGGAATATGGATTTGGGGACTTTGGAAAACAGCATAATGGTGGGAATATAGAAGGCAGTCGTACTGAAGGAGATTTGAACTGTGGAAGCCTGAATCTAGAGGTTTCAGAGGAGAAGAATTTTAGTATATGGCCTAGAGACTGTTCTTATAATATTTTGGTGACAAATATGGCTGCTTTATACCCTTGTCTGAAGAGTCTCCCTGAGGCTAAGGTAAAGAGATTCAAATTCATTGCATTGACAAAGGAAGTCTCAAACAACCCAGTTTAGACTCTGTGCTAAACTGAAACTCCACAGGAAGAACAGTGTCAACTAACTTGGACTCTTCGGCTCTCAGAGACTGAACCAACAACCAAAGAACATACACAGGCTGGACCTAGGTGTCCCTACACATATATAGCAGATGTACAGCTTGGTCATGTGGGTCCCAACCAACTGGAAAGTGGTTTATCACAAAAGCTGTTGCCTGTGTGTAGAATATGTTCTTCTAGCTGCGCTGTCTTGTCTGACCTCAGTGGGAAAGGACACGCCTAGCCTCAAGGGACTTGAAGTGCCAGAGCTAAGGAGATTTGTAAGAGGGTGCCCAGTTACCCATAGAAGGATAGAAGGCAATGGGGGAAAATTGTGGGAGGGACTGACCAGGAGGGGCAGCAAGCAGGAAAGAGGAACACTCCTCCACTGTTGGTGGGATTGCAAAATGGCAAAACCACTATGGAAATCAGTTTGGCAGTTCCTCAGAAAATTGGGCATGTCACTGGCATACCACCCCTGGCATATACCCAGAGGATTCCCCTGCATACAATAAAGACACATGCTCCACTATGTTTATAGCAGCCTTGTTTATAATAGCCAGAAATTGGAAGGAGCCCAAATATCCCTCAAAGGAGGAATGGATACCGAAAATGTGGTATATTTATACAATGGAATACTACTCAGCAATTAAAAATAATGAATTCATGCAATTTGTAGCTAAATGGTTAGATCTGGAAAATATCATCCTAAGTGAGTTAACCCAATCACAAAAGAATACACATGAAATGCAATCACTGATAAGTGGATATTAATGAGCCCAGAAGCTCTAATTACTCAAGGCACAATTAGCAAGTCAAATGATTCCCAAGAAGAAGAAAGGAGAGGACCCTGGGCCTGAAAAGATTGGATCCAGTTTTGTAGACCCAGAACAGAGAAATCATTGGGGGGGATGATTGAGGAATGTTTGGGGGGGAGAGGAATTATGGGATGTATGGTGGGGGGGAACTGGGAAAGGGGAAAGCCTTTGGAATGTAAACAAAGAATATAGAAAGTAAAAATTAAAAAAATAAAAAAATTAAATTAAAATTAAAAAAAAAGAAAATGGGATATCTAATGGTAAAGAACAGCCACGAGATAATAGATAAGGATTATGTAAATAAAGTATAATAATTCTTATTTTTTCTGAGGAAAATTTCAGTAAGTTTAAAAATGAAGATGTTGTGTAGTGGAAGATGATGAGAGTTTTTTGAGTTTTTTTTCTTTTATTCTTTCTTTTTTTTTTTATGAATGCCATAATGTCTAAACACTAGAATGTGATGTATACCGCAGTAGGATTTTGTACCTGGAGGATGAATCTATTGGAAGACAAAGTGACCCAGTATACTATTTTGCTCTCTCTTGACAACTCTTACCTTTTATGTTCTGAATGTTCTTTCTTAAAGTCTTATCTCAGCATCTATCACTTTCTTTCATACTTCAAGGCTACCTCCTCTTCATGAGGATAACACCTACAAACTCTCAGCTTCAATCATCTGATTTTCCCAAATTTTTTTTCACTATATTTTACTCCGTTCAGTTTTGTATTCACTTTCAATTGGTTCATAAGAAGTTATCACAAACTTAGCATCCTTTAAACAAAGCTTGCATGAGCTACTAAGCCCACAGAAAAACAGTCTACATGGGCTCAACAGAGTTTTCAGAAATCCTCCCCCCCCACTCTGAAATCAGTATGTCAGCTAGGCTGGAATGTTATGAGGAATCTGCTAAGAATCCATTTCTTAGTTGACTCAACTTACTAGAAGAACAACTCCCTGTTTTTCTAAGAGTGGGTTCTTGATTGCAAGCTGTTTCCTGGAGGCCAACCTAGAAATAGAGCCCACCTCCTGATACTGTTAATGATATTCTGATTTATAATCATGACCTTAGCATAACTGTGATCAGAGATGCTTCACCCAGCAACTGTTGGGAACTGATACAGAGACCCACAGACAATCATTAAATGGAGCTAATGAAATTCTGTGATGGGGGTGGGGGAGGATTTGAAGAGCCAGAAGGGTCAAGAGGACCACAAGACAAATTATATAGTCAACTATCCTGGACCCATAATGGCTCATAGAGACTAAACTGCCAACCAGAGAGCATGAATGGGACAGGCCTAGGCCCTCTGCACTTCTTTAACAGTTGTGAAGTTGGGTCCTCATGTGGCACTCCTAAAAATAGGAGCAGGGCTATCTCAGACTACATTGCCTAGCCTGACTTTGAAAATTTCCCCCCAAATGCGATACCCTGTTTCGCCTCTATAGAAGAAGATGTGCCTAGTCTTACTGCAACTTGATATGCCAAGGCTGGTTGATATCCATGGGAGGCCTCCCCTTTTCTTGGGGAAAGGGAAAGAAGGGTAGTTGGGTAGGGAGGTAAGTCAGAGGGAGGGACATTAAGCAGAGAAGGGAGAGTTGGGAGAGGAGAATAAGCTTCGATTAGGAGGAAAAGTAAATAAATAACTTAAATAAATAACCCAGATACCTCATCACATGCTTACCCCAGATAATCATGGTATATTAATACTTATAGTGTTTAGATATTAGGTACTTAAACTTATTTTCAACTACTCAGAAAAAAGTAAATTGCTTTGAGAGAGAGAGATGAAGGAGAGGGAGGGAGGTAAGGAGAGAGAGTCAAAAAGACAAAGAACATAAAGTTGGGTGGGTGGTAGGGAGGTGGACAAGATCTGGAAGGAGTAAACATAATTAAAATATGTTCTATGAAAAATAATTTCTATGAAAAATATTTTTAATTAAAAATATACAAATGTAGCTAAAAATCTCTCAGGCAAGATTTTTATTTTAAAATCACTTGCCAATTTTAACTTCATATCCATAATCTTTTTTAAACAACATAACATGACAATGTTGCAAAGGCAATGTGAGGCAACTAAGCTGTCTTAGAATTCTGCATACCCCACCAATGCACAGTTTTTTATGTTTGCACCCTCCCATCTTCCCAGGCCAACTACTTATCCATGTTGTCATTCATGTGGCCAATAAATCACTTTTTTTGTTTTAAAGCATTATACTTATTTATGTGTATTATATGGGTGTTCCTGGTTTTCAGATGCCCTGACCTGGAGCTATAAGTAATTGTGATCTGTATAATGGGAGTTCTGAGAACCAAATTCAGTTTCTCTGTAAGATTAGCAAGTTCTCTGAACTACTGAGGTATGTTTTCAGCTACAATTACTCCCTTTCTTGAAAGCATCATGAACTTTGGCATTTTCTTATGTAAATATTAGGATGGGAAGGTTCTAACTCAATTATCTTATATTTCAAACCACTTTACTCTATATTAAACAATTGAATATATACATATGCCTCTCTTTGCATATGCTCTATGCACACATACATGCACATATATACATGTATACACACATACAAACATATACACACACATATAATAGAGAACCAGCATTATTCTCATTCTCTCTCTCTCTCTCTCTCTCTCTCTCACCTCCCTCTTTCTCTCTGTCTGTCTGTCTCTCCCCTCTCACTCCTTACTGACTATATATCACGTTTTTTTTCTCAGCTTGCCTGGGAATGTTTCTATCCTTACTCTGAACATGTAAAACTGTTGTTGCATTTGTTGAAGCAGTCACTGAAAACAGAATTATAATGAATGAATTGTATAATCACATCTTCACTGAACTTTAGGACTAAAAGATATGAACATAAAAATCATAAAAATAAATTATTTTAAACAAAATTATTTTTAAAAATTCCAGGGAGTCACAAAAAGCAGCACACCTTTGATTCCGTTTCCTTTTCTTCTTCTTTTTTTAAATTTTATTTTATTTCATTTTTGAATTCACAAAACAGCAGAATTTTTTGTTCCTGTTGCTTGTACTTTGGGCCAAATGGATAGACCAAAGAATAACCACACAAGGGTAAGAGAATCAGTGTTACTTCATAAAGAGTGGCTTTGCTGGCACAGTTTTCATCAAACAGTGGGGTTCCTAAAAATAATAGGCTCCAGAACATTTTGTTCTTCAAGTAACCAAAAATAGTTCCCTTGTCATCATTCTTAATGGACTGAACAGGTCAGCTCCATAGAAATTAACAGTGAGTCTGAAGGTTGTCGGCCTCTCCTTGCAGATGTGCACTTGAGTCGAAATGCATAATCTTCTTAGTGCTATTCATAACCTGTACTGAGCACAGAGTGAGGGATTTACAAGAGTCAATGTCATAGCAGCAAAGAAACAGAATGAAAGAAATTGAATAAAACAGAAAAGGATGCTTGGCTATTTCCACCCTTCATTCCATCCTAAATATGAGTATCTCATTTCATCTTCTTGCTTCACTAGCTAACATTTCAGAGGTAAAAGGAAAAATAGCCTAGATATTTCTTATAGCAGAAATTACAGAGAAGAGGTGAATTTTAAGTGTCAATGATTTCCATTCCTTGCCATATGAAAACTTTTCTAAATAATCCATATTTTTTACCTTTAATTTGTGTGAACCAAAAGGTGGAAAACCCACTGAGCACATAATTCACCTCTAATTTATACTTAAATCTGAAATGTATTGATGCCAAAAGAAAAAAATCAGTTTTCTTTCCTGGGGTTGTTAGTTTCTTTAATCAAAGAATTTAAGAATGTACTCAAATGGAGGATTGAGGAAAGTTTTATTAGAGTTTTAAAGAGAAGTTATGAGACTTAGTTGCTACCCAGAAGAGGAAAATAAAGAAGTAAATGAAGAGCCATGGAGCTAAGCAAGCATTGAGGTTAGTGGTATCCTTGTAAGCAGTCACACGGCAGGAGAGGGAGGCCTCAGAGGAAGTATAGGGACACCCATATCACCACTAAAAGCACATTAAGACTCTGGACAGCATCCAAGAAAAGATATAAGGGACAATGTTACAGAAAGATAGGCTGATCCACCAGAAACTAATGGTGTCACAACATGTAGGGACAAGGATTCTGGCCAGAAAAATAGAGTTTATAATTTAAGAGAGAATTATTCTACCTATCTCTTTGGTGTGATTTGTGGTAAGTCTGCCTTCCTAGGGATGTTCTGTAGAGGAATTTGAATCCAGCAACATAGCTGCTGTGGCCAGGGACCACATCCAAAGACCTTCTAGGACTGTGTGATCTGGCAGGAATGAAGACATAACACACCTTTAATTCCTCTGACTGGAATACAGACAAACCCTTACTATACACTTTCAAGGTAAAATTAGTATAAGAAAACAGCATGTTTGAAAATGACATCTAATTGGGGAACAGACAATGCGAGAAAGCAGAGAAAGATTTGACAAAAATTAGACAGAAATAGAATACACACTACTCTCCTGAGAGTAGCACAGAAAAGAGAAGCTACTCAAGAGCAGTGCAGAGGGAAAAGGAGTAGTGCAGGGAAAGAGTCAGTCAGTTGAGAGTCAGTACAGAGAGTGCACTGCAGTGGAGTTGAGTTAGTCTGTGAGTTTACACAGTTCAGTGTAAGTCAATAGAAGAAGTTAAAGCCAGAGAATAAAACACAACCACATTAGAACAAATTGCCATAGCTTGAGGGCAAGAAGAGCAATTCAGTGAGAAACTGAGAGAAGCCAGACTGAGTCAGTCAGCTTGGAGAGCAGTTTGAACCAGAACAGCTGAGTTGAACCAGTCAGCCAGAGTTCAGAAAGAACTAGAAAGCATGAGCTTATTCAGCAATAAACCTCTAAGATGACAATTACATCAGGCAAATAAAAAGTACATTTATAGTTATCCTTCTTTCCTGAGTTCTTCTCCCTTGAGCAAATTATTGGCCCTGTCACACTGAAATGTTGGGTTACCATCTAGGTCAGAGCTTCTAGTCTTTTCACCAGAAGGAGTTTTTCCTTACAGATCTTTATTGCTTATTCTAACATTCTCTCGATATAAGGGGGATTTATGGGGAAGAAAACTTACTCTCCTCATTGCTCTAGATGCCAATCATTTTCCCAGCAAAATTCTCTGTTATCTCAGACAATATGAAGGCTGTAGACAAAAAATACTAAGAAAAAGTAAGTCTGTCCAACATTTTATCCATAGGATGCATTTGTTTTCATGAGTTATTGAATACTTCATAGTATTTCCTTGAAAAGTATAATAATGAAGGACTAAGACAATAAGACACTATTTCAGGAAGCCTCTGAGATGGAAGCATTATTATCTAACAACTGTACCACTTCATAAATATGCCTCACCTTCACCTTTTACTGCTGGAACAAATTAGTTGTTCTAGAACAAGATAGTTCTGAGTTTCTTACAGTTTTACCAAGGGAAATTCATACATTTATATTCATTTATATTCTTTGTCTGGAACAAAGAAAGAAACATTATTGTTATTATTAATAGTATTAGTATTATACATCACGATACTGATATGATATTTTGATTCATCCTATGGCTTGGGCTTCCTTAAATTAGTCATTCCCCCAAAAAGCATAGAAATCAGGAGAAAGACAGAGAAAGAGGGAAGGAGAAAGTAGTCAATTTAACAGAAGAATACAGTGAGAAGAGACAGGGATGTGTAATTTCATGAGTAATTTCATGAGTACGGTTGCGTGGCTCAGTCTGTAAAGTCTTGCTATTCAACATGGTGACATAAATGTGTTCTCTAGAATCCATATTAAAAAGCCAAGAGTGGTGACTTGTGTTTGTCATCCAAAACTGGGAAGGTGACACAGAAGGATACATAAGTCTCACTGGCCAACCAGCCAAGCCGAATCACTGAGAAGTAGGATACTATGACAAAAATTGAAGATTTGGTGTATGGATCCTCAGATACCACAGCCAAGGTTGACGGTTGACTTCTGGCTTCCAGATAACATATGCGCGCGCGCACACACACACACACACACACACACACACACACCTCACACGTGGGAGGAAGCAGAGGGAGAAATTATAGGAGCACACACACTAATAAACAAGTTCACAAATTAAAAAGTCAGGGAGCATCACCTTAATACCATTATTATCATTCTTAAAGTCAGACTACACTCAGTAACAAAGAAGTTAGAGTTCATCTTATGATGAATAATCAAGGATTTTAGAGAAATATTTTAAAATGACAAAAGCAGTGGTGAGCAGAAGAAAACACTGGAAAATTAAATAGAATCTAAACTCCAGTGCCACACTCAGGACATTCCACTCTTCCTATAGCAAAGGCTGGTTTACTGGAGTATTACATCAAATTATAGCTATTTGTAACTTGGTGTGTTGGTATTTTTCCATGATGTTCAAGCAAAATTTCAACATGCTTTTGTCATAAGCCACTAGGGCAGCTGTTCTCAAAGGGAAGCCATGAGAATAAGGATGATTGGCAGCTTTGGCAGCAAGGTACAACATTGCATGTATCTCATTCCCAAGAAGGAATGAATGACTCCTGTCATCAGCCAAAAATTAGGCTTTTGAGGATTTCACAAATATCCTGTATTGTTTTAAATTAATAAGAAAACATATACAGTCAATGTTAGAGAGATGGCTCAGTAAAAAATATTTACCACACAAGCCTAAAGATTGGTTGGCATTCAGATCCCCAGATGCTAAGTAAAGTCCAATGCAGTAGTGAGTATCTGTAATACTATCACATTATTAGGCAAGAGGCAGAGGCAGGGGAATAAGGAGTACCTTAAGGGCCACCTGGCTTTGTGCATATAATACTGAACAGCAAGAGACTCTGTCTCAAACAATATGGAAGTGAGAGACTACAACTGAATCCACCCCAACTCAAAAACACAAGACACTAGCATATACACTTTAAAAAATATTAAGGATAGGCAGGCATATGGGAACAGGAGGGAGGAAAGGGAAGGGGAAATAATGTAATTATATTATAATCTCATAAATTAAAAAAAGTAATAGAAATGCTCATGAATAGAAGAAATTAATGACTTTGTAAAGTAGATTATAAAGTATGGATCTGAGGCCTTTCTGAGATGGAGAATATTTAAAGATTAAAAGTAAATTTCTTTCATTTGACTTTTACTCACTTTAGCAAAGTCAACTCTTTGCACTTTATCTTAGTCCAGAGTCTGACAAGTATTTCAATTTTCCCACCTATGAAAGGACCACTCATTTTATCTATAATTAGAACTTCTCAACATAACTATAAATACTTTAAAAACCAAAATACATTACACATACCTAACCAGCTCTAAGAAATTTGTTGGGAGTCAAAATGGCAATGGTATATATTTAAGTACACCAATATTTTACTTACCCAAATTGGGGGTGGTTATGATTGACATTAAGGGGATGAAACTGACACATGTCACTAAAGGAAAAAGATGAGTTTGTGGCTATCTCCTTAACAAAAACCAGGATGTAGGCAGCCATGTTTAATTCTCCTGAAAAATAACTACGTATATCCATGATAGATTTCCTTTCATTTCCAGGCTTTCACATCTGCTATTCTGTTGTTTCTATAGAGGATTAGTGATAGATTTGTAAACTGCTTGCTTGCATTTTATTTGAGTCGAATTCTTAGAAAGTTCATTAGACATCTCTAGAGCTAATGTTACTGAGATTAAGTAAAACTATTTTTTTAAATGAAAATTACTTCCCAGTAGTTTCAATTAATCAGCACATTGCTCAGTCCACATCAGATACATCTTGCAGTAGACAGTAGTTAACAGAGATTCCCACTAGAAAGCAGGCATGCACAAGACCTGTATAAGATCAAGCCAGAGATAAAATTCCAGCATACATGAGGTAAGGTGTACAAGATGCCTCACCTTTAGCCAAGAGGCTAGTTTGAATAATATCACTGTGAAAAGAAAAATCTATTTTCTTCAATAGAGTTCATTAAACAAGCTGCAGAGCTGGCCCAATGCCCAGATGTATTTGGCAAATACTGAAAGTACTTCATGTTTCTGTATGTGTGTTTTGGTTTTGGTTTGGCATTAATTTTATAAGAGAGAGAAAGAATATGAAGTCGGTTGGGTAGGGAAGTAGAAAAGATCTGGAAGGAGTTTGGAGAAGAGAAAGAATATGATCAATATATTGTATAGAATTCTCAAAGAATAAATAAAAACAATAAAAGTTTAAAAATCTACTTCCCAAATATAGAACTTTAAATGAAAATCTGATCGAAATGCTCATATATGTGATACATTTATGTATATATATGTATATGTATATGTGTATATATATATATATATATATATATATATATATATCACTATTATGAAGTTCACTTCCAAATTCAAAGGAAACATACCAAAAATGAGTTTTAATCAGTGAGAAAAACAAGCACTTGTTCATCTCTCTTCAACAGGCCTGTTTCTTTGTGTCTTTTGCTTGGTATCTTCCTGAAATAATGTCTCACGCTTTTAAGTTTTCTCATTTTTTTCAGCAAATGACTTTAAGAATACTAGAATTTAATCAAAACCAGGAGATTTTGTTTAAGGCATTTAATAGTAATTTTTGGATCACTTGACATCTGTAAGGACCCTGGAAAAACAAAATAAAGTAGCAAAAAGAAATAGGAAACAAAATATAAATAATCATTATAGACCTGAGGGGAAGAAATCTTTAAATTATTTCTCTAATTTTTGGCTGATATATAGTTTCCAATTATTAAATCAAAATCCATTACATGTGTGTATAAAATTCTGAAAGAACAAATAAAGATTATTTTATTAAAAATTGAGCATATGGTGGGGGGTACCTGGGAAAGGGGAAAGCCTTTGGAATGTAAACAAAGAATATAGAAAATAAAAAATAATAATAATAATAATAAAATTTATAAAAAGAAAAAAAAAAGAAAAAAAATTGAGCAAATAAGTAGAGCTGCCAAATGTAATGAAGCTGTCAAAATGGTACAAAATTTCACTAGCTGGTATGTTTTTTCAAGAAAGAATGACACAAGACCTGCCCACCACCGTTCCACGAGGTGCTGACAAGGAAAGACACCCAGAGACCCACCTGCAGCAATGCCACACGGGTGGGATGTAGACACCTAGAGACTTGTTTGTTGCCACCTACGGTAGATAAATGGGAGAGAAAGAGAATCAGAACACTTGGAACTGGAGATGTGAGGGTGGAAAGGAACAGCCTCTTGTGGGGAGCCAGCCCTGCTTCCTGAGGCCATAATGAAGCATTGCTGCTTCTTGGGGCCATGTCTGGATCCAGGGCCACATCTGCATCAGGTCCATGGCCAGGCAACAGCAAGTGTTGGGGTCAATGTCGCTGGCTCATTTTACCATTAGAGACCATGAGGATGTTTTAGGTCTGGACAGTCACCTGGGACCATATAAATGTCCAAGGACTGTGCAGGACTGTCCAGGCTCTTCACTGGCTGTGGCAGTCTAGAGAGTTAGCCACAGGACTTACCAGTAGCAAAACTCAGGAGAGCAGGCTCTGCCCCTCACCTGGGCAGCACATGCTCCTCACCACTTGAAACAACCAGACAAATTGGGAGAGTTGATCTCTTGGGTCATCAGAACAGGAGAGCTGTCCCTGTCCCTCACCTGATGTTGTATTTTGGAGAGCAGCAGTCTCTGCATTTCATCCAGGCAGCACAAAAGAGCTGGTCTTGGTTGTGGGAGTACAGATAAGAGCAAGGGGAATCTGACCCTGCCACTTGTCTGCCTTCAAGTGGCTAAGGCTTGAAGATGATCCCTCTGTCCCCTTACCTTCTGACACACCCAGGTGAGCCTGCCCCAGGGTCTTGGAAGCAGAAGTATTCCTGCCTGTAGCTGTCCTGCAGCTTTGGTTAAACATATACCTGGAAGAAGACCTGGGGATGTATGGGAAGGATGGGCGAGAAAGGAGTGAAGCCAAGACAAAGGTTCTGATCAAGGCCCAATGGTTACTGGATAACTCTGAATTTAAAGGGGAGAAACGTGTCCCCCAATATGCTGGATCTGGTCAGGAAAACAGGCTCAGCTGCTCAGTGCTTGCTCCCTGCTGGAAGCTGCAAAGCTGTGGATCCGAAAGAACAGTAGGCCTCCCCTAGGTCTGAAGGTTCCACCCTCGGTGGGCGTGGCAAAACAAGGTCTGAATTAGTCTGCTCAAGGCTGGGGAAAGGGCACACCTGCCCCTTACTGGATGTAGCACTTGGGAAAGTGGATCTTATACCTCTCCTCGCCAACACAGTAGAGCTATCATCCCTGATAGAGAAGGCACGGGCAAAAAGGCCCATGGCTGTGAAAGTGGGAATGCTGGCTCAGTCCCTAGCAAGCTGTAGCACTTTGGAGAGTGAGCCCTGTGCCTTGACTAGGCAGCATAATGGAGCTGGCTCTGGAGGCGTGGGTATAGGTGAGCTGATCCCAAGGTCAGGAGAGCTGACCTGACCTCCTACTGATGGTGGTAAGCCATCAGGCTGACCACCCAGGCCCAGATCCATCTGAGTTGGCCCACTCCAAAATCTACATCATCTTTGAATGGTTGGACCATCTCAAAGGTCCTGCTAACCCAAAGCTGCAGAATCTCCATGACACAAAACAACAACAGGATAACTGGGAAGAGTCCCATTGAGGTTCCAATATAGATAGTGTGGCAGAAGCTAGAGGCCTTGAACCAGACCTGTGACTCATTGCAGTGAACACCTACAAGTAAAGATGTGCAGACGGAAGGATACTGTGGGAATTACTGCGGCGCAGTGCAGCATCCACAACAAGATAGTCTCTGTGTTTTGTTTTGTTTATTATATTTTTTTGTTTCTGTTTTTAATTTACTTTTTGTACAAGAGGTTGCAAGAGCTGACGTAGGATTTGAGGGGACAGAGAGATGAGTGGGACTGGGTTGCATGTTGTGAAAGTCACAAAGAATCAAAAAATGTTAAAAAGACAGAAAAAAGAGAGAAACAAACAAAGAAAGACATACAGAAAGAAGAAAAGAAAATAATTAACACTGATATCTCTTAAAAACTTCAAACAGTATCAGGGTAAGGTATAGGAGACTCATTTCCTAGCTTTCACAAAGGGATGCATCTGTGCAGGTCTCCCACTGGAAAGGTAAATGCAGAAGTGTTCTCATGCTATTGTTCCTAAGACACGGGGCTTTCCCTCCGGCCTGTTCTGTGTTTATCTTGGAATCAACCAACAGGAATGCAAATGTATATGTAGAGATGGAGATACAAATTAACATTGGTCATTGTTCACAGAGTGACATGTCTATAGTTTAAATTCTATTGTTTACATGTACCAGCAGCAGCATTCAGTGTCACTATATATACATATACAGTCTGTATAGGAATATTTATTGTGTGTCAGTAGATGGCACACCCAGGCTCAGGCTTTAAGGAGTCTAAAGGCAGATAAGGAAGGCAGGAAATTCTATGTTGCAAGGGTGAACCCTGGGAAAGACAAAGAATGCCATGGAGAGTCAGAAAAGATTTAATGAGAACAGAAAGTACCACCTGAAACTGTGATCACAGGCCTGGAAAGCCACAGACTGCTCAAGGTACTTCCAGATGTTCTAGGACAGAACAAAGTGCATCAAGGTGGGGCTAGCAGCTTTCTGGCTGAGTGTAAGACATCCCTACTGTGAGGGGTGTGACATCGGAGCATGGGTCATACTTAAACCACTGACGCCCTTTCTTATACCTCTTGAATGGCAGGTCTTTCCCTAGGGAACGCCTTGATGGGATTTGCAAAAACATTTCTAATTCCTGACCTAGTTTCCCATGAAACACAGGTGCTGTGTACTTCTGTATGGAGAACTTACATGGATCTGAAATAAAGGAAGGATGAGAGGCCTTCCCTACCACAGCATTTTAAAGAACACGTTTCATTTAGATGCACGCTATAAACGTTCCACTTTCTCCCGAGGCTCTGTATTTTATCTGAAGAGGCTCCACTGTCATTTTTGTCTTCCTGGTTCACTTCTTTCCTGATTATTTCCAGTTCATAGGCTGTGTTAGAAGATTCTAACTTAAGAAACCTTTTCAAAGATAGATAGATAGATAGATAGATAGATAGATAGAATAGATAGATATAGATTAATATATATATAGATATAGAGATATAGGTATAGATACACATACACACATATGTATATATGTACATGTACAAATATAGTGTGTGTTCATGTTTCTTTTTTCTTTTTTTATTAGACATTCTTTATTTACATTTATCCCTTTCCTGGTTTCCCCTCTGAAAACACCTTATCTCATCCCTCCCTTCCCCCTGCTCACCAACCCACCAACCCCTGCTTTCCTGTCCCCTATACTGGGGCATTGAGCCTTCTCAGAACCAAGGACCTCTCCTCCCTTTGATGTCCAACAAGGCCATCCTCTGCTACATATGCAGCTGGAGCTATAGGTCCCACCATGTGTACTCTTGGGTTGGTGGTTTAGTCCCTGGGAGCCCTGGGGCTACTGGTTGATTCATAATGTTGTTCCTCCTATGAGGCTAAAAGCTCCTTCAGCTCCTTGGGTCCTTTCTCTAGCTCCTCTGTGCTCAGTCCAATGGTTGCCTGAGAGTACCTACCTCTGTATTTGTCAGGTACTGGCAGAGTCTCTCAGGAGACAGCTATATCAGGCTCCTGTTAGCAAGTGCTTATTGACATCCACATTAATGTCTGGATTTGGAGTGTTCACATTTCTGTGTGTGTATTCAAGTCTTCATATTCATGAATGGTAGGTAGATATAAAGGTCAGGTATCTATATAATGTGTCTTCTTCAGTCCCTCTCCATTCTTTTGGGTTTTTTGTTTTGTTTTGTTTTGTTTGAGATAGGGTCACTGAATCTGGAGTTTATCCATTCATATAGGGATGCTTGCTGGAAAGCTGCAGAGACATTTCCAAACCTCCACACCCGGCTCTGGATTTGCAGAAGCTCATCACTATGCTGAGCTCTCTATACGGGAGCTAAGGGTCCTCATGCTTACAAAGCATGCACTTTAGCTATCCAGGCATATTTTTATAGTTAACTACAAGCAGTCTTTGAATTGAGAGAGTTTATTATCATTCATATTATTACTATTATTATTGTTGTTGTTGTCATTGTTGGTGTTAATTTATCCTGACTGTGATATTGTGTGAATCATGAAGTCCTGGTGCATGATGAAGGATGCCAGGTTATATCATCTACTAGCTGATTTTCAGAGGCATCTGTGCAGCTTCTACATAAATTGTAAATGAATCTTTTCTTTGCCAAACTTCTGCATCAGGAAGGCAGGAAGTAAAAACATTCGGATTCTTGCTGTCACTGAGTATTCTAGGAATGAAATATTAGATGGCTGTAGGAGAAATACAACTTTTATAAGGGACATCATGACACATGCATTATCAACTCCTCTAACACTCTCATCAGTCTTCCAACACAGAAATAATGGAGGTCAGTCACCCATCTTCCTCCACCTCAAGCTTAATGCTGGAGGTGTATGTATAATGCAAAAATCAAAGACATGATTTCTGGAAAGGTATTTGTTTGGATTTGCATTTTCCATGCAAGGCTGAACAGTGCCCTCTGGTTAACATTTGCATGATTTCGGTATGTGTCATCTGAAGTATATGAGTGATCTTGGTTTTGACTCTGAAGATTGAAAAAGATTGACTTCCCCACAAAACATCTATTTTATGGGTGAGAGGCTGTCTGATTACCATTCCATTCTGCTTCCTGTGACCCAAACATACTGTGCAACCATAAAGCTGAGTTTCTTGTTTTTATCTTTCATCCTCTGTGTTACTTTTAATATTTTCTTAGATCTCAAGTGACATGAACATGGCTGAGAATTTCTTGTGTGATTTTGTTATGATTATGAATATAAAGCAATGGTTAGGGGTGTTTGACAGGAGCCTCCTCAATTCCACTGAGGTTTTATAATCAATAAAACTGGGGAGTCATCATTGTTTATGTTTCCCTTCAACACTAATACCTCTCAGTACACTCGTCTTCACCACTAAGGATGCTGCTAGAATGTCCCCATGATGTACATGTGTTGGAGAAACATATAGAAAGGGGTGGAGCTAAGAGCAAGATAGACTCTGCTAGCATCTCTCCACTTTTCATGAGGGGCGAAGTTTATTGTAAGAAATCAGGTGCTTGACATAAGAATAACCTTTGGGTGACCCTGAAGTGGCTCAGTACTTGAAGTCTCTGAAGTTCTCTTATGTGTGCTCTTTATGCAATCTTCATATTCTTTCCACATTCCGTCAGCTTTTGGTGGTGATTCTTGTAGCTCCATTACTCCAGCTTCCTCAGTCTAGACCTCCAGTTCCATAACGATGCAGATTAACAGCCAAGAAAGTCAAGTGGATTAAAAGGCTCATGCAGTCACCTGTGCTCACACAACCAACATGCGCAGTTTTAAAGTCTGTCTTTGGGATCCTACAAAGACTGCCTGCTTCCTGAGGGGCTGATGTAGTCAGCAGGAAATGAAAACATACTTTTCTCATCACCTTCTCTCTATCGGTTTCTTTATATGAGACATTGAACACAAAGTCAGAACAGAAAGTTTCCTCAGATTAAAAAAAAAAAGGACAAGGAAAAGTGGAAAAGAAGGTTGAAGCCACCAAAAGGAGACACACTGTGCCTTTGACTTTATTTCCTACAGATAGAGAGAACTTCAAACACGTTCACTGGATTCTATTACTAAACCTTGCAAAGCATATGTACAGTCCTTTTTTCAGGGTAACTTCATAATTGACAAAATAGACAGCATACAAAATCTTTTCATTGGCTTTCTGTAATATTAACACTTTATATAAACAGTGAAATACCACCCATCTCTACAAGGCAACAAATGATTGTTTCCACACATACCATAATAAGGAAACTTACGAAGACAATGAAGACAGTGACTGTAGGACTTAAACACAAAAACAAGAACAGACTTTGCCTCACCCCTAAAGTTGACTGCAGCAGCAAACAGGGCAGCACACAGACAATAGCATCCTAATGTCTCCTCATTTCTGCATCCATTCATTTACAACCCATAATTAAAAGATTAGGCACCCCATGTCTTCCCACCATGAGGTACAAAGGCTCGCTGGCCACACCCTGATGTCTTGGGCTTCCCACACAGTGAGTCATTTATAGAATTCAGGACTCAGAATCTGCTAAGGAATTGAGAAGTAGTATTAAAGGTGTTTCTTGTGAGCCTACCATGAGGATTTGTTTTGAAATTAAGTTAAATGTTAGAGAAGTCTAACACTTTCTTTTGCCAATTTTATCAAACTATTATACAGGGATGTTTGGGAAGTTTCTAGAGATAAGGGAACAGATAGACCCTCCAGAGTGATCTATTCAAGAATATTGTGAATTACAGTGATATTTTTGTCAATGCTATCAAACTTGCAGCTGAATTACTAGAGAAGTACAAAGTTTGAATCTTTATTATAAATAAATGATGACAAAGTAGATATGTTAGGTTTGATTAAATGGTACACAAGGCATATATTCATTGAAACATATGCATTCATATAGCTGGCACTTGAGATATATCTTAGTTAAAATAAATGTAATTTAATATGGTAAATGATATGTATAAATATGATAGAGATAGATAAATAGATAGATAGAAAAATAGAAAGAAAGAAAGAAAGAAAGAAAGAAAGAAAGAAAGAAAGAAAGAAAGAAGAGAGTGAGTCATCAGACAGGCAGACAAAGTTAGATGGTAGGCAAATGATTGACTGATAGAATAGACATAGTGACTAGATAAGCTTGTATGTGTGTTAAAAAGAAAATATATTGGTATACAGTGCATGGATAGATTAATGAGTTCTAGATACAGACATATATTCGTACATACATGCATACAGATGCATATATGTATATACATACATAAATACATACATACATATGCATGGACAGAGACCAAAGATAAAATTGGAAGCTAACAACAGTTAGTAAATGTACATGAGAGCAATTGTGTAGCATGGTGCTTATGTCAGCTGCTTGGGCTGAGTTCAGACCTCTTCCCTGTACTGTAGAGGACACCTCCACTCTGCTCTGCAAAGCAAGTCTGCGTCACTCTTGAGATTAATCAAGCTATTAGATACCCAGAAAGAAATAGCATTTCATCCATTCATTGCTCTCAAATTTTTGGTTCTAGGCATTATCTTTCTTTAGTTCAGAACATTCAATTTACTCTCTGGTATTCTCTGAAGCTAGAGTTTACTCAGATGCAAACTTTCAATTATAAAGCAACTTTATTTCCATTTAGACTGTTCTTAGTGTCCTCGGAAATGCTAAAAATTTCAGGGACAATCATCTGTGTAGCAAAAAGAATGATTTTTTAAATGTCAATTCACTTTCATTCCTATTTTTCATAAAACATCATTATGGAAAAAATTAAGCAAACATGATTTAATTCTTTCCATTATCATAAAATCTTTAATGTACAGGAAGTACATTCCATACTTAGAGAAGCATCATTGAAACTGGTGGTCAATCAAGACTCTTCTAAGAAAAACGTGAAAGATACAGAAATACAAGTATAATATGGTCAAATATAAAACTATGTAGCAATACAATCATATATCCTATTAGGATACTGCATGTTTTATATTTTCAAGACTTATTCCATTTGTAGCACATAAATGTGTATGTGTGTATGAGTATGTGTGTAGATCTCACCTACATAAGCATTCCTCTAGAGGCCAGGGAGGGTATCTGACTCCTTGGGGCTTCAGTTATAGGCATTTCTCACGTACCTAATGTGAGTGCTGGGGTCGAGATCTGCATCTCTGACAGAGCAAACGATGTTCTTAACTCTGGAGCCCCCCTCAGCTCCATCATCCTTTTCTCCCTCGTTTACACTTCTGTACTATCAGCCTTTAAAACAAATACCCTTAGAATTCAAATCCTTCTGACTTGCTTCTTTCTTAGCGTCCTAGAAAGTCCATTCCTGATGCATTCTGTATTTGAAACACTGTCTCAATGTGTTCTGCCCACCCAGGGCTTGTTCTTCCAATGGAGCATTTGGTAAAATGTTCACAGTACTAAATTCAATGTATGCATTGCTCCTATGCCTTGTGCTGATTATTGTTATTGCTGTTGTTAGGTCAGTTTAAAGTTACTCTCTTATGGGCATTAAAATGTTTACCACATAATGTATTACATGATATAGAATATGTATTCTTCTAAATATTGAAGGTTTTTTGCCTTTCTATTTCTAGTTGCTAAATTTTAATTTTTGTAAAGTTTGAAGTAGAAATAAATCTATCTTTTTTTTTTCGGGGATTAGAAAACATTCAGAACCACTTGAAGAATAGTGACTTGTTTTACTTTTAATCTGCTAAAAGATCTTTCTAAATCCTTGGCATAAATTCAATCTTAACAGAATTAAGTTTACTTTTATGAAATTACTTTGCCTAATAATTATATAAAAGGCTTATGAGCCATTAATAGACCACGTAAAGGCAAAGCATAGCAAGTCTGCTCATAAAAATGAACATGAAATACTATACTGGAATACCAGATGATAGACGCCGTTAGGGTTTATTCTCCTGACTCAGTTTCTCTTAGTGTCACAGGACTTATGGGGGCATGCCACTTTGTAAGCATTGCTTTCCCAGAGTACCTTTTCTGGTAATGGGGAAGGCTTCATTGAATCTATCTTACTTACACTTTTTAATGTAAGTTCTTTTGTACCAGAACATTCCAAACGCTTATGAAGAGAACACATAACATTAAATTATGGAGTGTTTGGGGGGCTCAGAAACTCACCTTTCTGAGTTTTAAAATGTTGTATACAATCAACTGAAAAGCATTTTGAGGAAATAAAACAAAGGAAACTTTAAAAAGTCTTAAAAATAGAAATGTTAAGGCATAAAAGATGCCACTCTTATGCATCCAAGATGAATTTACAGACAATGGAGACGTGATGACAGTTGAAAATATCTTCAGTTCTTGTGTCAATCAAGATCCTTTCTGTTTGTGTTTTATTTGTTTGCTGTTTTGCAAAGAACAAACAAAATAGGATACAATGTTAGCTTGCCATGAATGTCCTCCTGGTGCCCCAGGGGGTCGCTGGAGGGGGAATGCATCCTCTTCTCTCTTCTGGTAACCTGTGGCCATTGCACAACATATTCTCCTTGGATAGTGCTCAGCTGTGGTACACTGTGTGCTGATCTTTATTTGTTCACTACTGAAATTTTGAAAGGTATAACTCAGAGATAGGATAGGTTCTACTCAGGGCTGAGTGTTTCAAAGTAATACACATTTTTAAATAATATATGCATATACTGTGTAGAAAACGGGTATACAGAATCTAGTTTTATATATCAATGCACATATTTAATTATATTTTATACACATATTAGCAAAGTGTATGTCTTCAAATAAAGCAGTCATATCGGAAAGTCCACTCTTTGCTGATGGAAATTTGAGTAACACATTTTTGTTTTTTCTTTGTTAGAACTATTGACTTCTCCAAATTCTATTTAATGATTTTGTTCTTGACAGACAGACTATGGTAAAAATTATGTTTGAAAAAAAAGAAATTAAGAAGTAAAAAGAAATAGTTGAATAGTTTAAGCTTAGCACATGTCTAAGTTCAATGGTTTCCTACCTCCATTTCAGAGAAGAAACACTGGAGCTGTCTATGACCAATGCTAAGCAGACACTGCTGCCCCCTTCTGTCCATTTTCTGTAGGGATCCAATGATTCCCGGCCTTTTGTTGCATAAAACTTCTGAAGGAACTAATTTTGAAATTACAAACCTATGATCTGCAGCCTTGGAACATCTGAGACTCAGGAGAAAAATCGAAGGATCCTTAGAAACATATGATTAAGATATACATTCTTCATGTTGGTCTTATCAGTGTAATATAATCAGAATAAAAACATGGGCTTCAACCTTAATGACACAGACAGACATGAATAAATTTTCTTTTGGTTTTAAAAAATTCTATTAGAAAGCTGTCACAATAACTCAGTAGGTAAAGACATCTGTCTCCATGTCTTACCACAGCTCCATCCCTGACATCCACAACATAGAAGAGAAAAAGCAACTTTTACAGCGCACACCTACCTGCATACATACATACACATGCATGCATACACACACACATGCATGCACACACACACACATACATACATGAATAAATAATAAGTAGATGATAGTTTGTGGGCCTGTGGAGCGGGTACACATACCTGTGGAGAAAGCCTGGACGGGCGGGGGTGTCCTTGATCTGGTCTGGCAGCTTGAAGCCCTGGGAGACCTGTTCCATTGCCTCAGCAATGCCGGTTTTGATAAGAATAGACAGCCCATGACTTTAAAGCTTTATTTATAGTAGGGGGAAAGAAAAGAGATAGAAAAGTAAAGAGAGAAAGAAGAGATAGAGGGGTGAGAGACAGCCATGACCATGTGGAAAGAGGGGAAAAGAATGGGGAATGAGGGGAACAGGGAGAGCAAGAGACAAGAAGAGAGGACAAGAGAGAAGGGCAAGAGAGAGAAAGGAGGGGCCACTCAGCCCCTTTTATAGTGGGCCTGGATACCTGGCTGTTGCCGTGTAACTCTGGGGTGAGGAAAACATGGCTATAGCTATGTGACTGTGGGGATGGAGTCCAACCAGAAGACTAGGGGCATGGGGCATGGCCCTACATGATTGATGGCCACAGGGTTATATCCAACAATAGATAGATAGATAGATAGATAGATAGATAGATAGATAGATAGATAGATAGATCTTTTTTCTTTCTTCTTTTTTTTGTTTTTTGTTTTTTGTTTTTTGTTTTTTGTTTTTTGTTTTTTGTTTTTTGTTTTTATAGACAGGGTTTCTCTATATAGCCCTGGCTGTCCTGGAACTCACTCTGTAGACCAGGCTGGCCTCAAACTCAGAAATCTGCCTACCTCTGATAGATAGATAGATAGATAGATAGATAGATAGATAGATAAAATGTAAGCTTTTAAAAGTGCATAAGGGCTAGAAGAATGGCTTAGTAGATTACATGTTTATTGTGCAGGCAAATGAGCTGAGTGTGATTCCTGAGATCCCACAGGAATAAAGTGATAGGTGTGCACCTGTAATCTCAGACAGGAAGGACTGACTGGCTATCCCCTAGCAAAAGAGTAAGTTAGGTTCTGTTAGGGACCTTGTCTCAAAATATAAGGTGGCAAGGAAGAGAGGATGTTACCCAATATCACATTCTGGTCTCCATGTGCACAAACAAATGTACCTACCATAAACAAACACATACTCATACACTATCAATGTCTGTAAGCATATGGTGCATTATACCTTGAAAGAGTGAATATAGTAAGATAAGTTATTAATGTAGTATTATATCTCTGTATGTATTCATTATAGTCTAATAATAGCAACCCAAACTAACACATTAATATACTTATTATATAAAATATTTAATATACATTGTAATATGCATATGTATGCATACTTACATATCACTGTAAATGTAGTTGTTCATGTAGTTGTAGTTTAAAAGCTATAGCATACAATGCAGTATATGTATATATTATATACATAATATACATAAACAGTAATATACACGAAATGTGAACAGACACATGTGCATGCACTATTGCATTGGTCAATCACATCTGCATTTAGTGCTGTAGTTTCTAAGAGCTTTTTCTCAATTTGAAGTTTCAGTTTGTTTTCAAAGTTCACATAGCCAAGCTTTATCATTCTTACTAATTATTCCAGTGCTTCTTCAGAGGCAGGTTTGATGCAGCAAAGTCCTTTGATCCACAGACATACAAGTAAAATCTGCTTACAGCCAGAAAAGGCGTTTTATAGCCAAACTCCTTTCTTACAAATGATCTGAAAAATTCTATTGAATCCATTTGTGTTTAGTTGGTGAAACATGTAGGCTATATCTTAGCTTTGTCTGACACATAAGAAAATTTAAAAAGCTGAACCAACAGTCATAATTTAAAAAAATCAATAAAAATAAAAGAAAAAAGGAACAAAATTATTCTGAAAGTAATTTAATCTTGCCATTTTCCCCAACAGTAAACACAGGTCCTTGTCACTATTCTGATAAAGGCCTCCTTATGTCCAGAGACAGACATGCATACAATGGCATATACAAATGGAGCCTATTGGCTTCTTTCCCTTAAAGTCTTAAATCTGTTTTGACACCCTATGATAATTGTTTTAAAAATTAGGACACCAATCTGAGAAATGATTCAGAAATTTGTTGCCTTATAAAATGAACAGAAATGTGTCATTTTCAAAAGTAGCCTTGTGTGGTACTCTTTGCCAGATATCAGGTTCATATACAATTCTCAGAGTATTTGAAGCAATGGACAGGATTTCCTGAACCTTTTCTCAGACAGACATATGAGGTTGTCTTTGCATTGCCATGAAATGATACTCTAATTTCCTGAAAATTATAAATCTTGTGAATTAAATGAAAAATATTATGCAAAAAGAAAAAGATAATAAAATACAAAAAGCCTAATGCAGCCAACTGGCATCAAAGCATCTCACTCCTCTTGAGTTCCAGTAACAGGGTTGACTTTCAGTTTCCTTCCCTTTCACGGACAATTAAGTTTTAACCAAGCACATGGTGGAAATGTCAATACTGGGCACAATTTAACTGGAAGAGTCACTGATGCTGTCTTTGATTAGCTTCTTGTACAGTGCACCCAGAATAGATATTTGATCAAAAGAGTGATAATATCTTTAATGCACCATTCATCATGGATTAACTAACAATCTGTTTATACTCAGTCATATCAATTGAGATAATCAAGTTTTAAGAGACAGAAAAATTGTAGCTTATTTTTTTTTCTGTCCTGGCCAAGAATAAGAGAGTATTAGCATGTACTAGAATAGCAGCTTTGGCTATAGAGGTTGACTCTTATAACCTCACCACCAGAGTCAGCTGATTTTGCTTTCCAGGATAGGTATGCATAATAAAACCTGATATATTCAGGATGACAGGATGGATGGGATTTCTGAAGTTCAAGGAGGAGGGTGAAGTGCAGAAGGGTCTCACATGGATCCCACTAACTGTATAACCTCTAGGCAGGGGCTCCTGTTGGCTCTGAGAAATAGTGAGTAGCTGGAATAACAGGGGCAGTCAGTAGAGAGTCTGGGGAAATTACCAGAGAATCAGAGTGGGGCATTAGTGCCTTCTCCCATGTAAGAAAAAAAATGACCAGGGACAGCAAATATGAGAAGCCATCACCACCCCAAGACCCAAGCTGTGAAACTTTATGTGCATGTCAAAGTAGGGTTTTTCATCACAGGAGCTGTGTCTCCAGAGGACTAAAATCATGGCATAGCAATCTAGAGGGAATAAGATATCTGTCTTTTATGGTTTATCTTTGAATAGTCTCCATTGAGATGCCAAATATCTCAAAGCTTGAGCAGTTCAGCAAGAGAAATCAGCTTCATCGAGCATGAACTATGGAAGAGAATACAGAGAATTAACTCATTAATATAAAAGTGGAAGAGGAGGAGGAGGAGGAGGAGGAGGAGGTGATAGAAGGATGACGACGACGACAACAACAACAACAATGCCCATATTCTATAGTTCACAGCTATTCAAAGTCTGCCTGAACCTTTGTAGACTTCTATGTGACAATGGTCCATTGTCTCTGTCCTCCTCCACTCCTTCAGTCCCATCTTCTGTTTTCCTGTCCTGAATCTTCACATCTTCTGTTCTCTCCCCTTTCCTCTCTCCTTCATTTTATCCATTCTGCTGTTATTTTTTTCTTATTGCTTATTCTCTCTGGAATTCTAGTTGGCCAATGGAAATCAGGGTCCCCTCATCTGGTTAAGTCTGTCAGTAGATGAGAACACATGCACCGTGGATCAGGCATGGAACTTGCTGAACGTGGTCTAAGAGCTAAATTTTATAACTTAATTGGCATAGGCATAAGAAAACAAATGATTCAATAAGCAAAAGTCATACTAAAGCCACCAAGGTACTTTTTCTTATTCAAAACAAGAGGTTGACTAAATTACTCTTGATGAAGCAATACTTTGTGAGCAAAATAGACAAAGGAGAAAGACAAAGCTCCTTTCAATTAACTAAAGCTGTCTTTCATATTGAAATGCCTACAGAAAGCTACTTTATGATCTATGTATTAGTGATTATACAAGTGGTCGCATTTGATAAACCCATAATCTGAGGACTGGTCTCTCCTGCTCTGTGAATACTGAAATAATAAGATTTCTACAATTAAAGGAGAAAATTGAGCTGGGAAGGTTTCTCTATTGGTAGAGTATGTGCCTAGTATGTACAAAGTCCTGGGTTCAATACCCAACACCCCTTAAAGCAGGAAAGGTAGTATCATGTCTCTAATCCTAACACAAGAGAAAGAATGACCAGAGGATTCAAAGGTGAAGACAAGCTTCAGAAGGCCAGCCTGAATGGCATGAGGAACTTTCTCAGCAAAGCGAACATACAGTGCTAGCTACAGTTCCACCTTCTTCCAATACTTTCCATTTTTCTTCTTCAACTTTCTGAAAAGCTACTGTTTTTGAGATGGTCCGAGAAAGAACTGTATATGTAGATCCATAGAGCTGGTTCCATCAACCCCTACTCCAAAAGCACAATGAAGTGAGCCTTTCTCCAAGACACCTCTTTGGCTTCTTGGGTGACCCATGCAAATGGCCCCCAAGGACTTTAGTTTGGTTCTGGTCTGTGACTCGCAGGCTCAGCATGGCATTCTCCTTGTTCTGGTCCTGCCTTTGCTGTTTACAGTACAGCAATGGACACCTCTCCTGGGCTAGCTCCAACAGTCTCATACTCTTCCTTATCTGTTCTTGGGGGACACTTGGATTATCTCTTGTGTCTGCTGTAGCTGCCAGTGCCTTGGCAATATGAACTAAGCTGAATTCATATGACTCCGAGAATAGAGTTGGCTTGAACTCTCTTTTACCAAGGCTGCATCACAATCCAGCACATTCATACACCGGGATGATCTGGGCACTGTTGAAGAATCAATTACCATTTCCTTATTGCCTTCTACCCAGTCTCCACTTCTGTCTATGAAACCACGTGTAGAAACACATGTTCACATCAATGTATATTGGTTTTGCTTAAATTTTTATTCAACTGCCACCGTATCTTCAGAAAAGAAAATGATTCTACAGTGGCAAAGTGCTACATGATAGGATGTCTCTGTGTCTTGTCTCATATTTTCAATGTTCCTTAATTTGTTACAGAAGAGTTTTAACTGAAAACTTTAAGATGTTTATTTAATTTTAAAAAGCAGTCTAAATAAAACCATTTAAAATAGTTTAAAGCATTTTTGGCATAAGAATGACACAAGAAGGCATTTTTAAAAAATAATACTCTCAGCCACCTGCATATGACCTCAACTATCCTATTTTTTCCCTCCTCGAATTTAAGACTTCTATCAGTATTTCCCGGATTTTCCTCTTCCTGTAAACATGAGCTGCCAGACCATTTAAGGAAGCTAACTCAGAGCTGACTCTCCCAGGACCCTTGTTTTCAGAAGAAAACAGCAAATCCTTTGCCCTAGTTGCTCCCCCACCCCCTCATTCCACCCCACCCCACCCCCTCACTCCACCCCACCCCACCCCGCCCCGCATACCAAATCCAAATAGCTCTTGGGACAGGACAAACCCACTGTGAGAAGTAAACACTTAACAGGATGTCTCACATAGCAACAGTCTCCAGGCACCAGAGGCATGAGTCACGCTGAGCACGTGGATGGCTGCTCCTCTCCTGGGTTTACCAAGCTCTGACTCAAGGGTGGAGTCCAATTACAGAGACATTTCACAGGGCTCAGCACACTGGTGATGTCAGCTGATCCAGTTACAGTTGGGGGATCAGCGGGATTCAAACAAGAGGAGTGTTCATTCAGTTCCAGTCAGAGATTCCAGAGGCCCTGCCAAGCAATGGAGATTGCAATGAAAAAGCCACCTATAATAGAAAGTACTGGAAGTCGGGCTTAGCTGTTGCTCCGGGTGCAAACGGATCCCTGTCATTATGCGATTTGTCACTTCAGGGCAGTGTGGGGAACACCAGACTAGGTTTCACTGGCGGCTTTGCTTTCTTAGTTGACGTTTCTGTGCTAAGGGATCTGTTGGAGGAAAGGGTCTATTTTTACTCATCATTGCTTCCCCATCTGTTTTGCTGTTTTCTATAAACAGAGATCAACGTCCTGCTCGTGAGCCTGTTTTAATCAGTGAACTAGCAGAGCCAGAGAGTAACAGGATGATACGAACATTCCGTTTCACAACAGAGCTTGCAATTCCTGAAGGACCTTCAAGCTATTCAAAAGAGGACAGCTTTAAAACAAAACAAACAAAACAAAACAAAACAAAACAAAAAACACTGAAGGAGCATTACATTCACTTTAAAGAAACCAAAAGAAAATAGAAAAAAAAAAAGAAAACATTTAATATTTTAATACATATCTATTTATAAAATCAAGCATATATATCTTAGGGAAAATAATATTTTCATAAAATTCTTACCATACTTTTTTGTTCTATTCTATTCCTATAGGATTTAAAAGCATTTTAAAAGCCCACGATCCCGCTGTGTTGAACAGGGACAGATCTCACATTCTTGAATAAAAATGCCTGTGTTGTCTGTTCTTAAGATGTCCATACAAAAACCCAGAAGAAAAAGAGTCTCAAAGTAGGAAGATTGTTGAAAGGGAAATACAAAGTCTTGTGGAAAGAAGTGTATAAGAACTGCTCAAATGTAACAAATTGCACTGTGGTTAAAGTGAAGTGACTTTTGCAGAAATGACTTCACCACCACACACATACGTGAGCATCTAGGACTGTCCTAGCCTCAGCTTTCTAACAGATGAGTGTGCAATGTGTGGCTGGTGGACTTTGTTATGAACATAGGAAATGAATGTTGTTCTCTCCTGTGAAGATCATTTCCTGTGCCTAGAAATGTCAGTGCGTAGCCTTAAGTGTTAAAGCTCTGTTTCTGTTTTACAATCTTATTGCTTTGCCTCAATCATTTTTGATATCTTATTTTTCATTTTAAAATGAGCTTACAAGAGAACAGGGCCACATGTGGGAGCTTTATAAGTATGCCTCTGAGGTTGGTCCTCCCACCTACGCTCCTCCCTCATCCCCCTCTTTGCATTTCTGACCTACAAGCTGACCTCTGCCTCAGTAACACATGGTCTTGTCTTGTAGATTTAAAAGGTTTTTTTTTAAAGAATTTTTAATAAGTTTTTAAAAGAGTCTTTACCATTTTAGCCATTTTTAAGTTTAATGTACTTTCAATAAAACCCCACCAGGATTTTTTATTGGTAAATAAATTCATCCAATAATAAACTATAGGTGAAAATAGATGGTATTAGAATTGCAAAATTAATATAAATAATAATTTGACATCCTGCTCTACTTTATTTATAGAAGAATGTATCATAAAATTTATCATTTTAAGGTTTATATTCAAGCATTTTCCAGTACATATATAGTTGTACATTCATAATATGTATAAATATGCAAATATTTTGGTTGTACACAGTGGCTTCATAGCTGCTAACAGTAACCTTTTTCTATTATTTTCTCTAAAGCTCTGGCTAATTAATCTACTTTTTGCTTATGGGTATATTGTGCATGGCAACTTTACATTTCTAGATTTTTTTTTATTCTCTAAAACTTTCATTAAGGTTTATTTGTTGATCCAATCAATCCATCTAGATATATCACCTATTTATTTCCCTAGGAGTTAGCACAGTCATACTCCCTGATGCTTCCCATCCATGAAGCCTTCCCAGACCCTAGATCTAGCCACATCTCACATCCATTTTTTCTGACCAAAATCCACCATCCAAACACATGGCTAGCCTGTTTCACATCCAGTTTCTAGGCTTCCAACAGGATTTGTCCTGCCTACCCCACAGCCCACAGGAACCTCCTATATCATCCAACCTTTCTACCCATTTTCAGATATATCCCCACATTTCAGATGTACAAGAGGCACATTCTGACTCTATCTGTCACAAACCATACATAACCTCGATGCCTAAAGCCCTACATATCCTCTCTTCTATTCCAACTTGTTCCCTACATCTCAGACTTAGACCTAATGAAGTCCACAAATATCATTGTAAAAATGTGACCAATATAAAAGAACAAGTATCTTCTCCCTAAAACCAACAAATCCCATAAAAATGTCTGCCTATGAGAATTGTGTATATGAGACCGAGGACATAGAATTTAATAGAAAAATTATGACCATCAAAGAATTCAAGGAACTAAAGAAAAAATTCAGCGAAATTAAGGAGAAAGAACTTGAGAATTATTACTCCAGAGCTGCCCAAGAAAACTCAAACATATGGATCATGGGAAGCATGAACAATCCAGCATGAACTTGAACATACATATATAGTTTAAATGAAATTGTCTCTCTGACATTCTCATTCTGACAATGCTCTCTTCCAAAGGTCAAAGACCATCAAATAAAAATCCCACATCAGGCATTGGAAGCTCCTTTTTGTGGTGTTGTTCAGATTTGTTCAGGAGACTCCCCAAATCATTACAGGCTATTGCTATATGCCTTGGCTATGTCTGCTGCCCATAGGTGGATGCTAGGTCTTTATTACTGAAAGCAACAGATACTTAAGGAAAAGGTCCCAGAGTCCCCAAGGTTGAAAATGACCTGAATCCCTTCTCAGTGAGAATTAGCTTTCATGTTACCAAAAGGTGTCTTGTAAGATTCCAAAGGAGGGAAGTATCCAACAATCCTACTGACCTATGAAGTTTACAAACCACAACAATGATCTTCAAGGCATGGCAACCCCAAGGTTATAAGAATGACATGCATAACAAACATCTCTTTTATTGGATTTAGAAGCAGTTCAGTAAGAGGGAATTCATGAGCAGATAGGTGCATCCAGGAATGCAGGGAACACAGCAGTGTAAGATCAGTTGGGACTTGGTCCACCAGCTCCCCACGTGCACTGAGGAGCTGGGCAGCTCTACAGCCATCTGTGCACCTATCCTGCCAGGGGCCATCTCCTCTGCAGGGAGTCCTGAATTTAGAGGGAGTCCCTCCTTTAGAAGTCAGGCCTCCATCTTCCCTCCTGTGACTGAGCAGACCGGGTGCAGACAGGAAAGCAGGGAACACCCGAGTGAGTGTAAGATCACTTGAGACACTGTCCACTAGGCCCCACCTGCACCCAGGAGCTAGTCAGCGACACAGCACTCTGGGACAGGGAAGAGCCGGTCACCCAAAGGTGGTAAGACAGGCTTGCAGGCACACAGAAGAGACACACACCAGCCAGAGACAGCAGGACCAACTAAAACCAGACATAACCAGATGGCAAAAGGCAAACACAGGAATATTACTAATGGAAATCAAGGCAACATGGCACCATCTAAACTCAATTCTCCCACCACAGCAAATCCTGGATACCCCAATACACTGGAAAAGGAAGATTTGGATTTAAAATCACAGCTCATTATGCTGCTAGAGGGTTTCAAGAAGGGCATAAATAACTCCCTTAAAGAAATACAGGAGAACACAAGTAAACAGGTAGAAGCCCTTAAAGAATTACAGGAAAGCACAACCAAACAGGTGAAGGAACTGAACAAAACCATCTAGGATCTAAAATTGGTGGGAGAAACAATGAAGAAATCACAAAGGGAAACAACTCTGGACATAGAAAACCTAGGAAAGAAGTCAGGAGTCATGGATGCAAGCATCAACAACAGAATACTAGAGATAGAAGAGAGAATCTCAGATGCAGAAGATACCATATATGTGTTTGTGTGTGTGTGTGTGTATATATATATATATATATATATATATATATATGTTTGTGTGTGTATATATATATATATATATATATGTGTGTGTGTGTGTGTGTGTGTGTGTGTGTGTGTGTGTCTTAGGGACTGTATTCCTGCACAAAACATCGTGACTAAAAACAAGTTGGGAAGGAAAGGGCTTATTAAACTTACACTTCTATATTGCTGTTTATCCCCAAAGGAAATCAGGGCAGGAACATACACAGGGCAGGAACTTGGAGACAGGAGCTAATGCAGAGGCCATGGAGGGGTGCTGCTTACTGGATTGCTTCCCCTGGCCTGCTCAGCTTGCTTTCTTATAGAACCCAGGACTACCAGCCCAGGGATGGTACTACCCACAACAGGCTAGGCCCTTTCTCCTTGATCACTTATTGAGAAAATGCCTTACAGCTGGATCTCATGGAGGCATTTCCTCAAGGGAGGCTTCCTTCTCTGTGATAACTCCATCTTGTGTCAAGTTGACACACAAAACCATCCAGTACAACTGACTCCTTGTCAACTTGACTCACAAACAGGTCACTATTAAGCCACAATCCTTACTTTCTTATTCATCCCAAAGACCTAAATAACTTTAAAAGTTCCACAGTCTTTGCAAATTCAAATATATAAAAATTTCAATCCCTTTAAAATATTGGAACTCTTTTGAAATGCACAGAGAAGCTGAAAGGGTGGTGCAGGAAGTGCAGAAGGCCCCAGGTACCCCCTCTACACAGTGCTGCAGTCTTCACCTAGCTAATCTTGTTTGCCTCTATTTTGAACTGGAGGATTTTGGTTTTTTATTTGCTTACTTCTCTGTGATGCTGATCTCTTTTGAAATTCAAAGTCTTTTTACAATTTAAAGTTTCCTAACTGTGGGCTCCACTAAAATACTTTCTTACTTCAAGAGGGAAAAATATCAGGGTACAGTCAAAATCAAAAGCAAAAGCAAACCATGCAATGTCTGGAATCCACTCAAGATCTTCTAGGCTCCAGCTGCCTGTACTCCACTGTTCTTGGTGGTCATCACATGGTACTGGCATCTCCAAAACACTGCTGTCTTCTGCTGCAACTGGACTGCACTTTCACAAATAGCCTCTCATAGCCTCTTTTCATGGTGCTAACCCTCAACTTCTCTGCATGACCCATCCAGTCCTCTCAGCCATCAACTGCCACTGAGGCTGCACCTTTACCAATGGCCTCTCCAGACCTCTCACAGTGTCAAGCATCAGCTGCTACCCTTTCATGTTTCAAAACCAGTACCACCTGGGTAATTCTTATGCATTACCAAATCTGGCTGCCAACATGAGATACAACCTTGGCTGCCTCTGGAACTCAGCTTCTCTGTGCTCTCAGAAAACACTTCCCAGAAGATTTCACCTTAGTGATGCTCTTCTCTTCCTAATCACTGCTACTTTCTAAGCTACAGCTAACCAGCATCAATTGTCCCAGTAATGCAAAGGTTTTGCTTTAGCAGTTCTGCTATCTTGTTAATCACAGCTGATTCTACAGTCCCAGCTAACCAAAACCACAGACTCTTCACAATCAAAACAGCAACAGTGCTGATAAGAATCTTTCATCTTCCCTCTGAAATTTTACAAGTCAGGCCTCCATCTTTTGTACTGTTCTCAGCATTATCTTCCAAGCTCCCCCAGAGCCCTTAACAGCCCAATGGCTTTTCTAGCTCAAAGTTCCAAGGTCCTTCTTCAATCCTCCCCAAAAGCATAATCAGGCTGTCACAGGAATACCTCACACCTGGTACCAGTTTGTCTATAGATTTCTATTCCTGCACAAAACATCATGACCAAGAAGAAAGTTGGGAAGGAAAGGGTTTATTTAACTTACACTTCCACATTGCTGTTCATCACCAAAGGAAGTAAGGACAGGAACTCACACAGGGCAGGAACTTGAAGGCAGGAGCTAATGCAGAGGCCACCGGATTGGTGCTTACTGGTTTGCTTCCCCTGGCTTGCTAAGCTTGATTTCTTATAGAACCCAGGACTTCCAGCCCAGGGATGGCACCACCCACAACTGGCTGGGCCCTCCCCACTTGATAACTAATTGAGAAAATGCCTTACAGCTGGATTTCATGGAGGCATTTCCTTAAGGGAAGCTCCTTTCTCTGTGATAACGCTAGCTTGTGTCAAGTTGACACACAAAACCAGCCAGTTTTACATACACACACATACATACACACACATACACACACATGCGCACATGCATGCACTCACACAGAGTTAAGGCTACACTTGAATGTTTGTTAATCCTTTTATCTCTGCATTTCAGTGCCTGGGATTATAGTTGTGTACCATTATAGTGTCCATGATGGGCAAAAATATTTGTTAAGGTCAACTTTGTTGTTGTTGTTGTTGTTGTTGTTGTTATTGTTGCTTATGCTTTCCTTGTTATATCTGTGCAAAATTCTTTCAAGCTAAGGAATATTTATCTTCCTTTTCTAAGGACTTTATTATTTAGCGTATGAGTTTTGAGTCAATAGACGAGAGAGAGAGGGGGGGACTTCACTGAATTATCAACTGTATTTCTTTTATAATTGCAGGCCTTAAGCTGCCAATCCAGTGTTAATCTCTGTGTTTGTTTTCATAACTATTTATATACATTCATGATTCCTGAGACTTTGTAAGTTTTAAAATAGGAAAGGGATTCTTATTCTAATGTTTTTCAATATGGGTTTTATTGTTTATATATGTCTTGTTTGTCCATCTGTATTTTAGAATCAGCTTATCAATTTCTGCAATAAAAGCCTTCAGAATGTCAGTAGCACTTAAAATGACCAAGAAGCCCAACTTGGGCAGTGGCACATCTCCCTGACCTTAATACTTCTGTCTCACGGACACACAGTAGATTTAAGTAATATTTTATGATTTCTTTAGAAAATGCTTTATGGCCCTAGTGCCTAATTTCACTTCTTTTGTCAAGTATATTTAAAATAATTTATTTTTTTATAAAATCAAGTGGAATTGTCTACTAAATTCTAATTTCAAATTTTTCCATATGATTGTTCTTAAATACAACTAGTTTATTCACATTGATCTTGTCTCTTATAACCTGGTTAAATCAACTCTGTGACGTTTTTATGACTTCCTGAGTAGTTCCTACCAATAAGAGCATGTCAAATGAAAGTAGAGATTGTTTTATGGGTGTAGTTTACATCTCTTCCTTTTACAATTAGCAGTGCTAGAATTTCCTTTAAAAGATACAGTAAGCATATTGTCGGGCAGAATCTCATCTCTTTTCTTGCTTCTACAAGTATTCTTTGATGAGTATATAAGCTTGATTAAGTTAAAGTTATTTCTTGTTTACTGTGTGCCTTAGTATATTATGTTTTGTCCACTTTTAAGTTTGTTGATGTGTAATAAGTGTACTTTGTGGCTTATATGATTAATGTGTGCTACATTGCCCAATAGGCATATGGTAAACTATCCCTGCATTTCTGGGGTACTTCTCACAGTCACAACACATAAGCTTATTTTATTGTGTTAGTGTATTTACTTTGAAAGGGACACTAATCAGCACAGGATTTCCTCTTATTAGGTACATTTTTTGTATATAATGATATATTCTTTGCAGCAAGTGAGTTGGAGAAAGTTTCCTTCCTTTCTTCCTTCCTTCCTTCCTTCCATTTTTCCTTCCTTCCTTCCTTCCTTCCTTCCTTCCTTCCTTCCTTTCTTCCTTCCTTCCTTTCTTTCTTCTGGAGAAGAATGTAAAGTTATGATATTAGTTCTCCAAATATTGACTCAAATCAATAACAAAATAATTATAGTATGGTATTTTTATGGAGTTTTAGATTATGACTTCTATCACCTTCTTAATGAATGCCTATCTGATTTTCTTTCCTTTAAAATGGTGATTTTATTAATGCATGTTCCTTTCTTTCACATAAGGTCTTTTTGATTGCCTTCTACCTTATTCTGTGTTATAGTATTTTCCTCCCCCCTCCCCGCTCTCTCTCTCCTGTGTGTGTGTGTGTGTGTGTGTGTGTGTGTGTGTGTGTACAAATTTCTTAGTCAACTACTTCAGGCTACTCTGACAGAATGTACACACTGTGTTCCGATTGTACATGATCCAGTGCACACACCTTCTCTCCTATTTCTGAAGACTAATGTGAGAATAGGACGTCAGGGTTGCTGGGTTGTGGTGAGAGCCTACTGCTGGGTTGCACATTTCTGTTTTCCGCTTGTGTCCTCACATAGTACCAAAGCAAAGAGCTGCCAAGGGTATGCTCTTCAATGGCACATAACCCATGACGCCAACTCAACTACTATTACATAATTATTTCCAAGATGCTCTCCTCCAAATATTACCACAGTATTATTTAGCATCTAAAACTATGAATATGAAGAAAAACTATTTTGGCAACTGTGGCCACTTCACTTTTAAATTTAAAATAATTTCTCATACAATATATTTTGGTCACATTCTTTACCCCACCACCTCTTTAGCTATAAGTTTGTTGATTTTATTATTTTATCCAGCACTAAATTTTGGCTTTCTTACTCTTCTCAATCATCTTCTCCATGCTATCTAGTTCTGTTTTATGCTTGACTATTTGCTTTTGTTTCCCATTGTTTTCGCGTAATATTTTTCTAATCTCTTGAAATTAAATGTTAAGTGACAAGACTATTAACACTCTCCATGTTGGGTATGGCATTTGTATTTGTCTAGTTCCATAATGCATTTGATTGCATACCACAAGGGTGGATATTGTCCAGTGTTTCTTATTCATCCCTTTAAGTCAGTGGTTCACTGCCTTCCTAATGCTGTGACACTCTCATACAGTTCTTTATGTTGTGGTGACCCCAGCTGTAAAATTATTCTGTTGCTATTTAATAACTGCAACTTTGCTGCTGTTATCAATCATACTGTAAACATCTGTTATGCAGGACAGTTGGTATGTCCTTTGGGGGTCATGAGCCACATGTTGAAAACCACTGCTCTAAGTAGTAATTTTTGAATAATTTCTCCTTTGAACTTTGTTTACATAGAAATGTGTTTTATAGCTTTACAATTTTGATAAATTTTCATAATTATGTTACTTATTTTTAATTCTATCCTGCTGATATCAGAAGTTATGGCTTATATTATTTCAATATTTTTAACTTGAAAATGTTTTATTTTGCATCTGATTTCACAGACTAATCTGGAATGTGTCCTGTATATATTTTAAAAGAATTTTCTTTTACCTTTGGGTGGAGAGTTCTCCAGATAGTGTTTAATTCAACTTGGCTTATGGCATCTTTTGAGTCTTCTATCTTCTGTTCTAACTTCTGTATATTTTTTTTCATCAACTATTGAGTTTGATCGCAAATTTCATGATTATTAGTACTAAAATTCTGCCTTCGATTAGTTTTACTTCAAATCTCCTAATAAGAGTTCTGTTGATGAGGTGACATATTTTTGATTGCATATTTTGATGAATTATAGCATAATGTTTTGAGTAAAGTTTTATCTATTTAGTGTGGTTTTCATTGTTTTTTGTTTTGCTTTGTTTTTCTCTTTTTGCTTTGTTTTTGAAGCAGTATGTCCACTCCAGTTCTGCTAGGCATAACACTGTACAGTCCATGTGTTCCTTTTTCCTGCTGGAACAGTGTATCTCACCTGAAGTGTGTATCCTGGTGACAGCGTCCATGGCTGAGACACCGTTATCGTCTAGTTCTCCATTTTGGTTTTGATTCATGTGTTAATTTGTTAATATTTACTGTTAATATAAAATCTACATCTAGGAATTTCTATTTTCCATTATCTTGTGATTCATATATTCTTCCATGTTTCCTTTGTTGTCATCTTTCTGAATTAAATATTTTTCAAGGAAACCACATTATCTCCCTTGTCTATTCTTTTGTTGTAGTTTGCAATACTTTCCCAGTGATATCTCTGAAGGCTACAGCAGTATCTTTTATATTATTATTATATATTATATATAATAATATTATATATAATATTATTATATATAATATTATATATTATTCTATATTATGTTATTTAGCAATAACATAATTTACAATCTCCTCAAAAACTCAGCACAAAACTCCCTTCATCCATCTTTTGGGCCATCAGTCTCACTTGGTATCTTAGTACATGTATGCTCTAGATAGGTTTCTGTATTACTTCATGCAACTGATAGATAGATAGATAGATAGATAGATAGATAGATAGATGGATGGATAGATAGATAGATAGATAGATAGATAGATAGATGAAAAACAATTGCAAGGAGTGTGCATTAATACCCTTAACTTTAAAATATGTAATCATGTTTATAAGTGCCCCTTTTCATTATTGTGGGTAAGACTCTGTAGCTATAGCTCGATCATTCTATCTGGAGACAGAGTTCTGGTGTTTCTGATAAGTAAGACCTGCTAGCAAATTCCTCTAGTAAATTTTAGAGGAAACCTTACTTTATCCCTTTATATTCACTTTATCCCTAGATAATAAATTGCTTTTTTATTTTATGTTTTAATTCACAAACATTTATTCATGATTTCAGGTCTGTACATCACATATCAGCACTAAAAGTCAGCTTCTTCCTCTTTCTGCAGTTCTTCTCAGTACTGATGTTTTCTGTAGACACTGATATTTCTTAATGGGTTTTCTGAGCCGATTCTGGGAAGTCCCTGTTCTTTGCCAAATGCAATAGTCAAATTTTAGCTTGGTTAAGCTGGCAGTCCCTTAATGATTCAGCAGAAGATTTTGTTATTGTCTGGAGATAGCAAGTTTCCCAACCTCTACTTGTAAGTTCTGTGTTTTCAGGCACACTGTCAGGACTCAAGCGGACGTGTGACAATCTGACTGACAGATAGCATTCTGCTTGATCTGGGCATCCTAGTCATCAAGTCAGAACATGTGACTGCCTCATGTCTTTCCTGAGCATGGACACAGTCTCGGGTATGCATGTGACTTTCCACAACCCCATTTGTCCTCCACAAATGTTCTACACTTTTTTTTTCTTCTGAGTAAGCTCTGAGCTGGGTCAAATAAAGACGAATTAGCACATGAATTCTTCTGGGAAATACCAGACAATTAAAATGTGACACATCTGCAAGAAGGGACTCTGGGGCTTTTCTCCCATCAGTCCTGCCAGGCTGCTGGCTTTCTCATGCTGGGGTGTGAGAGTTCCATGGTAACAAAAGAGATGGGGAAGCCAGAGGAAGGGGGAAGCATTTAACAAGCCAGGAATCTTTTATTTTTTACCATTACTGAAATGTTTTGTTAATGAATTTTTATTGAATTGTTTTATTTATTTACATTCCAAATGCTGACCCCCTCCTGGTCCCTCCTCCAAGAGTTCTTCACCCCATCCTGATAAATACTCTTTAACTTGTTGCTACATGGGTTAACCTCCTGAGTTCAGAAAAGGCTGGTTCTGCTGACTTTCTAGGTCTTGTTTTTGTTTGTTTTCTTTTTTCAGGGGGAGACACAGTCCCCCATGTGCTTTTACTGAATAGAGGATTTTCTGAGATATCCACTCTGTCTTTTACTCCAATATCCCACGGCTGTATCTTTTCAGACAGATAAGTGGTTTTCTTATTTTATACTACTCAGAAGCAGAGACACCAACTGGTATAAAATGTTTTATTCTTAATTTAGCTGAATAATAGGCACATCACTACTGGATTATGTAAGGAAAAACAGTAAGCTCCTTTTTTGACTTTGGAAGATCTTCAGTTTGGACAGTCATCAGTGTACAGTCTATTGATGACAGACAGAAATCTCTGCCCTTGCTATTATTGTGAAGGCATATCTTATCGCTCTGGCATATCAAGCAAGTAAGAGTAATACAGTCTTTTCTCTTTCAGAAATCTCTTAAACCAAAATAACATTCATAGTTATTTCTAACAATAGATTTTTCTTTGTATCTTTCAATTCTCCCTGCATGCCTTTCAGTATGAGAATTCAAATCTGCATTTTGTGAGTCTTTTATTATGATGAGACACAATACAGTTCATTATTAAAAAATATTGTGGATGATATTTGTTTATAGCAAGTAAAAAAGAATATCATGGAATCTATGGTTTACGTTGGAAATAGAATGTAGGTACCATGATCAGAGTATGTTGTATGAATTAGTATTTCAATAAAAATTACAATGTATACAATATGCAGGATAGAATAGAACAAATAAGATAGAATGAAATGAAAGATTTTATTTATCTATTGTCACAATACAAATATAATATCCAGTATTCTCATCCATGTCATTTGTTATTAACAATACTTTCTTGAAATTAATAGATTTTATATTTTATTAATTAATAAATGGATCTATTAAGCATTATGCCCTAAGTTGAGTAGCAACTTACAAAGTGGGATGTACAAAGGCAATTTATTAATTTCCTTCCTTCTTAATGAGGCTTTCAGTTGGAAAATAAACTTAATGTATCTTCTGGTTCTGAATTTCCTTGGAGAATAGTTTAAACTATTCTCCAATTATAAGTATCTAGAGAGTATTTTCTACTTACCTTTTCTGCTAATAGCCAGAGGATAAAAGCTTTGTTCATGATTTTATGGACTAGAATTCAACAACAAAAATTATTATGAAAATAAGAATCCCAAGTAACTCCTAAAAATCACCAACAGTTAAAGGAATGTAGTGATTTGGTTGATATTTCTTCAAAATATGGTAGGATCCAAAGGAGTGTCTAAACTACTTCTATGTTAATATATGATAATAGCTACCATAACTGCATTGTGGAGTTCCAAAGCTGTCAATAGCCACTAGTAAAATGGTGTCCAGATCCAAAGAGATCTTTGTTAATCTCAGTATCAAAGCATATGTCCTAACACTGACAAGAGTCCTTGATTTCAAATACTTTTTCCTAACACCACATTGTTTCTCATCAGAATTTTGAGTTTACAAATAGAGCACATCTAAATGTTGTTATTTCCAGAATAGTATTGTTATTATTATATAAAATCGCATTTTAGATTTTAACGTTAAAAGCAATGCAGCAAATAATAGTATGGATTCCTCCCCTTACTTATATACTTGCCACTCTGGCTGATTTTAATCTCACTGTGAATTGTGAATTGGGAAGTTATTTGACCATTACAATCTCTCCTCACTTTTTAACAGGATCACAAACTCTTTGTGACTGATCAGTCTATTAGACGTGAAATTTTTACTCTTATTTACTCAGAACTAAAAGTCCCTTTGTGACTTTCTTATTCAATAATGGAAGAGAACATCATTCCTACTTTAAAACATGTATATTCAAGAAGTTTCTCATGTCAGGTAGTGAGGGTAACTATTTAAATACTGTAACTACTTTCTATTTGTTTCTTTTTTTATTTTCTTTTTATTTTTTTATTTTCTATATTCTTTGTTTACATTCCAAAGGCTTTCCCCTTTCCCAGTCCCCCCCCCACCATACATCCCATAAGTCCTCCACCCCCCAACTATTCCCCAATCATCCCCCCCTCACCATTTCTCTGTTCTGGATCTACAAAACTGGATCCAATCTTTTCAGGCCCAGGGTCCTCTCCTTTCTTCTTCTTGGGAATCATTTGAATTGCTAATTGTGCCTTGAGTATTTAGGGCTTCTAGGCTCATTAATATCCACTTATCAGTGATTGCATTTCATGTGTATTATTTTGTGATTGGGTTAACTCGCTTAGGATGATATTTTCCAGATCTAACCATTTACCTACAAATTGCATGAATTCATTATTTTTAATTGCTAAGTGGTATTCCATTGTATAAATATACCACATTTTCTGTATGCATTCCTCCTTTGAGGGATATCTGGGCTCCTTCCAACTTCTGGCTATTATAAACAAGGCTGCTATGAACATAGTGGAGCATGTGTCTTTGTTGTATGCAGGGGAATCCTCTGGGTATATGCCCAGGAGTGGTATGCCATGGTCCTCTGGAAGTGACATGCCCAATTTTCTGAGGAACCGCCAAACTGATTTCCAGAGTGGTTTTACCATTTTGCAATCCCACCAACAGTGGAGGAGTGTTCCTCTTTCTTTACATCCTCTCCAGCACCTGTTGTCTCCTGAGTTTTTAATCTTAGCCATTCTGACTGGTGTGAGGTGGAATCTCAGGGTTGTTTTGATTTGCATTTCCCTGATGACTAATGATGTTGAACATCTCTTAAGGTGTTTCTCGGCCATCCGAATTTCTTTTGGTGAAAATTCTTTGTTTAGCTCTGCACCCCATTTTTGATAGGGTTATTTGGTTCTTTGGGGTCTAACTTCTTGAGTTCTTTATATATATTGGATATTAGCCCTCTGTCGGATATGGGGTTGGTAAAGATCTTTTCCTACTTTGTTGGTTGCTGTTTTGTCCTTCTGACAGTGTTCTTTGCCTTACAGAAACTTTGTAATTTTATGAGGTCCCATTTGTCAATTCTTGATCTTAGAGCATAAGCTATTGGTGTTCTGTTCAGGAACTTTCCCCCTGTGCCCATGTCCTCCAGGGTCTTCCGAAGTTTCCTTTCTATTAGTTTCAGTGTGTCTGGTTTTATTTGGAGGTCCTTGATCCACTTGGAGTCGATCTTAGTACAAGGAGATAAGAGTGGGTCGATTCGCATTCTTCTGCATGTTGACCTCCAGTTGAACCAGCACCATTTGTTGAAAAGGCTATCTTTTTTCCACAGGATGGTTGTGGCTCCTTTATCAAAGATCAAGTGACCATAAGTCTGTGGGTTCATTTCTGGATCTTCAATTCTATTCCATTGATCTACTTGCCTGTCGCTGTACCAGTACCACACAGTTTTTTAACACATATGGTCCCTAAACCATGTGTACCTAAGGAAACTCGAGGCACTTTGAAATGAGGTATGAGATGTACACAAAGTGTGGTTATGTCAAAAGATTTGCTCACTAACATTTAAAAAATCTGTAGTTTGTTTATGACCAAAAAGAACAGTGTTAGCTGCCTTCAGAACACCCAGGAAGGAGGAGAAGGGCAGGCTACAACCCTCCTGAAAAATAAAGAAGCATGAGAAAAACAAAAACTATGAAAATAAATGAGAAAATAAAAACTAAGAAATGAAGCAATCACATGGTGGAGAGAGACCTGGGTGGGAAAGGGGACAGGGAGGGGAAGAGGAGAACATGGTCAGGTATTAGGAGCAGGAAAGGGAATGAAGCCCTGAGGGCCAGCAGAAAGAATGGAAACAGGTTACCCCGGGAACAGAACACCAATGGCTCTGGTTCTAAGATCAACAATTGATAAATGGAACCTCATGAAAGTCAAGAACTTCTGTCAGGCAAAGAAAAATGTCAATAGGAAAAAAACACTGTTTTCACTAAAAGAGGAAAAAAACACCTTCCACTAGATTGACATCAACATGCCAAGCCAAATCTTATAATTTACCCATGGAGGGCCAACCACATTTAAGCCTTATAGACAGAGATATGTTAGCCTGATTGAAAGGGTTGAGACAATATTAACTAAAGATATCTTGGGATATCTTTTATATACAATGGGATTGTAGACTGTGAGATCTGTAAACATAAAGTCCCTGAGACAAGTGTGATGGCAGGCAGTGAATAATTAAGGTAAAATAGAGAACATAATGGGTACTGGGAATGCTAAAAATAGATCTAGAAGGTTCAGTGAACTTGGATAGTTGTAACCATAAGCGTATCACTACACAAGAAAGGCCCTGCAATACTGCCTCTGAGACAGTTTGATACAGTTTGAAGGACAAGTACCAATTTGCTAAACATTAAAATGTATTTTCCTGTCTATGCAAAGCTTCATGGACCAGAATCTTGTAACCATCTGTCTTTGCTGTAACTTCTTTCATGACAATAAGTTATAATGTTGTACAGCATAATATCACAATAGTATAATGTTATAAAGTAACAAAGTTGTTATATTAATGCTGGTCTGACGCATAAAATTAAAACCAATTGTTACTTCAATCATGTTCCTAAAATAAACCTTGGTAGATGAGAACCCCAAGGAAATCTCTAAATTTTAACTATGTATAAGCAATAGAGTTAACAAAGTGACTTTTGAGAATAGTAGAGGATCTTTAAATCAGACACATCCATCTGGCCAAGTTCACTAAACTGATATACAGCTTCTTACATGAATCAGGTGAATGTCATAACTTAGATTATACAATACAAACTGCCTATACAGTTATTCAGGATTTACGAATTCCATACAGCTTTATACCACCTTGCTATATGATAAATATGCCATCTGTCCTGGCTGTATAACTACACATAACAGAACTCATAAGCCTTGACACAATGTAGTACTTTTAGCTATATTTTCATATCTTTTTCAATCATTCAATGAAAACAACGACACATTTCCTTTTATCATCTACATAGGCAAGCATGAGGATGTTGACAAAGTAGATATAAAATGAATTTTGGTTGATTGATAGAAAGAGGTAGAAAAATGTATAAATATGTATCAGTACTTTGATGTAGCAAGCTGCTTTTCTTTGCTGTTATGACAATATGTGGGCTCTGATTTCTAATAGTGTTTGGTTACTGACACCATAACTTTTTCTCATTAGGAGTGAGTTTCATTAATAGTTCCTGATCAGTACACACAATGACCTGAGAAGGGGTTCTTTTCCATCCCGATGCCCTGACCTACTTATCTCAACTATTACATCAAACTAACAATCTGGTTAGTTTTATTTGGTATTGAAATTCATGAAATAACAAATTGTGGTATTATTTTTAGTTCATTCACTTTTGAATAAATACTGTGACATTTTCCAGACTTTTTACTCTGAATGTCATGAGGAGCTTCTGTGGTACGGAAAGAGCATGCCTTGTGTCATTAAATATGATGGTAGGTAGGGTAGTAGAATGAATGAAATTTAGCAACATCATTTGGAGCTCGTTCATTGAAGGTAAACCAAGGATGGTATTTCCTACAGTTGTCAATGGAAAACTCCAGAAAGACATCATTTTAGGATATATGTTCAGAGCCAACATGTGTGATCAGAATTAGTTGCATATAGTATATAATGGAGTAGTTGTTCAGAAACAGTATATATACAGAATAAAAAGAATTCTGAGGCAAGCAATGACTATTACGCAAAATAAATGCCCTTATGAGTTATGTGCTTTTAAACCATAGGGTATTTTCTTTATAAACATATTTAGGCAATTGTAAAATTAGTGTTATCCCTCAAAATGTCCAAAACTCAAATAAGAAATAGCCCGAGCTACACAAATCCTGACATAATGTTAATAAATCAGAGGTGAATAGACTGCTAGCTCCTCTCTGTTTTGCTGTCTAATTGTGCAGGCAATTCATTCCTCCCTCACAACTGCAACCAGAATGCTGATGTTCCATCATTCCTTAAGTTTGCAGACTCTCTGTGAAGACAAAAACCCACTGAATAATGAAGGCCCTATCACTTCTTTCTTTGCTGCAGAGATTCCTAAACACACCCAGTAGATTTAGAACCATATTTATACTCTTTGCTATATCTTTAAGTGACCATGTGCTTGTATGAATATAAATGCTATTTCATAAGTTTAATCTAGAAATGGTTTTAAGTTCTCAGTGTGAAAACTCTGAAGGTTTTCTTGTGATAAGGTTTGATGTTACAAGCTAGGGAAATAGGTCAGCTTATAACCTACTTGACTCAAAGGTTGAGGATCTGAGTTCAAGGCTCAGAACACATATACAAAACTCACATACAAGCATGTGCTTGTAATCCCAGAGCTCATGAGAGAGAGTAGTGGATTTCTGAAACTCGATGGCTAGCCACAATAGACTTTGTTGTGAGTTCCAGGATGGTGAGAGATGCTGTCTCAGAGAAAAGAGAATAGTTAGACAATGTCTGAGGAATGACTCAGGAAATTATTCTACAACTTACATCTGCACATGCATGCATTTTGCATACACATACACACAAACACACATACATGCTTCCCCATATATGTAAATCTACACATGCATCATTACACACGTGTACACATGCACACAAGAAAAATTATATGGTACCCCAGGTGTTTTTGGAATTTTCATTCAACATCCAAAAGATAGTTCCCACTATACATGCTTTTTGGTACAAGCAGAGAAGGTGCTGATCCTTCTGCTCCCCCCCCCAAAAAAAACCTGTTTATTTTTCCATTCATCTATAGTTTGAAAGTATTGAAAGGATCATGGATTAGTCTGAGAAGATGCACAGTTATTTGAAATCTGCTTTATTTCCAAAGTGTCTTCAGTAGATTAGTGGGATGTGTTGAGTCTACAATCATACCACCCCCCTCAAACAACCAATCATATCTGACCTAAAAATATAAGTAGGGTTATACCTAACAAGCACTTGGATAGGAGGAGAAAGTTCATGCATTTCCTGCCTACTCCATGAGCTCAGAATCACTGGAGTTAAGGGAGGGTTCAAAGCCAATCATGTACAATGTGGCAATGCTTTGCCAATGCACAAGGCCAATGAATGCATTACAGCTGGAAAAGGTAGAAGACACGGGGAAGAATAGATATCTACTCTGATTCTGTAAATGGATCTGTAGGACATTCAATGAACCACAGAGATTATGTAAATTTGTGTTTTAGCACAAACAGCACTAACAGAAAAGGATTAGAATTTATGTTGGAAAATAGCTGAACCTATTCCTCCTTTATGACACATGCCTAAATACATATGCAAATACAGTTAGGAAGTAATTTAGAGTTTGGGGCTGATCTGTTTCCTGGCAAGAGAAACTAATTTTAAGTCCTGCTACTTTGTTTGTTATGTATTAAAGAAGCAAGTCACCATGTGGACCGATCTTTATGGACCCACATTTTCTAAACAGTTCTTTGGTTTATATGAGAACAACCCACTTCCCTTTTCCCACCTGCAGTCCTTACTTCTAAGCTCAGAGCATCACACCAAGATATAACTAGGGACTGGCTAGAACAGCAAGGCTTCATTTATTCTTCCTCTGGAAATAGTATTTACTCAACACTTCAGCCTAATTATGTCATTGTAGAATATGGTACCCAAGGTAGTTTGCTCTTTCTAGGTCCCTCTGCAACTAACTGTGGTATCAGTAAATTAACTCCCCTACTAGAGGACTTGAACTACAAGGGAAATTACTCACAAATAATTCTGATTCTGTTGTCCATTGTTGATAGCAATAAAACTTGTTCGTGTAATTTGTTGGCAGCATAGACTTTCTGTCTCATATTAATCAGGTAAGTGAACAGTCAGTTTACACAAAATCTACTTCATTTCTTCACGATTTCTATAACATAAACACAGTTACATGCTTATTATTATACAGACTAGCTAATATAAGCTCACACTAAATCTATAGGAGTGTTTTAGGCAAATGCATAATTGGTACAAATACATTTTCTTTTTTTCTAAAATGTCTTATTTTTTTGTAAAGCTTTCTTTCTTTGTGGGGCTCTGTCACAATTTGCTCACTATAACCTCCTTTTGAAAAACCCCTTTTCTATTCCTAGTGTAGACAAGATTCACACAGGTGGTGAGGACTTACTTCCCTGGTACAGAAATGAAAGCGTGGTTTTACAGAACCATACAGTTGAGATTCAATAAGGGCAGGACTCTCCTAATGTCCTTTGGATGGCTCATCTCCATTGGAGGATATCTGCTGTAAGGTAAAGAAGGGTCTGTGGGAAAATAGACAGGAGGATTTCTGTGAGTTCCAAGCCAGTGAGGGGTACAGGGTCAGATCCAGTCCACAAATCCCAAATACCAGCAGTGTAGGGAAGGTGAAGGCAATCAATGTGCCCAGCAAGATTTCATTCCCTTTAAGCCTAGGCCCAGGGGGCTTGGGAATACTTTGATCTAAGAGCGTTAGTAATGTGAGCCAATACATGCCTTTCCTTAACATTCTGTGTCTCTCTTTCTCTGTCTCACCCTCACTGTGTGTGTGTGTGTGTGTGTGTGTGTGTGTGTGAGAGAGAGAGAGAGAGAGAGAGAGAGAGAGAGAGAGAGAAAGGAGACAGATACAGAGACCGAGAAACAGAGACAGAGAGACAGAGACCAAGAGAGACAGACATACAGAGAGAGAGACACAGACACACAGACACACACACACACACACACACACACACACAGAGAGAGAGAGAGAGAGAGAGAGAGAGACAGAGAGACAGAGACAGAGACAGAGACAGAGACAGACAGACAGAGAGAGACAGACAGAGACAGACAGAGAGAGACAGACATACACAAAGACAGAGAGACGAAGGGAGAGAGAGAGAGAGAGAGAGAGAGAGAGAGAGAGAGAGAGAGAGAGAATCTGTTTGGTTAGCATAACTGATTTGATAAAAAGAAAAAGGGTGGTCACATCCTTTTTCTGTTTCAATTTTTACAAAAAGAAAAAGAAACTATGGCTTTTGCAGTGCCCATAAGTTCGGTGTGAAATGTCTGCTAAGTATGATATTCACATTGGCGAAATTGATCAGAAAGCTGAAATTGTCTGTGTTTTGCACCATGCCATGGAATCAAGACAAAAAAAGTCATAAAAAAGTAAACAACTGCAAATTTCAGGAGTCAATATTTATCTGTTGTGGTGACTAAAGTGGCATGTTCATTGACTAAAGTAGAGTGAGATCGCCTAGAAAATAACGTGTATATCTAAAGAGCTCAACTCTCCCAGGCTACATATAATCCTTCAGATACTCATAATCTATCATGAGAAGTTTGTGATTTTGAATTCCCCATTATTTTCTAGTATTAGAATAGAAATATAAAATAATGCAAACATACATATTGAAATTAAGTTGAACATACTGTCACCTATGGATTCCCTTTGATTATTACTGGTTTGAGTTTGAAAGGGTAGAATATAGTCTGCTTAGGAAATGAAGGTTTGAGATATGAAACAAAGAAAAGGGAGGTAAGAAACATTTCAGTGTTCTAAGAAAACCAAATGTCTCCTTCTTTTCATTCCTCAGAACCAATTTAAATTTGTACTTTATGTAGACACTCTCCTTTGTGTTTCAAAACTTTCGCAAAAATTGTAGGTGTGAGATATAAAAACTGTGATGGGATTTTATGTAGAATGATTATCAAGAATGGATTCTTTCCTGAAGTATACCATTGTCGGAGCAGAGTTTTCTTTTGTTTTGTTTTGTGGTTTGGTTAAGTTCAATCTCTAACTGTGAGTTGATCCAGTAACAGAAAATAATCCATTCTCTTTCACAAGTAAACTTGTTCTCCAGACATAATACACATCAGGTTAATTATCCCTAAAATATATTATTATAACTGATAAAATTAAAAAGATCATATAAGGAAAATGGTGAAATATCTATAAAATTTTTCTGTTTTTGCTTATAGAAGATAGTAAGTGAATGAGATCAAAGACATACACGTATACATATATGGGCATATGCACATACTTGTATTCAAACACAAGCATACATGTGAATGTTTTATTGAGTCCCTTAAATATTAATATTATATAGCCAAAATTCTTAACATTTTTCTCACATTTTGATTGGCATCACCTCTCAATATAAAAATGAGTTGAAAAACAAGATGGAAGTGTCTGGGAGTTAGAGCACTTTGTACAGTATTTACCTAGTATAATGGAAGCCATGATTTGACCTTCTACAGCACATGAACCAGACTGGTGATACATGTGTGCTATCCTAGCACTTGTGAGGTAGATGAAGTTCAAATTCAGGCATGGTGGCACATTCCTGTAATCCCAGAACTTGAGGCAGAGAGCTTGAGCTTGAGGTCAGCCTGGTCCAACTAAGGGGTCCCAGGCCAATTGGAATTATATAGTAAAACTCTGTATCAAAACCAAGCAAACAAAACAAAATATCTAGCACTAAAAAAAAATAGCAAAAATTTCAAGGAAATTAGTGGATTTAGAATATATAATATTAAATAAGATCACACAATCTCAGAAAGAAAAATATAACTCATGTTCTATCTCATATGAACATCCCAGCCGAATACATATTTATATCTGTATATTATTATATATCTGTGTAGATGTGAAATGTACATATCAAGTACATTTAACATGGTACAGAAGAACAAGAAAGGGTAAGTACTGAGTGATGATGAAAGGCTGAATACCGGTAAAGGACACTTGAGTCATGAAAGAGAATGTAAAGAGTTTGACTTTGTCTTAGGTTTGTTAGGTTGTTGATGGTCTTGGATCTGTACTAAAAACGAAATGAATACCAGAGGTGTAAACTCCAAAGTGACGCCCCATAGGTTTGGAACAGCTCTGCTAACTGCATGGAAGTTCACTGGGTGTGTCAACTTTGGTCTGGTTTATTTTGGTGTGTGATGATAGTTATTTCTTAAGTTTCTCATAATAAAGATTTATTATTTTTTTAAATTTTAAAACCTTTAAGGTCAATTCAGAGCTACATATCAAGTTTAAGACCAGAGTTAACTATATGAAACTTCTCTCAGAGACAAGTTTTATACTTTTATGTAAACATGATCTAAGGAACTATTAGAAAGCATAAAGGCTTGTGATATTTTAACAAAAACAATGGAAATCAAAATATCTTGCAACTACCATCGGAGAGAGTAAAACTATGTGGATGATTTTTTAGAGCCAAAAATGTCAATCAGGATGTGAGATATGTAAGCCAAGCCTCTAAGTTAGTAGCATGGCAGACATTGTGAGAGCCAAGGGAAGTCTAAAGAGATTCCCACCATGGAAAAGACACGTTGCCCTGGTAGATACTCTGCACACCTGGGCAAGACTGGCAGCCTTTCAAAAGCTGCACACAGAAGAGAGCCCTGCAAACTGCCATGCACAATCCTACGCCAGATGGTCTGAGTTGAGGAACTTCCAGTGCTGTCAGGCATAATAATGAAGGCCTTGGGAGGTACTTGCTCAGTTATCCAACTTATTACACGAACAAGAAAAGTTTGCTGTGATTTCCAAGTTCAGAAACAATGCATTGTAAGATCCACTGTTGTTTTCTGATGTGTTATCTTTGTCTCCAGTGCAACTTACTACCTTAGGTATAAACTAACAGACTCTCATCCAAATACATGATAATTCACAAGTCCTCATAAGTCAATTTCAAATTATAAGAAATAGAATTTCCAGGAGTGTTGGAGACATTAGAACCTAATTAGATTTACACTCAATTAAAGCACACTCATTCAATTGAAGCAAACAATAATCTGAACTATAATATAACTCTGGTTAGATGGACCTATTTTTAAAAAATATGCAGGTATCATACAAAATAAACATTTCCAAATCCATGTCATGTTTAACAAGTGATTCTTGACTGTATTGGAAAATTCTTTAGATTAATGAGGTTAAACTCTATTAATAAATAGAGTTTATTTGAGTAAAAGAAATAAAACAAAACAAAGAAAAATTAAATGGGAAGTGATTCACATATTAGCATGCCTCTAGAACCAGAAAGTATTGGATGAATTCCAGTTAACAGGGCTGTGAATGAAGAACAGTTGGTAGAGTCTCTGCCTCAAATGGATGAAGTTCTGGGATCTATTGCAGCATCACATAAACCAAACATGTTGGTGCATTTGTGTAGTCCCAGCCCTTTGAAACGTAAGAAGTTCAAAGTCATCCTCTGCAGATATATATACTGACTTTGAGGCCAGATTAGGCATATGAGATTTGCCTCAAACAACAAAACAACAACAACAACAGCAACAACAACAACAAAATAAACAAATCCAGCCAGCAAGGTAGGGAGCACTGTCAAAAACATTGAAATGACACATAAAAATATTTAATTTTAATTAATAGCAAATCAACTATTTGATTATTAACAGCTTAGTTAATTAGATACAGGGTTCCTGTAACCAACTCAGATTCAGTTGTTATGACTAAATTCTCTATTGGTTTGATCTTCTGATTCCTCTGTAGAAACCTAATGCAATTCAATGACCTCATATAATTATAATTCAGTCACCTAGCATGAGCACTCAAATAATACTACGAACAGATGGAAAGCTATCTAAACTACAAATTAAAATTTGATTCCAAGATAAAAGAAAAAATAAACAATAAATGTAAAACATACTATAATAATTAGAAAAAGAAAAAATTCTTATTTTCAGTAATCTTAGAAAGTGGTAGATATGCATAGGAACTGTTTGTAAACAGAAATTTGGATTGTTGCCATGGTAAATAGTTAATCCATGAAGGTTGCACTTGGTATGGGCTTTCTGAAAAGAGTACCCCAGAATTAATATATCATAACAAACAAATGGAGAAGCCCCACAGGTGTCCATAGGTGCACCTCACTGGTGGACTTTTGGATACTTGGTCCTTACAGGTGCTTTTATTGTTCCTTGTGTCCATGTGGAATCTTTAAGACATCAGTTTTACACTAATTTCCTTTTTAACGCTTATGATCTTTCTCTGAGCACCAGGTAAGAAAATAAACCATAAGAGAAAGGTAAAAAGCTCTCCTCCGGGCTATGAAATTATATTTTTTATGATTGGAAAAATATCAAATGATAAATATCTAGAGATGGCATTCTGTGCCTCTATCTTAAAGGGTCATTAAAAGGGTGTTAATTGCTTTTTATCATTCTTTTTATTTACTGTTTTAGATTTTTTACACATAGTGTTATTTAATCAACGTCTCCCCTTTGTCCTCTCTGTATCACCTACCAGCCCCCCCCAATCTCCTCTTATCCCCAAGTCTCCCACATGCTTTCATGTCTGTGTGTGTCCACCTACATGTAACTGAGGGAACCTGCATGATGGTGGATTTGGAATCAATTGCTTGAGCAGCAGTAATGTACCAGTGGCTACACTACTGAAGCATAGCACTTCCCACCTCCTAAATCCTTTTAATTATCTGTAGTGTCTCTGGAAGGAATGGGGAATTATGAGTTTCTCTGCCATTCATTATAAAATATTGACGGGTCGAGTCCTGTACAGTTAGCCACTGATACTGTGGATTTATGAAGGCCATATTGAGGAGAGCATTGTATAACATGCCTTACCATCTTCTAGTTCTCAACATTCTTTCTGCCATCCTTTGTAACCTCTTCCTTGGGCTTCAGATTGCTGATAGAGATGCACATATTTAAACTAGATACTCAACAAGTCACATACACAGCACATGGACATAGATCTCTTAGTTGATCATGAGCCAAATATAAAAAGATCTTCAGACGATGGCTAAGGGGAGCTGTGATCACTGGACATAAACCAATCATACGTACTTAGTTGTTATCTTGACATGTCCCTTTAGTAAGTCAATACAAGAATGATGAACTTTAGGGACTATGATCACCATAATCACAGAATTTTCCAAGATTTGCAGTACTACTACAACCACCTCTTGGGTATGGGTCTAAAGTTGAATCAGAAACTAGTGGCACCACTTTGCATTCCTGCCAACAGTAAATAGTTGTTCCTCATTTCTCACATTTTGGATATGGTTTCTTATCACTTGATTTCTTGATGATAGCTATTCTGATAGGAAAGATCGAATCTTAAAATTATTTTAATTTCTAATATATATATATAATTTCTAATATATAGTAAATAATAATTTTAATTTCTAATATATATTAGATTTCTACATGTGAATAGTCTCTCTATATAGATACCTATATCAACAACTTTTAAAATACTTATGGACCTACCAAGTACTTTGCTTTGTTTTCATGAATACCTCTGTTTATCTACCCTTCAATAATAGAAAAATAGATTCATGGTTTGCTAAAAGTTCTGTGAAGCTGCTATGCCTGTGATCATGTATAAATAATATAAAACCTTTGTTTTAAAATATACAAAGTTTCTGTAAGGCAGAGGACACTGTCAATAGGACAAAATGCAACCAACAAATTGGGAAATGATTATTACCAACCCTACATCTGACAGAGGGCTAATATCTAAGATATACAAAGAAATCAAGAAGTTAGACTCCAGAGAACCAAATAACCCTATTGAAAAATGGGGTACAGAGCTAAACAAAGAATTTTCACCTGAGGAATATCGAATGGCTGAGATGCACCTAAAGAAATGTTCAACATCCTTAGTCATCAGGGAAATGCAAATCAAAACAACCCTGAGATTTCACCTCACACCGATCAGAATGGCTAAGATTAAAAACTCAGGAGACAGCAGGTGCTAGAGAGGTTGTAGAGAAAAAGGAATACTCCTCCACTCTGGTGGAATTGCAAGCTGGTACAACCATTCTGGAAATAAGTTTGGCAGTTCCTCAGAAAACTGGGCATAACACTACCAGAGGACCCTGCTATACCACTCCTGGGCATATACCCAGTGGATTCTCCAGCATGTAATAAGGACACATGTTCCACTATGTTCATAGCAGCCCTATTTATAATAGCCAGAAGCTGGAAAGAAGCAAGATATTCCTCAACGAAGGAACAGATACAGAAAATGTGATAGATAGATAGATAGATAGATAGATAGATAGATATAGATATAGATATAGATAGATATATAGATATATAGATACACACACACAATGGAGTACTATTCAGCCATTAAAAACAATGAATTCATGAAATTCTTAGACAAATGGATGGAACTGTAAAATCATCCTGAGTGAGGTAACCCAATTACAAAAGAACACTCATGGTATACACTCACTGATAAGTGGATGTTAGCCCAGAAGCTCTGAATACCCAAGACACATTTCACATATCAAATAATGCCCAAGAAGGAGGAAGAACAAAGTTTCTTGGATCCTTTGTAGAAAGGAGAAAAAATTACCCACAGAAGAAGATACAGGGTCAAAGGTTGGAGCAGAGTCGAGGGAAAGACCATCCAGAAATTACCCCACCCAGGGATCCATCCTATATACAGTTACAAAACCTAGACACTATTGTGGATACCCACAAATGCTGGTTTGCAGTAGCTGGATATAGCTTTTGCCTGGGACGCTCTCCTAGTGCATGACAAATACAGAGGGGCACACTCTCAGCCAGCCATTGAACTGAGCACAGGGTCCCCATTGGGGAAGCTAGAGTAGCGACCCAAGGAGCTGAAGGGGTTTGCAGTGCCACAGGAGACACATCAATATGAGTCACCCAGTATTCCCAGAGCTCCCAGGGACAAAACCATCAACCAAAGAGTACACTTGGAGTTACCCATGGCCCCAGACACATAGACAGCAGAGGATGGTCTTGCTAGACACCAAAAGGAGGAGAGGTTCTTGATCCTGGAAAGACTTGATGCCATAGTGTAGAGGGATACTAGGACAAAGAAGCAGGGTAGGGTTGATTGGGGAAGGGAGATGGCTTATGGGATTATGGGGGGAGAGGGAACCAGGAAAGGGGACAACATTTGAAATGTAAATAAAGAATATATCTAATAAAAATAAAATATATAAGGAGCTTATATGTTATCAGTAATGTTTACAAATTAATAAACTGTGATAAAAATATTAAATGCATGCCATGCTTTATTTGATTTATTAATAAAAGAGGTTGATGGGCTTGAAAACATGGTTCATATTGTATTTTCATAGTTTAGTATTTGTAGATTCTATAGGAAGAAGAGTCTGGAGATTTGCCTAACCCATTCCAAAATGCAGAGCTATTGAATAAAATGGTAAAGCGTTATGAATCTACTGGGGTGTTACTTTTGAGGGGTACTGGAACTTTAAATTTGCAAAGGTCTTAAGTCTACTGTTGGAAAGAATTTGTGGAAGAAGAAAATTAAACTCAGGTTCCAGGAAGGACTGAACCTACACTGTACCATCAAGGACTTGAACCACAGTAATATGATGACTGTGTACATGTACCTGGCCTTGTTACAATGAAAGAGAAGCAAAATGTCCGAAGGAATTTGAAACAATGGAGGTCCAGCTGACTTCTGAACTAGAAAGTTAAAATGTCAGATGGTAGTCATTGTTACATGGTTAATTCCAAGTCATTGTGACAAGCATCATTGATTTAGTTAATATGTACTGATCTGAGGCTATCATGATTTAAATGTAGTATTAACATATTATTTTGCCAATTTTAGATTCTACATTTACAAATAGGAATTAGGAATAGTAGGAATTAAGAATTAGTACAACTCCTACTTGTAGTAAGAGGCATATGCTATATGAATGCTATAAGCATGATGTGAGGGTTGACCAGGTAGCTTAGACCTGCAAAGTCCAAGAGATAGAATAGGGCACAAACAACCCAAGGATCCAGGTGGAAAGCAGGTGGACCAAATGCAGCAATAAAAACTTAGGAACCACACAGTGTGAGCTAAGCACAAGTACCAACCAAATGCACAATGAAGGGTCTGTCACCAAGGCACACTCAGATATAGATTAAAAGAGACATTAATTTACCTTCAGAGAGACTCGATCTTGTAGGGTGGCTGTGTTCTTTCTTGAGGTTAAGTGTTTAATAAAGTGGTATCATATACCCACACTCAGTTACTGGATGTGACTTACCAAGAAACATATATTGTCTACTAAATGAGATCTACCGTCCACTTGCTTCACAGGCATAATATGGGACATATTAATATACCACAGATTCTATACTTTAGAAGTCATATAAAAACTGACTTTCATATTATAGGTATTGTGGGAAAATGTACCCTGAACTAGTCTGTTAATTGACCCAATTTTCCAGTTCATTTCGTGAGCAGCCAGTAGGTCCCTTTGCAAATTCTATCTTTGAATTGGGTTTGGAGAAGTTTCCCCAAAAAACACTAAAATTCAAAATCAGTAAGCATCATGAGGTGTGAAATTATAACAGCTGCAGCTTCACGGAATTCTAAGATTTCATCAGTTCATAACTTAATAGATAATGTATAAATATGCACATTCTATACAAGATCAGTCCTCAAATATATCATTATAATTTTTACAGGGGATTATAACTTTTCTGAACAACCTCATTTTGTCCTTTTAAGTTAAAGGATAATCATATATGTATTTTCAGAAATCTATATATTGCTGTCAAAAATACGATAATGAATGATTGATTTCTGTCAGGTATATAGTAAAAATATATTATATATAGTAAATGTAAATATATAATGCATCTGTATGTGTATAATATTAATGTATATATCATTTAACTATATACACACATATATCTTGCATACAGGATTAAATAACAGAAATGTTAGCAATAGATCATCTAGCTATAAAAATGAAATAAAAATAACCACCAATGTGAGAACTATTTAATAAGTCAGTACATATCAATCATTTGGTCGAATGGTCATTCATCCAATTTCTTGCTATTTTATTTTTAATTTCTAGACCAAACCTTGGAGATATTGGAATTTTCTCTTGAGGCTCACGTGAGCACTGTGATTATTTAGAAGCCCCCACATGCCTAAACGCTTTCTTTTCCCTTTGCCTTTCCTCACAGACTCCTCAGGTCACCAACAGGAAGGCGGTCTGTGAGCCAGGAAGTTGATGTCAGCGAGATGCCACAATGCCATTATAAGTGCATCTTCCGGCTTGATATCAGCTTTAAATACTCTGCATTTTGTCCACTGTTCAGGAGGAAATCATTGAAGAATTCTTATTTTTAAACTGATGGAAGTTTTAATTTCTTTTTAGATATAATTTGATATAATTATCATTATGTGTTTCTCTCAGAGGAAATGAATTCACTCAGCTGGAAGTAGTTCATGCTTCAAAAGTAAAGCCTAAAGAAAGGCACTCCTCTAAAGTAATGTGTATGTGAGAAAAATATAACCTAATTATATAATCTAAGATTATATAATATTTACATACTGATACCTATTCAGGTTTTCACCAGGGAAAATATGATCAATAGGAAAGTAGAGCAATATCCCATCCTAATTGGACATTTGAACAAGGAAGCACATCACAGACACCGAAACACCTCCTGTGGAGGTAACTTGTCCAATGGATCATCTTAATGATCTCTAGAGTCAACTACATCATGTGTTAATGGGTTTTATATGAATATTTTATTTCTATGTGCAGCTTAAAATGATTGTCCTTGTTGGCCAAATGCCAGTTGAGCACTCTGCTATCTATAAAACAGCTGACACATGAGATCTAAGGGATTGGTGAGTGACAAGAAAAGAAAGTTTACTCACCATATGGTGAATCCAGGCCACTAGTGAAACAGGCAGACCACCTGCCTCTCTGGCTTATGCAATGACCAAGTGTGAGAATGCTCTTCTGGCTTATATAATGACCAAAGTATCAGAAGCAACAGAAGGACATTTTGTGACCTTATCTTATCTAAGGTTAAGGTTAAATTTTTTCTGCTTCCTTAAATGTTTCTCCTATTGCTTGTCATCATTATCTCATATTTAAATTTTCTAAATGAAAAATGAAATGATAAGCAAATCTTAAAACAACTAGAGAAATTTGTTTATCTTTTGGATATAGTATACAGTTAGGATCATTCAATTTTGAGTGTGACTGCATGTTTTTGTCTAAGAATTTTGTCTTTTTGATATGAAGTTTCCTTCCCATATTAAACTAAGATTAGTTTCAACTGTTAAGATCATATTGTATATATGCATTATATTTTTAATCATTATTAATTTTTTAATATTCTTTATTTACATTTAAAATGTTGTCCCCTTTCCTGGTTCTCCCCCTCACCCAAAAATCCCATAAGCCATCTTCCCTTCCCCAATCAGCCCTCCCCTGCTTCCATGTCCTGGTATTCCTTGGCACTAAGGCATCAAGTCTTTCCAGGACCAAGGGCCTCTCCTCCCTGTGGTGTCTAATAAGGCCATCCTCTGCTGCCGATGTTCTGGAGCCATGGGTAACTCCATGTGTACTCTTTGGTTGATGGTTTTGTCCCTGGGAGCTCTGGGAGTACTAGGTGACTAATATTGTTGTTCCTCCTATGGCACAGCAAACCCCTTCAGCTCCTTGGTCCTTTCTCTAGCTCCCTCATTGGGGACCCTGTGCTCAGTTCAATGGCTGGCTGAGAGTGTCCCCCTCTGTATTTGTCATGTGCTAGGAAAGCCTCCCAGGTGGTAGCTATATCTGACTTTGGTCACCCAGAACTTGTGGGTGGGTTTTGTAACTGTATATAGGATGCATCCTTGGGTGGTGTAGTCTCTCGATGGTCTTTTCCTCAGACTCTGCTCAACCATTGAATCTCCTTCTGTGGGTTTTTATCCCCTTTCAAGAAAGGACCCAAGGATCCATACTTTGTTCATCCTTCTTGGGCATCATTTGATATGTGAATTGTGTCTTGGGTATTCCAAGCTTCTAGGCTAATATCCATTTATCAGTGAGTGCATACTATGAGTGTTCTTTTGTGATTGGGTTACCTCACTCAGGATGTGTTACTTTTATGATACATACAAATTGTAGATGCTATAATGTCATGATTTTTTTCAAAACTACCCAAGTAATTTCCAAGGCAAGTAAGGGGCTTAGACAAAGTAAAATTGGCCTGGAACTGCTAATATTGAAATTATTTTTACACAGTACTGATTATCCTAGTCTTTCAAAGACTTTCACAATTATTTTCAATAAGTTTCCATAATTAATTAAACATCATTTGAAGTAAAGTGTAGTGCTTTGATGGTAAGTCTTATATACTTAAAACACATGAGAATTGACAAAACTACCTCATGATACCCAGAAACTCCATCACACATTATGAGGTTTGTTGTTTGTTTGACATGTTTTATAACAATGAGTATATTTATTTAAAATCTGTATTTTTCTAAAATTGTTGATAGTCGCTTTTCTTTTTGCATGTTCCTATTTGCTGCTGGCCCATTTTTCTCTTTCTCTTTCCATCTATTCTCAAATTATAATTAGAATATTCATAATTTTTAATTCTTTTCTTTGCTAAGGTCATCCCAGGGGCCCATTCCATCATACAACTGGAAAAAGAATCCCTCATCTACCATGCTTTAAAATTCACTTATTTGATAATGGCACCAGGGTAGAAAAATATGCAGGTGACATATTGAAGGGACCCAAGATTTATATTTTCTCATAGTTTCTTACTGTGTTATAGAAAACTAAAATTTCTAATAGAAAAGCAGACAAAGAGGGCTCCTGTCTAATATCATTGCAACAAATATGATATCAAGTGAATTTAACTTGAGTCAAACCCACTGCCTGTCATTCCAGGATGTATGAACTTGACTATGTAATTCAAAATCCCTGAACACTATATCCTTAAAAGGAAATTGGAAAGTGTATTTCTCATTTGTAAATTGTCTTAAGGACTAAATTGAATGTGGAAATGTAAGTAACAGATCTAGCGTTGTGCCTGACTGTTAAATATTAATTTATCATTAAATATTAATTCATCTCCATCTTTAAACCATTCCTAATTATATCCAATGTAGAACAAGATAGTTCTTTAAATATTAATGGTGTTAAATGCTGAATTTCCTGGATTTTGGAAGGCAAGCTGCATGTCTACCACCTTCCTTTTCTTCTTCCCTGGAGAAAATCTAGAGGATGCCATTCTTTTTCTAGGGAACATAGCATAGTGGGGCCAAAACCAGGAAGCCACAGTTTCCTCAAGCTGTCACACTGGTGAGAGTTGGATAAACTGATGGTATAGCCATATGACTAAGGAGAAGTTTTTATTGCAGACTTGAAAAAAGAATAGCTAGAGGCTTTTGGAAGAGTCCAGAGAAAAGAGAAGTACACTAAACATTGCAGGCAGATTGGTTCTGACCATAAAAGAAGCAGGAGCAGAGAGAGACAGAGAGACAGAGAGAGACTAAAGGAGACAGAGAGAGAGGAGGAAGAGGAGGAGGAAAGAGGAGGAGGAGAGAGCATACCTGAGATACAGGGTTATATGAAGAATGGGTAGCTGTCAGACGGAGGCTCCTGAATTGAAGGGGGTTTGCAGTAGGAGAGGAGAGTAGAAGAGCTTTGATGTTAGCATGGACTTTGAAATGTGTCACAAATGAATTTGAAACCTTCTGAGACTTTCTTTGATTTCTTTCTTCAGAGGCTTAAAGGTCTTGTCATTTAGATCTTTCACTTGCTTCGTTAGGGCCACACCTAGGTATAAAATATTATTTGGGACTATTGTGAAAGCTGTCACTCCCTTAATTTTTTCTCCTCTTGTTTATCCTTTGAGTAGAGGAAGGCTACTGATTTGCTTGAGTTAATTTTATATCCAGCCATTATGCTGAAGTTGTTTGTCAGCTTTAGGAGTGCTCTGGTGGAAGTCTTGGGGTCGCTTATGTATACTATCATATCATCTGCAAATACTGATATGTTGACTTCTTTCTTTCCAATTTGTATACCTTTGACCTCCTTTTGCTGCCTGATTGCTCTGACTAGGACTTAACTATATTGAATAGACAGGGAGAGAGTGGGCAGCCTTGTCTGTTTCCCGATTTTAGTGGGATTGCTTCTAGTTTCTCTCCGTTTAACTTGATGTTGGCTACTGGTTTGCAGTATATTGCTTTCACTATGTTTAGTTATGGACCTTGGATTCCTGATCTCTCCAAGACTTTTATCATGAAGGGATGCTATATTTGTCAAAAGCCTTTTCAACATCTAATGAAATGACCGTGTGGATTTTTTTCCTTTAGTTTGTTTATGTAGTGGATTACATTGACAGATTTCTGTATATTGAACCATCCCTGCATCCCTGGGATGAAGCCTACCTGATTGGGGTGAATTATAGTTTTGATGCATTCTTGGATTCGGTTGGCCAGGATTTTGTTCAATATTTTTGCATCAATGTTCATGGGGGAGATTAGTCTGAAGTTTTCCTTCCTTGTTTGGTCTTTGTTTGGTTTAGGTATAAGCATTATTGTGGCATCACAGAATGAGTTATGAACTCACTAATAAGCAGATGTTAGTCCAAAAGCTCAAAATAAACAAGTTACAATTCACCTAGCACAGGAAGCTCAAGAAAAAGGACTTAAGTGAGGGTGTTTGCTTCCTCTAAGAAAGGGAACAAAATACTTACAGGAGCAATAAGGGAGACAATGTGTGCAGTAGAGACTGAAGTAAAGGCCACCCAGAGACTGCCCTACCTGGGGATTCATCCTATAAACAGTCAGCAAACCCCAAGAGTTTTATGGATGACAAGAAGTGCATACCAAAAGGAGCATGCCATGGTTGTCTCTGGAGGGGCCCTACCAGAGCCTTACAAATACAGAGGCAGATGATAGCAACCAACTATTGGACTGGCATGGGGTCCCCAGTGGAGGAGGTGGAGGATGGTCCAGAGGAGCTGAAGGGGTTTACAGCCCCATGGGAAGAACAATGATTTCAGCCACCCAGATGCCCAAAGACTGCCAGAGACTGAACCATTAACCAAGGGGCACACTTGGTTTCAGCCAAAAATGTGGCAGAGGAAGGCCTTGTTGGGCATCAGTAGGAGGAATGGTCCTTGGTCAGGTAAAGGCTCAACAGAGGCCCCAACAAAGGGAAACTGAGTGGGGGTGGGGGAGTGGGAGTGTGTTGGGTGGAGGGGCATATACTTGGAGGCAGGGGGAAGGAAGAGAGGGAAAGGTTGGGAATCTTAGGGGAGGGGTTTATTGGGAAAGGTTTTACCATTGGCAATGTAAATGAAGATGATATTCAATTAAAAAAATGTGGTAGAACTGAAAAAAAGAAAAGAAATGTGTCACAGGTCTTTGTGATACTGAGAGAGCCTAGAGGTCAACATGCACTTTGTTATGCTAATAGGTAAGATGTACAGACACTTGTCCCATCGTCTGCCTTTTAGAATTTTAGGAAATGGAGTTTCTTGGAACCTAACAGTAGAAACAGGTGTTAAAAAAGATTCTTTGACTCAGAATCTCCAGTAGTGTATGCTTCAACAGCAAGTATAGTAAAAAATAGAAAATTATAAGTAAGACCCACAAGGCCAGAACATACGGATCACATGCATATTTATAATCACTCATAGATTTAGCAGTTTAATTTTAATTTTGCTTAATTCATATATAAAGTATTTCTAGTCATATCTACCCTGACTATAATGGAGGGCCTGGTGAGGAAGAAAGTGACTTCAATTTGAAATAAATTTTTACATATACAGCATACAATCTTAAAACATTGTGACTACATCTTTATGATACACTTATGCTTCTTAAGAAAGTGCTATAAACTGGGCAGTGGTGGCGCATGCCTGTAATTCCAGCACTTGGGAGGCAGAGGCAGGTGGATTTCTGAGTTCGAGGCCAGCCTGGTCTACAGAGTGAGTTCCAGGGCAGCCAGAGCTACGCAGAGAAACCCTGTCTCGAAAAACCAAAAGAAAAAAGAAAAAAAAAAAGAAAATACTATAAATATAAACATATATAAAAAGACACAAACAAACAAAAGAATTAAACAGCCCAATTGGTGTCTTAATTGATCTGAGAGTTGGGACAAGAGACATATCTACTGAAGGTATTACCCTCATAAAATGTTGGGTTCATCTATTACCTTGAGGAATGTACCATCACTAATGCAGTTAGCTATGGATTAAGAGAGTTTGCTTTTTGAGTTGTAGATTTCATAAAATCTCTGAGAGCAATGTCCAATAAGAATATGATGAGAAATGAGATAATTAGTAAGAGAAAAGCAGTGATCTGACTCAAAGCTACTATTACTACAATTTATAGAATGATGTAATATCTTCAAGTGGGAAAGTGTGATCTTTGTACATTAGAATTTGTTTGGTAAGTATCCTATGAGTGGATATTTACTCTAGCAATCGTCCATAGGAGGTACAATTATTCTCAATACAGTATGGCATCATGATTAAATATAGTGTTTTCTTTGTTGATTGGTCAAAATAATTTAATGGAATTTGTGCTTTCTTTAGCAAAACAGAGGCAATGAAATTGACCCCATTCAGATGACTACAGGATGTTTACAATTTTTTAAATAGCTTCTGTTTTATTATGTTGATTTAGCTGTTTTCAAGCAACCAGCAAGTGCATTTAGAATAATTATTAATGTAACTTTTAAAAAGTTTTGCCAAATACCTACCAGTCATGGCTGCCTGGCCTCTGCAAACTCAGAGCCAGGCTGGGAGGCTTGTAAGTGCTCACTCACCTCTGTATCAGGTCTATAGTGTATTATCGGATTGTGGTCTCAGCCTCGGTAATCTTGGACAGCTGCTCAATGTAACAGTGTTCAAGTCCCCAAGCAGAATGCCTGGAAATGAGTGTCTCAATCTTTTTTCTCTCCATAATTTTCTTTCTTCACATGGGGGATAGAATCCTATCTAGAACACAAGCCTGTTTAGGAACATGACTGACATACTGCCTCAGGCCTCTCTGATTAAGTACCTCTGCTTGTCACTGTATGGTAATTATATTATCATTCATACTCTATGTCTATTGTCAAGACATGTCAAACAAAAGCAGATTAACAGAGCCCCAGAGATCGGCAGACAATTTCATAGGGGTGCAATGAGAAGGGCCTTGGGTTAATGTGGAAGGAAGCTGACTGATATTCTTGGTGCGTGGGTATATTGAGGCATTAGTAAACAGTAATGGGGAAGTGACAAGCAGTGGTCAACGTGACTGGAAGAATGGTTGGAACAGAACAAGGGTCAGCTTGAGTCTTGAAGAGATAACCACAGAGACATTTCAGAGATGTATGTAAAAAGGTGATAAAAAGCACTAAGTGTAATATTGGATAAACTGAAGACATAAAAACAATTGCATGTGTATGGGTTGAAATAACAAAGGGAATATCTAAGAAATATTGCTGAATGTACATGGTGCCCAAGGAGTCAGATGAGATGCACAATGAACAGGAAAGACTAACCACACTTCGGCCATGTCATGGTAGCTTCAGTTGAGTGGCCTCAAGGATTATACTTATCATAATGACAGGGAGTCTGATAAACAAGATGGTTCCATTTCTGTACATGGATGTGGCAAACAAGCCTCAGACCTCCCACAGAATCTCAGATACAAGAGCCTTAGGACATAGGGCAGTCTTTGTTTCTGAAGAGAACCCCAAGTTTTCCAAGTCCTCATATCTGCCTAGCAGAAGGACAAACAGGCAATGTCCTCCTCACTCAGAGACTCTACTGCTGGACACATTTCTCTTCACTAGCAACACTAAGCTCTCAGCTTCCTTCACAGCACCCTGCAAAACAGAGGAAATAATGGCATTGTATCTATATCTACTTAGCCTCTGAGTAGATTATCTTATACAGATGATAAAGCTAGTCCCCAAACTTTAAACTCGGTTTTGATTACCCGTCTGCTCTTGTTTGCTAGGACTTAGAAATATATAAACGGTGCTGACCATGGAAGTAGCTCGCCATGTATCCACATGGATGGAAACTCTGATACCATGAGCAGTACAAAGGCCAAGCTAAACTTACAAGTAAACAATCTGTGCTCAGGATGGGTGGTGCATGGTTGTTATTTCAGCGCTCTGGAAACATAATTACAAGGCTCTTAGCTTGTTTTCAGCCTAGATTATATAATGAGGTTCTGTCTCACAGAATGCGAAAGGAAAAAAACAGATGATAAAGAAAGTGAAGGAATGGAGAGGGGGAGGAAGGGAGGAACAAATAAAGGGAAAGACAGGAATAGAAGAGAAAAAAGACTGTCTCAAGGTGAGACAAATTCCATCAAGCCTTCCATCACTTTTCCTGAAGTGTTTGTGCTGCTTAGATATTGCTATTTAATATTACATTATCTCTGAATATAGTATTTTATTTTGAGAATAGATGATAAGAAAAACTTTGAGTAGTCAGAAAGTCAAATTCACATTGATAACAGTAAACCAAATTACCACTTGGTAGACAGATAAGCAACACAATGATGATTTAAATATGGTTTGCTGAAATGAAAAATCATATCGTTTTTAAGGCTGTCAGCATACTACAAGAAGATAGGATGAAGTAAATATTACTTTTCATGGCCTAGTTGAGTAATTTGGAAACAAGAGATGTGAATAAAATATGACTACAATTTTCAATTCCACTTACTTGATGTGAGAGACAGAAATAGCAAGACATCAAATAGAAAGGCTATTTCTTGAAAACTTCACCACTAATAGGATCATCAGATTCTTAGAAAAATGTACTTAAATTTCAATTCAGCAGCACTCAGTTATGAACCTTTTATGTCAAGGATCTCTTAGCACAAATGGCACCTCTGATTTCATACACCAAGTGACTGGAGCGCCCACAGACATTCTAAAGTCAGAGAAGGTGAATGGATTGTTCACCCTTTGAAGCTAACTGGCTAGATCCAGGGAAGGGTTTACAGGGACCAGGAGAACAATATAAACCTGTTTAAAAGCAAGTAGGTAGATGGCAAAACGGCTTGTTGGACATAGGTACTTGCCTTGGGCCTAATAAATCTGCATTTAAGCCCCAAGATACATGAGAAAAAAAAAGAAAAAACTAAGTACCAAAAGTATCCATACATGCACATGGCAAATGAACACACACACACACACACACACACACACACACACACACTGCTAGGAGGGAGGACACAGGACGGAGGGAAGGGGAGGGGAAGAAAGAGAATAATTGGTTTTTGTTAGAAGGCCTGTGAATAGTTGGAGGGGAGAGGAATTATGGGACATATGGTGGGGGGGGACTGGGAAAGGGGAAAGCCTTTGGAATGTAAACATAGAATATAGAAAATAGAAATTTAAATAAAAAAATAAAAAATAAATCAATAAAAAAGAAGGCCTTGTCCCATAAAAAGGATTTCTAAGCATACAATATCCATTTAAAATAAATTTTTGTGGGCCTTATTTCTGATCTTTTAGAAGAACCGTGATGTTAATACACCTTGAGATGTTCCGTTGAATACTTTTTTTAGTGGTCTATGACAATCTCTGTGCTAACATGTGTGTGTGTGGATTGTTTTGACTTGGTTTTGGGTTTTTGCTTTTTATTTTTAAAGAAATTTGGCATGATTCTTGCTTTAGCAGAAATTTTACCTAGTTAGAAAGCTAGATGAATAAGTAGAATAGGAAACTGTAGCCCACTATCCCAGCCGCTGATAACAATGCAACCCAGTGGAGAGAGTCAGGATAAAAAGGCAGCTCCTTGGGAGTGCAGCTTAAAAGCACAGATAGAAACAGGCCAGGGAGTGAAGGTGTGCTTAATGACTTAAGGTGGTCCCAAAAAGGAAACCAGGGTAACAGTGAGGGTATGTCAGGCCAGCCAGTGTGATCCTAACAATAAGCTCAGACTGAGTCTCTTGGTAAAAACCACAAGCTGAATGAGCTATAATAATCACAGTCTGAATACATCTTGGCTTTTATTGATTCTGCAGCTCATTCATTATTGAGAGACAGTAAAAGAGAACATGCTTTACAAAAGATGAACTTGTGATTTTCTTTTCCTTCAGAGATACAATTTGGGAGCATAGACATCATGGCCTCAAGGGAAGATTTAGAGGATTCTGATCAACTCTCTAAACAAAGATACTTGCTCAGATCTACAGATTAATATGCTGAAGGCAGGTCCAGGGAAACTGGACAGAGAATACAGAGCAAAGGAGACATTACTTAATTCCCTTCCTCTGTAGGAACCAGGAGTCCCTTAATATACATCAGCCTTCACTACAACCAAGGAATGCTAATATCTAACTTACTCATGATTTTATACAGAAGATGTGGAATGCTTTTCAAATGGAGAGTCATAGAACCTGGCATACTCTTAACTTCCTGATGTTGGTAGGCTTTCTGGGGAGAGGTTATTAGTGTGTTGGACTAATCTTTACCATCTTAGTGAAGGTGATTTGGGCTTCATCTCCTGAGGTCCCTAGTGACATTATGCCTGGTGGAAGTCATCATCAGAATTATTAACTTTATCAAAAACAAATGAACCAAGAAGAAAAGCAACATCCTGAGAATATAATGAAATAATTCTGTCATTAGTGCACATGTCCTGCAAGTGTGAAGACCCTAATTCAGACTCCCTAGCTCCCATAAGCAAAACAAACACTAGAATAGCTGTCACTCCAGAGGGGGACAGTGGAGGGGACAGGCTAATCCCTGGAGCTCTCTGGCCAGTGAGTGCAGCCAATGGGTTGCCACTGGGTTCAGTGAGTTACGGTATCTCAAACGACAAGGTAGATAATAAGGAACCCCCTGATGTTGATCCCTAACCTATGCACACACAAACATACATGCTTTCATTCCCCACTGACCCTCGCTCTCTCTCACACATACATACACACTCACACACAAACACACACACACACACACACACACACACACACACTCACACACAAACACACACACACACACACACACACACACACACAGGCACCTGAACATATATCCTGTATATATGTACACAAACACACAAGCACGCATAAAATAAGAAAAAAGTTTTAATATATAGTTCTCTCAATGAAATGCATACAAGGAATATCCTATTAGCTTTTATCTATGTACATTTTGATGGAAATTGATAAACATACACTTCCTAGCTCCCTAAAAAGTTGTTTATGGATCACTCAGTATTACTGATTTTGTTTTTCAGTGTATGTGTCAGAGCATTGAATGGTCTTGGGAATGTCCAAATCACCCTTTATTTCCATTATGGATTTAATTTTTCTATGTTTCTCCCCATCATGAAATATAATGACTACTGCTAGCTTTGCCCACTATAGTCGGCTTCTCCCTGACGTCTGTGAGTGCAACATTAGCTCCATGCTGTAGCTAGAACACTTGAAGATGTATGTGAGGAGAAATTTAGTAAGTACAAGTTTCTTTGATCAGAAAAAAGCTATATTTCTTTCTTTTACTAGAATGAAATATAGTAATCCATAGTATCCATTAGGAAATAAAACCTGACATGGAAGCTCTCAGACAGACTTCCCTTCCCTTCCCTTCCCTTCCCTTCCCTTCCCTTCCCTTCCCTCCCCTCCCCTCCCCTCCCCTCCCCTCCCCTCCCCTCCCCTTCCCTTCCCTTCCCTTTCCTCCCCTTCCCTTCCCTTCCCTTCCCTCCCCTCCCCTTCCCTTTCCTCCCCTTCCCTTCCCTTCCCTTCCCTCCCTCCCCTTCCCTTCCCTTCCCTTCCCTTCCCTTCCCTTCCCTCCCCTTCCCTCCCCTCCCCTCCCCTCCCCTTCCCCTCCCCTTCCCCTCCCCTCCCCCTCCTCTTATGTCTTCTCTTTTCCTCTCATTCTTTTTCTTTGAACATATATGTAAGTGTATGCATGTGTACATGTGGATGGGTATGCAGGCATGTGCATTCATGTAGTGGTGTACATTTACTGTGAAAGCCAGAGGTCCACACCAAATATTATTTTGTAATGATGGTACTCTATGTATTATATATATATATATGTATATATATATATACACATATATGTATATGTGTGTGTGTGTGTGTGTGTGTGTGTAGTAGTAGTAGTAGTAGTAGTAGTATTTTGTAATGGTACTCTCTATATTATTTTCCTGAGGCAGAGTCACTCCCTGAAACCCAAGTTTGCCGATTAGCTAAACTGGTGAGATAGTGAGCCCCAAGAATGAATGCTCCCATTTCTGTATCTGTAATGCTGGAATTAGCATCACATGCAATTTCACATGGCTATTTATATCAATGTCAGAGATCAGAACTGAAGGCCTTGTGCTTGAGAAGAAGGGCATTATTAGCCGAATCTTCATTCCAGATCTCTAGAGGTGTTTGTTAGGAGCTGTGCATGGGAAATTTACTCAAATAACAGGATTGGCTGGCTCAAACTCACGTATTTATCCAGAAATCTAAAGGGCGGGGTAGATCCAGAAATCTATAGCTCAGTGTTAAAATACCTGCCTAGTATGGATGAAGCCCTAAAGTCAATCCTTAGCAGGGAAAACTTACTCAAAACTCCCAGAGACCCCCAAAGTGATACAAATCCTTAATTCATTGAGACAACAAAAAAGATTTTTAGGTGTGGGTCCCTCCGAGTTATGTTTTCTGTTGTTGTTGTTGTTGTTGTTGTTATTGTTGTTTTGTGTATTATGTGTTTATTAGAGATAGAGTTTCACATATTTCAGATTATACTCTACCTTGCTGTTTTTCCAAGAATTATTTTGAATTCCTGATCCTCCTGTCTCCACCTCCCAGAGGCTGGGATTACAAGCATGTGCCACCATGCCCTGTGTATGTAGTACTGTGGATCAGGTGCACTAGACAAGCATTCTACTCACTGAGCTACATCTCCCCAGCCCTGGGATTCTTCTGTTTTAAGTCTTTCTGAACTGGGACTCATACTTACTATTAGAATATCACAATGGGGTAATTCTGTGTCAGGTACAGTGATGCATACCGGTAACAAAACTATTTCTAAAAACAAGTGCTCTTCCTCTAGAGCCCATACTCTAGGCTGTAGTGAGATAAACCTTGCTCTGTATGTGGGGCATATAACATACTTGTATTTTAAAATCTGTCAGATCATTTATCACTTTAAAACTATTGCAAAGAAACCAGAAGCATTTGATAGTTCCTATGAAATACTGTGGTTAGATAGTAGTAGGTGACAGTTCTTCGCCCCACTGGGAGCTACAAAAAGCTAATACAATCCCTGTAACTAACAGGTGACAACTGGTACAATCAGCTCGGCATAAATTTCAAGGTAAGTCAAATCAGATCTGTGCTTCCTTTGAAACTCAGAAACTACAAAACATGAATGAAAAAGACAAAAACTTTGTCTTGTTTTATTAGATATTTGCTTTATTTACATTTCAAATGGTATCCCCTTTCCTAGATACCCTTCTGAAAAAAACCCTATCCCTCCCCCTCCCTCTGCTCGCCAACCCCTCCCCTCCATTTTCCTGACTTGCATTCCCCTATTCTGGGGCATCAAGCCTTCACAGATCCAATGGCCTCTCCTCTCATTGAAGTCTGAAATGAACATCTTCTGCTACATATGGAGCTGGAGCCATGGGTCCTTCCATGGCTCTTTGATTGGTGGTTTAGTCCCTGGGAGCTCTAGGGGTACTGGTTAGTACATGTTATTGTTCTAGCTATGGGGCTGCAAACGTCTTCAGCTCCTTGGGTCCTTTAGCTACTCCATTGGGGACCCTATGCTGAGTCTATTGGTTGGCTGTGAGCCATGGATGTTTTGATCCACTTTCCAATCAGGATCAAAGTATCGACACTCTGGTCTTCCTTCTTCTTGAGATTCATGTGGTCTGTGAGTTATATCTTGGGTATTCCGAGCTTTGGGGCTAATATCCACTTATCAGCGAGTGTATACCATGTGTGTTCTTTTGTGAAATATCACTCAGAATGATATTTTCTCACTCTATCCATTTGTCTAAGAATTTCATGAATCATTTTTTCAATAGCTGAATAGTACTCCATTGTGTAAATGTACCACATTGTCTGTATCCATTCCTCTGTTGAGGGAGATCTGTGTTCTTTCCAGCTTCTGGCTATTATAAAGAAGGCTGCTGTGAACATAGTAGAGCATGTGTCCTTATTACATGTTGGAGCATCTTCTGGGTATATACCCAGGAGTGGTATAGCTGGGTCCTCAGGTAATGCTATGTCCAATTTTCTGTGGAATTATCAAACCAATTTCCAGAGTGGTTTTACCAGCTTGCAATCCCACCAGCAATAGAGGAAAGTTTCTCTTTCTCCACATCCTTTCCAGCATCTGCTGTCCCCTGAGGTTTTGATCTTGGTCATTCTGACTGGTGTGGTGTAGAATCTCAGGGTTGTTTTGATTTGCATTTCCCTGATGATTATTATTTTAAAAAAATAATTTGAAGTTGAGCACATTAAGCACTCGCATTATTTAACAGGTTTACAAAATTGTCCTGTCCATGCACTTCCTCATAATAAGGATGCTTTATCCTTAAGAGCATTACTTGATTGACAGTATCGAATACATGACCCAACAAAATTGCTATACTTTTTAAAACAAGTGTCTTGAAGTTCAGAAGAAATGTAGACTGAAAAAGATGACAAATGAATCAAAGGGTAAAATTCCAGGAATGGCAAAACCTCAGTGAGAGGCTTGGATAATGGCTGCATAGTCAAGAACCTGTTGTACAAGCCTGAGGACCTGAGTTCAAATCCCAGGAACTCACATTTTAAAATCCTAGGCATTTTCTTGTGAATCTTTGTCTCCAGGCCATTGGGATGGAGAAGATACAGCTTGCTACATGCACCTTCACGTGCATGTATGCAGGAACACACACATTTAAGAAGAGCTAAATGGATAAGGCCTTCTAGAATACGGTGTCCCAGTCATTAAAGAAAAGCAGAAAGGACAAAAAGTGAGACAGAAATTTATTTTTAAAAGTTTAATTGCATTGAAATAGTTTTATTGTTCAAAAATCATCTCTTTTGTCATATATTAAACAAAATAATAAGAATTACTCCTAATTGAATTTGGTACTGAGACAAAAACAGAGAAACATCAGACTTCAGCTTCTAGAGAAGAGGATTATTACTGTAAGTCTGAAATTGTACCGAGAATCATTCCATTCAATGAAGAGAAGACTTAGCTGCATTTTGTATTCATAATCAAAGATTATGAATGCAGATACAGAACGCTACAAGGCTACTATGCAGAAGAGACATTTGTTATCCTCTGCTAATTGTTATAATAGTCGGTGTTTTACATCAACAAGAAGTACCAAAAGAGTTGAAGTTTTCAGATATGGTTACTTAATAAGCGATGATTAAGATGTGAATATTATTCATGTACTTAGTTTAATTTTCATGTTTTAATATAATGAAGTTATCTACAGAGAAATACAAGGGAGTACACACAAGAAACAAAGAACCAAATTTCATAAAAGTACTCTCTAAACCAACATTTTAACATATTTTCTTCTGAAATTTTAATTCAAGATTTTCATGTCAGCAAATAAATTGAGAAACTTTGTGTACTGGCTGGTTTTGTGTGTCAACTTGACAAAGGCTGGAATAATCACAGATAAAGGAACTTCAGGTGAGAAAATGCCTCCATGAGATCCAGCTATAAGGCATTTTCTCAATTAGTGATCAAGGGGGGAGGACCCATTGTGGATGGTGCCATCCCTGGGCTGGTAGTCTTGGGTTTTATAAGAAAGCAAGCTGAGCAAGTCAGGGGAAGCAAGCCAGTAAGTAACATCCCTCCATAGCCTCTGCATCAGCTCCTGCTTCCTGACCTGCTTGAGTTCCAGTCCTGGCTTCCTTTGGTGATGAACAGCAATGTGAAAGTGTAAGCTGAATAAACCTTTTCCTCCCCAACTTGCTTCTTGATCATGATGTTTGTGCAGGAGAAGAAACCCTAAGACACTCTGTATTAAACAAATAGGATCAGGTCTCTTTTCCTTTAATATTTTTATTAATTCTTTCAGGATTTCACATGATGTATTTTCATCATACTCACCACCACCATCATCCCAACCATAATCACCATAACATCTTCCATCCTTTCTCATCCAAGCTAGAGATGACACCTACTCTTTACCTTCTCCATCAAGTACAGTCTGTGGGGCCCAAATGGTCTTGGAAGTGGAGCCTGTTCTGGCATGTGGTCAGCCTACCAAGGTATCATACCAAGGTATCACATCATTGATGACCTTCTCCCAAAAGCTATCAAATGGTGGGGGTGGATTGTGGGTTCACCTCTCTCCATCTATACTGGGATTTTCTCAGGCAGATCTGAGCTATTTCCAGTGCTTTAATGTATTAACATGTATGGAGCCCAACGAGAGGAGGGAAGACAATGTGTAGTATGTTCCAATTAATTTTAACAGAAATGCTACTTTTTATAAAGTACCCTGTGGATTATTATTTGAGAAATACTGGGGGACATTATGTCGAGATAAACTAATAGGAACATGTGATATAACTGAATGGACAGACTACTTGTCTAGCATAAAGAACCCTTACATTTAATTCCCAGCAACACATACATGGTGAAGAAGCAGAAAGAGGAGGGTAGGAGTTTAAAGTCATTCTCAGCTATATAGTAAGTTCAAGATACATGGAACCCTATATCAAAATACCAAAAAAAATTTTTTAAAGATAATTTAAGTGCACAGTTCTTGGGAAAGAAAAAATAATAAAAATGTATTATTTCGTTAGCAAAAGTAATATTAAATGTTCTTGTCAAATGCTCTGTATTGTCAGTATTCACCTAATGTGTCTTTGGGCAGTGTAGTCAACCCTTCAAAGCCATGGAATTCATTTGAGCTTAATATCTTGAGGAAAAAAACTATATCTTACACATTGCTTATTTATTCACAGTTTCACTGTGATTTTTTAGTTATAAATGATAAATATTTCAATAAAATGAATGGCTGTATGACTATAGCTTATAACCACATGTGATGTATGAATCCTCATATTACAACCTAACAATACTCCCATGCTGGGCCACTTTACCCAAATTGCATATATAGCATGCAAAAGCATATTAATTAGGATTAAGTATATGAACTCTACAGGCCAATATTTTATAGTGAGCACGATTCGAAGAACGGGTAAGAAACCCACATCTAAATATCATTAAATAGGCAAACATCTAAAAAACATATATACATTTTTAGGGAAATGGTGTGGTTGCTTATTCATGAAAAACAAAATAAACAGAAATAGGGAAATCCATCATCATTCTACATGCTTGGATTTAGGTCATAAGTTATATTGGTCCCAAGGGACAAACAGAATGTGAGTTCACACCACAAACAAGGACTGAAACACTTAGTCTGAGACCAGGGTTCTGTCACCTCTGAGTCACAGACATGCCTTCAGTTGTAAGCAGATAACAGCATCTTTGTAAAAGACCAATTGTTTCACACCATTCCTTAGCAACATCTGCACCAATATCCACATCCAGTATATGGAAACAAACAATTGGTAATTACCACTGGGCATACTGCCTCTCACATCACAATAGGGAAATATGCTTGAAGCATAACTTATGAAATTGTTCCTCACTGAACATGTTTCAAACATGGACTACCATAAATGCTAGAAAATCAATCTTTCACCTAGCTATACCTTCAGGCCACAAAACATTCTAAAATAGATATGTCTGCTTTAAAATCTTATTTAAAAAAGTTTGTACAATGTGAAAGAAGTTTTTTAAAACAGCCTCTTCTGTTGCCTTCAGTTATGTGAAGTAGAATATATGAGTGTAGTTGTGGTTGATCTTCGTAGGATCAACTTTTTAGTAATTTTGCAATGTGATTAAAAAACATGGGAGAATAAGACATCAGTGTGAAACTAATAGATATTTTTCTTCTGAAATATAAAGTTTAAAGAGATAGTTGGCACATTGTGTTTTATGCTTTGAGTCTTCCTATTGTATATTCTGAAATGTTCACTGAGTTGGTAAATGAGTTAATCAGTGATGAAGGGAAAAGTCTCAGCACCATGGTTAATCTGATAATAGAAAATATTAATTTCTTTACTGGAAGAAAGAAATACATGTATCTGCTAGGAATATATGTAGTCTGGAAACAAAATTGTCAAAAAAAGTTCCAGAGAAGTTGAACAAAGCCTTTATTAACCATACCAAATATTCCATGCTTCCTTTGTCTGTGCCTTAAGTGTAATGGAGAAACAGTACCATAGTTAATAGATGCCAATGAAGTTTACTCCCACCACATTAGTCCTTATCTCTATTACCTTGGCACATAAAAGTACACATGGTAAATAATACCATAAATTCTGTTGACGAATGTGGGTGCCTTCAGAAGCCCCACGCAGACATTGGGAGCCTTTTGTGGCCATTCACTACCTTATTCATTGAGGTAGTTTCCCAGTTGAACCCCAAACTCTCCGAAATGGCTATTCTAGCTAGCTATCTTACTGCAAGGTCCCCTCTCCTCCACTGGACACTCATGTGGATTCTGGGGACTAGAACTTCATCCCTCATACATTCACTGAGAGATCATTACCTCCTAAGGTCACTGGAGCCACAGGATATTCATTTTTAAGCAGAAAATTATTTTGCTTAAAGAAGCCTTTGTGTCTTCCAGGAAGCCACAATTCCTCTGATACCTAAACCACACAAAGACCCTACAGAGAAGAACTTCAGACCAATTTCCCATGTGAATATTGACACAAAAATACTCAATAAAATTCTTGCAAACTGAATCCAAGAACATATCAACATAGTAAAAGCAATATATAGCAAACCAGTATCCAGCATCAAACTAAAAAGAGAGAAACTCCAAGCAATCCCACTGAAATCAGGGACTAGACAAGGCTGACCACTCTCTCCCTACATATTCAATATAGTACTCAAGGTCCTAGCCAGAGCAATTAGACAACAAAAAGAGGGGCACAAATTGAAAAGGAAGAAGTCAAAATATCATTATTTGCACATAATATGATAGTAGAGTTAACTGACCCCCAAAATTCCACCAGAGAACTCCTAAACCTGATAAACAACTTCAACAAAGTGGCTGGATATAAAATCAACTCAAACAAATCAGTGGTCTTCCTATACTCAAAGGATAAACAGTCTGAGAAAGAAATTAGAGAAAAAACTCCTTTCACAAAAGTCACATGTAATATAAAATAGCTTGGTGTGACTTTAACCAAGCAAAGGAAAGAACTGTATGACAAGAACTTCAAGTCTCTGAAGAAAGAAATGGAAGAAGAACTCAGAAGATGGAAAGTTCTCCCCATGCTAATGGATTGGCAGGATTAATATAGTAAAAATGGCCATCTTGCCAAAAGCAACCTACAGATTCAATGCAATCCCCATCAAGGTTCCAACTTAATTCTTCATAGAGCTAGAAAGAGTCATTTGCAAATTCATCTGGAATAACAAAAAGCCAAGGATTGCAAAAACAATTCACAACAATAAAAGAATTTCTGGCAGAATCATCATCCATGACCTCAAGCTGTACTACAGAGCAATCAGATCACTATTTGCAGATGATATGATAGTATACTTAGGTGACCCAAAATCTCTGCCAGAGAACTCCTTCAGCTGATAAACAACTTCAGCAAAGTGGCCAGATAGAAAATTAACTCAAACAAATCAGGTGTCTTCCTATACTCAAAGGATAAAAAGACTGAGAAAGAAATTAGGGAAATGACACCCTTCACAATAGTCACAAACAATATAAACTAACTTGGTGTGACTCTAACCAAACAAGTGAAAGATCTATATGATAAGAATTTCAAGTCTCTGAAGAAAGAAATTGAAGAAGACCTTAGAAGATGGAAAGATTTCCCATGTTCATGGATTTGCAGGATTAATGTAGTAAAAATGTCCATCTTGCCAAAAGCAATATACAGGTTCAATGCAATTGCCATCAAAATCCCAACTCAATAATTCATAGAGTTAGAAAGAACATTCTCAAATTCATCTGGAATAACAAAAAATCAGGATAGCTAAAACTATTCTCAACAGTAAAAGAACTTCTGTGGGAATCAGTATCCCCGACCTCAAGCAGTACTACAGAGCAATAGTGTTAAAAACTGCATAGTACTGGTATAGTGACAGACAAGTAGATCACTGAAATAGAATGAGCCCACACACCTATGGTCACTTGGTCTTTGACAAAGGAGCTAAAACCATTCAGTGGAAAAAGCCTTTTCAACAAATGGTGCTGGTTCAACTAGCATGCAGAAGATTGCAAATCAATCCATTCTTATCTCCTTGTACTAAGCTCAAGTCCAAGAGGATCACGGACCTTCACATAAAACCAGACACACTGAAACTAACAGAAAAGAAGCTGGGGAAGAGCCTTGAGCACATTGGCACAGGGCAAAATTTCCTGAACAGAGCAACAATAGCTTATGCTCTAAGATCAAGAATTGACAAATGGGACCTCATAAAATTACCAAGTTTCTGTAAGGCAAAGGACACACTGTCCATAGGAAAAATGGCAACCGAAAAATTGGGAAAAGATCTTTACCAACCCTGCATCTGACAGAAGACTACTATCCAATATATACAAAGAACTCGAGAAGTTAGACTCCAGAGAACCAAGTAACCCTGTTAAAAAATGGGGTACGAAGTTAAACAAAGAATTTTCAAATGAGGAATATCTAATGGCTGAAAAGCATCTAAAGAAATGTTCAACATCCTTAGTAATCATGGAAATGCAAATCAATACAACCCTGAGATTTGACCTCATACCAGTCAGAATGGCTAAGATCAAGAACTCAGGAGACAGCAGGTGCTGGTGAGGATGTGGAGAAAGAGGAACACTCCTCCACTCCTGGTGTGATTGTAAACTGGCACAACCACTCTGGAAATTAGTCTGACAGTTCCTCAGAAAAGTGGGTATGATACTACTGGAGGACCCTGTTATACCACTCCTGGGCATATGCCCAGAGGATTACCCAGCATGTAATAAGAACACATGCTCCACTATGTTCATAGCAGCCCTATTTATAATAGCCAGAAACTGGAAAGAACCCAGGTGTCCCTCAGTGGAGGAATGGATACAGAAAATGTGGTTTATTTACACAATGGAATACTACTCAGTTATTAAAAACAATGAAATCATGAAATTCTTAGACAAATGAGTGTAACTAGAAAATATTATCCTAACTGAGGTACCCCAATCACAAAAGAACACACATGCTATGCAGTCACTGATTAGTGGATATTAGTCCAGTAGCTCGAAATACCCAAGACACAATTCACATATCAAATGATGCCCAAGAAAAAGGAAGAACAAAGTATGGACACTCTGGTCCTTCTTAGAAGGAGGAACAAAATACACACAGAAGGAGATACAGAGACAAAGTATAGAGCAGAGACTGAGGGAAAACCATCCAGAAACTACCCCACCTAGTGATCCATCCCATATACAGTTACAAAACCAAGACACTATTATTGATGCCCGCAAGCACTGGCTGACTGGAGCCAGATATAGCTGTTACCAGGGAGGCTCTGCTAGTACATGATAAATACAGATGGGGACACTTTCAGCCAGCCATTGAACTGAGCACAGGATCCCCAATAGGGGAGCTAGAGAAAGGACCCAAGGAGCTAAAGGGGTTTGCAGCACCGTAGGAGGAACAAAGATATAAACCACCCAGTACTCCCAGAGTTCCCAGGGACAAAAACATTAAGCAGATAGTACACATGGTGTTACCCATGGCTCCAGATTCATAGGCAGCAGGGGATGGCCTTGTTGGACATTAAAGGGAGGAGAGCCCCTGGTCCTGGAAAGGCTTGATGCAGCAGTGTAGGTGAATACCAGGATAGGGGAGCAGGAGGGGGTTGACTGGGGAACAGAGGGAGGGGAGATGGCTTATGGGAATTTCATGGGGGTGGGGACCAGGAAAGGGGAAATCATTTGAAATGTAAATAAATATATCTAATAAAAAAACCTGCATGTTATTGGTATAGTGAAAGGCAAGTAGATCAATGGAACAGAATTTAAGATGCAGAAATGAATCCACACACCTATCGTCAGTCACTTGATCTTTGACAAAGGAGCTAAAATCTTCCCATGGAAAAAAGACAGCATTTTCAACAAATGTTGTTGGTTCAACTAGCAGTTAACATGTAGAAGAATGTAAATTGATCCATTCTTATCTCCTTGTATAAAGCTCAGGTCCAAGTTGATTAAGGATCTTCACATAAAACCAGATACATTGAAACTAATAGAAAAGAAAGCAGGGAAGACCCTCAAGCACATGGGCATAGGGGAAAAGTTCCTGAAAGAACACCAGTAGCTTATGCTCTAAGATCAAGAATTGACAAATGGGACCTCATAAAATTGCAAAGCTTCTGTAAGGCAAAGTTTTGTCAATAGGACAAAATTGAAATCAACAAACTGGGAAAAGATCTTTACCAACCCTACATCCAATAGAAGTCTATTATCCAATATATACAAAGAACTCAAGAAGTTAGACTCCAGAGAACTAAATATAACCATATTAAAATTGGGGTGTATCCTCCCCCAGCTCTTCAGCTACGATTTTTGAACCTCCATGCTAGCCACTGGCTCTTTGTTCTTCAAAGAACAACACAGCCTCCTGTTTATTTACCTGTGAGCCACTAGCTACACCTGAGCTAGCCTGGGGCAGAGAGCTGTTGTCCTCTGTTCTGCCAGACTTACAGTTTCCAGAATCAAGCAGGTCAACCACTGAAGATGGAGCCAACACATTCTGAGCTAGTCTCAAGAGATTCACCCTATAACCCATATAGTGTCAAATCACTATATAAACTTTACACCATATAAACAACAGCAACTGTTGTTCTGATGTCATTTCTTTCTCTCTGCCTCCCATCTATTCCCAGGTTTTCTTCCAGGGATCTAGTTCACCATAGACCTAGGCAGCAACATTGGGGTACAGAGCTAAACAAAGAATTCTCAACTGAGGAATACTGAATGGCTGAGAAGCACCTAAAGAAATGTTCAACATCCTTAGTCATCAGGGAAATGCATATTAAAACAACCCTAAGAGTCTATCTCACACCAGTCAGAATGGTTAAGATCAAAAACTCAGGTGACAACCTATGCTGGTGAGGATGTGGAGAAAGAGAAACACTCCTCTATTGCTGGTGGGATTTCAAGCTGGTAAAATCACTATTGAAATCAGTTTGGCGGTACATCAGAAAATTGGGCATAGTATTACGAGTAGATCCAGCTATACCACTCCTGGGCATATACCCAGATGATACTCCAACATGTAATAAGGACACATGCTACACTATGTTCAGAGCAGCCTTATTTATAATAGCCAGAAGCTGGACAGAACCCAAATGTCCCTCAACAGAGGAATAAAGAAAATTTGGTATATTTATACATTGGAGTACTATTTAGATATTAAAAACAATGAATTCATGAAATTCTTAGGCAAATGGATAGAACTAGAAAATAACCCAATCACAAAAGAACACAGATAGTATGCACTCACTGATAAGTTGATATTAGCCAAGAAGTTTGGAATATCCAAAATACAATTCACATACCACATAAAGCTCAAGAAGAAGGATGACCAAAGAAAGTATGGATACTTTGGTCCTTCTTAGAAGAGGGAAAAATACCCATGGGAGGTGATACAGAGACAATGTGTGGAGCAGACTGGAGGAAAAACCATCTAAAGACTGACCCACCTTGGGTTCCATCCCATATACAGTCACCAAACCCAGACACTATTGTGGATGCCAACAAGTGATTGCTGACAGGAGCCTGACATAGCTGTCTCCTGAGAGGCTCTGCCAGTGCCTAACAAATACAGAGGTGGGTGCTCTCAACCAACTGTTGGACTGAGCACAAGGCCCCCAATAGAGGAGCTAGAGAAAGGACCCAGGGAGCTGAAGGAGCTTGCAGTCCCATAGGAGGAACAACAATATGAACCAGCCAGTCCCCCAGAGCTCCCAGGGTCTAAACCACCAACCAGAGTATGGTTTGGGACCCATGTGTGTAGGGGTACCAAAGAGTATGGAGGGACCCATGGTTCCAGCTGCATATGTAGCAAGAGTATGGCCTTGTTGGACATCAAAGGGAGGAGACACCCTTGGTCCTGAGAAGGCTCGATGCCCCAGTATAGGTGAATACCAGTACAGAGAAGCAGGAGTGGGTGGGTTGTTGAGCAGGGGAAGGGGAATGGGATAGAGGAAACAAGGAGAGGGGATAACATTTGACATGTAAATAAAGAAAATATCCAAGAAAAAAACAGGAAAAAATTAAAAAATAAACAAACAAAAGGGAGGGAGGAAGCCTTTGTGCTATAAATGATTCTGATCAAAGCCACCTCAATTTGCAGTAATATGCGTGACTTGACCAATAAAAAAATAACAGACATCCTAGGGTGTTATGTGATACATTTTAGATCTCATATTAAAATTAATAATAACAGTATATACAGAGAAATTTGAAAACATACCAAAGCCCAAAATGATATTTTATCCAAATTGGCAACAACAATGAACATTCAGACTTCTAGAGAGAAGAATAAAAGTCCCCACAATGCCTGAAAGCTAGACAGCTTTCAGAAGAGTCATTATATTTGTTCTCTGCAAAGAGTTCTTTTGAAAGAAAAATAGCTTTCTCCATGGTCGTCTTTGCCCCAGAATAATATATACCGGGTATCCATTTTAAAGTTCAAAGTCTCACTCTTCAGTTCTGTGTCATTATCTCTTTTACACCCTTGCTTTGTGTGTCTTTTCAGTGTTTGCTTTGAGTATAATGATACCATTATGACTCATTCTGACATTAGATCAAGCCGTAGGCCTCTATGCCTGTCTCACTGTAAAGGTGACTCACAAATTTAAGCAAGCCGTGTGAACACTGCTCAACATTTCCTACTATGTACAAGTCTCAATTCTATGAACACAATAAACCTTAATTAGCATTTCTGAGTATCCATTCTTACTGCGCCTGTATCTACTGTGGATTAGGAACATAACAGGTTCATGTAGTCAATATTTTTCTTCTTTGTCTCCCAAGTTCAAAACTCCAGTGCTATATTAATTACAGCTGACGTTTGACACTCCTTACACATATGCATTTTCACGAATGTAGCACATTATAAGATCACTTACAAGAAAACATTTCATATTTCATAAGTGGCATTTAATTTGAATTATTAATTTTTATTAGTTATTGATTTTCTGTAAATTACAAAATATTTAAAAAATAAAATTCTAAAATGTATACTTTATTTGAATAAATACTCTTTGAATCTGTTTTCTATGATTATAAGCTCATAACTGTTTTGATGTAATATAAAATATGTATATTTTGGATTTTTTTCTTGTTATGAGTAAATAAAATCTCCAAAATTAGAGAAAGGGTCAGAGACTCTTACTAATAAGGTAGTAATTTAGATGAATCCTAAATATTTGGTAATATTATTCTCATTGTGTTTGGTCACAAAATTTTATCCTTCTACAAACTTGTGTTCAAATATAGGATATAACTTATAAGGACAAAACTTAAAATTTAATTTATCAGGAACAGTCTTATTGGACTGGTTTATTTATTGTAAAAAGCATCTCTGATTGATATTCAGAAGGTTTTAGTATATTTCATCTAGCTACAACCACAATGTTAGCAATAAAACAAGAAAACTAGAGGGGTCTGCTCGACATATTACATTGATATTTGGTAGAAATATTCAAATATTAGGTTTTTTCCTTAACCATTTTACAAATATACAAATATTTGCTACAATTAGTACAGACTGTCACTTGTCTGCAGAAAACAAATGGTAGTGAACATGGGTCTAAGAGAAGCTTCCAAAGGGAAGCTAGAGAAATGGACTTAACCTAGTAATAAAGTATAATGTCACAGAAGTTAAAAAGGATCAAATATTCTCAACATATAAAAGGTAAAGCAAAAATATGGCCTGACCAATACTTGCTTTCTTTTATAATGCTAATATAAATATATGATATAATATACTGTTTATATAGTATATATGATACTGTTTGTATAAATATAATATATAATACAATTATACAAGTAATCATAAATATACAATTTACACACAACTCAGAAAAGCTATATAATATTGCCAGATGAATGGTATTATAATTTACTGGTCAACAGTCTCAGTTTCTGAACTGGTCTATTTTTTATTGCTTCATGAAGTACCTAAAGCTTGTTCTCTATTTCAAATGGGTCCACTTTTAGCTCACAGGTTTGGAGGTCTTGAGGCATAGCAGCAGTAGGGTTCTTATAAGGGTCTTCTGGGTCCATCACATGACAAGTGACATCATGGTGAGGAGAAACTGTGAACTGGGTGGATCATACTCACATTATTTGAAACACTATTCAATTTTCAGATCTAATACACTCCTAGGAGTTCAGTGATTTAACCTTCCCCAGAATGCTGTCTCCTAGAGGTAATACAAGCTTAACTACAGAACACTGAATACCAAGCTTTTAATGCATGAATCTTTGGGAGACAAAAAAAAAAAATACCCAATACCTAATTCAAAATTCTCTCGATTTAATCAATGAGGGTAGAACAATGGATGCCTTAATTACATTTCTTTCTTATTTCTTTCTCTCTTTTTTTGTGATACAAAATCTTCTACATGTCTGCTTTTACTTTACCATAACACCTATTGTGCATAGTGCCAAAGCTTGACCATGGCCCAGGTGCATTCTAGGCATACTGACCTACCTCTCCAGTCCCGAATTTCAATTTTGGTTATGAAAGTGGAGTTTGTATATGAAAACACTATGGTAGATAAAGTTCAGGTCAGCTAATCTCAGACTTTACTTGGATGCTCTGCACCTCAAAAAGGCCTCTTAATGCCTCCTCATTGACATGATAAGGTTTAAGAAAAGAAATCCTTACCATGCCTAAGGTAAATTATAATTCTCTGACAATGGTGGCTGATATAGCAGATTCTTCCTTGAATTTGCCATAACCTAGAAGTGAAATTGCTAGATTTAGACCCTAGACCCTGTGTATCTCTGTCATGGTCAAAACAGCAGAGGAACCTAATCTCTGCATCCAAGAAAATCTAGCTCTCCAGAATGACTAAGGCTCAAGGTCCAGGAAGTCATCTGCTTCTCTCAATGCATTTACCAGTCTCATGATCAAATATAGAGAAAATTTCCATTGATTATGACATCAGGACCTATAAAATCTCTAAGAGCTATCCTAGAATAAATAGTCATCAGAGACCTCTCAGCAGTGACCCCAGCTGACCGGCTTTGAATGTCATCTGCAGATGTGTTTGCTTAGAACACTTATCCAATTCTCTTTTGTGATATTTTTCACAACTGATGGAATTTCTCAGCAAACTGGCATCCCATCTCCTACTGGAAGTTGAGATTTATCTGTCCTGAGAAAGACTAAGGATTCTTTTGCCATCATCCCTACCATCTCTTTTGAGCTCTAGAAAGAAAAGTATGTATGTATATAATCCTATATTTTTCCAATTCAGAGACAGTAACGTGACAAATTTTGGCCCATTTTAGGCTTTCTCTCTCTAATGTTATAGAGTAAAATAGTTGTCCTTGCCATGGACCCTGAGACTCTACAGCAGATCACCCTGAAGACAATGTTTAAGTTTGTTGAAAATATATCGACATTTTGATATTTTTATAAAAAAGTAAGTAAAACTAGGAGATTCCTTAACTTTTTTATCTCTATCACTGATTCTTACTTGGACTGTATTTAAAAATGTAGAAATAGAAAAATTCTGCAATGCTTAGGATCTGTAATCATATCATATGACTTAACATAGCATGTCTGTCAGACTAGTCCGTGTGAACTTGGCAGCAGATCTGTGTCTATTTATATGTGTATGACATATATTCATTCACCTAAACAAATATTGCTGTAACAACAAAATTTATCATCATTAGCTATTATTTTTCCCATGCATACCTGTAAATGAATAAAAGTATCATAATCTCCAGGGTTAAAAAGAAGTCTTTAAAAAGACTGAAAATGAGCTTATAATTGTGTAAAGCTCATATGAGACAAATGGAACAGAGCAAATCTACCATTCCTAATACTTAAGAATCTTTTAAAGGGTTATTTTTATACCAAACATTCAATATCTGAGTAACAATTTATATATTTCTTAAATTATTGAGCCAGTGAATCTTGAGCAGGACGTGGCCAAATTGTAGATGCATCACCTAGAGGCATAGTGTGCAATGCTGCCTGCATAAGGACAGTCTCTCTCTCTCTCTCTCTCTCTCTCTCTCTCTCTCTCTCTCTCTCTCTCTCTCACTCACACACACACACACACACACACACACACACACACACTCTTTCATTCTGCCAGCCCCATGAGGCACTGTGCCAATATCATATGTGCTTTCATGATGAGCCAATGTCACATAAGAAATGGAGATATAGGACCCCCAGGGCAGGTGGAATCATATGAAGATTGAGTTGTGAGAGTTGGGCACAAAGGTTTAAGCTGATACTTGCCTTTGCATTTCACAGTCCTTTCACCTCAGCAATGATATGATAGGTCAGTACAGGTCAGACCTGTTTCCATTTCTTTCTCTGGGATAATTAATAGCAAAAATGGATCAAAGAGCAATGGGTTGGATCTGGAGAATAAAGCAAGTGTCTTGCAAGAATGGCCCACTTTCAATACTGAAATGTATTATCACTTCAGAAATAAAATGATTTTAAGTTGCCTAGTATCTTGTTTAATAAACTTTTTGGGGTTTCCTTCTTGTGGTATATTTAAAATATATAACAAATATTTATACACATTTCAGACTTTATGCAGAATCAACCTGTATGTTGAGGTTTTACCCAATGACATTAAACTATTCAAATGCTTATAAACTTCTTGTTATTTCCAAACACAAACTCCTTTCAAAGGAAGATGACTAGTGAGTGCCAAAATAAAAAAACAAAATGAAAAAACTGAAATCGTTCCAGAGCTATGATAACCCGGGTCAACAAATATAGAACTTAATTACATTGCATAGGATAAAAATTTACTTGGTGAGTAAACTAATATAAAACTCAATTCTACATATATTGTTTAAAAATCTTTTATATAAATATGTAGATTACTAATCATCAAAGACATTTTTGTAACTCCTCTATATCAGTGACAGCCAATTGAAATTAAACTAGAATTTAAAATTTTAATAGTCTATAAACTAAAAGTAAATTATTCTGAATACAGTTAAATAATACATTACTTAGTTTTGTCATTCAAAACTAGCATTTATAACTTCAGTCAATATAAAACTTATGGTTGAAGTATGTTGTGTTATTTTGTTCATACTACTTATGTGAAACCCATCAGGTATCTTATATTTAGAGTATCTCAGGATTACCTGGATCTTAATTAAAAAAAAACAAATGAAAAAGCTGAAATTGTTCCAGAGCTATGATATGCCCTGGCCAACAAATATAGAACTTAATTATATTGCATAGGATAAAAATTTACTTGGTGAGTAAACTAATATAAAACTCAATTCTAATATAAAAGCTCAAATCTGTGCCTTCTCTATGGGACAACTCAGACCTAAATCATAATTATGATTCATTTCAGATTCAATATGATTCCTAAAAGCATTATAGACGTCCCTTCTACATTTTCTACTCTTACATCACTCATTGCTTATAAATGCTGACCCAAGTAATATATCTATGTGAATGAAGGAATAAACTGAGTCACTTAGTCAATTATGCCAGGAAATTTTTCTAAGTGCATAAGTCATTAAAGTTATTTTAATGGTAATACAAAGTGACATTGTCTCTTGATTGTGTACATTATTAACAATTTAGAGACAATGTAAGGATTTTTTCCCAAGGCTAATTTAAAAACCCTATTTTACATGTGTTTTTTTTTAAATATGGAAGACAGATATCAGACATAATAACAAAACAAATTTAGTTTACTTCTATAGTCATACATCACATAATCATACTTGCATCAATGACAAGCTCTTATGTAATAGTGGTTCTACAGTATTATGATGAAGTGAAAAATTCCTATCATCTAATGACATGGTCCTCATGTAACCCCACACTGTGATGCATTACTGGATTATTTGTAACCACACTGGGGTAAAAATCCTACGATACACTTTCAGTTATACAATGGTGTAACACATATAATCATCCACAGAAAGTAATACTTCAGAACAATAATCCATTTTTAGTGGTTTGTGTATTTGCAGTGCTATCATTGAAGTCATTATTATTGAGTGTGCTCGTGATTATAAAAATGTTTTGTTGTGCTGGAGGTTATTTTAACTCATCTATTGTTTACTGAGTCTCTTTATTGAGTAATTGACCTACACCATTTAAGCTACTGTAAGTACACCCTGTAATGTTTACATGGTGACAGAATCATCTAATGATGCATTTCTTAGAACAGAACTTGCTGCAAATGATGCATAAGCCTACTTAGGTAATTGGAGATTTTAATATCATTTCTACCTTGTGCAACAAACTGCATATTTTTAATATATCCCATATAATTTGTTATATCCAATTAATGTGGTATCCTATTAATATATTCTCATAATAATAATATTGTGATCAATATTAATTACAAGGGTAATCTAAAAGTCTATATTGCAATAGTGTTTTGAAGACAATATAATTACTGGGAAAAGGACTGTAATAAATACTTCCTAGTACTCATTAATGAGAATCAATACTGGGTTCTGACAGAACTCTTGAACAAACTTCAGTTTGGTATATATGAATTTCTACTTATTAATGTTTGTGATAGCTCCAAGGAGAACTGACCGTAGACACATCCAGGGCTGGGTTTTCATTAAAAAAAAACCAAATTTATTCCTTAGGCACATTTTCTTCTAGGCATTGAATAACAGTAAAATAAAGCTGACAACAGCTGTTAGGAGATATTCCACTAAATAAATAAAAAGGATAATGACCATCTAAGGGTGCCTATTCTTTTTCAATCCTGCAACTAACAAGACATTTTTTTAGATATAAGAACTTACATGATTAGCTATTCACAGATGTTATTAGGCAGGTATAGTTGTTTTGTTCTCTCCATGGTTTGGGAGAACCAGTTTCTATTGTAAAATGTATCTTCAGTGAGCAAATTCCATCCCTTCCCTGAGACGTTTAATATCATCTCACATATTTCCAGTTAGGGTCTAATTGGTCTATGCAGCTGAAATAAGCAAATATCATCTAAAAGTTTAGGTTAAGAGGTGAAGATTTTTTAAGAATCCTACTTGGAGGTATTTCTCCAGGGAAATCCCCAATTATTATTGAAGTGTCTTACTCCGCTTTACAAAGATCACAGGTGCACGGATTTCTGCCATCTGAAAAGATAGAGGCAAAAGAAAATTGAAATGAAACCAGGCATTTAAAAATAATGTGCCTTCTAGGGAATCATAAAATACTGAGGAATGAAAGCTTGCTAACTCCATACCTTCTAAACTACCAGGGATGTTCTTTTTTCCTTAACCTTTAAGGAGAAACTTAGCAGTAGCTCTACATTTGCCGTGTTTAACTCAGCCAATGAATAATTCTAATTGCGCCTAAGACAGTGATGGTCTAAGCCAGTGATTATCTTTGAAGCTGAGATTATTTGTTGGAACTTCTTGGTATTAATGTGTCCTGATGATCTGATGCCAATATTTATAAGTGATGCTTTATATTGTTTAATATAAAACTTCTTATTTTAAAATCAAGCCATGTCTGTGCGACACATTGAGAAGAATCAGACATATGTATCCTAGTTGTTTTGAAGGATAAAAAAATCCACCACTCGTGTAATATTTCATTCACTCTTGCTGAGGAAAAAAATCCTAAACATATTTTAAACAATACATAACAACTTTGAGGTTTCTGTTTTCATGAAAGTGTCACATAAGTTTTCAAAGGCTGATGATTAACTGTGTTCTATGACCGTGATCCTAAATATATAGATTCCAGGTTTAGATAATCACAAATTAGTACTCACAATCTGCTCTCACACTAATCAATCTTATCCCTGTTAAAACACTAGAATTGAGGAAAAGGTAGTCATAATTCATGGATTAGTCTTTAAGTAATAACAATAAATTTATAGTCCACTCATATACACTTCAGTAAGTGACGATTTATCCTCAGATCTCAACAATAAAAGGGAATCATTGTCTTATTTTACACACAGAAACAATCTCTTCTATGTCTGACTCCATAAAATATAGCTGAATTCTCTGAATTCATCCACCTACACTATGTCTGAAGCCCCTTTTGCAGTTGAGTAGACTAATAAATTCAATACTTGATTTTCACACTTCAAGCTCATATTTTTAAATTTTAATACACCTGTCATCCCATGTTCTATTTTAATCACACACACACACACACACACACACACACACACATACACATACACATACACATGCACATTATACATATACATCCACATAAACCCAAACATAAGATGTAGTAACATTCAGGAGGATGGGACACTGTGATCAGGATGTCAAAAAATGATATAATAACATTCTTAACATTTGTCCCAACCACAAAATTAAAGTATGTTGTTATGTGCTATAATTTATAATTACTCAAATTTGTTTTAAAATTAACTGATTTATAACTTAATACAATGTAATCACAGTTTTTACTTTGTAGCATTACTCTTAAGGTTCCTTTCAGTGATGGACATTTCCTGACCTCTGGAAGTGAAAATATTTGCTTACATCTTAGGGACCTTTGGTCACATCTCTATCTCTAATGGCATCTTCTCTGTTATTACACATCTTTACACACACACATACACACACACACACACACACACACACACACACACGCATGTACACACACACACACACACACAGTTTTTCTAATCTGCTACAGCAAATGAAAACATCTTCTGCTTTGTTGTGTAAGACAATAGAAGTGATCACATAAAATTCCAAGCAAAGCTACTTTTCTCACAGCAACAATGGATTTTTCTTGGAAATAAACCTAATATGTTTTGCCTTAAATGGCAATGCCATTAAGCTACAATTAACGTGGGTAGTGTTGAGTACATTTGCATGTGGCAGCATCCAGTTCTTAAACTTTCTGAATTGCCTCCATTGGTCTCATAATGCAATAGCATATGTGTTGTGAAATGTATCCAAGACATGGCCACGTGTCATAGCTACAGATCCACGAAGGTCTGTGCAGGTATATTGTGTGTGTGCATGGTATAGATGATGTTCTCATGAATTCACAGCTGCTGTACTTATCTATTTAAAACTTAAAACTTTGGGCCCATCAACATTTAATTATGCACTGGGGAGGAACCACAAATGCACACCTTTAAATAAAATAACGTTTTTATTGGTTCTCTTCTCAGTCCTTCCATGTCTGCCCATCCCATTCTATGTCTCTGCCCCCAAAACACACACACACACACACACACACACACACACACACACACACGATGTAAAGGTTTAAAAGGCCCAATTTGTATTATCCATATACTCAGTGGCACATGACCAAACTCTCAATAGCCCCCTTAAATAGAGCTTTCTTTTATGTCCCGCATACCACCAGAGGCCATCAGTTTTGGAGACCTAATCTTCAGCACTCAATAATCCTTCTTAATAGTTCTCTTTGGGCCAAATACGAGTCAACTCAAGAAAGGAGTTCAGAAACCCAACATGAGAATGTGTTTCTCTACCCATCATTACCAACTACAGTGATGACAAGTTGTGTACTTCAGTCCCATGAACTTTCAAGTTCCTGTGCTCAAATAAAATATGAAAAATGAATTGAGGAGTTAGGGGAAGAACTGAAGGAGCTGAAGGGGTTTGTAACCCTATAGGAAGAACAACAATATCAACCAACCAGACCCCCCAGAGCTCCCAGGGCCTAAACCAACAACCAAAGAATATACAAGGAGGGATTCATGGCTCCAGCTACATATGTAGCAGAAGATAGCATTATCTGGCATCAATGGGAGGAGAGGCCCTTGGTTCTGTGGAGACTCGATGACCAAGCATAGGGAAATATGAAGGCAGTGAGGTGAGAGTGGGCGTGTGGGTGGGGGAGCAACCTCATAGAAGCAGGGGGCAGGGGAGATGGGATGGGGGGTTGCTGAGGGAAAGGCAGAAAGGGAGATAACACTTAAAGTGTAAATTAATAATATAATAAAACTTACAAAAGAAAAAAAAACCAGAGTTGGACATGGAGAGAGGGCTCAGCAGTTAAGAGTAAACTGAGTCTGCAGTAAAGGAGCTGGGTTTGGTTCCCAGTACCCTCATAAGGCAGCTCACAGCTACCTACAACTCTCTCTCCAGGAGATAGTAATGCCAATGCTACTCCAGGGGCCCCTGCATTCATTTGGTCCAATTAAACTTAAGCAGGCACATGCAAAATGCATAAATAAAAATAAGTAAATAAATATTTTTTAAAAGAAAAAATGAGCTCTCCAGTGGCTTCTTGTCTAGGCTGTTAATTTTGGGGAAGGGACATCGTGGAATGGCATTAAGGCTTACCACAAACCACATATCTGCAGTTATCAATCTCACAGCAAAAACAGTTCTCCACAGTCAGAGGCATGCATACCTTCTCCTGAGAGGTACTTAAGAAGTAGATACTGGGGGAGAGTAGCCAGTATTATCTACAGGCAGTCAGCCCTTGCTTCTATAAATCTGGAATGACAATTATTGAAATGTACAAGTGTATGAAACTGTCCAACAACTAAAAATGAAAGAAATATGAAACTCACTAATTCTGTAGAATATTGCAAACAGGTTTATTTCAAAACATTAGTGATAAAAATTAATACATTCCTATTGGAGACAATAGCTATTCTATCAAAGATGTTTGCTAGCATTCTTCGAGTCAGGGTCTGTAAGTGATAACCACTTTCATAGTATGTAGCTGGCCACAGGACTCCATCTTTAACTCAACATCCTTGCATGCTATAAATGTCTGTTCCAAATTTCCTCATTTCTCAGCCAACTCATCTTCCAAAGACATCTAATTATTACTCTGTGTTTTTGCCAAGACTAAATGCCTCTGTACCCTGCTTTCATAAACAATGTTGAAATAAAAATCTGCATTTTTCCAGTTTGGTAAATGTCAAGTTGGGTGAATTTCCCTGAAAAAGTAAGCAGCTGTGTCAGAGGGTTCTCTTTCATTTCTCTCATGCTGTTGCTGCCTTTTTTCTGTCAGTCATGTCTGTTGGCCTGTCCCTTAAATGTGGTGGCCCCACACAGTTACTTACTTGTCCACTCTTTTAGAAATCTGATTTACCTAGGACTTTCCCATTCATAAAGTACTCACTTTGTCTATTTCACCTTTGCTATTATCACGTTGTAGCTTTAATTTTAATCAAATTTACAACCCAGAGATACGTTTTGGCTAAAAACAAAACTTTAGTGTGGGCTACAATGCATTTGAGATGGGTTCTAATATCCTCTACCATAAGAGATAGCTCCAAAAATTACATAAACACAAATGCATACAGCTATTTGCATATTTTCCAGCTTTTCTTGTCTGAAATCTTTATAATGGGCCAGCTGAGGCTACTCAGTGACTAACAGCCTACCACAAAGACCAGCAGCCTGAGATCTGTCCATGTAGAAAAGGAAAACTTATCCCCACAAGCTGCCACTGACCTGCTAACAAGTGCCTTGTTGTGTACCCTCAACATAAACACCCACAAAATGAATTAAATACAGTAATTTTTAAAAAACTCTTTGTCGTGCTCTTATTAATTTGTAAATTAAAATTTCTGGGTAGTACAAGTCACACATTTATGATAGTTATTTAGAATTGCACCAGGGAATTTGCTTGCTACTGTGAATTTAGAATAGCAATTGTACTTGAGATTTTTATTTTAGTTCATGAAAACACTTATTTTCAATTTAATTAATTGCAGTGAAATCATACAAGTATAAACTAGAATAATATCTATGTAGATATCAGCAATCATGTACACTAATATAAATACATGGATATAACTAATAAAATTCCTTTATGCAATGGATATCCTTATTAGCATTCTTAGGATTATAATGGTGATATAACTGTATCAGCAATATGTTGATCATTATGGTGGGCAGACAAAAAGGACTTAAAACAGAATAAAAAGTACCAACAAATTTCATCTATGTCACAATTTACTTTGTTACTTCTTTGTCTCATGTTTAGTTGCCTAAAAATATTGATACAGCCCCCTGGCCGGTGCTTACAGCCAAAAGAGATCAAAAGCATCCTCTTGTTTTATGAAGGATTTCTGATTCAATTTTGAAACTATAGTTGACTGTAACAAAACTAAATACTATCAATAGAGATAATAATTCAAAATATATGTTCATAAGAATGTGTAATAACATGAAACCATAGATAATGTATTAGTCTGTGAGGCATTTCTCAGGAACAAATAGATAGATACATGTGTTTTATTTTATAGACTTGAAGGGCTGAAAGAGCTTTCTAAAGCAATTTCCTCAACATAAAATCATTTCTCTTTCACCAGAATCTTAAGTCCAAGCAAATCAAAACTACTGACACACAGGCTTTTAGAGATTCATATGTTCACGCTGTTCTTCACTCTGCCCTGCTTGTCCTAAGACTGGTGAACCTCTAAACTTATTTCAAAGTTGTCATTCGCATCTGGTTTTCCAGACGTATGTATAAGATATCTCCAAGCTATGTATAGAATTTCATTCCTTTATTTTGAAATAAAAGCAATAGTCTCATAAGAAACCTGAGACTTGTGACACGTTCTAACCTTCTTCCTCTCAGGATTAATGAAGTCTACTCATAGATCCAGCTCTAAAACATCTGAGACTCAATTTCACACACTGAAATATTATTTTAATTCTACATACTCAGTACAAAGCAAACCCTTCCCGTCCCACTCGCTCTTCCCCTCCACACCTCCCACCCTGTCCTCTTTTTTCTTTCTTTGTTCCCTCCTCATTATTCTTCCCCCATCGTCCTCTTTCTTATTTTTGACAAACTTCAAAGCCTAGCTACCTTGTTTCCTTAAATGATCTTATGAACAATTTTCTATGTGATAGATGTTATCTATAGTATAGTTTGAATGCATGTGTCACATTCTTCCCTGTGGGTATATCTATTGCATTTAAGGTTTTTTTCATATTAAAATATACTTTTGAATGTTGAATGTATCTACATAAATGAATAAAACTAAAAATAAAGATTATGTTTTCTTCTTAGTCATTGCTACATTATACTTAAAATTTCAATTTTTTGCATATCTATTGTGCCTTTTATCAAGCAGGACCTTTAGAAAGGCCTTGAATTTGAAACAAGGCCATGTTTCAGCCAGTGTATTAAAACTCTCTTGTTTCATCATTGTTACATGATTATGTTTTGTGGCTATGCAGTCATATTCGGTAACAAAATGGAGTATTATTGATAATGCATCCATTATGATCTGCTCATGAATATTCAAAGGATGAATAAGAATCTATGGATTTTTTCAGGCACTTCTTGTTATCATTCATCTTCACAATTCACAGGATACTCCCAATCTTATAAAATACAGAACACAAAAGGTATGATATCAATGTTCTTGGCTCAGAGAATTAAACAAAACTAGCAACAAAGTAATAATCATGATAACAAGCTAGCATTGAGTGTTTCCCATATTCCTCAAACTTTTAAGTGGCATGCCAAAACTACAAGCATTGATACTCTGAAACATCAAAGGCCCTAAAGTCTAAAATCATAGAAGACTTAAAGTAAGACAGCCAACCAATCAAAAAATCCTTATTAAATCCTTGAGTTAATTCTGTAACTCAAGGAAGCCCAATTTTTGAGAATTCCTTTAAAAAAGGTTAGTATGATTTCTTTTAAATTATATTCTTTTCAAAATCACATAAAAATACATAGAATACTTCCTAGGCAATCTCATAGGATACGAATGGTATTTTTGCCAATCATAACTATTTCAATACACAAATAACAGCTTCACGGCTGTCAGTTCTGAGAAGAATGACTTCATGCTTCATAAACAAGTATACAAGTGTGCATTACTCAGGGTATTATTCCGAACATCAGACATGTGAACTATGGTGGACAACATATCTTTTGATAAGGCTGTTCATAAACTTAATGGTCCTATACCATGTATGCAAGCTTATAACCTTGGAGCTATGCTCTCTACGGTGTCAGGAGATTAGGCATATTCTAGCTTTTAAACTAATTCCAATTTATCTTCCATACACATTTTTTTTCTGAGATTTGTTCAACATAGTGATACACCTTTGCACATATGGAAGCACTAACTTCAACTGCTCAAGCTTGACTCTCATTTTCACATATCTTCCTTCCTCAAAGAAAATATTACTCATGGTTTTTAGGAAGTGAAAACTGAAATTTCAAAATTGAGGGAATTTTAAACCCTAAGAATTATGATTATTTACAGTTTCAAGGATCTGGATGATGGTATTCATAAGCCTGACTGTGGATTTGGATAAGAACTAATAATGTCATGCTTGTTACTTAGCTTCTTTGGGTCTATAGATTGTGGCATATTTATCCACTTATAAGTGAATGCATATCATGTTTGTCTTTCTGGGTCTGGGTTGCATCACTCAGGATGACTTTGTTAATAGTTCCATCCATTTGCATGAATTTTCAAGATGTAATTTTTTTTAATAACATAGTAATACTCCATTGCATAAATGCACCACATTTTCTTTATCCACTCTTCTCTTGAGGGACATATAGGTTGTTTCTAGTTTCTGGCTTTTAGAAATAAATGAACATATATGAGAAAGTATCGTTAGGAGATGATGGAATGTCCTTTGGGTATATGTGGGTCTAACTGGGTCTTGAAGTGGACCAATTTCCAGTTTTCTAAGAAACTGTCATATTGCTGTCCAATGTGGCTGTATAAATTGTCACTTCCATCAGCAAGGGAAGAGTGTTCCCTTTGCTCCACATCTTTGCCAGCATATACTGTCACTTATTTTCGACCTTAGCCATTCTGATTGGTATAAGATGCTTCACTAATGACCAAGAATGTTGAATATTTCTTTAAATGTATCTCAGCTTTTTGACATTCCTCTGTTGAGAACTATCTATTTATATCTGTACCTCACTATTTAATTGTATTATTTGTTGATGTCTAGTTTCTTGAGTTCTTTGTATATTTTTATGTATGTCCTTTTACCTAAGATCTCTCCAAGACTTTTATCATGAAGGGGTGTTGGATTTTCTTAAAGGATTTTTAGGTATCTAATGAAATGATCATGTTTCTTTTTCTTTCAGTTTGTTTATTTGGTGGGTTACATTGGCGTATTTTTTTATATGTTGAACCAATCCTACATCTCTGGGATAAAGCCTACTTAATCTTAATACATGACCTTTTGATGTGCTCTTATAATCAATAACATACTTACAATGCAAGTATTTTATGGAGTATCTTTTGCAACCACATGAATATCCCTGGGAAAGAAAAATATAAAGACTTTGTGGGTGAATTGGCAAGGGCAGAAAGGACTGGGGTGGAGAAGAAAAGAGAGAGTACTGAGAGACACAACAGGAATCATGGGATGGGGTGCATCTATGGGACTATCTAGAAACCTAGTACAATGGAAACTCCCAGGAATCTATAAAGTTCACCCTAATTAATATTCTTAGCAATGGTGGACAAAAATCCTGAATTAGTCATCTTCTATAACCAGGAAGACTTCCAGAGGAGGAAATGGGACACCAACCAAGACACAAAACTTTTGACCCACAGTTTGTCCCACCTACAACACGTGCTGTGGTGAATGTGATACAGAAATTGTGCAAGTGCCTAACCTATATATGACCCAGTTTGAGAGCCATACCATGGAATGGAGTCCAAAAAACACTGCATGGAGGGCCAGGATTCATTGGCTGGATAGCCCAGAGATCTAGGATAGAATTAAATGCAACCAGAAAAAAATCAATGTAATGATTCCTAATGATATTCTTCTATACTTATAAAGAGAAGCCTAGAATAATCATCAGAGAGCCTTCATCCAGCAACTGATGGAAACAGATGAAGAGACCAACAGGCAAACATTAGGCAGAGCTTGGGAAATTCTGTGGAAGAGGCAAAGAAAGGATTTTAGGAGCCAAACCACTCCAGAACCCCACAAGAAGACCCACAGTATCCACTAACCTGGCCTCATAAAGGGACACAGAGACTGAACAATCAGGGTGTCTGCATGGGACTGAACTAGGGCCTATGCATATACAGTACAGTTGTATAGTTGGGTCTTCTTGTGAGACTCCTCACAGTGGGAGCTGGGGCTGTCTCTGACTCTGTTGCCTTTTGAGGGGACCCTTTTCCTCCTATTGGGTTGCTTGGTTGATCCTTAATACAAAGGGAGGTGCCTAATCTTAATACAACATATGTCATATTTGGTTGATATCCACAAGATAAAAGAAGAAGAGTGGATGGAGGCCAGGAGGCAAGACTGCAGTCAGGATATAATGTATAAGAGAAGAATAAATAGAAAAAGAACTAATAATATTCATAATACCAATGATATAATAGAAAGCTTACTCTATACAGCACATGAATTCAGTTCAATCTGAACGTTTTAATTTTGATATATTTTTGAGCATTTGTTACATGGGAATTGTATTTACATCATTCCTGCCATTTATTCTCTTTCTTTCAATTTCCCCCTGGCCCCTTTCATTCCCTCTCAAATATATGATTACATGCACAAACACACACACACACACACACACACACACACACACACAGAGAGAGAGAGAGAGAGAGAGAGAGAGAGAGAGAGAGAGAGAGAGAGAGAGAACCAAGTGTATTTACAGGTACGTGCATGTGTTTAGGACTGACCACTTGGGACTGGATAATCTATGAGGGTACTTGCTCTTGAAGGAAATGCACTCCCCATCTCTCAGAAGTCATTGACTACCTGCAGCTCTTCATATTAGGACAGAGAATGTGACTAGTGTTGTCTTTATAAAAGTCTTGTTTAGGCAACAATATTGTTAAAATTATTAAATACAGCCTTCATGTCATGTATAGAAGACACTATCTAGCATCTGAAATCCTATTCCTCTGACTCTTAGGATCTTTCTGCAATTTTTCCTGAGATTTCAGTGTATGAGATGCATTGTAGACATAACAACTAGGATGGTGCAAACCACTGATAAACTTATTATCAATGATCATTTATAGACTTCTTAATAGTTCTCCATCACAAAAGGAAGCTTATTTGATGAAGAATAAGATCTGTACCTACTTGGGGGTAAAGGGATACATTTTAGGATGCAGTTAGATTTTATATTGGTTTAGGAAAATGACAGTAGCATGTTCTCCTCTAGGGTCTATGACTTCTCCAGCAACAGGTAATTGGTTACATTTCAGGTAAAAAGCATGAATTCCCTCCTATTGATTGAACCTTGAATACAATTAGATGGGTACCTGTTATCCACAAGATAAAGTATCTTTAACTCAGTAATTATTGTTTCTATTCTACCTTAAGAAACCTGAGGCATAAAATATGTTGCATTAGCAACTATTGTCATTACTGTGCTGAAATGCCTGATATAAAAAAGAAAAAAAATAAGGGAGGAAGTATTTCTTTGGATGACACTTTGAGGCTATGACCCATGATGATCAGATAGCATTGTTTCAGAACTTTGGAGCTACTACTTAAGGTATATATGTCCCCTTATAGTAAACACAACTTTACTTCACTCTGGTTACTGTTTGATTATTTTTATTTCATTAGCATTTTTCTCTTGGCCATATTTCTGTTTTGTAGTGACATGTACTAAGTGCAAGAGTAGGTTTTTTTTGTTTGTTTGGTTGGTTTTTTTTTTTTTTTGGTTTTTTTTTTTTTTTTTTTTTTTTTGGTTTTTTGAGACAGGGTTTCTCTGTATAGCCCTGGCTGTCCTGGAACTCACTCTGTAGACCAGGCTGACCTCGAACTCAGAAACCCGCCTGCCTCTGCCTCCCAAGTGCTGAGATTACAGGCGTGTGCCGCCACACCTGGCTATTTTTTAAAATCCATTTAAGTAGGGCAGTCAAAGACCTCCCTCTCTATTTTCCTTTAGAAAGAATGATGTCTGGCTGCTTAAGTTTGATAGTAAGACTCTCCAGTTGGCGTATTCTACTTCCTTTTTCACATTTGCATGCAAGCATATATTGGATAGTTCTCAGTTAAGGCACTTTATTATGATAATGAGAAATGAATCATTGATTTGCCTATTGTGATACATCTAATTCTTCCTGTTTCTCTCCTAACAAGATATGGCTGCTGATTTAAGTTTCAGCAGAAGAGTAAAAGTATGGTAATGATTCCAGCTGAAAGAAGATTTTAAAAAAAAAGCAGCATGTCTATTTGGCATTAATTTTTGGTCCAAGGTAATCACAAATGTGAGCTTACATGAAATATGATGGCTTGAATGCTTGAAGGGTTTTAAGAACACTGGTGATAATGTTTTAAGTGTTTTTGCAACAAATACAAGTAGATCAATAGACTTGCAAGATTCTGTCAATTGACCAATAAAATTCCACTGCCCCTCTCTTGACAGTACACGGATTCCCTAAAATGTGCACAATGAATGAGTCTGCTTTTATTCAATCCACAATGATGATGCTTGCCATGGAAAAATGCAGTTACTTCAATTGAAACAAATGTTTATTAACTATTTACTTAAATATTGGATGGATTAGAGGATTTTAAACCTGAAACCTTCCTTCATAATCAACAGCTCAGAAAAACCAAAGGCTTGAGCAGCAAAAGCCTAAATACTGATTAGAAGAATGGATATGAGTTCCACATATAGCCTTGGAAGTCCCACACATAGCCTTGGAAGGAGACAAGACATTCCAGAATATCCAGAAGGCAGTTACTTGATAAATTTCCAAAACTCCATTTCTATATACCTGAACCTTGGAAGACATTGTTTAGCAATAGGCCTTGTCATAGAATATAAAGTCACACTCTTGCCCCTACTGTGAGGGGCAAACCAAATGAGGCTGTCAATCACCTGAACAAGAAACTGCACCTTAGGAAAAGCTACCATTTAGAGACTTTAGAAAGAGTAGACTGTAAAGATTGGATCCAGTTTTGTAGACCCAGAACAGAGAAATCGTGGGGGGGGGGATGATTAGGGAATAGTTGGGGGGGGAGAGGAATTATGGGACATACGGTGGGGGGGAACTGGGAAAGGGGAAAGCCTTTGGAATGTAAACATAGAATATAGAAAATAAAAATTAAAAAAAAACACGTTTCATACGTGTTAAAAGAAAAGAAAAGAAAGAGTAGAGAGCCAAACTAAAATGTAGATCCACAAGTAGCACTCTGAACACTACTTTCTTCCCCGGAGAGTATGCTAGCATCTACTTTGTAACAAGTTTTATCTTCAACCACACTCGGAGTGTCTGGTCTCAAATCTTCCTTTTTGTTGTGGTGGTGATATGTGAATAATACATCTATGTGTGTGTGCATGTTCATATGAGTGACTATAGGTACCACATGAGTGCCATAGCATAGGCATGGATGTCAAAGAACACAGTCAAGTGTCAACTCTTGTCATCATTATTTGGAGCTGGCTTGCTTTTGTTTTTTCATTGCATACAGCAAGCCAATTGCCTTCATGCTTTGGGGATTCCCTATTTCATGGTAGGAGCAGGGAAGCTACAGATGTGGCAGACCTGCCTAGCTCTATGTGATTTCAGTGGAGCTGGACTCATATCTTTATATGTGCGCAGACAGTGCTTTTTCTACTAAGGCATTTCTCAGCCCTTCACTTATTTTCATAAAGATTCTAAGGACTGAGGAACCATGAGGATTCTAGAGAAAAATCCCAGTGACTTAAATAATGCTTGCATAAAAACAGACCATGAACAACCATGCCAAAGTATGAAATTACTTTTTTATTTTCCTTTCCCTCTCTGTTGTCATTAGCCCTCAGTACAATTCCACATACTCATACTCAGGAGTGCCCCACATTTAAGAAAGAAATGTAGGCACACAACTACCCTGAGTGGCGTGCTGTCTCCCGTGAGTACCGTTGTTTGGCCTCCTCTCTGTCTGCCATTATTAGCCCTGTAGCACCAGGAACATAGAGTCCCCATACCACAGCCCTGTGTGTCCCATGGGTGTGTCTGGCTTCTCTGAAATCTCCCCTGACTTCTGAATTAGCGCAAGGCTGTCTATCAGAAACTTGCAGCACCAGAAATATCCAGAGATAATCAGATGGCTAAAAAGCCACCATAAGAATACAATCAACTAAATCAGGGCAATACAGCACCTTCAGAGCACAGCTGTCCTACACCAAGCCCTGGATGAAGAATCTTATCCCCAAGGACTGGAAAATATTTTCAGCAAAATTAAAGAGGAAAACTTTTCAAATCTAAAAATGATATGCCTATAAACACACAAGTACCTTATAAAATACCAATTATTTTAGACCACAAAATAAAGTTATTTCTGCCACATAATAGTCAAAACATAGAATCTATAGCTCCAAAAAACACTATTAAGAGCTGCAACAGAAAAAGACCATACAACAGGAAAGGTAACATACAAAGGCATACCTTTCAGAATTATACCTGACTTCTCAACAGAGACTCTAGAAGCTAGAAGGGTCTGGACAGATAGATGCCTTGTAACCTCTAAGAAACCACATACGCCAACCTAAACTATTATACTCAGCAAAACTCAAAAGTACCTTTGATGGAGAAAACAAGATATACCAAGAAAAAATTTAAACAATATCTATCCACAAATCCAGCAATACAGAAAATGATAGAAGGAAAACTGAAAAGGAGATCAATTACCCCCAAGAAATCACATGACATAAATAATTCCACAACATAAGAGAAACACACACATACACACCACAGTGAGAAAGAGACAATAACATTACCAACATATTTTCCCAATTTGTTGGTTGTCGTTTTGTCCTTCTGACAATGTCCTTTGCCTTACAGAAACTTTGTAATTTTATGAGGTCCCATTTGTCAATTCTTGATCTTAGAGCATAAGCTATTAGTGTTCTGTTCAGGAACTTTCCCCCTGTGCCCATGTCCTCCAGGGTCTTCCCAAGTTTCTTTTCTATTAGTTTCAGTGTGTCTGGTTTTATGTGGAGGTCCTTGATCCACTTGGAGTTGATCTTAGTACAAGGAGATAAGAGTGGGTCGATTCGCATTCTTCTGCATGTTGACCTCCAGTTGAACCAGCACCATTTGTTGAAAAGGCTATCTTTTTTCCACTGAATGGTTGTAGCTCCTTTATCAAAGATCAAGTGACCATAAGTCTGTGGGTTCATTTCTGGGTCTTCAATCCTATTCCATTGATCTACTTGCCTGTTGCTGTACCAATACCATGCAGTTTTTAACACAATTGCTCTGTAGTACTGCTTGAGGTCAGGGATATTGATTCCCCCAGAAGTCCTTTTATTGTTGAAAATAGTTTTAGCTATCCTGGGTTTTTTGTTACTCCAGATGAATTTGAGAATTGCTCTTTCTGGATCGATGAAGAATTGAGTTGGGATTTTGATGGGGATTGCATTGAATCTGTAGATTGCATTTGGCAAGATAGCCATTTTTACTATAATGATCCTGCCAATCCAAGAGCAAAATTTTTTCATCTTCTGAGGTCTTCTTCGATTTCTTTCTTCAAGGACTTAAAGTTCCTGTCCAATATATAACTTCCAAAGAACTCAAGAAGTTAGACCCCAAAGAACCAAATAACCCTATTAAAAATGGGGTACAGAGCTAAACAAAGAATTGTCACCAGAAGAAATTTGGATGCCTGAAAAACACCTCAAGAGATGTTCAACATCATTAGTCATCAGGGAAATGCAAATCAAAACAACCCTGAGATTCCACCTCACACCAGTCAGAATGGCTAAGATTAAAAATTCAGGAGACAACAGGTGCTGGTGAGGATGTGGAGAAAGAGGAACACCCCTCCACTGTTGGTCAGATTGCAAGATGGTACAACTGCTCTGGAAATCAGTCTGGCAGTTCCTCAGAAAATTGGGCATGACACTTCCAGAGGACCCTGTCATACCATTCCTGGGCATATACCCAGAGGATTCCCCTGCATACAATAAAGACACATGCTCCACTATGTTCATAGCAGCCTTATTTATAATAGCCAGAAGCTGGAAGGAGCCCAGATAGCCCTCAAAGGAGCAATGGATACAGAAAATGTGGTATATATATATATATATATATATATATATTCATATATATATATATATATATGAATACTACTCAGCAATTAAAAATAATAAATTCATGCGATTTGTAGGTAAATGGTTAGATCTGGAAAATATCATCCTAAGCGAGGTAACCCAATCAGAAAAGAATACACATGAAATGCAATCACTGATAAGTGGATATTAATGAGCCCAGAATCCCTAAATATTCAAGGCACAATTAGCAAGTCAAATGATTCCCAAAAAGAAGAAAGGAGAGGACCCTGGGCCTGAAAAGATTGGATCCAGTTTTGTAGGAGAGTACCAGAACAAAGAAATGGTGGGAGGGAGGGGGATTGGGGAATAGTTGGGGGGGGAGAGGACTTATGGGACATATGGAGGGGGAGGAACCTGGGAAAGGGGAAAGCCTTTGGAATGTAAACAAAGAATATAGAATTAAAAATTAAAAAAAAACAATACCAACATCAAAATAACAGGAATTTACAATCATTGATCATTATATCTCTCAAGAACAATGGTCACATACATAAAAAGACAAAAAATAACAAAATGCATGCTAAATCAGTATCCATCATTCTGCTGCATAAAAGAAATACACCTTAAAAAGAAGATAGATAAAACCGCAAAGGAAAGGGTTGGGAAAAACTTCCAAGCAAACAGATCCAAGAAGCAATCTGGAGTAGCCATTCTAATATCTAATGAAATAAACACCCAGTTACAGGTAATCAAAAGAGAAGGGGAAAGACATTTCATTTTAATCAAAGAAAAAATCCACTAGGAAGACAGCTCAATTCTGAACATCTATGTGCCAAATGCAAGTGAACCCACATCCATAAAAGAAACATTACTAAGACTAAATCAGACATCGAACCCTACACATTAATAGTGGAAGACTTTAAAAAAAACACTCTCACCAATAGCTCAGGCACTGAGAACAACAATTAATAAATAGGACCTCATGAAACTGAAAAGCTTTTGGAAGGCTAAGGACACCATCAGCCTACAGAAAAAGTGCCAGGAGCCAAACTGACCTTACTTTATGTTTAGAGTTTATGTTTTAAAGAGAGGCTTGGGTTTTGACTTCTCCTCTGCTACAGACATTGGAGAGATCGGGCAGTCAATGATCACTGTGCCCTCCCAGAAGAAGAAAACATCTTACAGCTGCCATAGATTCACCTTGGCAGAATTCCCGGACTACGTGGAAAATCCCACTTGCCTTACTTCTTCCCCTGCCTGTATAAATTCCCTGAGAAAATACAGTTTTGGGGGCCTTGAACAAAGTTGGTCTTGGCCTCATTCTTCACATCTCCTGTCTCTATTTCTCTGCCCTTCTCTCCTAGGGTCCACTGTCGAAAACCCCCGCAGGCCGGGGCAAAAAGAATTTTACCAACTCTACCTCTGACAGAAGACTAATATCCAAAATATATATTAAAAAATCAAGAAAGTAGATTTCAACAAACCAAATAATTCAATTTAAAAATGGGGTACTGAGCTAAAAAGAGAATTATGAACAGAAGAAAATCTCAACTGACCTAGAAAAACATGAAATATTCAACATCCCTAGTCTTCAGGGAAATGCAAAATCCTGATATTCCATCTTACACCTGTCACAAGGGCTAAGATAAAAAATTCAAGTGACGGTACATTCTGGCAAGGATGTGGAGCAAGGGGTACACTGTCCCACTGCTGGACAAGGATGGAGATGGGCTTTGGGATCAGGTGTGTGGAGAACTAGAAATGAGAATGGAAATTGGTGTGAAGCATCTCTGGATTTAGCTGGAGACTTATGACAGGGGATGCTCATTGGATTCTATGGGGCTGACCTTAGCTGAGATTCCTACCAACAAGGGAAATGGAGACTGAAATATCTACCTCCTATAGTCAGGCAGAACTTCCAGTGGAGGGAAGGGACATCTACCCACACACAAAACCTTCAACCCCAAATGTGTCCCACCTACAAGATGCACAGGGATAAAGATGGAGCACAGGCTGAAGGAACAGCCAATCAATGGTTGCCCCAACTGAAGACCCATCCCATATGAGAGAGCCAACCCCTGACACTATTAATAATACTCTGCCATGTTTGCAGACAGGAACACAGCATAACTGTCTCTTAAGAGGCTACATCTAGCAGTGGATGAAAACTGATGCAGAGACCCACAGCCAACATCAGATGAACCCCGGGGAGTCTTGTAGAAGAGAGAGAATAGAACTAAGCAGGATGGATCATCAGGGATATCATAAGAAGACACACAGAGCCAACTAACCTGGACCCAAGGAACCACATATAGGGTGAACTACCATCCAAAGATCAAGCAAGCTTTAAACCTAGGCACCCTATGCATTTGTAGCACAATTACAATTTGGTCTTCATGTAGGTCCCCTAACAACTCTGACTCTGTTAACTGCCTCTTCCCATAAAAGAATTGCCTGGTTGGGCTTCAGTGGGAGAGGATTCACTTAGTCCAGCTGGGATGGTGGACTAACTGGATGTTACAGGATGGTGTAGTACCCCAGGAAGGCTTCTCCTTCTCTGAAGAGAAGGGGAGGAAAGATTGGTGGGGAGAGACCTGAAAGGGTGGGAGTGGGAGGAAAGAAGGGAGGAGAGCTGTGTTGGGGTATAAAGTGAAGAAATAAATAAATTAATAAAAATAATTTCAAAAAGAATGAAATGTAACTTTGATTTTGTAGTACTTCAACTAGGACAGGCAAAATGGCTCCAAAATAAAGAGTGCTTACTACTTCTTGCAGAACACCAGAGTTCAGTTCATAGCACCATGTTGGGTGGTACATAATCTCCTGTTCCAGAGGACCTGACACCCTCTCCTAGATTTCATAAGCACTGCATACACTGATGCATGCACTAATGTATGTGAGTGTATATGTGTGCACATACACACACATGAATATAATTTTAAAATAAATTAATATTTGAAAACCTCCAATATTATGCCTTAGATGATTAGCTTCATTTTGAAGGACTTCAAATAATATTCTATAAAAGCCACTGATATGTTTCATACTGATAGAGGATATATAATTTAGCCGTTGTTCTTAATTGGATAATACATGAGTAACACAACTGTAAAGGTTCAGACATTAAGAAGAGAAGTAGGATTCATGAAATGACCTGACCGATTTTGCCTTTAGCAGTGAAGCATATTTTGTTGTTCAGGGTCAGTTGTGAGGACACTGAAAGCCAGATTGTCTATTTTAATTGAGCATCCCATGACTTAATACCTGCAGGGTAGACTTGCATAGGCCTTATAGGTCAATCCACAAAACAGAGAGTTTCCTTCACATGGAAGACCTTTCTCTGTCACTCAAGGCAAAGTCACGGCAGGCTTTGGAAAAAAAACTGACGACACATTCTCCTCTCTGGTCCTTTAAGTGAGACCAAATGCAAGGAGATGCCAATGTAAAGACTATGATGTCATTGCTCCTAGTGCTCACGGGGACATGAGACAGGAGAAATAGTGACTTAGTGGCCAGCAGAGATAGAGATTGTGATCAGAGGACCACACTTGTGAATTAATAAAATATAACAATATGATAAACGTATTAAAATAGTAAAATGATTTATTTATTTATTTATTTATTTATTCACTTATTTATTTATTTATTTATTTATGGTAGAAGGGACATTACCATAGAGTGCATTTGAACATTTGAATACAACATGCAGGAGTCAGCTATCTCCTGTCAACAATGAGTCCCAGGTTTTGAACTTGGTAGCAAATGATTAAACATACTTCACCTCACACCAGTCAGAATGGCTAAGATTAAAAACTCAGGAGACAGCAGGTGTTGGCAAAGATGTTGAGAAAGAGGAACACTCTTCCACTGCTGGTGGGAATGCAAGCTGGTACAACCACTCTGAAAATCAGTCTGGCAATTCCTCAGAAAGCTGGTTATGACATTTCTGGAGGACCCTGCTATACCACTCCTGGGCAAATACCCAGAGGATTCCCCAGCATGCAGTAAGGACACATGCTCCACTATGTTCATAGCAGCCTTATTTATAATAGTCAGAAGCTGGAAAGAACCCAGATGTCCCTCAATGGAGGAATGGATTCAGAAAATGTGGTATATTTACACAATGGAATACTACTCAACAAGTAAAAATAATGAATTCATGAAATTTGTAGGCAAATGGTTGGAACTGGAAAATATCATCCTAAGTGAGGTAACTCCTTCACAGAGGAACACTCATGGAATGCAGTCACTGATAAATGGATATTAGCCCAGAAGCTCTGAATACACAAGAGACAACTCACATATCAAATCATTCCCAAGAAGAAGGAAGGAGAGGGCCTGAGTCCTAGAAAGGCTTGATGTAGCAATGTAGGGGATTTCCAGGACAGAGAAGTGGAAGGGGGTTGATGGGGGAATGGGCAGAGGGAAGAGGGCTTATGGGACTTTTGGGGAGGGGGGGGAACCGGGAAAGGGAAAATCATTTGAAATGTAAACAAAGACTATAGAAAAAAACATACTGACAAATCTGATGAGGCTCTGTGATGAAACTTTATGTTTGACATATTTCTATGTCTATTTGTATTCCTTGTGTATAAGATAGGGGAATAGTTTTCATTTTCATTTATTAAAAGTGTAGATCACATGATAGCTATGACTATCAAACAGGTAAATAATATAATGTTGTGACTGTACTAGGTCAGGAACCAAATGAACTCAATTGTATCTTCTTGCTGTATCAGGATTTTTTTCGAATAATGATAAGCTCAAAATCTAACTTCATTCTATAGCAGTAATTTTCCAACTAGTCTCAATTTCCCTTGATAGCCAGATGAAGCAAACACTGGTTCTTGTATTCCTATCTTAATCACTAACTCTTAAATCACATTTTACATGGCAAATAAGCACATGTATGGATTTAAATAATTACTTCAGACTACCACACAGGCTTCATCTGGATTCAAACAGCTCCTAGGAGACATTCCTGAGAGGCAGTAGTGAGAAGGTGACAGGGGATCTCTTTCGGGATTTGTTATCAGACAACAAACCCTACAGGCAGTTTCTAGTGTCTTTCTTGTCCAGGGTTATTCTGCAAGGTTTGTGCCAAGCCATCATGTCAGTCAAGCTATAGAAGCAAGGTATAGGATTGTGGCTATCATAGAGACAAAAAGTCAGGGTCAGTTTAAGAAGGACATATGTCTGATGGACAAGGGAATGATTCGTCCAGGTGTAATTCAGGAAGATTCATGCAGGCCATTGTGAGTAATCTCTGCCTTTCCAGACCTGAGACAGAGATATTGGTGACAGGTGAGTTAGTGGGAGTCATTACTGTTATCAACCAAGATATAAAGCCACACTACCTCTGTATTCGCACCAAGACGGAGTCAAAAGATGCTTGCAAAATGGAGTCTCCCAAGCAAAGAAAAGCTGGATGTAAACCACTGTTTACACAAGATGGGGTAACTTGGAACAGATCAATTAGACCACAAATTAAAGTCTACCCAGAATATCAGGACCTAACCATCTATTTAGGAATAGAGTCAGTGCTGTGTATAGGTGAGTTGTGATTCTCCGAAGGCATCCACTGACAGTTTCCATTATGGAAGAGGAATGGCTGTCATGACTTACAGAATGCCAGGTAGTCAGGGCAGTGATGTAATCAAGACAATAGACTGATAGGTCTTCAGTAGGGGCCACATGGACACACAGGCACTCTTCTGTCATAGTGCCAGCCAGGGAGGATCCCAGCGTCATCTGAAGGTGGAAGCGTCAACAGTAAGTTCTCCAGTTGAGACTTCAAATAATGCAACCCTGCTAACACATTGAGTTCAGTCTTCACTGTCGAGAACAGTTAAATAACATTTTTTCTCCTGTTTTATACAATGGCTTTGTAATTTGTTACCTAATAAGTAACTAACACCAAAGAACCATATCATTTAATATTTGCTGTTCATTGAATTATTTATTTGATTGTGCTAATCCCTTTTGACTATGCCATTATGTCCAGTGAGGACTGACAAGCAGAAGCCAGGGCAGAACTTTCTTGGATTTGAAAGGTTCAGAGCATTAACTGAGAGAAAGCATTCTCACCTGACTCACTGCTCTCTCAGATTGTCTCAAGTCCTTTATCACTTCCAGGCTTCAGTTTGCTGGGTGAGGCTACCACCGCCATTGTTAGTTCTGCCTCTACCTTGAATAAGTATTCTTTACATAACAATGGTTGAAATCTATGATCCTCTTTCAAAGAAGATAAAGGAGAATCATGAATTCCCGCTTGAAACATCTAGCCTGATGAAAATTTCTGCCTGCTCTTAATATCTGAAAGAATTTTGAAACACGATTTTTCTCAACCAATATTTTAAAGGTTTTTTTATTATAACTTGAGAAGACAGTAAAAAGGGAAATCTCCAAAGTTGTAAGTAGAATTTTTGAGACTAAGGCATCTTCTAAAAATTAGATTCATGTTTTAAAACTTGTCAGTGATATCTAAACATCATGTTGATCTATATCTTGGAACGTCCCCTGAACGACAGGCATTGGTACAGTCAAATAATAATTTTCAATGTCTTTTCTTACTATTAGAATGAAATTTTTATTCTGTTTCACCCACTGAGATTTTTTTCACTTACTACAAAGGTATTCTTGTTTAGAAGTACTTTTTTATTATGCTACAACTTCCTTGAGAAAAAGTATGCACACAAATATTAGTGACAAAGAGACTGAAAGGGCTTGGAAAGATGTCTCAGGGAGAAATGTCCTTTCTCTGTATGTGTGGGAACCTGAAAACTTGAATTTGAGTCCCTAGCATCTATGTACACATACTGGCATGACAACTTGTGCTTGTAACTGGAAGATGGAGAAAAGCATCCAAAGACATGCTGGTCAGCTAGTATTATCAAAATAGTGAGTTCCTAGTTAGTTGCAAAACTTGTCTCAAGGCAATAATGCAGAGATAGTAGGTAAAAGGTATTAGACAAATTTAAAACATTTCTAACAAAATGATGATGATGATGATGATGATGATGATGATGATGATGATGATGATGATATTTAGAAAGTCACTACATGTCTTCCTCTGGTCTCCACATTCCATGCAAGGGGACAGTCATCCACATATTTATGTACATGTAGTATACACAAGAACACACACAAGACCTCTAGAATACTTTTTCATTAGAACTGTTCACTGATTCAAAATCAATGGCAAACTGCATTAAGATGATCGCTAAAACACATCTATGTATTTTTATAAATAATCAAGACAAATAAATATAAATGCAACGTGAATAAAATAATGAAATAAATAACGTATTAATTCATGGGGTCTTTGGGAGCTGAACCGAGCTGAGACCCTTCAGAGACTGTCACATCATGGTCAATTTCCAGAGACAGATAAATCTGCAGTGGTTCAGTATTCATAGTCTGGAGGATAATCCTGGCAATGTGACACACTATCGTGATACACAGCCTCATAAACTGATACAAAAGAAGGATGCATTGCATACTACACCTGATAAATTAAGGATGCCTGACATTAGCATTTGGAAATTGAATGCTGTTCCATCTCAGAGAACTTTGATTGTCAGGAGGCTGGCAGGTGAACTGACGCTTCAGATGGTAGAATTCCCCCAACACAAAGAATCAAGTCTTAAAATCAGGGCTAGCAATCCAGAAAATGTCCCTGTGTCTGTTACCAGATATTTAAACTTGACATCATGACAGTGAAGCATCCTAGATACTTTGTGTTGTCTTCATCACGTTAAGGCATTGTAATTATCCTGCCAGGTATACCAATATTCTAAAAAGGCACCCATGGCCCCCTCTGCTCAGCTGGGAGACTATTGAAACAAAGCACTCCAAGGAAAGGACTACCCTCCCAAGGAGCCCCATGCTGAGAAAGGTAAAAGGCAAAGGCCTGGAGCATTCAGAAAGGGAATGTGCCTCTCAGAAATAAATTTCATATCTTGCTGACAACCTCTAGATCTCCCTGTGAGAAAAGCTGCTTTGCTGGAGCTGGCCTGCTCACCTCTGGCCATAGCTAAACCCAAACCTCATGTTAGGACCGCCAGAGATAGATTTGGGGTAGGTTATAGGAGGTCAATTGATCTCTTTGTCCTTTTTTTCAATGTGACCACATCGGATAAATTTCCATTTTTCTGCTTGTCACTATTGCTTGGTTGCCTAATTGCATATTTAAGGTTGAATGTGCAAAGCTAACATATCAGGGATGTGGGGACATGGGATCTGATCCTATTAACTTTGGTATTGAGGTAGTTTCCATTTCTTCATTGAATAGAATCAGCTGCTAAATTACAAAATAAAGCATTAGTAAACCCCCCCCAGACCTAAATTATTGACTGATGTGTGGGATGTAAATAAATAAATAAATTTAAATTTTTTAACAAAGAAAGTAAATCTCACATAACTCACATTTAATTCTTCACATATTTTTTAGGTAAAACAGTCAACAAGTCAGACATTCCCATTCTAGAAAAACAGGAGTGCTCAAAAATGCTGCGTCTGTGTGTGCGTGCGTGCGTGCGTGCGTGCGTGCGTGTGCGTGTGTGTGTATGTGTGTGTTTAAGTGTGTGTAAGAGGTTCTCCTCCATTCTACCTCACTGCCTCCCCATCACATTACCCTGCAAACCTCATGTGCTCGTTTTTAAAAATATAGATGGTTTATTTCTACACCGACAATGAAGATAAGATTGCATTTCTTACGTGTGGAGCCTTGTCTGGAGCAGCACCCCCAAGCCACCATGCTTTTCTTTTACCTCTTCTGCTTACCTGTCCTGTCCTGGCTGCTATAAACAGGATTCTTTTCTTTTCTTTTCTTTTCTTTTCTTTTCTTTTCTTTTCTTTTCTTTTCTTTTCTTTTCTTTTCTTTTTTCCTTTTTCTTTCTTTTTATTATTTATTTATTTATTTATTTATTATTTATTTATTTTTTGCTTGAAGTCAAGTGATGATCCTGCAGTGGAAATTAGAGAGTTTTGTAAGCTCTGCTGAAGATTCCATGTTTATATAAAAAAGACATGAAAATGTTAAATCTTTGAGGATTTACAAATTAAAACAGCCATTTAATGGGAGAAGTTTCCTTGAATTATATGAAATCATTGTATAGAAAATGTCAAATTGAAACCTCTTGTTGAGGTGTATTTGTGTAAATCTGCCTCTTACACACAGTGAGCAACTCTGAGTAGATACAGAGGACTCAAGTCCTAAAACTCTTGTTTATATTCATTAAATAGCATGACAAATAGCTATATCTGAGGAATTATAGCTCATACTTCATGAACTTCTGAATCTCTCTCTCTCTCTCTCCCTCTCTCTCTCTCTCTCTCTCTCTCTCTCTCTCTCTCTCTCTCTCTCTCTCTCTGTGTGTGTGTGTGTGTGTGTGTGTGTGTGTGTAGCACATGAGTATAACTACTATCAGAAGCCAGAAGAGAGCCCTGGATTTCTTAGAACTTGAGTTATAGATTACCGTGAGCAGTCTGATATAGATGCTCAGAACCAAATTTGTGTTTTCTAGAAAAGCAACAAGTATTCTGGACCACTGAACCATCTTCCCACCCTCCGTTCCTGCATTTCAAGACAGAGCCTGTGCCTTATTGTATAAAAATACATCAAGTTCCTTCTGCTGTTGTAATTTTAAAACATTTAAAATATTTTTATCACATTTCAAATATAACTTCTACAATTTTATTGGATATTTTAATGTATTTCCATTTCAAATGTTATTCCTTTTCCCAGTTTTCCCCCAGTAACACCCCTATGTCATCCCCCCTCCCCCTGCTTCTATGAGGATGCTCCCCCACCCACTCCCACCTGGCATTCCCCGACACTGGGGCATCAAGCCTACATAGGACCAAGGGCCTCTCCTCCTATTGATGCCAATTTGTTATTCTTGTTGTGTGTACGATGTATGAGCTGTTTGCAGGGGACGGGAAGTGGGGGGGGCGGTAGTGTTTAGAAAGACCAGAGTCAATATTAAATATCTTATACTGACAGCTCATTTTGTGAGATTCCATGTTGGGTCTCTCAGTTACTGCGCAGCTCACTGACTGACTAGGCTGACTGGCTAGGAAGCCCCTCCCCAAGATACTCCTGTTTTAAGGTCCCAGCACTGAGAATACAGATGCATGCTGCCACCTCTGGCTTTTTCTAGGGTGCCTGACACCCACTCTTAGATTCTCATGCTGTGCAGCAGACACTTTATCTGCTGAGTTATTTCCTCATCTAAACTAGTATAGGATCTTTAAAAGTTAAAAATCAAAGCTAGTACATGCTATCAGGATTTTGTAAACAAGTTAATTCTAACAATAGATGTACAAATAAGGGAAAGAGGCACACTTAAGTATTTTAATACTTAAATATATTTATATGTTTATATGTAGATATAATAAACATATTTTCTCATCACCCTTTAAATATAAGTGACCAAAGGAATATATGTATTAGTAGCAGCCAACATTTTTGTTAGTTTGAAAATAAATAAAAACCCTTTAGTTAGTTGCTTAAAGGGTGCATACTTTCACCACCAACTTATTTGGTCCTGTTTCTAGGACATTAAGTGAGATATCCTTCCTCATGTAGTTTTTTGTTTTGGTTTGTTTTGGTTTTGGTTTTGTTTGTTTTCTTTTATTTTCTTTTTTCTTTTTTCTTTCCCAAGACAGGGTTTCTCTGTGTAGCCCTACCTGTCCTGGAGCTCACTCTGTAGACCAGGCTGGCCTCGAACTCAGAAATCTGCCAGCCTCTGCCTCCCAAGTGCTGGGATTAAAGGCGTGCACCACCACTGCTTGGTCCTCATGTAGTTAAAAACAGTTTAAGTGCCATTTGAAGGTAGTCAAGCATATTGTAAGGACAGATCTGACACTTTCATTTTCCTTCATTTTTTCTGCAGTACTGGGGATTAAACCTTTGGGTGCGCTGGTTCCCACATGCTATGGAAAACTCAACTCTGACCCAGATTCTTTTGATTTTGAGACAATTCCGAAGGCTGCGGCTGGTCCTCAGGTTTTACTTCATTTCTCTCAGCTTCCAGAGCAGTTGGGATCCCGTGCTTGATCCTCCAAACCTAGACATGTTTTTCAGGAAGGAATGTGAAATCACATTAGGAAAGTTGACTGAGGTCAGCATTTATAGAAACAGAAGAAACGAAGGCTGAAGAACCAGCCTTAGGACTCCAGCATCAGGCGGTCTATAGGCAGACATCTCATTCAACGTTATCTCCCTTATCTCAAGACCATCGTGAGTAGAGAAACTCCAGTTGTGACCCTCTACCTGTATAAAAATAGAAGCCACCGGAAGGACAAATGTGTCTGTAATTTCATGTGAGTGGGCTGAAGACAGTGCAGCGTATCTAAGGACATTTACAGCTTCTGTGTTTACACTAGGTGAAAACTTACTCTTCTCGTCTACTCTCTTCTGTAAGAAGACCTTACACACATTTAAACGTAAAAGGCAATTACACGGTAAAAATAGTTTCCCTAGACAGGTGTATAATTTTTTCTTTCCTTACTGAAATCAAGAGCAGTAAAAAGGAGTTGAACGTAGCTGAGAGGCCCAGCCATAGTGGATATGAAAAGCTGCACATATTTTGCCGAGTGAATAAACTGTTAGTGGTTCAACGATTTTTGAAAACGATTTGCAAAACTGCTGTAGGGGACAGATAAGTAAATGTTGATTGATTCATTGAAGGATGCTGGCTCCAGCTGAACTAAATGACTGGAAAGGTGTACTCCGGAGTTCTATTTCTTGTTCCACACCTAATTTGCTGCTCCTGAGGCAAGCTATTTCAATTCAGCATGCCTCCGATGCCTGCTTATATGGATTTCACCTCATTTGTTAGCGGGGCGTTAAGCAGGCTGGAGAACAGCCTACAGAAGAAGGTGTCACTGGCTAGCAGGTGGGGAAAAATGATGAAGAGGTCAAGCGAACAATGCCAATAAAGGCTGAACGTGTTTGACTGAAACGTTGTGAGTTGCAGATTTACAGTCGTTACTGCTCGGTGTGACCCAGAGTGACGCTGAAGGGCAGAAAATCGGACTGTCTCTGTGGGAAGTTTCCTCTAAGATCAAGTTCTTCCTCACCTTGGTGATCCACAAATAAATATTTTATGAACAAGTACTCAATCTTCATTTTATTATGAAACATTCACCATGGTAAAATTCTAATATATGCTAGTCAAGATTTACAGAATCAACTTTGATCTCATCATACCCTTATCTACAGTTTATAATGTCATATCCTTATCAATACTATAATAGATACCATGGTGTTACCTATAGTATACTAGATATCATAACTTTGTCTATAGTAGATATCATATCCTTACCTGTAGTATAATAGATACAATATCCTTGTCTACGTATAATATAAACCATATCATTACCTATAATAGATACCATATCCTTACCTATAGTATAATATATGCAATATCTATCTTAGTTAGGGTTTTATTACTGTAAACAAACACCATGACACATATAAGGACATTTAATTAGGGCTGGCTTACAGGTTCAGAGGTTCAGTCCATTATCATCAATGCAGAAACATGGCAGCATCCAGGCAGGCATGGTGCAGAAGGAGCTGAAAGTTCTACCTCTTCTTCCAAAGGCCTCTAGGATAAGACTGGCTTCTAGTCAGCTAGGAAGAGGATCTTAAGCCCATGCCCACATTGACACACCCACTCCAACAAGGTCACATCTAATAGTGCCACTCTCTGGGCCAAGTATATACAAATCAGTACAACATCCTTGTATATAATATAATAGATTCTATATTCTTACCTATACCTGAGACTTGACTTTATTATTAACTCATTTGTGTACTCTGGTTCCTAATTTGTTGAAGAAACACATCAGTTTAAAGCTGTGCATAATCCAGGCAATAAGAATCTGATGGATTCTAGTTGATGTAAAAATAGTAACAAAGAGTTATGTTCTTATATTACTATACTATGGCTGAACCTTGAAGATATATTATGTGAGTAAGCCAGTCTGAAAAATAAAATAATGGATGATGTTCCTTAAATGAGGATTCACAGTCAAAATGATAGAGACAGGGTAGATTAGGGGTGCTAGTTTAATGGAGTAAATAGGGAGTCGATGTATCATAGGTATAATGTCAGTTCACAATAATAAAAAAGGCTCAAAAGATAAATAGTACTGAAGATATCAGTTCGAATAATAATACTTAATAAACCAGAACCATATACCTAAAATATGAAAATAGTAAGTATCATGTTATATGGTTCTGTGAATCTTGTCTGCCCACTTAGAATCACCACAAACAAATATCTCAGGAAGTCTGTGAGTGCATTTCTAGATGATGTTAATTGAGGTGGGCGGGGTTCTGAACAGTGAAAAGGAGGAAACGGCCCCACCTGGGGACCCATCCCATATGCAGTCACCAAACCCAGACACTACTGTGGATGCCAAGAAGTGCATCCTGACAGAAGCCCGATATAGCTGTCTCCTGGGAGGCTTTTCCTGGGCCTGACAAATACAGAGGTGGAGGCTCTCAGCCAACCATTGAATTGAGCATGGGCCCCGAATGGAGGAGTTAATGAAAGGACTGAAGGAGCTGAAGGGGTTTGCAATCCCACAGGAAGAACAGCAATATAAACCAACCAGACTTCCCCAGAGCTCCCAGGGACTAAACTACCAACCAGAGTACACATGAAGGGACCCATGGCTCCATCAGAATATGCAGCAAAGGATGGCCTTGTTGGGCATCAATGGGAAGAGAGGCCCTTGGTCCTGTGAAGGCTCAATGCCCCAGTGTAGGGGAAAGCCAAGCCAGAGAAGCAGGAATGAGTGGGTAGGTGGGGGAATTCCCTCATCGAAGCAGGGTGAGGGGGAATGGCATAGTGGGTTTTGGGAAGGGAAATCATGAAAGGGAATAACATTTGAAATGTAAATAAAGAAAATAATAAAAAAAGAGAAAATGATTTGAACACTAAACTTTATTCTGTCCACATCCTGTGTATGCATGCAATGTGACCAATGACCTCACACTCCTGTCCTCATGACTTCTCCACCATGAGACTTACCCCTCAAATAAAAGCATTCCTTGAGTTGTTTTTGTGCTTTTGTCTTAACAGAAAGAAAGTTTGTTCTACAAAAGGTAGCCCACACCTAGAACAGTCTGAATGGCCAGGACCTAGAGGGCGGGTAACCCTAGGGTAAACCAAACATGACCGGCAAAAGAAACGAAAAAAGTCAATGAAATGCCTTCCTAATGATATTCTGCTTATACTTGCAGACTCAAGCCTAATCATCATCAGATGCAGAGAGCCATATAAAACATTAGATGGAGCTCAGGGAATCCCATGGAAGAAGAGATGGAAGGATTGTATGAGCCACAGGCATCAAGTGCATAGCCCACAGAATCAACTAAGCAGGGCTCACAGGGGATCATAGAGAATGAACTGACAATGAGGGAGTCTATATGGGTCTAACCTCTAATGTATATCCTCTGTACATATGTTATGTTGAATTAGCTTGGTGTTCTTGTGGGATAGGAGTGGGAGCTACCACTCAGTCTTTGCCTGCTTTATTTTTTCTATTAAGTCTCCTCATTCAATCTTGATAGGGTAGGTGCCTAGTCTTTTTGTAACTTGCTATTCCATTTCCAGGTGATATCTCAGGGTTGGATGGTGTATGTTCTTTTCTGAAGGGAAATGAAAGAGTGGGTCTGAAGAAGATGGGAGGTGGTAGTGGGACTAGGGGAAAAACAGGGAGGGGAAACTGTGGTGTGGTGTAATGTATGAGAAAAATAAGACAAAACATTAAGCATTGTTCTTCCTGAAACACCCATGGATCTGCTGGGAGTTTTCCCTCCTTCTGTTTCCATGTCTGTCTCCAGGCTTTCCACTGGACAAACTCGCATTACTTACTTCATAACAAAACCTAGGCCATCTGTTAGAAATGAAGAGATGACCAAGAACTGGATGAAGAGGTCACATGGATTGGATTGTCAACCTCTTCCCTCAAGTAATAAAAGCCCTGGTGATTTTCTTAAATATAAACAATCATTTCTTCCTTGTGATGTTCTAAGTAACCTAATAATATGTGGAATTCAGACTATCATGTGGTTGTCTCCTCTGAACATGGTGACTTTCTTAGGGGTTACCATAAACAACTTCAAGCTCCGAGGAAACTAGGGATGGCCATTAAATGAATGTGGAAGTTACTCAAACCTGAAACTTCCCCAGGTTACTGAGTGCATCTTCTCAGAAAATCTTGTTATTTCTATATATCTTGAAAGCCAAGATCTCAAGAGAAGAAGTTATCATCAGACTAGGTGCCAGGAATCTTCAACTGATGTGATCAAAGACACCAACAACATTCCAGAAAGCCGTAGTAGCCATTGGAACTCACTGCCCAGGAGTGGTGCAGATGATAGAACTGTCCAGGATGTCTTATTTTGGGGCTATCATAGAGTCAGTGGAATGAGTAATGTACCCTTGAGCTTTTCAGATCAATGCTTCACAGCATGTACAAAATACCTATTCAGAAATCCAACAAGAAAACTACCTGGAATTTAATGGTAGAACAGGATGGATTATGTATGAGTTACAAATACATTATATAAGCAGTCAGTTCATAATGTTTCTTTGTGACCCATACTCTGTCACATCTGTCAATACCAAGAACATTTATAGAAACACATATGTAAAGACATAACATGAAGCATATCATGCCGTGTTCCATCCGTACAATATACTCATCTTTTTAAATCTAAGACATGGGGTAAAGGTAGGATACATGTTTTATTCACCAATTCAGACTGGCATTCCCCTAATGCTTCTACTCCCATTACAACAGCCTGAGTGGAAGCTTTCAAATGCAAGTTGGCTAGATTTATCTCTTTGTTAGGCCAGATATTTAAAGTGCCCCAATCAGAAAATGTTACCTCATTTGAGGGAGGTAATATTCCACATGTATCTTCAGTTTTAGTACATCTTACGATAAAGGATACAGATTGACCTGGGAATCTATATTTCCAAGGATGCTAGGCTAAAAACTAGTGTAGAACATGTCTTCAATGATCTTCCTACAGAAAACTCAGTTGATGCTTACTCAAACAAGCCCAAATGTTATAGTCACAGCTCTTTACTGCAATACTCTCTTTATGTGGATGCATCCAGACCTCCATCCAAGCCTCATTGCAACAACCCATGCACTTAGGAGAAAAGAGGCACTAAGTGCACAAAGTGTCTGAGGTGGCTGCTATACCAAGAGTAATAGCACTCTCTATATAGCTCTGCATGGAACTGGAGGCCAAACATGCCACAGCTCATGGCAGTCACCATGGGAGACTACACCATCTCCCCTTAGAGCATGCACATACAAGACCGGTTATAAGGGAGCTTAGATGAACCTTGAGGCTTGAAATCTTCAGATGAACGTCTTTATAAAAATGCAAGGTATATCAGTATGCTGATATTGAAAATCAGTATCTTCACACAGAAAAGGAATAATCACTCTAATCGCCCAAAAGGCACTTTAGGGAGTGTTTATAATATATGGGGGTAATTTTCACAGCATAATAATTTTGGTTTACGATGATGTGTGAAGGAGTCCAGTCACAACATAGATATTCATATTCAAAGAAAAGTATATATATATATATATATATATATATATATATATATATGATATACATATGCATATAGAGAGAATCAAAGGAAAGGATATATATCTTCACACACAAACACACACACACACACACACACACACACACACACACACACATGGTAGGGCAGTATTTGGCCATTAACTCCAGTCACTGAAGAAATTATCTTTTCTTTCAACAACCACAAATGCATTTATTCTGCCATCAAATACCATTGTTTTTATTCTGAACAGATTATTCATACTTTATATCAATTAAATTGATGAGCTGTTAACCCTCACACTCTTTGGTTTTATTTCATTTACTCATAAGTTCACTGCTTACAGCTCTCTTTCCATTTTTATGGGGTTTTTTTTAGCCATATTTCTATTTCTCATTTTCTCAGTCACTTCCCTGGGCCCACAGAATAAGTCTGTTGCCAGCGTACTTCAGAAGGACAGAACTGAGTATCATTGCTATGCAGGGAGCATCAGCTTCAGTTTTCTTCTGTTTCTATTTTTTCTTAATTAGTAATTACCTTGGCTTTAAAAATTCATTCATTTTATCCATAATTATGAAATTCAAGGGGTAGGCAAAAGTAAGGATTTTTTCCCATAACTCAGTTAGGCGTGGCCATTGGCTGGAACTCACGAGAAGTTACTTATACTCCAAGATTACTAGCGCCTAATGTCAGACACAGGTTTCAGAAATCTTTAATGCGTTTTCTTATTGGCAGCTGTCTCATGTCTTGCTCAGGGCAATGTAATACATTCATGATGCATTACCTTTTCAATTTTCAAAACAAATTTTCACACCTTAATTTTGATGGGCATCGGACCTAGCTTGGTTTGGATTTTGATGTGGACTTGGATCACCAGATGCTGGAGTGAGTCCCAAATACAGGAGCAGGCATGTCACTCTTCGTAGCTCAGCAGCATTTTCCATTCTGAAGGGAAGTTGAGGCCTGACATGGCTCAGGTGCTACACTTTGTGTGTTTTATGGGTTGTGATATATAGACATAAGCATGCCAGTTCTCAGCATGGGGAGAAATAATACAATCAATAAAATACTTTATTGATTTCAAATATGAAAGTCATTAATGGGTGTTTTTACATGCTTAAGTCTTTGTTCACTAAAAGCATATAGTCTAAACATTATCCCTAAGAGAACATGATATGCAAAAAAGAGTTAATATGGGTAAGACTGCAAATTGTTATAACATTAACATGTTACAACATTGCAAATTGTTATAAGATTGCAAATTGTTACAACATTAACATCCTCTTGTTTAAACAGTCATGATTTTTCCAAAAAAGATAAACTTTGCTAACATTTCAGTCCTAAATATTTTCTAAGAAAATGGGCACGAGTTGAACGATTCCTAGCAGTTTTCAATGGTAGTGAAATGGCAGTGAAATATTTTTTATCATATTTTCCTTTAAAATGATCAAATATTTTTGTAGTTATTCTTTCAGGGGCTGGAAATAAAATCAAGTCTAAGATGTTTTAGTGCTCCCTTTATTTGGGATAATATGATAAAGTCACCAAATGTTCAAGCCCAGAGGCTCTGAGGGAACATCTGATTTGGTCAATCACTTTGATGAGTTAACCAGGGCCTGGACACTCAGTTCTTTGTTAACAGTCTATCTGCTCAGAAGAACATAGGCTAAAAACTGCATAGCCTTTTTGAAACGTTCTGGGGAATAACAACAACAATTGATGATGATGATGATGATGATGATGATGATGATGATGATGATGATGACAGGTTATTTTAACCAAACACAAACATGACACTTAAGATTCGCAGTTATTCATTTGATCTTGCTTTTAAAGAATATAGAGGTCCTTGGTCCTGTGAAGGCTCGATGCCCCAGTGTAGGGGAATACCAGGGCAGGGAGGCAAGAGTGGGAAGGTGGGTGGGGGAGCACCCTCAGAGAAGCAGGAGGAGAAGGGGTAAGAGGGGGTTTCTGGAGGGGAAACCAGGAAAGGGGATAACATTTGAAATGTAAATAAAGAACATATCCAATAAAAGAAAGGAAAAAGAAATAACGTTTTAAAAAGCATATAGAACCCAATGAACTGCTTTTGTGAACTGAAATTTAGTTAAATGATTGCTCTGATATTGGCAATTTTATTTCAAAACATGTTCAAAGGAAAACAATATTATAATTATACATTTCATACAATAATTCATGTTTATGATCAAGATTTTCTAGTGTAGTATATTAATTTGAGAATGCCATATTGAATTATCATTATTGCATTATTTCTACCCCTACAGTTCCTTCTGTCACCCCTCAAAAACATCACCTCTCAAATTCATGATTTCTTCTGATATAATTAATTCTCTCTCTCTCTCTCTCTCTCTCTCTCTCTGACTCTGTCTTTCTGTCACACACACACACACACACACACACACACACACCATAACCTACTGAGTCCAATCACTGTTGCATGTACTTACATACAAGCTGACCACTGAGGGCTGACCACTAAGGATGGAGGTATTATCACTAAGTATGGAGGTATTATCACTGAAGAAAACTGGTTTTCTCTCCTTCGCAGCCATCAACTGCCTTCACTTAGGGGTGGGACCTTGGGAAGATTTTTTCCATCCATGATGCCATGCCAACTGCCAAGATGTTTGAGGTATTGTACAGGGCACTTTATTGTGTAGCAGTGATGGATGCAGACTAAGTACCAGGTCACAGCTGTGAGACACTGCTCTACAGACATGAAAGGAATGTAGTTTTGTTTCTTAATATTGTATTTCCTGATTATGACACATAGCAACTCGTTTATTGTTAAAATGCCACTCTATTTTTATTGGATGGCAGAAACCATTACCCATTGTGTGGTTTGGGTTGAAATCCTGGATCCTCAGTTTTTAGAATATAAAGAATGAAGGGATCAATGTGCCTCTGCCCCACCTCTCCCTCCATGCCTAGTGAATATGAGGCCACACTGGGAAAAATAAGATATGTCTTTTAAAAGAAAGGAAAAAAACAGAAATAAAAGCAACAAAAGAAGCCAGGCGTTGTGGCACACGCCTGTAATCCCAGCACTTGGGAGACAGAGGCAGACAGATTTCTGAGTTCGAGGCCAGCCTGGTCTACAGAGTGAGTTCCAGGACAGCCAGGACCACACAGAGAAACCCTGTCAAAAACAAACAAACAAACAAACAAACAAAGCAACAAAAGATATATTTTCTGTGGATTAAAACAACAGCAAAAAAAAAGAGGAAAGAAAGAAAGAGGAAAAAGTAGATAATAATTTTTCTTCAACAAATTTTGATTTACCAGAAATTATTTTTTCCTCATCTCCCCTGATTAACTTTAACAGTCAACTTTAGAGTCACTTAAGAAAAAAGGCCTTTCCTCCCCTGGTAAGCTGAGAGTATGCAGGGATTTTCTAGAGGGCTTGTCTTAATGGTCAGTTGGTATTGGAGAACCCAGACTACTGTGAGCGGCATAATTCCCTAGGCTGGTGGTCCGGAGATTGAGCTGTGAGCAGAGCAGCAAACAGCATTCTTCCAGGATTTCTACTTCAAGGTCCGACTTTGGTCTCTGCCTTGAATTCCTTCAGTGATGGATGCTAAAGCATGAGATGAATTAGACCCTTTTCTTCTCTACATTGCTTTTGATCATCGTTTTATCACAGTAGCAGAAAGGAAACTGGAACATCACTTTTGGAAGAAGGGTGTTGGATTCACTATTTTCAATGGAAATTACCGTTTATAATCGGGTTGACAGCTTTTAAAATAGTTGGCTTTATCATCATGAAAAAATGAGAAACAATAAATTAATTTAACATACTGTTTGTATTTAATTGTTAGTAATTTCATATGCTAACTGTGTTCCAGAGGGTGGCTCCACCTTCATGTACAAGCTAATGATCTGAAGTCTGTGGCTATTATTAACTTTCTGTCATTTTAAATTATTAGCTGTGGTGATTACTATTGATACAATGTATATTCCTTCTAACCTCAACCTCCCATTCACCCCTGTTTCTATAACAAAAGTGTGCTTTTCTCTTTTTCTCTTTTTTCTTTCTTTTTCTTTTTCTTTTCCTTTTCCTTTTTCTTTTTTTCTTTTTCCCTCCCTCCCTCCCTTTCTTTCTTTCTTTCTTTCTTTCTTTCTTTCTTTCTTTCTTTCTTTCTTCCTTCCTTCCTTCCTTCCTTTCTTTCTTTCTTTCTTTCTTTCTTTCTTTTTTCTCTCCCTTCCTTCCTTCCTTCCTTCCTTCCTTCCTTCCTTCCTTCCTTCCTTCCTTCCTTTCTTTTTTTTGGAATGTTTCCCAGAGACTTTTCACTCTTTTTTTAAATTAGGTATATTCTTTATTTACATTTCACATGTTGTCCCCTTTCCTGGATCCCCCCTCCCCAGAAAATCCCATAAGCCATCTCCCCTTCCCCAATCAACCCACCTCCCCTTCACTGTCCTGGCATTCCTTCTCACTACAGCATCAGGTCTTTCCAGAACCAAGAGCCTCTCCCCCATTTGGTGACCAAGAAGATCATTCTCTGCTGCTGATGTGTCTGGGGCCATGGGTAACTCCAAGTGTATTCTTTGGTTGAAGGTTTTGTCCCTGGGAGCTCTGAGAGTACTTGGGTGATTCATATTGCTGTTCCTCCTATGGGCTGCAAACCCCTTCAGCTCCTTGAGTCCTTTCTCTAGCTCCCCCATTGAGGACCTTGTGCTCAGTTCAATGGCGGCTGGCTGAGAGTTTCCCCCTCTGAATTTGTTATGCTCTACCAGAGTCTTCCAGGTGACAGCTATATCCTGCTCCAGTCAGCAAGCACTTGTGGGCATCCACAATAGTGTCTAGGGTTTGTAATAGTATATGGAATGGATTCCTAGGTGGGGTAGTATCTGGATGGTCTTTCCTGCAGGCTCTGCTCCACACTTTGACTCTGTATTTCCTTCTGTGGAAATTTTGTTCCTCCTTCTAAGAAAGACCAGAGTATCCATACTTTGTTCTTCTTTTCCGGGCATCATTTGGCGTGTGAATTTTGTCTTGGGTATTCCAAGCTTCTGGGCTGATATCCACTTATCAGTGACTGCATTTATGTGTGTTCTTTTGTGATTGGGTTCCCTCACTTAGGATGATATTCTCAAGTTCCATCCATTTGTCTACGAATTTCATGAATTTATTGTTTTTAATGGTTGAATAGTACTCCATTGTGTATATATATCACATTTTCTGTAACCATTCCTCCATTGGGGGACATGGGGGTTCTTTCCAGCTTCTGGCTATTATAAATAGGGCTGCTATGAACATAGTGGAGCATGTGTCCTTATTGCATGCCGGGGATATCCTCTGGGTATATACCCAGGAGTGGTATAGCAGAGTCCTCTAGTAGTATTATGCCCAGTTTTCTGAGAAACTGCCAGACTGATTTCCAGAGTGGTTTTACCAGCTTGCAATCCCACCAGCACTGAAGGAGTGTTCCTCTTTCTCTACAACTTCTCCAGCACCCGTCATCTCCTGAGTTCTTTATCTTAGCCATTATGACTGGTGTGAGGTGAAATTTCAGGGTTGTTTTGATTTGCATTTCCCTGATTACTAAGAATGTTGAACATTTCTTTAGGTGCTTCTCAGCCATTCGATATTCCTCAGGTGAAAATTCTTTGTTTAGCTCTGTACCCCATTTTTTAATAGGGTTATTTGGTTCTCTGGAGTCTAACTTCTTGAGTTCTTTGTATATATTGGATATTAGCCCTCTGCCAGATGTAGGGTTAGTAAAGATCTTTTCCCAATTTGTTGGTTGCCATTTTGTTCTATTGACAGTATCCTTTGCCTTATAGAAACTTTGTAATTTTATGAGGTCCCATTTGTCAATTCTTAATCTTAGGGCATAGGCTATTGGAGTTCTGTTCAAGAAATTTTCTCCTGTGCCTATGTGTTCAAGTCTCTTCTCCAGTTTTTTTTCTATTAGTTGAAGTGTGTCTGGTTTTATGTGAAGGTCCTTGATCCACTTAGACTCGAGCTTAGTACAGGGACATAAGAATGGATAAATTTGCATTATGCATGCTGACCTCCAATTGAGCCAGCACCATTTGTTGAAGAGAATATCTTTTTTTCCAGTGGATGAAATTAGCTTCTTTGTCAAAGATTATAGATGTATGGGTTCATTTCTGGATATTCAATTTTATTCCACTGATCTACCTGCCAGTCACTGTACCATTACCATGCAGTTTTTAACACTGTTGCTCTGTAGTACTGTTTGACTATTGCTTTTCAATGTGAATGTTACACTGTGAAGACTATACTTCTATTAGCCGTTTAGCAACATTGTCAGAGTTATATCTTCCTAATCATTTCTTTTACTGTGAAATCTGTTGACTCTATAGGAAACATCTTCACAGTCTGAGTTAAATGCGTGAACAACAGCTCTTTCTCTTTAACTACAGAAATAGCTAGAGGCGGGACAGGAAACATTTACCAAAACAGCTTTCTTGGGCCACAGGACAGAAATGGGAGGAGGTTATGTTCTCACTGGAAATTCCACACCTCAAATGACTTATGTCTCAAAAAATGGGACCAGAGCCTCAAACAAACATACACAGACACATATTTTCATTAATAATCACATACCTCCCAAGATTTTATTGCATGGCTGATACACCATTCAACCAAAAATACGGCTAATTCAATCCATGATGGGTTTATTTAAGGAAGGTGCTCTTGAAGCACCTCCATGGCAGGCAGTTCAAGGTCACAAATCTCAGATTTCTTAGTCATTAAAGCAAGACTTGTACCAGGAAGACCTTAAGGGGAATTATGTATAACAGTGCTATAATTATTTTAGCACGGTTATTAAATGTCTCATGGTTATATCTTTAAATATTATTTATCAATAATGTCTTATTTTAGTACCATTAGGAATTCATAGGCAATGAGAGGGAATGATTGACTTTTTCTGTCAGAGGTAAGTTTAAAATAGGTTGTTATGCCATCTGCTGGCAGATCTAAAGCCGTCGGATTGAGAAGCTAATCTATTTTTAACAGCATGTTTCATTTTTACCCCTACTCCCTCTGGAAAGGTTTTCAAAAATGCTTTCTGAACCTCATGCAAGGTGAGCATAAACGCCGATAATTATGATTCTTAAAAAATAATGTGAAGTTGTGAGCTTTACAGCACAGGCAGTATTCATTTTTTTCCATGTGTCTTCAAGGAGGTACAAATTTTTTTCCTTCTTAAATGCATACTACTTCAGATTTTATGGTATAAAAAAATGGATCATTTGGACGCTGACAACTAGTATTTAAAATGGAACCCCACCCCCACCCCCACCTCCAGTCTCGCTCCAGGAAGCTAAAAGCTGCGAAATAAAGCGGCTTTCCTGGCTACAGTCATCTAACTATACTTCTTCCCATAGGCATGCTAAGAGAGTCTTTCCCAAAATGACACTTTGTGATGTGTCATACATATGCATGATTCCATCCTGCCAAGGAGCAGGAAGCAATGCAAGTGCTTTTCTGAAAGAGATGATTTGAGTCAAAGTTGTGATGAATAAAAGTACATTAATGAACAAAGAACAAAGGAAATTCCTTTCCATAAAAAAGAATGCATTTTTTGTATTGCCTCAAAGAAATAATTAAAAAGCATAGTTCTTTATTCGACACCATGCACCTCTTTGAACTGTCAGGATACACAGGGAAAGATGTTTTGTGTTTATGGAAAGGGTGATAAAGTATGTCTCTTTTACGGTAAATAAAAGGGGCACATAGTTTCAGTGACTCTAAATAATTCTAATATTGAAAACACAGAGCCATATTCTCCCAATACCAATCCACTGAAAATAAACACCAAGTTTTGCAGAAGGTCTACTTTGTCAAGTTTGCATAATTGCTACCTCAGAACATATTCCATGGCCAGCTGAAGGTGACTTGAGAAGAATAAAGACAACGATAAATTCTGGAATAAAAAATCTCACCTTGAATTAGGACATGGCAGACAATTCTACAAATTGTTACTTAACCATACTCAATGTTTGGAAATAATCATGACACTAAGCAGTGTAACTGCTGATACACACTGTGGGCATTACTGTGAGCAAAGTTGCTTTGAAATGAATCCTTCTTCAATACATTCCATGAAGAATGGCTGACGTGCCCAGGACAGAGCTCTAGGGAAACAATTAGGGATCTCAGGAGAATGGGAGTCTTGGGAGCTGAACTCCCTCTGGGACCTGGATCACCAAACCCATCATTGCATTTGTCTCCACACTCCCATATACCTCTACTTAGAAACAGCCGTTCAATGGTGTGTGGACATAAAATAACACCATAGTTACCATTCAAAGATATATTCGCTTCAGGAACCCCCTGCTCAAGATGTATATTCCTTCCTGGGGCTAAACAGCATTTTGTTTCTGAAATCAACAACAATAACCAAATACTCCCGTGCTTGCAAAAACTAATAAATACTCATTTCCATATTTCCATCTCTAGTTGAGTGACCAGGCTGACTAAGTCCCTCTTTTGATTGCTTTTGAACTTGTATAAGTGTGGTGGGTGGGGTAAATATTTACAGTCAAGCACGACTGTATCCACAGGAGAATCACCTTGGCCCAGATCTCAACAAGGTTAATGTATTAAGGCTGATCAGGGAAAACAATGAAAATGTCAATAAGGGGAGAATCAAATCCTGCTAATGGCTGTAGAAGCCACACCTTATTAAAACAGGCGAGGCTTCCAGCAGGAAGACACTGGAAACCCATCAGATAACTGAATTAATCATTTTTATTCTCACATAGCATGCAACTGATGGGAATTTGAAAGAACTAATCTAAATGTGAACAAATTGTGAAATGCTAAATAAAATTTTAAATACAAATTTACTATAGGCACACATACTAAAATACAAATTTATTAGTGATCATGTATTTATTCACAGTATGCCCACACTGATCTTTCAGAATCTGTTCTTATTTTGACTGATAAATAAGTCAATTTTATAGTGTATAGAAATCCCTTTAAATGTCCTCACAATTCAAATATCATTTCCACTTTTCTCAGTTCTATCTTTAAGATAACCAACTGATAATCTGACCACAGAGATAGAACTATGCTTGCTAGATGTTTGCATCTTTTTTCAAAAATGAGAGAATAATACACCTCAGGGTTCACATTATTTTTAGATTTATTTTAAAATTAGCAGATCATATTATATACATATATATAATATAAAAAAGGCAAACATATACTGTATTCCCCAAATTATTCCCTCTCATTATTATGAAAACTGTCAACTTCTTGAATATTTCAAAGGCCTTTAAACCATATGAAGTTCAGATAGTTACAAATGGCCACTATGAGTTACAAACGGTAATTCAGTTCTCTCTGCAAACCAATATAAAATCTTAAGTGACCTGAAAGGTACCTTTTGACTAGGACACTATTTATAATAATGGAGTGTGAAGAAAAATGCATGACAAAGAAGGTGCCATTTAAGAATTCCCAATAAATCAAAGCATGGAATTATTTGTGTAATAATACATATAACTTTGATAATGTTTAATGTTATTATTTTTAAAATAATAATCCTAACTGCTGACTTAGTAAGCACATATTTCATAAATTGCCTCTTTGCCAACAATATTTCTTTTCTTTCATTTTCCAAATGGTACAAATAATAAATGATACTAATGTTAGTTAACTAGTCCACAAAATTGAGTACTATAATATTTTGTGTATTAGTTGAAATTTAAAATTAAAACTCATATATCAATAAAATAAAGTCATATTTCAAATTTATGTATCAATCCACTTGAAAAATGCCGACAATTGAGGTTGCCACAGCATTAAAAAGTACTTGAGAATGCTAGATGTTTTCATACATAACTCTAAAATATGGAGCCTGGAATTTACTCTGAAGTCAGTCCTGGATCCTGCATGAACGTCAAAATATTTATTGTTGTCTTAAGCTCAGGGTAAGAATGCAGAAGCCCAATGCAAGCACATTGGTTATTTCCTAAGCGGAGGCATTCTCCACTCTTAGATCTCTCCCCGTTTACCTTTTTTTTGTAGCATTTGTTTCAGACATTTGTTTGTTTGTTCAGTGGTTTGATTTCATTTTGGCTAGAATTATATCACTGAAAAAATAAAATCTGGTCAGGAAAATGGGGGAGGGGCGGGAGAACACATGTAAAATACATTATAAACATTTTTGAAGGTTCCCCTTTCTTATTTTTGAGAAATTAGACATATCTATTTCATGTTGGGGATCTTAAAATGTCTTCTCAAACATGAGTAAATCTACCCAATAAAAAACATTTTTACATTAACATTGATATTTAGAAACCCTTAAGCATTAGTTTATAATTTCTTCATGGAAAAACAAACAAACAAACAACAACAACAACAAAATCCTCTCTGCCTGGCGCTGGAATCAGTAAACAACTACACTGTCAGGAAGACACACTCTTGGCTCAAACCCAGCCTTTAGACGCGTTTTGTTGTTCTCATTGCTGTTTTTTGTTTTTGTTGTTTTTCTTTCTTTTCTTTTCTTTTCTTTTCTTTTTTTTTTTTTTTTTTTTTTTTTTTTGAGTTTCCTGTCGGTGAGTCACACTGTACTCTAACTTCCCCTTGGAGCCATATGGGGAAGTAATAAAGTGCCTCTCGTACACAGCTAAGCAGTGTTCCTTAACTGACTAAGGGGAACACTATGAACGCCTTGTCCTTGTCCTCGTTGTCATAGCTGGCCATTCAGCCATACAAACCAACAGAGGAGCCGGAAGTGAGTTGGAACAATGGATAATGGGCACTTTAACAGCATCAGGATTTTAATGAAAAAAAAAAAAAAAAAAAAAGCAGACGAGGTCAAACATGACCTTTGATAAAAGCACAGGAAAACGATGTCCTTAGCCATTTCTATTAAAAGCCTCTTACAGGACTAGGACGCAGCCACAGAAGTCAGCTGCCAACATGTGGGGGTTTTGGGTTTTTTGTTTGTTTGTTTTTAATAATTTAAAGACATTGTCGTTAGGATTAAATCTTGCACACTGTAGCACTACTTACTGCCAAAAAAATTAGGAGCCTTCAGCAGCCAACACTAGGACTAAGAACAGACAGTCCCTTTCCCGGAAATGCCGAGTAATATGAGCATAACTAAGGATTTAGCGCCATCTGCAGGAAGCAGGATATAAAACCTTGTGTCCATGAAATTCTTAGTGCTTGTATCTGCTTAGGTAGATTGTTTTGTAGTTTTCAGCTGAAACCCTCCTACTCCTGTATCTAAGATGTGTAGAGCGTCAACAATAATGACTGACCCTCAGTCCTAAAAATATTTGCATGCAAAGAACACTAAACACACAGCAAGTCCTGTGTGTGTGTGTGTGTGTGTGTGTGTGTGTGTGAATTTGAGGAGGGGGAATTGCAGGAGGAGGGTGGTAAAGTTATACGAGTATATATAGTTGAAATTATTTATTTATTTATTTATTTATTTATTTATTTATTTTTAAAGATTGCCTTTCACATTCTTTTTTTTATTAGACATTTTCTTTATTTACATTACAAATGTTATCCCCTTTCCACATTTCCCCTCCGAAAATCTCCTATCTCATCTTCCTTCTTGAGCTTCACGTGGTCTGTGAATTGTATCTTGGGTATTCCGAGCTTCTGGGCTAATATTCACTTATCAGTGAATGCATACAATGTGTGTTCTTTTGTGATTGGGTTACCTCATCGGGATGATAATTTCTAGTTCCATCCATTTGCCTAAGAATTTCATCAAGTCATTGTTTGTAATAGCTGAGAAGTACTCCATTGTGTAAATCCTACATCCTATAGAGGGCTGATAACCAATATACGACCAAACACCACAAGCAAAGCAATATGGGGAGAAAAGGGTTTATTCAGCTTACTCTTTCATACCATCTGCTCATCGCTGGAGGAAGCCAGGATAGGGACACAAACAGGGCAGAATCCAGTGGCAGAAGCCTTGGAGGAATGATGCTTACTGGCTTGCTTCCCATAGCAACTCAGCCTGAGTTCTTCTAGCATCCAGAAGAACCAGGTCCTCAGGTATTGGGTCACCCCACAGTGAGCTGGGCCCTTCCTCACTAATCACTGATTAAGACAGAATGCTCTACAGGCTGGTGTGCAGCCGGATATTATGGACACAGTTTTTCAATACATGTTTACTCTTCTCAGATGACTTAAGCTTGTGTCAGGCTGATATAAAACTAGCCAATACTTTTTTAAAAAAACAAATTCTTTCATGTAGGGGTGGGTTGTGTGCATGTGGGTGTGTATTAGCATGCATCTATACATGGAAACTAGAAGATGCTGAATGCCTCAATTTTTTTTTATGAGTGCTGGGGTCTTGAACTCACACACTCATGCTTTTATAGAGAATGTTCTTACCCATTAGGTTACCTCTACAGTACCTCTTTTTTGTTTGTTTGTTTGTTTGTTTTGAGACAGGGTTTCTCTGTGTAGCTTTGGCTGTCCTGGAACTCACTTTGTAGACCAGGCTGGCCTCAGAAATCCACCTGCCTCTGCCTCTCAAGTGCTCGGATTAAAGGTGTGCCCCACCACTGCCCGGCATTACCTCTTATTTTTAAGCCATTCTTCAAACATATACTTTACAATTTCTCCAGTATAGATGCTATGGAGAAACACTGAGAAAGCCCTTCCCAAGACATACCAGTGGTTTCAAAGCAAGAGTCCTTGGATGTTAGTACCTAGTAATTCTGTCTCTGGTATAGGTGTTGGTCCTTAGTCCTCCAGAAAGTCTTGGATAATCTCTGGAAACCTGCCCACCCCACAAACTAGTTCTTGCTCAGTTGTATTCTCTAGTGAGAACCAGGGAAGTTAGGAGGAAGGTCTGGGGATAGCCTTTCTAGAAACTTGCAGGAATCTGATGCTATCATCCTTCTTGCTCCAAGTTAATTGATAATGTTGATTTCTGCTTACATTCAGAAGACTCACCTTTAACTCCAGCTTTTCCATCAGGGAAATTTTAGAAATACATTGTAATATCAAAATTAAAAGAAATTAACTTTAATAAATATATAAAGTGTTCTGTTTTCTCCCAAAGTCATGTTTATTCATTAAATATGTCCCTGTAAAAAGACTAATTGTCAGTTGCTGTAGGACAAGCCTAACTCCTAACAACAGTCTTCTCTTCAATCATTGGACTTAATACACAGTGTCTACTTACAGTGTGTATGGCCCCAAATTTTCAAATAGCCTGTAGCTATCTTTTAACCACTAAATCTGCCAAGTAAACTTAACCTTAAAATACTCTAATTGACAAAGAAATGCCTTGTTTATACTTCTAATCTCTATTTCTAAGAATGCCAGAACATCTCAGAATACAAACACTGCATTTGGGCTAACCTATACATCAAAAAGAATGACTATGTTTTACTCTATCCTCTGCATTGGGCTACACTAAGACATAACACTCTCCATAGCATTTTATTGAAGACCAAGGAAAGAACTCACTACAAATATAAATATCAATTGATATTCAAGAAAACAGGAGCTTCTCAAATTTCATGTATTCAATGTTTTTCAGCCTCAATCTCTTAAGAGATACTTTTCTTCAGTTTTCTATTACTTATACAAGAATGATAAACTCATACATATAAGCTTCTCCATTTCTACTGCATTTCAGATACTATACATTCAGAAGGCAGCTGCATAACATTTCTAAGTAAATCAATGTGACAATCCTCATTAAAAAAACATGCTACAGCTACATCCAACGGTGTGCTGCGGAAACCCTGGTAGACTGATTCTTCAAGGGAAGAATATCAGAGGTAACACCAAAGGGGAGAAATTAACAAATATGGAAATCATGAAAGCAGAGAGTCAGGAGCAACTAGTGTAACAGAGCAGAGTAAGCTGAATGTGGTGTGAGTTTTTTTTTAAAAAATAAGAAATTTTGGAAATATTCCTATTCAAAGCCCTGAGTCCTGCAAGTAGATTAGGTGTGGAAGTTGCTCCATTACCAGAGGGTGGGAAAGCAGCTTAAATAGAAAGTCATCAGCAGCCAGGTGGTGGCAGCATTTGCCATTAATCACAGCACTAGGGAGGCAGAAGCAGGCAGATCTCTGTGAGTTTAATTAAGACCAATTTGGTCTATAGAACAAGTTCTAGGATAGCCAGAGCTCAAAAAAAAGTCATTAGTTTTCTTAGGGTATCATGACTTTATAAATTTACTCTAGAAAATTATGATCCATGGAGATTGCATACTGGGGTATTGGATACTCAACCACAACAGGGGGGTGTTGGAGATTAACAAATTGGGAAAATTGGGTCAAAGAGTAAGATCTTAACTGAAACCTGTGAGAGTATGCCCTTTCTCTCCCTGGTCAACTTCTACAACCAACATTAATCTGGTTGCCTTTGAGGAGACAGGATAAAGCAAATAGTCTGAGAGGTAAAAATTTAAAAGGAATTTAATTTAGACTAGTCTAAGCTCCATCAACACCAATACCATACCCATCCACAAGCCAGCTCTATAATGAACAGAGATATTTTAGCCAGTCTTGAAGGACAGACTTCTAGAAATCAATACGTAGTTAAGACTTGTTAGATTTGAATAAAGTTTTCAGTAGAAAAATCTAAAGCAAATAGTAAAAATTTTGAAAAAAAAACTTCTGTGACATAGAAAACCTCTGAACAGATAGTCATGTAATGAACCTTAGAGCTAAAGATGAATAACTTGGAATTTTTAACTATTATAAAATACTTTACATGATAATGTAAAAAGTTTTTGATAAGTTGAGTAGCTGAAGAATGTGGTGTCTGTGCTGGCTAATCTTAGGTCAACTTGACATGAGTTAGAATAATTTGGAAAGTAGGAACCTCAATCCAAATTGGTCTGCAGATAAGTCTGTGATGCACCTTTTTCATTAATGATTTGTGGGAGGTACAGTTCACTAGGGGTAATGCCATCCCTGGGTTGGTGGTCCTGGTTTCTACTAAAATGCAAGCTGCACAAACCATAAGGAGCAAGCCAATAACCAGCATTTCCCTGTGGCCTGAGCTTCAGCTCCTGGTCCCAGGTTCCTGCCTTGCTTGAGTTCCTGCTCTGACGTTCATCAATGATGAACTAATACATGGAAGTTTAAGTGAAATAAATCCTTTTCTCCCCAAGAGTTCTGGATTATGATGTCTTATTAGACCTGTTGAAAACTGAGACAGTGTCCAATGGAGGTGCTAGAACCTTCAGTGGATAACTGCCAAGGCTTTTTAATACAAAGATTATTTCTATCAATTCATGTTTATTAGTTATTAATCTTGTTATAAGAAGATTTCACAATAATGACATTTCCAAAGATTTGGACATATTTCCAAAGATATCTCTGTAGACATAAGATATATTGAGCATAACATATCTTTTTTTCCTCTTGAACTGTCGGTGAAGAATTGGTTACAGATTTTTGTGAATTGAGATTTGTCATGGGGGAATAGCCTGGAAATTATTAGGATGGATCAATGAACTATTTAATAGTATAATCAGGCATGTTGGATCCAATCAGTTAAATACAAGTGACTAGCTTAAAGATGACCAAAGAAGTGTTAATCTTGTTTTAGAGTCTCATCAATCATCAAAGTAAAAGTAGGTGTGGAGGAATTTTAAAGCATAAATTGATTGCTAAGAACAAGGTCTGCATTTCTACCTAGTTTTAATGCAGAGGAGATCAGGAAAGGAAATATGGAGTGGATGTTCACTAACACAATTGTGATTTTCATTTTTAATCAATTATTGTCTTATATAGTTGTATGGTTAACAACATTTAAAAATTTACATTAATGTTTTATATTTCTTTTACAAATAATCTCTGAAGTGCTAAAACCAGACAACTATAATGCCTAAAATGCCAAACTCAAGATATTACAAATGATACTAACTTTATGTTGGGTATTTGTATTAGAAAGCGTTTAGCTCTTTACACCTGTACGGACACTGTCTCATGAAACACTATGTGGAACTAAGTGTTGTAATATATAACCATAATTCTAGAACATAAGGAGCAGAAGCAAGAAAGTCATGAATTCAAGGAAAGCCTGGCCTACATTGCAAATTCCATGATAGCCTGTGCTACACATTGAGAATTGGTCTCACGAAAAGAAAAATAAAGAAAGAAAGACAGACAGAAAGAAAGAGAGAGAGAGAGAGAGAGAGAGAGAGAGAGAGAGAGAAAGAAGGAAGGAAGGAAGGAAGGAAGGAAGAAAGAAACCCCATGTGAAACAGGCAATAACCAAATAGAGTAGACAGATTCATGTCCTGTGTAACACAAAGTAACAATACGTAGGACAATGCTTGGACTGAAAAATGGAGCTATTATGCATTAGGATCACATGTTACTTTCGGATGTCAGATGTTTATATTCACTGTATACACACTCAAGCCTCACAGCCGTTGTTCAGACTTCACAGAAAAGGCTCAACCCCTTATATGTAATTATACCTTTGGGTCTCTTGGCAATCTTCTTTAAAGAATTTACATGCACACTCAAAGATTATGAAAGAACAGACTGTGACCACTGGAAATTAAACAGCTGGTGTCTGAAACAAGTGGCAATAAAGACGCTAAACAGAAAACATGCAGAAAGCAGGGGAAGTAACCTGAAATGGCCAAGACTTCTGAGTGTATGAACCACATACTGATATGGTATGTTACTGCAACAAAACTCTCTCTCTCTCTCTCTCTCTCTCTCTCTCTCTCTCTCTCTCTCTCTCTGTGTGTGTGTGTGTGTGTGTGTGTGTATGTGTGTGTGTGTGTGTGTGTGTGTGCATGCACACACATAGGATATTTTACATTCTAAATAAAGTTGTGGAATAATAAATACATTTTCTCTCTCTAATTGATTTGACAAAAATTTAACCAGTTTTCCATAAGAAACTACCTTGCGTTTTGCCAAACAGTCCTTCAAACACTGAGATCGGAGCTCATGTTCCAAGCACTCTTTCATAAGTTAGTTTCCTTTTTATCTAGAACAACATCTCAATGTATCTTTTCCATTCCTCGTTGAGAATACTTTTAATTTCCTTTATTATGCTGAAAAATGTTTCTGTAGACATTTTCTACTTGGTTATCATTTTTTAAGTGTTTCTTTAAAGGTTAATGAGACAACTTCAAAAAATGTACATTAAAAAAACTAAGGTCCAACTTCTGGTTTAAACTTTAATAAGAAAAAGGCTTAGAATCCATTATTTCTAGCAAACAAATTAAAATTGATGCTTTTCTTGGATATATCAGAGACTTGGATTCCAGGAACAAATATATCCCTCAAATCTAGACAAATTCAGAGGACCATATCAGAAATGTCCTTCTTTAGAAGATAGACTTCTGGGTCACAGAGGAATGGGCATCCTGAACTGGTAAATATGATAGATGATGTAATTCTTGTGGATGATGCAATTTTCGTGGATGATGTAATTCTGGTGGATCCCTGGCAGGAAAGTGTGGATTTATGAGAAGATCTCGGTCCTAGAGGTAGTGGGGATTCTTTATGCTTGAACTCTCCCTCCAGATAACTTGTCAGGCTCTCACTGGGAAGACCTTAAATGAAGTTTCTGGGGGATCTGCTAGGGGGAGAAGAATATTAATAAATGCTTATCTAAAATCTTCCTCATAATAAGCTAGCAAATAGTCACTACATTGAGAAAGGAGGATTTAGTTTCACACTAGCCCACTTGCCTGTGTTATACATTGAGTCCTTCGTTAGAAAACTGAGAAATGAGGGAGCAAGCAGGATGAAGGAGTAAGAATAGGTGGGGAGGAACTGGTCCTAAGCTGACACAAACAAATATCGGCTTCAACTGTGGCACAACTGCTTGGATTACCAGAGAGCAAATGTCTATGATTAATAGGTGAGGAACTGTAATGGGAAGAAAGACCTAACAGAACACTAGATGCAAAGGGTGAGGTGGGTAGAGATCAGAGTTTGGGTAACTCAAAGAAAATGCTAAGTAATGATCAAAATAAAACAAACGCAGAGTTCCTTCAAAGAGAGCACCAATAAAATGCATATGATGGATAGGGAACTTGTAAATTTGGATATAGAAATAGAAACCTCCAAAGTAAGTGCAAGAAGAGCTTGTTGCTCTTGCAAAACAAAAACAAAACAATGACAACAAAAACAAGGTCACTTCCCCCCCACACAACCATTTGTAACTCCAGTAACTTCTGAAAGAATTTTCTATATGGTTAAAGAGAAAAGGAACCTGGCCTAAAATTCTTTTACATTTGAATAACAAAAATAAAGTTCTGATGGAATACAACCCCAGATATAAAACAAATACTAATGACCACAGACTGATATACATGAATAAAACTGAATATATATAAACATGAAGATAAACAGGTGGCCCAGCTATTGAGAGCACTTGTTTCTCTTGCAAATGCCCTTAATTTCATACCCAGCACCCATATCATCTGAAACTCCAGCTCCAAAAGGCCTGACACCCTCTTCTATACTGTAAAGAACCTGCACTAGCATGTGCACACACACACACACACACACACACACACACACCACATGGATACACAGATGCATACTGACAAACAGACACAAATGAAAACTAGTAAAAATAATCTTTTAAAAGTAGCATGTGTAGAAAGATTTTCCTGTCAAAAGTCACTGATTCATACATGTTCTTTGGTAGGATCATGTTTTAATGTCATTAGTTGTGTTTGATTAAATTATGGCTTTTGCATTTTAGTGACTATTTTATAGATTTTGATTTTAGAGAAAAGTCTCATGCTCTGGTATGTAAATTGCTTTCATTGTATAAGATCTTTCTAAGATCAAATGACAATGAGTCAGAAGAGCTTCAACATGACAACTGATGTGCTCTTTCCAGATTGTCCTTCTGTGATTTCTCCATTAAAAAGTAACAGAAAAAATTTTAAAAAAAGGTAACAGAACAATTATTATCTGTACAAGGCTTTCCTTCAACCTTCATGGCCTCCATCTTGAATGTCAGGGGAATGCTGAAGCTCTGTTCTCCATTCTATAGGTACTGACAATAGAATGTATATTTAACAATCACTTAATTCTGATAAATATAAGAGAGGTTTTTCTAAGAAGCATTTGTATGCTAAATAAGTATTTTGACTGTTTGAGCACTAGTTTTTAAAATCATTTGAGTGTAGCACCCAAAGGAAAATAAACATATGATAGAAGTATTCATCTTTTGAAGCTCTGAGATAATACCCAATAATTTAGTTTCCTCGATGTCTTCATATTTGAATTTGACTGTGTTAAACTGTCTATGGTATAATTGAATTCATACTATTCTACTGAACATCAAATTGTTGAAGACAAGAATCAATTAGAGAGATGATAGATAGATAGATAGATAGATAGATAGATAGATAGGCAGACAGGAAGATAGGAAGACAGACAGGCAGATATAGTAATCCTGGGACTAGACAGGTGGTTCAGATAGTTCAGTGGTTATGATTACTGGCTGCTTTTCCAGAGACTAGGGTTTGAAATATCATGCCCTATTCTGACCTCCTTGGATACTATATGTAGATGATACACAGACAGCATGCAAGCAAAACACCCAAATACATAAAATAAAAATAAAAAATAAAACTTTTAAAAATAGTTATAATAAACTGTAAAATTTCAAATTGAATTTTAAATCTCCTTGGAGAAGTGTAATAATTATACTCAATTCTATAAAATATAGCTAAATAACAAGGAAGTAAAATGAAAATGAATAGCCTTAAGACACTTCTTGATTTATATTTCAATAATTATTATCTTCACTATCAATCTTTTTTGAAGAATTCTTTATTTTTAATGTGCATGATTATTTGTCTGTTTGTATGTGTACCACATGATAACTTGGTCTCCAATACTCCATTAGCAAGAAAAAAAAAGCATTGTATCCCTTGGACCAATAGTTATAGGCAGTTGTAGGCAATGTGTAGGTACTGGAAGCTAACCCCAGGCCCTCTGCAAGAGCAGTAAGTGCTCTTTTGCACTCAGTCATCACTCCCCCAGCTCCTCTGCATATCATCTTTAATCTAAAATAAAATATTTCATGTCATGGTCCCTTCTAAGTTTGAAGACCTATGATACTAGGCTGAAGAGGAGCATCAGGGTGAAGTTAGGTTCAAAGATAGGTGTTCAAATGTGTGGAGTTGGCTGACTCTTTGGAAATCAGTCACTACTAGTCTAGATATATCATTTTACAAAACTGTATTTATCTCTTGAAGTAAAAATATTTTATTTCTTCATGAGTTTTCCATTTCTTTTATTTTTTTGTCAGAGTATGTTCCAGGGATCAGCTACAGCAGCATCACATGAATTCTGATAAAAATGCAGACTCTTGTTCCATACCTGATGCCCACTGAATCAGATTCTCCATTTAACAAGATCCCCAGAGGGATATTCATGTCAGAAATGCTTCAAAATGGCTACTGTTGCTTGAAACGTACTTCCAAGACATACAATACAATATGTAAGCTCAAGTTTGCTTCTGAATCTATTACTTCCTCTTTTGTTACTTATATGTTTCCCGTCCTCCTTCCAGAATGTTTTCCTCTGCAGCTCCAGCAGTTGGCCTCTGTAATTGGCTTCTCTCATGCCTCAGTTCAAATCAGGCCCCAAGAAGCCAGTTGTTCAAAAGGTTCAGAGACCCAGGATTATACCATTAGCATTTGCTTTGTTTCAGTAAACACATAATAAATGCCACTTATGTGACTTGGTGAAACAATGCCTTTATCTAACAATTCCAGTAAGATTTTTAGAACAGTTACCTTGAGAATAAATAGAGAAATTGAAACCACTAGACGAATAGGTCTAGAGATGTCCTCAGAAACACACACTATCTGGGAGAGAGGGAATAAAATAGGTTGTATTTTGACATTAAGCTCTAATGAACGAGGTTGCATGTGTGTACTTGAATGTCTATTAAAAACTGCTTATTAGAATTTTAATTTGCTGTCAAAGGCAACTTACATAAAGATGAAACTGTTTTATGATGCATTAGTCAAGTGTGGCAATAAGAGTTAATGTTAATATAATCTGGGCTTTTATGCATTAATATTCAAAAAAGCTGAAGCTGAGATATGCACTTGGCCTTGTTTATATGACAAAGGAACTGCTTTGCATCTTCTGTGCTGATGATCATAATGAGCTGGTGGATTAAATATCTTATGGCTAAACACAAACATGGATTGTTAATGGCCGTGAATTCGATGACGTCATGATGTCCTCTAGACATAGACTTGAATGACACATGGTCATAAGAGGCTGTAACATTTACCCTGGAAAGAAATGTTTGCTTCAAGCAACAATTGACATTTCTGGCTTCTTGCCTGAATGTCAAGCTCTATTTCACATCACTTTCCCTCATCATTTTGTGCCTTGACCTTGCACCTCAAGCTAATATCAGATTACTGAGACTGACTGGTAACTTACCTTTACTTCTAAAAAATACATGTCCCTGTCAATAACATAAGGGTCAAGTTCCTAAGAAGCCATATATTTAATATATGAAGTAAAACAGCAGAACCTATAGAAGTAACAGAAGAACTATACATTTGGAAGATGCTCAAAATATTAGTCCAATCTTAAGTCCACATGTCTACAGGAAACCCTGGGCCTCCCATGTCCTCTATGACAGCTATGAACTGCAGTTGCTATGGATAATTGAGATTTACATTTGAAATATTTCCCATAGGCTCATATATTAGAATACCTGGCCCACAGATGTTCATGCTGTTTGAGATTTTTGAAACCTAGCTTATTCCTGGCTTGTGCAGGTGTGTCTGTGCAGATAAACCTTTGAAAAGTATAGCATGGCTCCATTCCCAGTCTGCTCTGTGCTTCCTGGTCTATCCACTACTTGAGAAGTAGCCATTTTCAGTAATTCTGTGGTGTCTTCCTTCCTTGGTGGTATTCATCCTCCAAAAGCAGGCAAAATAAACTGCACACCTTATAAGCTGTTCTTTCAGGTATTTCATCATCATGATAAGCATAGCAACCAGCAGAGAGTACGGCCATTGACTCTTGGGTAGTAGTAACCGTTCCTATTTATTTATTCGTTATTACACATTATATTTATGTGTAAGGATGGTAAGTAAAATCTGTTAGCTCCTCTGTCTCCACTATAAGGAGTAAAAGTCTTTTAAAACCCTTTGTGTGTGTGTGTGTGTGTGTGTGTGTGTGTGTGTGTGTGAGAGAGAGAGAGAGAGAGAGAGAGAGAGAGAGAGAGAGGTGTTTGATGTGTGTGTAGAGATGCATTAGAGTGGGTGAGCACTCATGCATGTAGAGGCCAAATTAGTATGCCAGGTGGACTCTATCACTACTCTCTGCCCATTTTCCTTAAGACCAGATATCTCACTGAACAGGAGATGTGTCCTTTAGGCAAGGCTCCCAGGATCCACATCTCTTTGTCCCCCCCCTCCCCCCACGCCCCCAGTGCTGGTGTTACAAAACATGCATCCATGCCTGGCTTTTCATGTAGATGCTGGAGATTGAAATTCATGTCCTCATGTTTGCAGTGAAAGTACTCTTATCCACCGAGTCATCTCAGTGACATCTCTGACTTCCACAACAAAAGTACTAAAAACTGCTCACTCTAATGTGTGCTCACTCATTCTCATTTTCTTCTTAGTATAAGTCTAAGGCAACCAGTCTATTTTTGCCATTGATGGCAATTAGAATAGAGTTTACCATATGTCAAGCACCCCATGAACTACTCTGTACTTTGGCCAGTCTCTGTATTAACCACCATCTGATGCATAAAGAGCTTCTCTAATGAGGTGTGAGAGATGCAGTAAACCATTAGGATAAGGGTAAGTTGTCCATGCTCCAGTGGATGACTCTACACTGATATGTAATAGGACCAGCACTTACTGCCTAACTGACCCAGAGGATTTAAAAGGAGGAGGAGAGGCAGGAGAAGTATCAGATAGGAGAAATGAAGAGAGAATGACAGGAAGTTGGGAGTAGGGTATAGCTTGTAGCTTGCAGGGGGAGATCTGGAAGCAGTTTAGGGGGAGTACAGGGTAGATCTAATCTATTTAGAGTCTATACATATATGAAATTGTCAAAGATAATATAACAAAAATGAAAATAAGCAAAATAAAAATTAAGCCCATTTAATAAAAATCTGAGAATTCATATACTATTTTCCTTTTGATTTATGCCCCTTGTGCAAGAAGAACTTGCTCACACAATATACACAGATAATATACAGTTATGATTATAATGAAAGTACGTTGTAGAAAATTATATTGAAACAAGTCCTAGGAGAAATGATGGAATAATTCAATGCTGTAACTGCCCGTAGTTACATCGAATGGGTTACCTGGAAGGGAAGCTGGAGATGTATGGGAAGGCAGCGAAAAGAGATGAAGATCAAGACAACACTGCTGTTCACAGGCCTCAAAGTTTGATGAAGAACTCCCAATATATAGGCAGAGAAAAAGGCTGGAAGCTTCTCAGCAGAACCAGTTCAGTTGCTCCACAGGTGGCTAGTGTTTCTCAGGAAACTGCAGGTCCTTGAAGAACAATAGGCTTCACCTGGTCTGAGCGCTCCACCCTAGGTGGAGGGGACTATGGCTAACACAGGAGTTCCCACTCAAAGACTGGGAGAGGAACTTCACATTGGTCAATGTCAAGTTCCTGTCAAGTGTCATGGCACCTCAATAAGGCTCTCTACACAATGCCAAGTCCTAGTAGGACATGCTCTGCACTCTTCCATATACCTTAATGTCTCTAATACAGATCATATACCTTAATGTCTCTAATACAGATCACAGGAATACTCCACCATACACTTTGTTAGCTGTGTCTGAGACTATATTTCCTCAATCTCCCATGTGAAAGAGAAAATGTCAACTACCAAAGAAAGCCACCCACATCACTTGATACATGTGATGATTAATCTGGACTGTCAACCTGACTGAGTTGAGAGACATCTGGGGGTTTGGAACTGTACCCTCTGACGCATGTCTGAGGCAGCATTTCCAGAGAGGATTGGCATAAGGAAGAGTGACTGAGAGAGACACACACTGCAAATGTGAGCAGTACTATTCAATGGTATTGGCACCCTGATGGAAGAAAATGGAGGAGGAGAAAAGCAAGCAGCACATGGCGCTGCATCGTTCTTGAGGAATTCAATGCTGGCATCATTCACCAAGGCCATAGAGCCATTCAGCTCAGATACACACCAGCACTGCACAGGGTGCATCCAGGCCTTCAGCCTCACACCAAGATGGCACCTTGGCTTGGAGACCTCTAGCTCCTTGGACTAAGAAGCTCCTTTTCCAGAGAATAAATGGCCATTAGAAGACTATTCAGTTATAGCCTGCAAGATTGAACCACAGGCAAATGTGCTTGCCACCGAGCCTGATGACTTGAATTCAATCCCCCAAACCCACATGGTGGAAGGAGAGAAACGACTCCCACAGGTGTCCTTTCACATGCACCATGGCATAAGTTCACCTACATGGATGTAGTAGTTTGTATACCCTCAGCCCAGGGAATGGTACTATTAGAGGGTGTGGCCCTATTGGAATAGGTGTGACCTTGTTCATGTGTTACTATGGGTGTGGACTTTAAGATCCTCATTCTAACTGCCTGGAAGCCAGTATTCTGCTACCAGCCTTTAGATCCTCCTGCACCATGCCTGTCTGGATGCTGCCACACTCCTGCTTTGATGGTGATGGACTGAACCTTTGACCTGTAAACCAGCCCCAATTAAATGTTGTCCTTATAAGAGTTGCCTTGGTCATGGTGTCTGTTTACAGCAGTAAAACCCTAACCAAGACAGAGGAGACACATAAAATTACTCAAGCAATGTAAAATACTACTTGGCCAATCATATAAGTGATCCTTCCAATAAGATCCCCTTGGATAATTATATATATTACATAGTATATTATTGTAATTTTATAGAAAGACATGATCAGATAAAATGGTGTAAATTGAATACAATTGTTTCCATTCTTATGGAGAATGTTGAGAGATAGGCCTAGTTTGAAGTACCTTGAGGGCATCTCCTCTAGGTGCTTTCTTTATGGAAGTCATTGGACTTAGAGATGTCTTAGTCTTAAGAGCTTATGGTTTCGATCTTGCCCCAGACCCCCGCACGCAAACAGCGGGCACACTGGACGCAGTGAGCGGCTGGAATCAGGTGCGTGGCCAGAGTTATAGCTTAGCTTAGCTCTGCAGCAGATCCGGGCACAGAAAGACCAGCTGCGGGTGCAGACTAGCAGCCAGGACCAGCTCTCCGAGCGGACTAGCAGCGAGGGGCCACTGGGCCGCCTCGGGGCACAGCTCGGCACTCTAGCAGCTGGAGTCAGGGGCCTGGACTCAGAGCGAGCATAGTCCAGCACAGTCAACACAGCCAGAAGGGAGCAGCAGAGCCGGGCACGAACAGCTCAGCCAAGGACACGTGGTGCTTTCAGCAGGGGCAGCCATCTTGCCCCAGACCCCCGCACGCAAACAGCGGGCACACTGGATGCAGTGAGCGGCTGGAATCAGGTGCGTGGCCAGAGTTATAGCTTAGCTTAGCTCTGCAGCAGATCCGGGCACAGAAAAATCAGCTGCGGGTGCAGACTAGCAGCCGGGACCAGCTCTCCGAGTGGACTAGCAGCGAGGGGCCACTGGGCCGCCTCGGGGCACAGCTCGGCACTCTAGCAGCTGGAGTCAGGGGCCTGGACTCAGAGCGAGCATAGTCCAGCACAGTCAACACAGCCAGAAGGGAGCAGCAGAGCCGGGCACGAACAGCTCAGCCAAGGACACGTGGTGCTTTCAGCAGGGGCAGCCATCTTGCCCCAGACCCCAGCACGCAAACAGCGGGCACACTGGACTCAGTGAGCGTGAGCGGCTGGAATCAGGTGCGTGGCCAGAGTTATAGCTTAGCTTAGCTCTGCAGGAGATCCGGGCACAGAAAGATCAGCTGCGGGTGCAGACTACCGGCCGGGACCAGCTCTCTGAGTGGACTAGCAGCGAGGGGCCACCGGGCCGCCTCGGGGCACAGCTCGGCACTCTAGCAGCTGGAGTCAGGGACCTGGACTCAGAGCGAGCATAATCCAGCACAGACAAGCTGCCAGAAGGGATCTGTCTCCTGGGGACAGGCGTGCTGTGCTTTCAGCAGGGCACCATCTACAATAAGACCAACTAGCGCCAGAGATAAAGAGATGGCAAAAGGCAAACGTAGGAACGTTATTAACAGAAATCAAGGCAATATGGCACCATCTGAACCCAATTCGCCAACCACAGCAAGTCCAGGATACCCCAGCACACCAGAAAAACAAGAGTTAGATATAAAAGCACAGGTCATGATGCTCCTAGAGGAACACAAAAAAGACATAAACAAATCTCTTAAAGAAATGCAGGGGAACATCAATAGAGTAGAAGCTCTTACAATCCAAACACAAAAAACACTTAAAGAACTCCAGGAGAATATGGGCCATCAGACAGAAACCAATAAAGAGGAAGTGAGAAAATCAGTTAAAGAAATGCAGGAGAACTTGAAACAACAGGCAGAAGTCATGAAAGAGGGAGCACAAAAATATATTAAAGAATTACATGAAAACACAAACAAACAAATGATGGAACTGAGCAAAACCATCCAAGATCTGAACACAGAGTTAGAAACAACTAAGAAATCACAAAAGGAGGCAACCTTGGAGATAGAAAACCTTGGGAAGAAAACAGGGGTCGTAGATGCAAACATAAACAACAGAATACAAGAAATAGAAATAAGAATCTCCGATGCTGAAGATAACATAGTAACCATTGACTCCACAGTCAAAGAAAATGCAAAATCCAAAAGGCTTGTAACCCAAAACATCCAGGAAATCCAGGACACAATGAAAAGACCAAACCTAAGGATTATAGGGATAGATGAGAGTGAAGATCTACAACTTAAAGGGCCAGCAAATATCTTTAACAAAATTATGGAAGAAAACTTTCCTAACTTAAAGAGAGAGATGCCCATGAATGTACAAGAAGCCTACAGAACTCCAAACAGACTGGACCAGAACAGAAACACCTCCCATCACATAATAATCAAAACCCCAAATGTACTAAACAAAGAAAGAATATTAAAGGCAGTAAGAGAAAAGGGCCAAGTAACATATAAAGGAAGACCTATCAGAATCACACCAGACTTCTCTCCAGAAACCGTGAAAGCTAGAAGATCCTGGGCAGACCTCATGCAGACCCTAAGAGAAAACAAATGTCAGCCAAGACTACTATACCCAGCAAAACTCTCAATCAACATAGATGGAGAAATCAAAATATTCCATGACAGGACCAAATTTACACAATATCTTTCCACTAACCCAGCTCTACAAAGGATAATAGGAGGAAAACTCCAACACAAGGAAGGAAATGGCACCCAAGAAAAAGCAAGACAGTAAACTTCTTCCATCAAACTCAAAGGAAGATAACTACTCAAAAACAAAAATAACATAAAAAATGTCAGGAAGTAATAATCTCTATTCCTTAATATCTCTTAACATCAATGGACTCAACTCCCCAATAAAAAGACATAGACTAACAGACTGGATACGGAAACAGGACCCTACATTTTGCTGCTTACAGGAAACACACCTCAGAGTCAAAGACAAACACTACCTTAGAGTAAAAGGATGGAAGACAATTTTGCAAGCAAATGGTCACAGGAAGCAAGCTGGAATAGCCATTTTAATATCAGATAAAATTGACTTTCAACCCAAAGTCATCAAAAGAGACACAGAAGGTCACTTCCTGCTAGTCAAAGGAAGAATCCACCAAGAGGAACTCACAATTCTAAACATCTACGCTCCAAATGTAAGGGCACCCTCATTTGTAAAAGAAACCTTACTAAAGCTCAAAGCACACATTGCACCTAACACAATGATTGTGGGGGACCTCAATACTCCTCTATCTACAGTGGACCGACCAGGAAAACAGAAACTAAACAGAGACACGGAGAAACTCATCGAAACTTTGGAGCAATTGGATTTAACAGATATATATAGAACATTTCACCCTAAAGCAAAAGACTATACCTTTTTCTCAGCCCCTCATGGTACCTTCTCCAAAATCGACCATATAATTGGACACAAGACAGATCTCAACAAATATAAAAAGATCGAACTAATCCCATGCCTCTTATCAGATCACCATGGAGTAAGAGTGTTCTTCAATAGCAACAAAAACAACAGAAAATCCCCATACGCTTGGAGGCTGAACAATATTCTACTCAATGATACCTTAGTCCAGGAAGAAATAAAGAAAGAAATCAAAGAATTCTTAGAACTTAATGAAAATGAAGGCACAACATACCCAAATCTATGGGACACAATGAAAGCAGTGCTTAGAGGAAAACTCATAGCCCTGAGTGTCTCCAAAAAGAAACAGGAGAGAGCATATACCAGCAACTTAATGGCGCACTTGAAAGCTCTGGAACAAAAAGAAGCAATTTCACCCAGGAGGAGTAGAAGACAGGAAATCATCAAACTCAGGGCTGAAATCAATCAAGTTGAAACAAAAAGAACCATACAAAGAATCAACAAAACCAGGAGCTGGTTCTTTGAGAAGATCAACAAGATAGATAAACCCCTAGCCAGACTTACTAAAGGGCACAGAGACAGTATTCAAATTAACAAAATTAGAAATGAAAAGGGAGATATAACAACAGAAACTGAGGAAATTCAAAAAATCATCAGATCCTACTACAAAAACCTATACTCAACACAACTGGAGAATCTGGAGGAAATGGACAATTTCCTCGACAGCTACCAAATACCAAAATTAAACCAGGATCAAATAGATCGTCTAAACAGACCCATAACCCCCAAAGAAATAGAAGGGGTCATAGACAGTCTTCCAACCAAAAAGAGCACAGGACCAGACGGTTTTAGTGCAGAATTCTATCAGACCTTCAAAGAAGTCCTGATACCGATACTCTTCAAATTATTCCACAAAATAGAAACTGAAGGAACACTACCCAACTCATTCTATGAAGCCACAATTACCCTGATACCAAAACCTCACAAAGATCCAACTAAGAAAGAGAACTACAGGCCAATTTCTCTTATGAATATCGATGCAAAAATACTAAACAAAATACTTGCCAACCGCATCCAAGAACACATCAAAACGATCATTCACCATGATCAAGTTGGCTTCATCCCAGGGATGCAGGGATGGTTCAATATACGGAAATCCATCAACGTAATCCACTACATAAACAAACTCAAAGAAAAAAACCACATGGTCATCTCATTAGATGCTGAAAAAGCATTTGACAAAATTCAGCATCCTTTCATGCTAAAGGTCCTAGAAAGAACAGGAATTCAAGGCCCATATCTAAACATAGTAAAAGCAATATACAGCAGACCAGTAGCCAACATTAAGGTAAACGGAGAAAAACTCGAAGCAATCCCTCTAAAATCAGGGACTAGACAAGGCTGTCCCCTCTCGCCATATCTCTTCAATATAGTACTTGAGGTACTAGCTAGAGCAATTCAACAACAGAGGGAAGTCAAAGGGATACAAATCGGAAAGGAAGAAGTCAAACTATCACTATTTGCAGATGATATGATAGTTTACTTAAGTGACCCAAAAACCTCCACCAGAGAACTCCTGCAACTGATAAACAACTTCAGCAAAGTGGCTGGCTATAAAATCAACTCAAGTAAATCAGTAGCCTTCCTATACGCGAAGGATAAGCAGGCCGAGAAAGAAATTAGGGAAATGACACCCTTCACAATAGCCACAAATGATATAAAGTATCTTGGAGTGACGCTAACCAAACATGTGAAAGATTTATACGACAAAAACTTCAGGTCTCTGAAGAGGGAAATTGAAGAAGACATCAGAAAATGGGAAAATCTTCCATGCTCGTGGGTTGGCAGGACTAATATAGTCAAAATGGCAATCTTGCCCAAAGCAATATACAGATTCAATGCAATTCCCATCAAAATCCCAACTCAGTTCTTCATAGAGCTAGAAAGAGCAATTCTCAAATTCATCTGGAATAACAAAAAACCCAGAATAGCTAAAACTATCATCAACAGCAAAAGAACTTCTGGGGGAATCAATATCCCGGACCTCAAGCAATATTACAGAGCAGTGGTATTAAAAACTGCATGGTATTGGTTCAGTGACAGGGAAGCGGATCAATGGAATAGGATCGAAGACCCAGAATTGAACCCACACATCTATGGCCAATTGATCTTCGACAAAGGAGCTGAAAACATCCAGTGGAAAAAAGATAGCCTTTTCAACAGATGGTGCTGGCTCAACTGGAGGTCAACATGCAGAAGAATGAGAATTGATCCACTCTTATCTCCTTGCACTAAGCTCAACTCCAAGTGGATCAAAGACCTCCACATAAAACCAGACACACTAAAACTAATAGAAAAGAAACTGGGGAAGACCCTTGAGGACATTGGCTCAGGGGAAAAATTCCTGAACAGAACACCAATTGCTTATGCTCTAAGAGCAAGAATAGACAAATGGGACCTCATAAAACTACAAAGTTTCTGTAAGGCAAAAGACACTGTCAAAAGGATAAATCGGCAACCAACAAATTGGGAAAAAATCTTCACCAACCCCACATCCGACAGAGGGCTAATCTCCAATGTATACAAAGAACTCAAGAGGTTAGACCCCAGAAAACCAAATAACCCTATCCAAAAATGGGGTACAGAGCTAAACAGAGTCTTTTCACCTGAAGAAATTCGGATGGCTGAGAAACACCTTAAAAAATGTTCAACATCACTAGTCATTAGGGAAATGCAAATTAAAACAACCCTGAGATTTCACCTCACACCAGTCAGAATGGCTAAGATTAAAAACTCAGAAGACATCAGGTGTTGGCGAGGATGTGGAGAAAGAGGAACACTCCTCCACTGCTGGTGGGAATGCAAGCTGGTACAACCACTCTGGAAATCAGTATGGCGGTTCCTCAGAAAACTGGGCGTGATACTTCCGGAGGACCCAGCCATACCACTCCTGGGAATATACCCAGAAGATTCACCAGCATGCAATAAGGATACATGCTCCACTATGTTCATAGCAGCTTTATATATAATAGCCAGAAGCTGGAAAGAACCCAGATGTCCCTCAACAGAAGAATGGATACAAAAAATGTGGTATATATACACAATGGAGTACTATACAGCCATTAGAAACAATGAATTCATGAAATTCTTAGAGAAATGGATGGAGCTGGAGAATGTCATACTAAGTGAGGTGACCCAGTCTCAAAAGAATACCCATGGTATACAGTCACTGATAAGTGGATATTAGCCTAGAAGCTTAGAACACCAAAGACACAAATCACATATCAAGTGATGTCTCACAAGAAGAAAGGAGTGGACACTGGTGCTAGAATGGACCAAAACATCATGGTGGGAGAGTACAAGAACAGTAAAGTGGGAGGGGGTGGATGCGGGAGCAGGGGGAGGGAAAAGGACATGTGGGACCTTTGGGGGTGGGGAACCAGAAAAAGGGAAATGAATTGTAAATATAGAATATATACAATAAAAAAAAAAAGAAAAAAAAAGAGCTTATGGTTTCTGCAGGCAGAGATGTCTTGTGGAGCCACTTTCTTGAGAAGGGTAGAAAGGTACTTTGCTGGCAGGCAGACACTTTCTCCATCAGTGGATTTATTGGCTGCTGATGCTGAGGTCGCAGGTTGGGAAAATGAAGAGCAAACAGGAAGAATTATCCAGAGTCCCTGGATCCATATACATCTCTGACTTCATGTTTTTTAATATCGGAACCATATCCATATAGCCAAAATTCAATTTCTACCTCCAAGTGCATAAATACGTGTGCTACGTTTCAGAGCGGTATGTACATTTCACTACGTCCCTGAAAAGCTAAACAGAGCTGAGAGCAGTTACCCTCCCACTCCCCCCTTGTTTAATCTGAAATAGACTCTATAAATATCAGTGGTTGAGGAAACTGAGTACTTCAGTGGAAAATAAGAACTGCAGTAACTTGGGGAAAGCACTCAGATGTCTATGGGCTTTGCTTCAATGTGAAAAGACATGTGGCTAATGGTTATGAATTTAAAATAAAACTGGCTTCATCGTGTTTAGCTGAAAGCTCAGATAACACTGGTGAAATGCACACACCTCCATCAGTGTTCTGGAAGTTCTCTCCCATTTCTTAATATATCCTTAAGCATAATGTTGGTATTTCATACGGATAACATTCTAGTTATGAGATGAAGCAAAATGTGTAATCAAACCTAACATCACATCTTTTATGAGGTTTTTGAGAAAGGCAGTATTGTGACTGTCTCATTGAAATTCAGCACACGTAACCTAGAGTTATAACAATCTTTATTCCCGAGTTTTGTAGGTCAGCCACATCAGGTTCTGTTCAACTCTGCACCACCCCCACCAACAGCTATTCATAGTCTGCAGATTTCATGTTCTGATTTTGAATTAACAAAGGACAGCAGTTGCAGCTAGAGGTTGTTTCTGCTTTTCTTTTCTAGGCAAGTGTGCTTGTTTAGAGCCTTCTGGATCTGTGCAGGTGCTGGCAAACCATATGTAACTAATTAATATCTGTGCTAGGTGAGCATAGTGACTGATTGTCCAGGGTTTCCTTCGCAGGTTTAGAGTGGAAGGACTGTGAACAATGTCTTCATTATATTTAGAATTCTGTGTATTGATATGGATACCATTAAAAATGGTAATGGTATTATTTAAAAATTTTGACTGTAAGGCATAGCTTACAGTGATTTTTCAGGCTGTAAACCCTCACTAAAAGCTGACTGTCTCTATGATTATTTCAATAGATACCCATAATTAACATTCTGCAAGATCCCACTAGCGTATAAATCATTTTCAAATATACCATGCCTATTTTTGAATCGTCAACCCTCGTTTGTATAATTACCTCAGATTTTAAAATTAAGAATCTTTTTATATGTGTAATTACTTCAAATACCTTATTTCCCATCTATAAATTCTGACTTTAGAGTAGTTATGAGAGGCTAGAAAGATGTCTGTGTGGATCAAAGCACTTGGTGCTCCTGCAGAAAATCTGAGTGCAGTTTCCAGAACCCATGTTAGGTACTGCTTTTCCAGGAAACCCAATGCCCTTTTCTGGCCTCTATTGACCCCTCCTGTACCCTGCTCACATAGTTATGTCACGAATACAAAAATACACACATTAAATATACCAGTGTTTTAAAATAGATATTAAAATTAACTATGAATAATGATTTTAAAATCCAAAGTTTATAGGAAAATTTAAATTCATAGTTACATTTCCTATTTGAATCTATTTTATTTTACTGTTATTAAACTTTTGTATTTAGTAGAAAGTATCTTAGACTAAATGGTATATCACACCATTGAGGATGAGATTGAAGATAAGAGATAGAGGTAGAAAAAATGTTCAGAAAACATATACACATATGTTTTGTTACATATACACATAAGGTTCTAATAAATATATTTGTGTGGAATTAGAAAGGTACTCATTTTGTCATACAAATGTTTTTAAATATGAGATTTATTTATTTAAAGTGAGTATGCATGAGTGTGTGTGTGTGTGTGTGTGTGTGTGTGTGCGCGCGCGCGCGCGCGCGCACGTGTGTTTTGAAGGCCAATAGAAGAGTGTTGGATAGCAAAGAGCTGGAGCTTTTACGGGTGGCTATGAGCAAGAGAAGCATGATAGAAAAAGCAGTAGGTTTTGGCTGAAGAATTTTATCAAAAGTGTATTCTCCAGAATATCATTGTCTCACACAAGAACATATAGAACTCAGTGCAATTGTATACCTACCTGGCAAACTAGTTCATGTAGTTTTCTTGTTCCAACCAAACACACAAGAATGATAATTCTTGAAAACAGAATGTCAAATGTGGCATAGCTAGTCACTAATGTGTAACACAGTAACTTCTGGCCAATGACATACAGGCAGGCTCATAATATCATAATCAGACTTTTGTGCTTAGTATGAACACTCAACTTACTTGAGTAGAATATTATTTTGCATAGATAATGCTTCAGTCCTCAAATGCTGCATGGATTCACACATTTACAGCTTTCTAGTGAAGATATTCATCTTGTGATAGGTGTCAATAATGAATGTGTCACTGAGCTCCTTCAAAAAAACCAAATCTCATTTTCAAAAATAATGTCTCCATTCTGAGTAACACTAAATAGCTCCCTTTCCATCATGGAATTTGGCTTTGGGTAATAAGAGCCTAGAAATCACACTTCCTATGTCATCAGTAACTAAAAATAACAGAGAATGGATGTCTGAGTATTACTAGAAAATTAATATTACCTCTGTAGATTACCATTGGAACCACTATTATAAAATATAGATGGAGTCCTGCACCATCAGTTCATGACTTTTCCTCCTGCATGCCTGTCGTGCTGTAGAAGCCCGCTGTTGTTTGCTCCTCATATCAAGTCTGCAGACCAGCTTCTCTACTTTCTCTTTTATTGAATAATGTAAACTCATCCATGATCTTCTAATTGCCATGTCAGAAAGTCACGCTTTGATTTTTATTTAATTACTTTCTGTAATTCATTTGGTAATACTGGCTACTAATTTAATGAAACTGTCTCTTTGAGATTAAAAACCCTTACTCTTTGTATCTGTTAAATGATATTCAAGTTGTTTTATTTGGCAGTTCCTCTAACTGTCTCATTAAGATTAATAATGTTAGTGTATTAGTGTAATAATTTTCAGTGTAAGTGTTCTCATGCTGACTTTTATTGAATAAATAAGTTTAAAATTGAGTCCCTGATGTAACACAGAAAAAGAGAAATAAATCAGATGCACAGAGAAGCAATGTCATGAAGCTATCAATGTAGTTTTCTCAGTGAAGGAGAAAACTTAGACTTGGTGGAGTAGAGTTCACCAGAGATAATGAAACTATTAAGAAATGCTTGGCTGACAACTCCTCTCTTCCAAGCTATCGCATATAGGGGAGAGTGTGTGATATCTGATGCCACTCAGACTGAAATGCCTGGCCCATAGTAATTTTGTTCAATCACAGAAAAAAGTAGTATGTTTTCAATAAATACTTAGAAGAAGGAACATGAAATTAATATTCTCAATACCATGTAACAGTGCTTGATAGTGCTTACCCCTATACTTGTGCTGTAGGGAGTATTGGATCTCTCTGTCATTTCCAAAATAACTGAGGTATCTCTGTAGAAAAAATTGCTCATATGGAAATAAATGTTATTTTTCTTTTTACATAGCATGTATTTTTTTTTACATAGCATTTTTATTCTTTCTCTGGGACCTGCATATCAGGCATTCTGATCCCTTTCCAGTCCTTCCATGTCTATCCACCTTATAAACACCCCAAAACAAGAAAGTAAAGTATGAAAAGTAATAATAAAGGGAAAGAAAAAGGAAGGGAGGGAGGGAGGGAAGGAGCCTATAGACACTGGACATCAAAATGGGTTCAGACTGAGCACAGATCATGGCCATCCTCATGTCCTTCAGTTGTAACATGGGCCATGGATATCAACACGGGCCACAACTACAGTAAGACCATGGACCAGTCATCTAGTCGTGGCCCTCAGCGGCAGTATGGGCCTGGACATCACTGGGGTCTCAGGTGTAAGCTCAAGCAACCCAATCAATGAGACTCATGGCATTGGCACTGCCCCAGACTGCGGTGCAGAACATGAACCTCTGCATGGCCCTCTGTGGAAACATGTGCCACGAGCATCATCCCAGCCCCCAGCAGGTGAAGCTTGGCTGGCCACATGGTTGGTCGGTTGTGCCATGCCCAGGGCCCTGGGCATGGCACAGGCATGGCTGCTATCTCTTCTTTCCAATAGACATTTTAAAAAGAGCAATCTTCTTCATTTCTGCATAGGCACAGGTAAATACTTATTCAGAGGCATTCTATTCATTCATGCATTTCAGTTTCCTAAACTCAAAGCTTCCTTATAGAGGAAAGTCACCTGCCTCACTTCAATAAGCAAATGCCAGAAACATCCGAGTCTCATGCTGCATGCACATACCCTGTACTCTCTGTAAAGATTGTGCACATTAGAAATGATTTTTTTCTGAGCTGTGAAGTTTCCCTCACAAGTAAACTAGAAACTCAGGCAGTTGGTTCAATTGAGAGCTCCATCATGGTTGTCTCAGAGGCAGGGCCATTAAGTCAGGGATGACTTCTGACTGCCTCTGCTTCTGTCCTTTTCCTGGTTTCTTCTGCAGGCACTCATCATTCTACACATTCCAATCTCTAGCCTCATTGAAAAAGTCATCTCTGAGTTTCCAACCCTCCACCTCTGTGTCTGGCCATCTCTCCACCAGAAGTGCTGTTCTACCCATTAAATTCCTGGTCCATGACCTCTACAGCTTATTCTTTTCCACTGCACTCAGCCATTTGCAGGACCACCCCCTTTCCCTCCCACCGAATTAATTGAAGGTAGAGCACAAGTCTGTTGAGTCCTTTCTGTCGCTAAGAATTACTACCAAGCCTCAAGTAAAGCAAGCTAGCACTTTTTAAAAATTTTTCTATATACTTTGTTCACATTCCAAATGATTTTCCCTTTCCCGGTTCCCCCCTCCCCCTACGTCCCATAAGCCCTCTTCCTTCCGCCCATTCCCCAATCAGCTACCTCCCACTACTCTCTCCTGGTAATCCCCTACACTGCTGCATCAAGCTTTTCCAGGACCAGGGCCCTCTCCTTCCTTCTTCTTGGGAATGATTTGATATGTGAGTTGTGTCTTGGGTATTCAGAGCTTCTGGGCTAATATCCACATATCAGTGACTGCATTCCATGTGTGTTCTTTTGTCAATGAGTAACCTCACTTAGGATGGTATTTTCCAGTTCCAACCATTTGCTTAAGAATTTCACGAATTCATTGTTTTAATTGCTGAGTAGAATTCCATTGTATAAATATGCCACATTTTCTGTATCCATTCCTCCATAGAGGGACATCTGGGTTTTTTCCAGCTTCTGGTTATTATAAATAGGGATGCTATTAACATAGTGGGGCATGTGTCCTTATTGCATGCCAGGAAATCCTCTAGGTATATGCCCAGGAGTGGTATAACAGAGTCCTTTGGAAGTGTCATGCCCAGTTTTCTGAGGAACCGCCAGACTGATTTCCAGAGTGGTTGTACCAACTTGCATTCCCACCAGCAGTGGAAGAGTTCCTCTTTCTCCACATCCTCGCCAATACCTGCTGTCTACTGAGTTTTTAACCTTAGCCATTCTGACTGGTGTGAGGTGAAATCTCAGGGTTGTTTTGATTTGCATTTCCCTAATGACTAATGGTGTTGAACATTCCTTAAGGTGCTTCTCAGCCATCTAAATTCCTGTTTTAACAGCAGCTCACTTTTGCTTCTTTTCTTTTCCTCATGACTCATTTGCATTGCCTTTGTTCTTTGTGATAGAAAGAAATCTTTCTAAGGCCTGGAAGGAACTTATTGTGTGCCCTGTCTTGAAAGCACCATTAAGACTACCTAAATTTCAATTTGGGCACATAAACTTCCTCTGTTTGTTAGCAAGCTTTAGTTTATGTTCATGTCTATTTTATGTTTAGTCTTTATCTATATGTCTGTGGCTCTCTGAAAAGTTCCTGCGATTTAGAATGTTCTACACACTGGAAATGAGTATACAAACTCTTCCTTGCCCCATGTGTTTAATTTGTAACAAAAGTTCCCTATCTTGATTTTTTGCATCTTAACACTCATCATGTTTATGTATTTTTGCTCACAGATTTATATAAACTGTACTATTATGTAAAATATGTAGCTACATTTAGTGCATAATATTCTAATAAATAAAATATGTAAATTTATATATCATTTTGGATGCATGAGGTCTGTTTCTGCTCCCTGACTTCTGCTCAGAGTCTAAGAAATGGCTCCTCCTTTATCATTACATTCACAAAGCTCCTCTAGCTGGATTAGATTGGCAACTGTCAATAGTAACTCAAAGTTTATGTAGCATCTTAGAATTTGTTCTGCTGTGGGAGAAGGGAATCTATGATCCAAATAGTTCTAATTTTAATTCCTAAATATGCTATTATCTGTTAATACTATTGGACAATTGCAGTTATATTTGTCAATTTGTGGAATGAAGTACTGAGATGTTTGAAAACTCGCGACCCTCCTGCGTGATTGAAATATCTGTACAGAAAACCTTGTAGCCCCCTCATATTAACAAATGTGACAAAGCAACTGTAGTGCTTAATATTGATCTTCAGTTTGACTGGATGCAGACTCACCTAGGAGACAAAAACCTTTAAGTTGGTAGTAGTGGGAATGCCTGCCATACTGTCCCGTGGGCTGGGAGTTAGACTGACAGAGTAGAAGGGAGTGAGCCAGGTGAGTGCCAGCATGCAACACTCTCTGCTTCTGATTGCAGATCTAGTGTGACCAGCCTGCCCAAACTCCTGCCACATGACACCTCTGACATGACTCACTGCACCTTTGAATTCTGGTCCAAAATAAGCACTTCCTTTCCTTTCTTTCTTTCTTTCTTTCTTTCTTTCTTTCTTTCTTTCTTTCTTTCTTTCTTTCTTTCTTTTTTTTAGAACTGAAAAATTAGCTGAGAACCTCAAAGATTATTTTTATATCACATACTTTTTATCACTTATATAAATCTTATTAAAACAAAAATAAGGTATTTAAAAGGATAATTTATTTCTGGCTTTGTTGAAAAAATGATGAATTCACGACTTGTCAATGCAAAACCTATTTTAAAACGTTTTTTTCCTAAAACAAAAATAAATTATTAAATTAGTTGTCTTGACTTACATTTTTGTACTTTTCTGTGGCAAAATTTTCTTGTCAGTCCTTTATCATATTGTATTTTATCCAGTCTCTAGGAAATTCTTCTTACACACCTGAAATATTGAAGCAAGTGCATTCTCACTAAACTTCTGAAATGGTATCCATGCCTAGAGAACTTCCTAGAACCCACTGTAAGATCTGATAATATTAAGAAGCCTGAAACTGCTAAAATGTGAAGAAATTAAAACTTAATGTGAAAAAATATACAGAGAACAGAAAGGGAAACCAATTTTGTGCACAAAGTAAACAGTCCATCAAGAAGAAATAAATACAGGTCTTTGCAGACTTAACATCAGAAGTTTGAACTGTAACAAGCAAAATTCGACAGAACTCGTAATTACTTAAAACCTAGCATCATTAGACATTAGGATCTTAGAAAGTATTAAAGAAATAGTTATGTGCATTGTTTAATAATATAATTATTAAGGCTGCATTACTAAGTACACAGAGATATATGCAAGGTAAAACCAAGGCACACATTTATATAGAAAAAATGAAATGTTTGAAAATATTTATGTATTTCAAGCTAGTATGAAATCAACAATTTTCTATAACCATGCATGTTACTGCAATTGAGCAACATGAATTAATACATATAAGTATTGATGGTATACTAAGGAAATAGCAACAAATTTATTATACAGTGTCTTAATTAGTTTATTACTGTAAAGAGGCACATGACCAAGATAACTCTTATAAAGGAAAACATTTAATTGGTGCTGGTTTACAGTTCCATTATCATCATGGTGGGAATCATGGTAACATGCAGGCAGACATGGTGCTGGAGAAAAAGTTGAAAGTTCTATATCATGGTGTACAGGCAGTAAAAAAGGACTGCATGCCACACTGTGCATATCTTGAACATTTATGAGACTTCAGAACCCACCTTCTCAGTGACATGTTGATTCAAACAAGGCCATACCTACTTCAACACAGCCATACCTTATAACGAGGCAAGCATTCAAACACGTGAGTCTATGGAGGCCATACATATTCAAGCCACCAGATACAGACAAGTCCACACATATGATGTTTAGACTTTATAATGGATGAAATTGATATATATTCAGTAAAACATATTTAGAATTTGAAATTTTGAAAGTGTGCCTAACAGAACACAATATGTTTCATGATACTTAAGGTGGGCTATTGCAGAAATGATATTTCCAGGTGAACACACAATCATGAAGGCAAGAAAACCTGATTTACTGCAGCTCACTAAGTTGTGAGCAGGATGTGTTATAAAACAGACTTAATGTTAGAAGACTTCAATGAATGTTAAGAGTTCTGACTATGTTTACACTGGACCAGGCTGAACAAAATCTAGATATTCTGTAGCTTAGGTCAAAGCATTTTTGACATTATATTTTGTTTAACTTCTACAGACTTTTCAGAATAATAATAATAAGTTGAGAAGTTTCTTTATCAGCAACTTCTGAAACCTATTTCTTGATTACAATGCTTTAATGTTATATGCTAAATGCTGTATGAGAGATACAAAAACATTCCCCATATTTAGAATTTTCTCAATAATTGTAAAAACATACTGTTTACATAATTTTAGTCAAACATGACTTAAATAGTGATGATAAGTGACTACATTAGCCATATCAAACCGGATTAGGTTGAAGTTGAGGCGACTAAAAGGTAAAAGAAATAACAGATGAAATTATGAATGTTGGAGCAGGGGCCAGACGGATGGCTCAAAAGTTAAAAGTGTGCTTTCTCCTTAGATCCCCAGAGCACCACATATGATTCTCATACAAACATTCACGTACATATTCACAACTCAGACACATAAATGAAAATAAATTATTTTTTTTTAAAGGAAGGCAATTTTCCATTCATTCACATTGCTATCTAAACATCTTTCCTGTCTCTCTTCAAACCTGATCCTGAACCTCCCCCATGCCCCTCCCCATCTCATCTCCCACCCAGTTCCCTCCCTCTATCTGCCTCTTATGACTCTTTCATTCCCCCTTCTAAGTGAGATTCAAGTATTCTTGCTTGTGCTTTCCTTCTTGTTTAACTTCTTTGGGTCTGAGGAGTATAACAAGGGTATCCTGTACTTTATGGCTATTATCCACTTACAATCGAGTACATACTATGCATGTCCTTTTAGGACTGGGCTACCTCACTCAGGATATTTTCAATATCCATCCATTTGCATGCAAAATTCAGGATTTCCTTGTTTTTAATAGCTGAATACTATCCCACTGTATAGATGTACCACATTTTCTTTACCTGTTCTTTAGTTGAGGGACATCTGGGTTGTTTCCAGTTTCTGGCTATTAACAAATAAAGCTGCTATGAATATAGTTGAGCAAGTGTCTTTGTGGAATGGTGGAGCATCATTTGGGCATATTCCCAGGAGTGGTTTTCACTGGGTCTTGAGGTAGAATTATCCAGTTTTCTGAGAAACCATCTAATTGATTTCCAAAGTCGCACTCCCACTAGCAAGGGTGGGGTGTTCTCCTGATCCACACCTTCCACAGCTTGTGCTATCTCTTGAGTTTTTGATCTTAGCCAATCTGATCAGTGTATGTGGAACATCAGAGTTCTTTTGATTTGCATTCCCTGATGACTAAAGACTTTGAATATTTCTTTTATTTATTTAATTAATTTTTTACACTCCATATTTTATTTCCCCTCCTGTCCACCCTCTGACCATTCCATATCCCATACCTCCTCCCCACCTGCTGTCTCCCTGTGGATGCCCCCAGCCCCCAACCCACCTGACCTCTAAATTCCCTGCGGCCTCCAGTCCTTTTAGGATTAGGTACATTATTTCTGAATGAATACAGACCCAGCAGTCCTCTGCTGTATGTGTGTTGTGGGCCTCATATCATCTGGTATATGCTGCCTGTTTGGTGGTCCAGTATTTGAGAGATCTCAGGGCTCCAGGTTAATTGAGACCTGGGAGGTGAGAGACTCTCAGGACTCAAAGGTACAGAAGTTAGATGAAATGTCTGATAGTAGGGAGAGGGAACTAATAGAGCCCACCTCCAGCAGGAAGGCAGGGCTTCAAATGAGGTAGAGGGAGGCCATCCCACAGTCACAACTCTGACCCATAATTATACCTCTCTGAAAGAATTACAGGGATGGAAATGAAGAAGAGCCTAAGGAAAGAAGGTCCAGCAACAGGCCCAGAGTGGAGTCCAGCTCAAGGGATGGTCCCAAGGCCTGACACTACTACTGAGGCTATGGAGTGCTCATATAAAGGGACTTAGCGTGAGCATAGGACACTATGGAAGACCCAACAAACAGCTGAGTCAGATGCATATATTTGCACCCAACCAATGGACAAAAGCACTGACCCCTGTTGTTGAATTAGGGAAGACTGAAAGAAGCTGAAGAGAAGGGCAATCCTGTAGGAGGACCAGCAGTCTCAATTAATCTGGACTTGGAACATTTCTTAAAGTGTTTCCTAGCTATTTGAGATTCCTCTATTGAGAATTCTCTTTTAGCTTTGTACCCCAGGTTTTAGTTGAGTTATTGGTGTCTAACTTCTTCAGTTGATTATACACATTGGATATTAGCCCTCTGTTAGATGCAGGGGTGGATGAATGGAAATGTGCCACTGACTGGGATAAGAAGGTAGGAGACATCTCAGGATGCACCAGAGACCTTGAATAAGGGTGTTGCTACCCAAGAATCAATGGGAGTTACCTTAGCTGTGACTCACAGCTTTGCAGATAAGGAACCTGAAGAGACCACCTCAGCCAGCCTGGAACCCCAGTGGAGAAATAGGGACACCAACCCACCGACAAAACTTTTGTCACAATTTATCTTGTCTACAAGAACTGCAAAGGCAAGGAGATGAAGCATAGACTGTAGGAATGGCCAACTGGCTAAATTAAGACCTATCCCTTGGGCAAGTATCAACTCCTAGCACTATTAATGATGCTCTGTTATATTTGCAGATAGGAGTCTAGCATGGCTGTCCTCTGAAAGGATCCACCCAGCAGCTGGCTGAGACGGATGCAGGTACGCACAGCCAAACAATGGATGGAGCTTAGGGACTCTTATGAAAGAGTTGGAGGAGGAGGCCCTGCAGGGGATGCGAGCTTTAGAGGAACACCAACAGAATCACCTAACCTGGACCCTTGGGACTCTCAGAGATGGAACCACCAACCAAAGATGGGATGAACATAGGCCTCCCCGCAGTTGGTCTTCATGTGGGTCCTCCTGAACAACTGGAGCGGAGGCTATTCCAAAAGATGTTGCCTGTTTATGGGATATGTTCTTTTAGCTGAGTTGCATTGTCTGGTCTCAGTGGGAGAGAATGCACATAGCCTCCCAATCTTGGCATGCCAGGAAGGGGGGATAATTGTGGGGAGGTTACCTGCTCAGAAGAAAAGGGTGGAGGGGGTGGAGAAAAATATTGTGTGACTGGGAAGAAGGCAATGAACAGGATGTAAAATGAGTAAGAAAAAATATTAGATAAATAAATAAATAAATAAATAAATAGATTAAGTTTAAATACACAAATAAAGAAGGCAAGATTACAGTGGTAGTGTGCTTGCTTATATTTATGTGATCCTTGTTTAACAAATTAGGAAACAAATATGAAAACCAAATATGAACAAAATCAGAAATGATTTCCCTAAGATAATGAAATAAAACTCTGGCAAGACTGCAAATATAACAACAAGAAAAAGAAGATACAGGTATTGATAAAAATAAAAAGAGCAAGATTAGATAGAAATTTTTTCAAGAAGAAAGATATGTAAAATTTTATATTAAATTTTAAAAGCTATTTTATTGAAAGAAAAACTAAATACTTGAAATGTAAAAATTATCTTTTTTATTGAATATTTTTTTACCTACATTTCAAATGTTATCCCCTTTCCCGGTTTCCCACCCAGAAACCCGCTATCCCATTGTGCCTCATCCTGCTTCAATAAGGGTGTTCCCCCAAGCACCCACCCAGTCCAGCCTCCCTGCCCTGGAATTCCCCTACACTAGGGCATCAAGCATTCACAGGACCAAGGGTCTCTTCTCCCACTGATACCCAACAAGGCCATCCTCTGCTACCCAGCTGGAGCCATGTATACTTATTAGCTGGTAGTTTAGTCCCTGGGAGCTCTAGGTGGTCTGGTTGTTTTATATTGTTGTTCTTCCTATGGGGTTGCAAACCCCTTCAGCTCCTTCAGTTTTCTCTGACTCCTCTATTCGGCAGCTCAGTCCAAAGGTTGGCTACTAGCATCTGCCCCTGTATTTGTCAGGCTCTGGAAGAGCCTCTTGGGAGACAGCTATATCAGGCTCTTGTCAGCATGCACTTCTTGACATCCACAATAGTGTCTGTGCTTGGTGACTGTATATGGAATACATCCCTAAATGGGTCAGTCTCTGGATGACTTGTCCTTCAGTCTCTGCTCCACACTTTATCTCCACATTTGCTCACTTGAGCATTTTGTTTCCCCTTCTAAGAAGGACCCACTCTTTGGTCTTTGTACTTCTTGAGCTTCATGTGGTCTGTGAATTGTATCTTGGGTATTCTGAGCTTTTGGACTAATATCCACTTATCAGTGAGTGCATTCCATGTGTGTTCTTTTGTGACTGGGTTGTCTCAACTCAGGATAATTATTTCTAGTTTCATCCATTTGCCTGCAAGTTTCATGAAGTCATTGTTTTTAATGGCTGAGTAGTATTCCATTCCTCTGCTGAGTGACACCTGGGTTCTTTCCAAATTAAGGCAATTATAAATAAGGTTGCTATGAACATAATGGAGCATGTGTCCTTGTGTTATAGGCCAGGTAGTGGTATAGCTGGATCCTCAGGTAGTACTATGTCCAAATTTCTGAGGAATCCCCAGACTGACTTCCAGAGTGGTTGTACCAGCTTGCAATTCCACAAACAATGAAGGGGTGTTCCTCTTTCTCCTCCTCCTCACTAGCATCTGCTGTCACCTGAATTTTTGATCTTAGTCATTCTGACTGATGTGAAGTGAAATCTCAGGGTTGTTTTGATTTGCATTTCCCTGATGAATAAGGATGTTGAACATTTCTTTAGATGCTTTTAATCCATTTGATATTCTTCAGTTGAAAATTCTCTCTTTAACTCTGTCCCCATTTTAATAGGGTTATTTGATTCTCTGGAGTCTAACATCTTGAATTCTTTGTAGAGGGCTATTGAATATTAGCCCTCTATGGGATGTAGGATTTGTAAAGATCTTTTCTCAATCTGTTGGTTGCTGTTTTGTCCTATTGACAGTGTCCTTTGTCTTATAGAAGCTTTGCAATTTTATAAGGTCCCATTTGTCTATTGTTGATCTTAAAATATAAGCCATTGGTGTTCTGTTCAGGAACTTTTCTGCTATTCCAATGTATTTGAGGCTCTTCCACACTTTCTCTTCTATTAGTTTTGGTGTATCTGGTTTTATGTGGAAGTCCTTGATCTGCTTGGATTTGAGCTTTGAACAAGGTGATAAAAATGGATCGATTTGCCTTCTTCTACATGCTGACTGCCAGCTGACCAAGTACCATTTCTTAAACATGCTGTCTTTTTTTCCACTGGATGGTTTTATCTCCTCTTTCAAAGATCAAGTGACCATAGGTGTGTGGGTTCATTTTTGGGTCTTCAAATCTATTTCATTGATTTCCCTGCCTGTCTCTACCAATACCGTATAGTATTTATCACTATTGCTCTGTAATCCAGCTTGAGATCATAGATGGTAATTCCCCCATAAATTCTTTTATTGTTGAGAATTGTTTTCACTATTTTGGGTTTTTTGTTATTACAAATCAATTTGCAAATTGCTCTTTCTAACTCTATGAAGAATTGAGTTGGAATTTTAATGGGGATTGCATTGAATCTGTAGATTGCTTTTGGCAAGATGATCATTTTTACTATATCAATCCTGCCAACTCATGAGCATGCAAGATCTTTCCATCATGTGTTTTTTTTCTTTGAGTTTATTTATATAGTGGATTATGTTGATGGACTTCCATAAATTGAACCATCCCAGAATCCCTGGGATGAAGCCTACTTGATCATAATGAATGACTGTTTTGATGTGTTCTTGGATTCAGTTTGTGAGAATTTTATTGAGTATTTTTGCATAGATATTCATAGGGGAAATTGGTCTGAAGTTCTCTTTCTTTGTTGGGTCTCTGTGTGGTTTAGGTATAAACCACAATAATAATTGTAGCTTCATAGAACAAATTGGGTAGTGTTCCTTCTGTTTCTATTTTGTGGAATAGTTTGAAGATTATTGGTATTAGGTCTTCTTTGAAAGTCTGATAGAATTCTGCATTAACTAAAGCCATCTGATTCTGGGCTTTCTTGTTTGTCTGTTTGTTTTTTGGAGACTTTTAAGGACTGCTTCTATTTCTTAAGGGGTTATAGGATTGTTTAGATGGTTTATCTGGAAGAACAGTCAGTGTTCTTTTTTTTATTTTTTTATTTAATTTTTATTTTCTATATTCTATGTTTACATTCCAAAGGCTTTCCCTTTTCCCAGTCCCCCCCCCCCACCATATTCCCCATAATTCCTCTCCCCACCCCCAGCTATTCCCCAATCACTCCCCCCCCAATGATTTCTCTGTTCTGGGTCTACAATAATGGATCCAATCTTTACAGGCCCAGGGTCCTCTCCTTTCTTCTTCTTGGGAGTCATTTGACTTGCTAATTGTGCCTTGAGTATTTAGGGCTTCTGGGCTCATTAATATCCACTTATCAGTGATTGCATTTCATGTGTATTCTTTTGTGATTGGGTTAGCTCACTTAGGATAATATTTTCCAGATCTAACCATTTACCTACAAATTGTATGAGTTCATTATTTTTAATTGCTGAGTAGTACTCCATTGTATAAATATACCACATTTTCTGTATCCATTCCTCTTTTGAGGGATATCTGGGCTCCTTCCAATTTCTGGCTATTATAAACAAGGCTGCTATAAACATAGTGGAGCATGTGTCTTTATTGTTTGCAGGGGAATCCTCTGGGTATATGCCCAGGAGTGGTATGCCAGGGTCCTCTGGAAGAGACATGCCCAATTTTCTGAGGAACCGCCACAATGATTTCCAGAGCGGTTTTACCATTTTGCAATCCCACCAACAGTGGAGGAGTGTTCCTCTTTCTCCACATCCTCGCCAGCACCTGTTGTCTCTTGAGTTTTTAATCTTAGCCATTCTGACTGGTGTGAGGTGGAATCTCAGGGTTGTTTTGATTTGCATTTCCCTTATGACTAATGATGTTGAACATCTCTTAAGGTGTTTCTCGGCCATCCGCATTTCTTCTGGTGAAAATTCTTTGTTTATCTACAAACCCAGCCCTACAAAGGATAATAGGGGAAAAATACCAGTCAGTGTTCTTAACCACATCTGATCCTAATTTAAATTTGGTACCTGGTATTTAAGTTTGGCACACCCTCTATAGAAAATTGTCCATTTCATTCAGATTTTCCAGTGTTTGTAATGATATGTAGAAGATTTCTCAATATGCTTCATTTCATTTTCTATAGCAATGTGTCAACATTTTGGAACTTGAAAATTTTGAGTTTTCTTATTGTTAAGTTTTAAACATTTTTGTATCTTTTGACTTGTTTTTATCAAGTATTTTATTGGAGCAATGAAAATTTAACTAACATAACAACTATATCATGTCCATAATAGCTATAATCGAATAAAACTATAAAGAATAGTTATTGATGCATAACTGATTTTCAAAGTGTTTTGAATTGAGCTTGAATTTATTTTGAAATCATATTTGTTCATACTTTAGGGTTCATTTATTTTCTTAGTTCTGCTCTTTTATACTTTCTTAGTTTCAGGCTTAATAAAGTTGATTTCCCTTATGATAATAAAATATCTTGCAGAGCAGCAGACTTTTCTTCAATCACTTTGTAAACTCTTGGCCAACATTCTGAATAGTGAAAATAGAAACACATTATCATACCTGAGACAATCAGTTTAATCAGGACTGGGTCAGAGATGGCTGCACTAGTCTAGCCTGAGTACTGTGCACTATGCAATATTTTTTTAGTAGTACTAAAATATTCTATTTCAAGCAGTGGGAAATTTTTTCAAAAATCTAATAACTTTGACAGAATGGGAGAAGAGAGTGAGTAGTCCAGAACAACAAAGCTACCAACATGAATAAGCCTGGAAAACCATCCCTTGAATAATTATAGAATGATAATTGAGGGTTGTGGGTCTAAAACTCATACCTTCATTACCTCCTACTATCTTCAAATCCACACGCTAATCTACAGCTGAATCATGCACTGGTTCTTGCAGTTTCTCAGCACACCCTCGATGGGACAAATGGACAGAAGAGCAAACGTGCTTTCTTTAAGCGCTCCATCAGGATGCTTGCCACCTTCAACAGCACTGTTCTCTCAGTAGCTCAGTTTAAGAAACACGGTCATGAGTTCCAGTGTTTCTGCTTTCCACTGGGAAAAGAAACCCAAAGCATTACAAAAGACAGGAAATGTACCCAGTTCTGTTTGTTTGTATTCCTAGGGTATTTTAGAACTCTAGAATTTTTTAGAATTCTAGAATTTAAGTATTTTAGAACTCTAGAATAGGTCTCAACTTTCCAAGTACCATGAATCAAGAACTGTAATGCTGGGTGTTAGCATTTTATATAAGCTATAGAGAAATATCACAAACCAAGTGATTTATTTAATAAAGAAAAGAAGTCTTCATAGTTTGTGGTTCTGTGGGGCCTAGAAGTCCAGGAGCATAGTAGATGTTTCTTATGAGTGTCATGATCAGGCCAAAGGTGAAGGATCCAGCATATTCAAAACAAACAAACAAACAAACAAACAAACACTAGACGCAAACTTGCCTTATATTAATTTCGTTCTTTGGGTAATAAATCTAGTCTGTGAAGTTGATAGGGAAATCTTTTTTAAAGGTTTAGTTAATAATAAAAATAGAAACAAAAGCCTGTTTTAAATGCTTATTTTTTTTATTCTATTAGTTTTCTATAAAAGGTTATCTTAAAGGGTAGCATAATCTTTGAGAAAAACAGAAAGAAATATACTATTTCACAAGTCCAGAGGCCAAAATATTATTCACAACTGACTCCCATCGACAGCTCTGTTAAAGAATGTACCCCACACCTTTCTCTCAGCTACCAGCAACATTTCTTGGCTGGCTTCATCTTCGGACACCATCACCTCCATCTATCCGTATCCGTAGTCACTCTCTCTCACATTCTCATCTTGTGTCTCATAAGAATAGCAATTGTGAGATATATAGTTTATTCTAATTCAGTATCATAGTTCAGTATTCCTTTTTCCTAAATAAAGTAACATTCTCTTCAACAAGGTCCTATGTGTATGTGGACAGGTGTAACTACTTTTGATTTCTTTTCAAAGCATGGTCTCTCTCTCTCTCTCTCTCTCTCTCTCTCTCTCTCTTTCTCCATCCATCCATCAAACTGTGTACTGTTGAGTTTGAGTTGCCCTTCAAGGGCTGTGCATTCTGGTATTTTTTAAGTAAATTTATCTCTGACTCTTTCTCTGTCTTATCTCAGTCTCTCCCTGTCTCTGTTTCACCTCTGTGTCTCCTTCTCTCTGTCTCTATCACTCTTTGTTTCTCTGCCTCTCTCTCTGTCTTTCTCTGTCTCTCTGTCTCTGTCTGTCTGTCTGTGTGTTGTGCATAGTCTGATGTGTGAGCATGTTTATGTATGTGAGTATAAATGTGCATGTCATAGCCCTAAAGTAGAGATTAGAAGACAACCCATTAGGCAATAATCTTCATATTTCAACTTGATTGGGAAAAAGTCATCTGTTGACTGCTAAATATGTAAATATGCCAGACTATCTGGCTCATAACTTCCCGAGGAGTCTCTTATCTCTACCTTCCATTTCTGCAGGAGTGTTGGAATTACAGAGAAATGCTATGCAATAACCACATCCATTATCCAAAAATAGGTCCATGTGCTTGTGTGGCAAATATTTTACCTACTGATCCATCTTTCCAGCTGGATGTTAATCCTTTAAAGAGTGATCATGCAAGTTCAAAACACTCCAAAGGGACTAGATTATCTCAGAGCTGCTCCTGACTAAGAATGTCAGATCCTTTCAGAAGCATAAAATATACACGTCATATATATTTTCACAAAAAGCAATGTAACCCTTATAAGGGGGCAGATGGGAAATCCGTAGACTAGCCCAGTGTTGTACTTCTGTGTTCCATTGTCCAAATTGAATTTCCATCTGTTCTTTTTGTCCTTAGCACTTGACTGTAGATTTTAATGGAATAAACAGATAAAAATAAACCTAAGAAACTCAATGGATAATTTATAAGAATTAAAACATAATTACTAGAGGTCAGCACATCTAAGGAGTACCTAACTAAAGGCATCACACTCTTGTGCCTTTCATAGTTGGAGCAGCCATCATGAGGTCTTATCCTAACTCCAGTAATATAGGACTTACTTATAGACCCTGTCCTTTCCCCCAGGAAGACCCTTTAATACAGTACTTGTTCACAGCTGCTCTGCTAAGCAAAATTACATGACTCTCTTGCTCATGTCTTAATGTCATACTGAGTAAGGGGATTTGGGGTAGACATATCCCTCCAACATATGATTGAATATTTTATGACATTTTGCACAGTCAGAAAGACTTTTCTTGCTTAGTAAATGCTTTCTATGTAACACAGATGTGTTTCTCAATGCCTGGGAATTTCCTCTTGTGAAAATATGTTGAGTCAACTGATTTTTTTTTAAAAAAAGAATAATTATCGCCTGAGTTTAGCTCCGCTGAAAGAGCATGCAAAAGTTGTAATCAAGTGCTTTGGAAAAGTGTCTGAATGGTCTCCTGAAGTTTTTCAAATGAGGATGAAATGAAGGACTATAGCCCCAGGCTGAACAGAGACTTTGATTTGGAAAAGAATAGCTATGTCCAGAAAGATTTAAAGAATGGATGTATGCCAGTGCACATACCATCTCTAATCCTCAGAATTTGAAAACTTCATTTTTTGTATTCAAACTTTTACTGGTCCTTATTTGTGAGATGCTTATCACAGGAAGATGCCTAGTGCAGGAAAGTCAGGAAGTGGGTGACTGTGTGACAAGAAGATAAATGTGTCTTTGTGCATTTCCTGTTTGCAAGGGGATTACAAATAAAGCTGCCATAGACATTTTTCTTCTAAAGTGGCTGCTTTTTGCATGCTTAGCCGCAATAGATGGATTTCTACTTGCTCAGCAAACCTCACTTATGGCCAATCATTTATTGTTGGCCAGCTTAGTAGATGAGAACTAGTATCTCATTGTTATTTAATGTGAATTTCCCAAAGAACGGAAGACACTCGGCACTTCTCCGTGGGCTTATTTGCTCGTGTGTGCTCAAATCTCTTGCTCATATTTTAGGGCACTTTTTTCATTATGAAATTTTCATGGTTTGTTTTCTTACTGATAACTATTTATTAAACTTATGTTTTGCTGATATAGCCTATTACTACATGGCTTGACTTTACATTTTCTTGTTTTTAATTAGATATATTCTTTATTAACATTTCAAATGTTGTACCCTTTCCTGGTTCCCCCCACCTAAAATCCCATAACCCATCTCCCCTCTCTCGTTTCCCAATCAACTCTCTCTCTTCCTGTCCTGGTATTCCCCTATACTGCAGCATATCCATTCCTCTCCTCCCTCTGATGTCTAAGAAGGCCATCTTCTGCTGCCGATGCATCTGGAGCCATGGGTAACTCCATGTGTACACTTTGGTTGATGTTTTTGTCCCAGAGAGCTCTGGGAGTACTGGGTGGCTCATATTGTTTTTCCTCCTGTGGTGCTGCCAACCCCTTCAGCTTCTTGGATCCTTTCTCTAGCTCCTCCATAGGGGACCCTGTGCTCAGTTCAATAGCTGGCTGAGAATGTCCCCCTCTGTATTTGTCATGCACTAGCAGAGCCTACACAGCTCCGGTCAACAAGCGCTTGTGGCATCTATAATAGTGTCTGGGTTTTGTAACTGTATATGTGATGGATCCCTAATTGGGGTAGTCTCTGCATGGTTTTTCCCTCAGACTCTGCTCCACACTTTGTCTCTGTATCTCCTTCTGTGGGTATTTTGTTCCCCCTTCTAAGAAGGACCAGAGTATCCATAGTTAATTCTTCCTCCTTGGGCATCATTTGGTATATGAAATGTGTCTTGAGTATTCCAAGCTTCTGGGCTAATATTCACTTACCAGTGAGTGCATACATACCATGTGTGTTCTTTTGTGATTGGGTTACCTCACTCAGAATGATATTTTCCAGTCCCACCAATTTGCCTATGAATTTCATGAATTCATTGTTTTTAGTAACTGAGTAATACATTTTCTGTATCCATCCCTCCGTTAAGAGACATCTGGGTTCTTTCCAGCTATTTATAAATAGGACTACTATGAACATAGTGGAGTATGTACCCTTATTACATGCTGGAGAATCCTCTGGGTATATGCCCAGGAGTGGTATAACAGGGTCCTCCAGTAGTATTATGCCCAGTTTTCTAAGGAACCACCAAACTGATTTCCAAAGTGGTTGACATACAGGTAATACATAGTTTGGACATAGCAGTGAACTTGCTGTGCCCTACTTTCCCTTTATCTAAGTAAGTGTCATGATATATTCCTTTCACCCTAAGCTTTGGAAATTTCAGACAAAGTTGAGATTATCTATAGAGTACATTATATCAACACCTTTAGCCACACCCTTCACAATTAGTCCTAATGTCTGAATGTCCCTAGTGGCTCATTAGTTTATTAACTGCAAATACTACAATGGCTAGAATATGCAACGTTCCCCTTAGCCTCACGTATTGAACACTTGGTACCCAGCAATGAATGTTAAGGAAGGCTAAGGAACATTTACAGGCTGCACTTGAGGGTTTATAACTTAACCCCACCTCCCTCCCTCCCTCTCTCTCTCTCTCTCTCTCTCTCTCTCTCTCTCTCTCTCTCTCTCTCTCTCTCTCTCTGTTTTCTTTCTCTTTTTTCTATGTGTGAATAAATTCCATCAACCAGTTTCCTGCTCTTGCAGCCTACTACCAGGCTTTCCCCTCCAAGATGAACTCTACCCTCTGGAATCATAATCCAAAATAAACGTATTCTTTCTTAAATTACATTTCCTGTGGTGTTTATTCAGCAACAGAAAAGTAACTAATATAGGTACCCTGGCTTTCATGATCAATGTTTCCATCCTTAAGTTGTACACTAACTCTAAGGCTTGGTCAACTCAAAGTCCTCTTTCCTTCCTTCTCTCCTTGCTCTTCTCTCTCCCATTTTCTCTCTCCCTCTCCTGCTTCCATCCTTCCCCCCGCCATGTCTTCCCTCTTCTGCCTTTCCTTATCCCTCTCTCTCTCCCTCCCTCCCTCTATCTCTCTGTATATGGCTTGGAGATGGGGCTAACTATGAGACTAATAGAAACAGAGGGTTTCAAGGACGTCTATCAAGCTCTTTTGTCTTTTCAACTCTTTATTCATAGCTTAGGACTCTTATCATATGGAAAATTTTGATATTAAATTCTTTCTTTTTCTAGGGGATATTTCACCTGTGCTCCAAACAATGTTTTTTTTAGAGAATTAAGACAAAGACTAAACTAACTGAGTACAATGCCACAGGTCCTCAAATACCCTCAAACCTTTCCTTTTGTTTTACCCTTTTAGTATTGACAAATAGAACCTTCATACATTCACCTATTTAATGTAGATATCAGAGCATGTTTCTTGAAGTGGGTGCCTCCTACCGCCCACACCATTACAACATATCGTACCCTGCTTGCTATCCTTTTTTTTCTTTTTCCATGTCTCACAGCATTTCCTCCTCTCTTACGCATTCTCTGACAACATTTAGTCCACTTCTTATAATTGCCATCATTTACTGCAGGTTTGTCCTTTCTGTGTTCTGTCACTCACACCTCAAACAACTTGTAGCTCAAAGTCCAAAGGCTATGGTATTTTATACACTTATGCCCATTTATGGTATACATATGGTCAAGACTATTATCACTTTAGTGAAGGCTCCAAGTGCTAATGAAATATGTGGATTCTGCTTCAGTTGTATACAGTCAATGATGCTAATTGCTGAGTCATTTTCTCTACTAATAGATTTCTGTGTATGCAGTTGTTATTCCATCTGTATTAATTTCTTGAGAATTTATCACATGCATACAATGTATTTTGATCATTTCATCCTAAAATTCTCTCTGTAACTTTTCCCAGATCCACTCCCCACTCCTGCCAAACTCCCAACTTCCCCTCTCTCATCAATCCAATGAGCCCTGTCCATATGTTCACAGACTCATGTCCGTGGGGCCATCCCCTTGAGTATGGTTGGCTCACCAGAAACTACATACTTAAAGAGAACCGACCACCCTTCCTCCAGAAGTAGTCATCTGTCAATAGCTCATCAGCTAGGGGTGAGGCTCAAGACTCTCTGCTTTACGCATTGAGCCTTTGATGTCTTGCTCTTGCTTAGATTTTCTACAAGCAACCACGGCTGCTGTGAACCCATAATAATATCATGTGCAGAAAACATTATTTGGCTTCAGTTCTCTCCAACTTACCACCCTTTGACCCCACCTCTCCTAAAGTGACCTTTGAGTCTTGTGAGGAGGGGTTTGATATAGTTGTCTCATCTGTGGATGAACACCCCACAAGCAGTTCTCTATACATTGACCAGTTGTGCGTTTCTGTATTAATTTCCCTCTACTGCACAAAACGTGTCTCTGATAAAAATCTGAGAGCTGCACTAATCAATGTTATATAGATGAAACATCCAGACAATAGTCTAATGTTATTTAGCAAGATGATATGAGTAGATTAAATCTGTGGCTTGTGCACTCTGGAACCATAAACTCTTGTCCATATTTATTGTGCTAGGCATGCATTTTGCTCTGAGGAGTGGTCCTCATATACAGTCAGAATGAGTTGATTACCTGCCTAAAACATTTGTGCATGTCCACAGGCAAACCTTGTCCTGCAGGATATCATATGCCTCCAATGTTTACAGACAGAAAAATCTGTTGATGACTTTTCTCCTACAGCAGCCCACACAGCATAAAATCTTGATAGTGGTGAAGTTCCCTAGTCAGTACCAACTTTATTTCTCTGTATCCTACGAACAGAATATGTGGTGTCTTTAATACTAGAATTAAATCCTCAAGTTCTTTTGGTTTGCAACCAAGATCAGTAGCAATGACCTGCAATACTTTGTAGGTTTCTGGAACCTCCAAACCAACAGCTTCAGGTAAGGTATGGTACACCTGGCAGTGAGCTTTTTATTTGGCAAGTGATATATCTGGGAGAAATATTATACTCTGTGTAAAGTAGCCATTCAATCAAACATACATACACACATATGTATTTATAAATACATATCTAAATATATGTATTTCTAGATATACATTTATATATTATATATCTTTTTTATACATGTTTTATACACAAACTACATACATTCATACAAATGTATTTGTATTTTGAGAAATGGCCACCAGGGGGCAGGAAGAACCAACTTATAAAGTTAGTTCTTATAAAGTTCATGTCTTTTATGAGGATGTTTTATCATACAACTTGTTATTCTGTCTTCAGCTATATTTTCTGATTATAAATAATCATTAAAAATATTTCCAAGGTTCAGGTGAAGTAGCTCTTGTGTTGTTAACAACTTTTACTCTACATTTGTTGAATTTTTCCCTCTATCACGTATAAATAATAAAGAATAAAATGTGTCCTCTAAAATGGTGTTTATTAAATACATATGCGAAATTAACCTAACGGCATCCAAATATTCCATAATTATCGTAGACATTATTGCACCATTTACCCTTGTTAAGTTGCTTGTATAGACCAGAATATGCTGTTTATGGAATGGATAATTGAGCAGCTGTAAGTTCGTGTGTGTTTGCATTATGTCTAGGTATGTGTATTTATTTGTCTCCACCTGCCATGAAAACCTTCCAAAAGTTTTCAGTGTGTTAACATAAACTACCTCATCAAAATCAGAGGTTTCAATAGGTTCTTATTAAGTATGCTTGTACATTTTTCAGGTATTTACATCTGTAGCATTCGCTACTGCTAGATTACTCCCTAAGGAATCTGAAATGACCATTTAAAAAGAAGGCATCACTAGAGCAAACTACACTTTTATGAAATGATAGGAATCATTTAAAGATAGGACAATATTTCTGTAGATTTATGAACTGAAAGTGTAAGCGTGGCTATGAGTAACATAAACTTATCAGAGAGAGTACTAATATTTGACATCTGAAAATGCATCCTCTTGCAAATGGATACTTCCATGTTAATAATCATAAAGTCAAAAGCTACAAAAACATTGTTTGACCATTAATGGCTTAACTTTGCCAGCTTTACAAAATACAAAGGAATAAAGAGAACTGGAGAAGATGTAGAGTTTTCCACTTCCACGGAGTGTCTGCCATGAGCAGGTGCAAAACTCAAACAGATGAACAGATATCTAATATGGCAACATTAGACAAAATAAAAAAAAATTGTGGGTTGAGTTTGCTGATGCCAGTAGCAATGTAAAATTTGTTGAATTCTGCCAAATTATTTATAAAGTAAAGGGCACAAAATTCTAACACTATAATATGGTAAATCCTCAGTTTTTGTAATCATTTTAATAATGCTAATATTTTCAAAATAGCTATTAACTTTGCTTTTCTGGTTCCTTCTAGCTATTTCAGCTTGTGATTTTAGGATTATTGCCAACTGAATAAGACCTAAAATCACCTCGGAGACAGTTTGGTAGGCATTCCTTTGAGGGATTATCTTGTGGGAAGACCCTTGTTTTTTGTTTGTTTGTTTTAGTGGGTTTTACAATTATGATTACATTTCTCTCCTCCTTTTCCACCCTTAAAATCTGCCTATATACTCTTTGCTCTCTTTAAAGCTCATGGCCTCCCTTATTATTAGTTGTTATTACAGTCAATATTCTTCCAGGGATGTTTAACCTTTAGTCCAGATTTTTTAATTCCATAAGACATACCCTAGAAAATTATGTTCATATTCTCTCTCCTCTCTTACTAACGTGGCAATCTCCTTGAAGTAGCACGCATCATTGCAAGGTTGCAAGCCACGTAATATATTCAAACCGATATTTTTGCAGTATACTATGAACGAGCATCAATCTAAATATCTGATGTCCAGGAAATAAACCTGCATCCCAACCTGTTTGCAGGAAGGACTGCGCACTGGATTTGGGCTTTAGGCAAGTTGCTAGGAGACAGAACTCCTAGGATCATTGGATTTAGAAGAGAGGAAAAGCACAACCAAACTTGGTGGCTTAGGTCCTCCGAAAGATGGACTATGCTATCAGCCAATCAGAGCACCAAGTCACCTCTCCATCAGCCAATTAGAGTGCTATTATTTCAGCCAATCATGACATTACCCTGAGGGCTCTGGCACTTTCAGTAAGGGTTGGCGGCTGAGCCTCTGCGCGAAGGGGAGCCATGGAAAAAATCCCTACAGTGGGTTTGGGCACCTGGAAGGTGAGGAGGCTCCTCGGTGTGGGTCGGGCTCAGGGTCCTGGAGCCTGATGAACACTTGCTCAAGAACTGTCAGGGTCGCGGGACTTCTTTTGCCTAGGGTGATTCCTTCCCGACCCGGGCTCTGATTAAGGTTTTGCCTCTAGACCGATTAGAGATCGAACTCTCTCCTGTGATCCTAAAACACCTGCTCCCTGCGAGGTTGAAAAGCTCTTAGGCTAACTTTATATAAAGAAACGTGATCTTGTCCTAGCCTTGTGTGAACTAATCACGGACCCCTAGCCGCCGAAAAATCATTTGTGCCAAGTGGCACTTATCTTTGCACAGCAAAACCGAGTGTGTATGAAATGGCCACAAGAAAGCGTGCTACTTTGCATGCTAAAATAAACCAAATAAAAATAATTAAGTAATTGCACCGATGAAAGTGTAATTTCTACTTCTGGAGTCCACTCAGTTACAGTAGAGATGTTTGTTAGTAGTTACACTGCTTGCTCAGGAGATTTTGTATGCAGGGCAAAAGACTCAGTAGATTTTGTATGCAGGGCAAAAATGTGCGTGTGTGTGTGTGTGTGTGTGTGTGTGTGTGTGTGTGTGTAAATTTAAAAATTCTGTTTAGAAGAGGGTTTTCAAATAAATGTTGCTCCAGATTTTTTTGTAAAATGGGTGGGAATTTTTTTTTCAATTTGGTGATTTGGATGTTCTTGCGTGCCACATACTGAAAAGCTGAGATGGAAGAAACATCAATAAAATAACAAATAAATAAAAATGGGGGAAAATCACCCTCCCAACACAATGAAAGCATTTAATTTCATCTCTTGAAGACACACGCATATGACTTTCAAAATATGGGGGAGGCAATGGAAAACCATAGCAGATGTGACATTGACTGGTGATTAAATGATGTAGCTGTGCTAGATACGTGTGTGGCTTTGATGTAATAGCCAAGTCTACCCTAGGGCAAAGCAAGGAAGAGACCAAATGCAAGGCTAGCTTGGGCTATGCTTCTCACATTTAATGGAAATGTCTGTGTATCTTATTAAGTGTTTCCTGTGTATGCCATGCCGAACAGGTATTGGATGAGTCCCTTGATTGTGAATAGGTACTTGTTCTATGCTTACGGTTGATTCACACACCCCTGAGTGTTAGATATCAGAGTGCTTCATGTCCCAGCTATAATTATTCAGGAAGTACAACAGCTCAGCCCTCTGCAAACCCTGAAAGACACCCTTTCCCCCGAGTGAGTAGAGGCCAGAAGAGAATATTAATCACATTCATTCCCTACCTTTAGGTTTGGCTGACGGCCATGCTACCTTAATGATTTGAGTATTTATGTATTGCTTGGCTATACTCTCCCAGGTGACAAGGGAGAAGCAGTGTCGGGTTCCCCTGAGGGCAGAAAATTTCCTCCTGTTTGGTTATATTACAGGCCTCTCCGGGAGAAGTGACTGATGCGGTTAAGGTGGCTATCAACCTGGGCTACCGGCACTTTGATTGCGCTTACTTATACCACAATGAGAGCGAGGTTGGACTGGGAATCAAGGAGAAGATCCGAGAGGGCGTGGTGACGAGAGACGAGCTGTTTGTCGTCAGTAAGGTACAGCTTCTCGGCCTCGGCGGCGGGCACAGCTGCTGGCAGAGCTGGCATCATCTGGCCTAGAGGATCTTCTCAGTTTCCTAATGGGAGCTGGTACTTTTGGTTTGCAGTTGACTCTTCTCTAACGTCCTGAACGTGTGAGCTTACACGATGGCCACGCGGAGACACACCACCAATCCACCGTACACTCATGAACACAAATCTTGGTGGAGTGATGACACCTTTGTGTCTGTAGTGACCAGCATAAAGCCCAAGCCCCTGTGAACTCTGCCTACACAGACAGGCCTTAACTTGGAATCACCTGCTAGGGATGGTTAAAGAGCTTATTCCAAACTCCACACTAAGAAATTGACCTTCAGGGATAGCTTTACAAGCAGGAAGCAAGTCAGTCAGCCATGCAGTGTGCTTGACACAGCAGGCGCGGGAGTCTCTGGGAAGCAGAGGGAGGCTGGAGGAATGGACAAGGGTCAGGGCCCCAAAGTCCTGGCATGTAAGATGCTGGCACATTCCCTTGAAACGGTGGGGGTTGAGAATAAAAACTGTTTCTAAGTCAGGCAGTTTCTTTTGCACGCAAAGAGCATGGTGGTGTCTGACAGGAGCACGCACTTAACAACAGTGTCACTAACAGCACAGGTGGGGGGGGCGGCTCCCGAGTGAGGGAGGGGTGAAGAAGAGGAGGAGGACACGAAGAGAGGAAGGAAGGCAGCCCTGCAGGAAGCACAGTCAAACGAAGACTTAAAGCCACTTTTTTTCCAAGTGTGGGGGCACATGCCTTTAATCCTAGAACTCCCTCAGGGAGCAGAGGCAGGAGGGTCTCTGCGAGTTCAAGACCAGCCTGTTTATAGCCAGGTCCAGGATAGCCAGAGCTACGTAGTGATACCCTACCCCCCCTCCAAAAAAACAAAAACAAAACAAAGAAAATGCTACTTTTTAAATAAAACCATGTTGATGCAGGTGGTTAATAGCAGATAGTAGTCTGGTGCTTGAGTTCTCACTCGGGAGCACCTTAGCCCAGGGTCTGGGTCCTCATCTCAGCATGTTACAAATGCGGATTTGAATTTGATGAACACATGAAGCGTGTGAGCGCTGTCATCCATAATTCCCCATTTCAGGGCTCTTTCTAGTGTAGACTTAGCTTCTGTCTTTGTGATCTACTTTTATTGCCAATCCTTGTGTAAGCTAGAACAGAGGGGGGCAGGTGGAGAGGGCTTGGGGCATGCTTGCTAAAGAGGGAGATTTTCTTCTGACTCTTCAGGCAGAGGGATGAGGAACTAGGGAAGTTTTGCATAGTCACAGTGCATACACCTTCCCTGTGGGTGATAGTCAGCAGTGAAAGTGTGCCGGTCGTTGTGGGGATTTGGAAGAATCATTGAAATATAATTAAAATTCAGGAAGTTATGTATTTATTCCCAATGGGAAATTATTATTAGTAATATGATGTGTTTATATCTAATTTGGGTTTCTCCCCCCTCTTCTCTCTCTCTCTTTCTCTCTCTCTCTCTCTCTCTCTCTCTCTCTCTCTCTCTCTCTCTCTGGAATGTGTGTGTCAGTGTCTGTGTCAGTGTGTGCATAATACATGATATGAGTGTGATGCATGTTCAGATGTACATGCCTGTGTTGCCTGTGTTCATATGAGGAAGCCAGAGGAGGGTGCCAGTGACTCCTCTAACACAACACCCCCCATCCAGTTCCCTTGAGACAAGGTCTTATTGATCCATAGCTACAAAGAGAGAGACTGTCAGCCCAAATGATGGCCAAATTAACAAAGGCAAGCTTTTTCATAATTCTTTTACATGGGTTGTCCCTAAATATTGGGTTCAAGAGATCAACATGAACCATGGGGAAGATGTGGGTTTTTACAGTTCAGGAGGTGGGAGGTTCCAAACGGGGAATTTGGCAGGCAAATAGGTGTGTTTAAAGAAGCCAGACATAACAAGTCCAAGTCGGTCATAACAACCTCCCAAACAAAGACAGGGTTGCAAGGTGGACATATCCACTTTCTGAAACACGGGCATGCTTGCAAGGTGATCATAGCAGCCTCCTGAAGCAGACCCACTGCTGCCGTTTCCTGAAACAGACAGTGCAGAACCATTTGTAGTGAAGAAACAGATGAAATCATAAACAGAAATGAACCTAGTTTGTCTTTACTGCAAGATGGCTTTCCAGCCCAAGATGGAGACCAGCTGGTTTATCAGTCTCTCACTGAACCTTCAGGTAGCCTCTGTGCCTGTGTCCCCTCCTCAGTTCTAGGTCACAGAAAACAAATCTTTTTAACCAGAGTGCTGAGGTTTAGAGCTCTGGTTCTCATTTTTATTAATATACTGTAGCTGCTGTTCCTTTTCATGTCTTGATCTACTAACCTATTAATTTTCATTTATAATTGCTTGGATGGAGCCTCCAGGTTAGCTTCTGTGACCATTAGTAAAAATGTAGCAAGGGAAATAATGAGGTAAAAACAATTATGTATTTTTCTATTTATTTTTCTGGGGGGAAATGTCTCCGTACATATAAGATGCTAAATACAGCACAATCCAGACCCACCTTGCTTAGCCTGAATGGTTATATAATATGTGCAGTAAAAAGAAGCTTGAACAGTCTATGAGTTGAAACAACGATCTCCTCTACATAGGACTCTCTCCCTGGATTTCTCTTTCTTGCTGTCAGTGGATCCAAATCACCCCGCATCCCCCCCAATGCCTTCCTGTGCTGGGCCTGAGTAGGGGAGGCTCCCTGCTATGAAAACCCCAATCATCCATCCTTCAGAACCAGCCGTGTTGTTGTCAGGTGCAGGTTTGTGGGACAGACCGAACAATGGGTGTCTGATGTGTTAGTCTTAGACTGTGGCCTTGGAACAATAGTCTCGCCTCTCTTCTGCAGCTGTGGTGCACCAGCCACAAGAAGTCTTTGGTGAAGCCAGCATGCATCAATACCCTGGCGGCCTTAAACTTGGATTACCTGGACCTCTACCTCATACACTGGCCCATGGGTTTCAAGGTACTGCCCCGTTTGTAGCTAGATTCCTGCAAAGACCTAGGCAAATACCAGCATGGGAGAGGGCTTGGAAGCCACACAGTTTTGTTAGAGGAAACGTACCTATAAAACATACTTGAAATTTGGAATGATCTGGAATTATTAAATGTATATTTTCTGATACTTGTCCTATGACCTATTAGCAATGTGTAAATGGCCAAAAAAGAGGTGTCAACCCTTGTCACTGCTTAGGACCTATCAGGGTGACTTTCTCTAACCTCTCTCCCCTAAATTTGTGTTCTCGATGGGTTATCATTCAACTTGATAGGAAGTCTTAGAAAGAAGAGCAAAGAGCCTAATAACATTGTTGGGATAAAGTTGATCATATTAGGAAATGAAAGATGTCCATTGTTCCCTGTTTTTAAAATTCCAAATCAGGCAAGCATTCAAGCTTTTCTCAAGTGTCATGAGATTTTGCTGCCCTTACCCTTCCTTTGTTCTTGGTCTTAAGGTGACCACTGAGGCCTGGAGGAAGGTAGTGGTACAACCTTGCAGTAGGACATAGTGACAGGGTTAAGGCTAAGATGCAGACTCACTGGCTCAGACTGGACATCTCCAATGTCTCCCTATGTCGTCTTGTGATGGAGGATGCCACAAACCACAATAAGCTCCTTTTCTTCTGGTTCTCACAGCCTGGGGAAAAAGATATCCCTTTGGATCGCAGTGGCAAGGTCATACCCAGTCACACCAGTTTCCTGAACACTTGGGAGGTAAGTGGAACCACGCCCATGGAACACTTCACCCCTGCTCACAGGGACCCAAATGAAAGCTGCGTAAGACCTGGAGCTTCTGTGTTAAAACACCCCAGGAACGGCTTCAAATATGTGGCTTGCCGTACCTGGTGGTTAAATGTTGATGGTCAGTAGGGTGAGACCTATGGTGTTCCCATCAGCTGTAGTACTGACTAACATTGTAGTCCTGACCTAGTTTCTGGAAGTTCCCTTTTAACATACTGTTGGCACTATTTCCGAGCTCAGATTGGGAAGATGGCCAAGTGTCAAGTCCGTGTCCAGGGTCCGGAAGAAAAATGCTGAGCACTCGTAGTGAAGTGAGCAAGAAAAATCAGAACGGTGGGGGCTGCAAAGTAGTAGCAGGGCACTTCAGGACACTGAGCTCCAGCACCCTGGCTGTCCAGCTTCAGGAACAGAACGCCGGCACGTTTGAACAAGGTCAAGTATAAGCCAGCAAAGCTTAGAGAAGCTTCCATTGAGAAGATGTGACATGGAACCATTCCTGCGAGAATAATGGGTAAAACTCTAGGAACATTCCAGTGCCTCAGACAAGAGGGAAGGTGCAGACAGGGAGAAGTCTCTGGGCTGGGCAATGATTACCTCTCTTCCTGTAAAGCTGCAATATATGCGATACATGGGAGCTAGTCAGAAAGAAACCGAACGGAGTGTTTCTGAGGGCTCCAGCCCTTGCTGTCACCCTGGGCTTCTGCTCATCAAAGATCTAGAGTTTCAACCCAAGGCTCTGGATGGTGCATTACTGGGTGATTATTGAAGAACCTTAATTCACCACTTGCTGTCCTCATGATCACTGGACACATATTTCTGGCTCCATACTGCCATGAAAGCTCGTGGCTCTGAAGCCGAGGCTTGAGGGCTCCTTGTCAGAGGTCAACCCAGGTCGGATCCTTTGCCCTCCAGGGACATACACATTTCTTAAGATGTGTGATGTGAGAGTGGGAAGTGAGAGCCCCAATCCATCACCAAGCTCAAGATGAAGATCTAGGAGTCCAGAAAAGTCAGCCAATGGAGACAGCCATGGAAAGGAGCACACACACACACACACACACACACACACACACACACACCTCCATGGACAACAGCAGACCATATGAGAGCACAGGAGTACGAACAGACAAAATATGCTGACACTTGCTGAAATCCAGCCCTGCCTAAGTGCTTTGTGTGAATTCTATCACAGACCTTTAAGACAGCCCCAGTAGAGATAATATAGTCCACATGGCTTTATAACTTCAAGTAAAATGCGTTTAAAGTATTGAGACGCCATGGCAAGTCACAAATGGGTGTGGTTTTTCTGGGAACTAGAGGATTTGCATGCTCAGCACACGTCTTTCTCTTTCAGGCCATGGAGGACCTGGTGATTGAGGGTCTGGTAAAGAATATCGGGGTGTCCAACTTTAACCATGAACAGCTTCAGAGACTTTTGGAGAAGCCTGGTTTGAGAATCAGGCCAATAACTAACCAGGTGAGTTGGTAGATGGTCAGATGTCTTCTTCAGGGTTATTTTTTCCTTCGTGTGGAGGTGGATGAGACATGTCACATGCATTTACCTGTAGTAGCTGTTAGAATTGTAATGGGGTAGCAGGTGGAAATGACTGGCCTCGTGGGCAAGTGTCTTTCTTTATATGCATGTGGTTAGGTGATGCCAGGGGTGGATAGGGTATGACAGATCTCTATTCTTGGCATGGTTTTGGAGGCAGTGTTCAGAAGAGCAGGATCCTCAAAGACCCTCCACCCTTATTAGAGGAAAGCAGCTCTTCTGTTTCACTCACATAGCCATGAGAACTCCAAGCATAAGACTTGGAAGAGATAACAATGCAATCACCCAAGAAGGTAGGGTGCAGAAATGAATTTTCCCCTTCCATGCACCCTTCACATTCTGCTACAACACATACAGTACCCAAAACCTCACACAGTTTCTATGTTTGCTGGCCATAATTTGTCACCAAGTGCCTTAGTTTAGGTTTTACTGCTATGAACAGATACCATGACCAAGGCAACTCTTATAAGGTCAACATTTAATTGGGGCTGGCTTCAGAGGATCAGAGGTTCAGTCCATAATCATCAAGGCAGGAACATGGCAGCATCCAGGCAGGCATGGTGCAGGAGGAGCTGAGAGTTCTACATCTTCATCTGAGGGCTGCTAGTGGAAGACTGCTTCCAGGCAGCTAGGATGAGGGTATTATAGCCCACACCCACAGTGACACACCTACTCCAACAAGGCCTCACCTTCTAATCCTGCCACTCCCTGGCATATACAAACCATCACACCAAGATTCACGTGTAATGAGAATCTCGTCCGAATTTGGTTTTAGGTGTGTCCCAAAACTGAGAACAGCCTAGCCTTCTGAAGTTCTTTCAATAAATATTTGTTAAATGGAGAAAATTAGAGAATTTCAAGTGCAAACGAGATCAACAAACCCTCAAACAAGACGTCCCTGGAAGCTGATCTTGCTGGCAAAGGCACCGCTCATAATTCTCTCCAGTTTTCTCTAACTGAGCATCAAGTAAAAGTCTGTTTATAATCTGGAACTGTGCATGAGAAAATGGAGAAGGCAGACATGTTGCCCTCAAGGCTTGTGTTTGAAACTCAAATGCTGGTGACAAAAGATAGCCAGTACACAAACTAAATGCGCAAGGTGCTGGTTAATGTAAATATCACAGTGGAGACTTGAAGGGCATGGGAAGAGGAGCTGAACTCAGACTGCTGAGGCTTGTTCCTGCGATGAAGAAAGCCACTCTGAGCAGGTGATGTTGGAATGTCTGCGTAACAGAGGAGTCTGAGAGTCTGAGGACTCAGAGCCACTTACACCATCTAGCATCGTGGAAATGGCAGAGACCAACTTAGCCATCTGTAGGTAGAGACACCCAGGGCTTAAGAAGAGCCTTTGTACCTAGTTATTAATGGTGAGGATGTCAAATAAGTTTTCTCTTCAGCGCTTTCCTAGAGTGCTATTTGTTTGAAATATTTTGGTACACTGTGGTTCTGTTTGTAGATCGAATGCCACCCATATCTTAATCAAAAGAACCTGATTGATTTTTGCCATAGAAGAAATGTGTCTGTGACTGCTTACCGTCCCCTTGGTGGCTCAAGGTAAGGACATGTCAGAGACTGTGCTAATCTGGATGCTAACAGACCTTTGAGTGTGGAAGGAGCTTCACGAAGGAGGTATAGAGGGATAGAAAAGGGCCACCCACACCTCTGAGGCCCCAGGGCGATTGTTGGGAACTATGACTCACACTGGAGAGTTATCTTAATCTTGTTTCCCTGTGAGGGTAACCAGCTTTGACTGGAAAGACCCAGCCTGAAGTGAACCCTTAGCTGATCTGCCTGGTCAGATCAGTCAACTACTAACCTGTAACTTCAAGTTGAAACATCACGAAACTCAGTCTGTAGATACTGCTAAAGTGGCATATCTTCATTCCCTGAACCTGAGTTTTGTACCATTCTCCTACTGAGCCACCTCAGCCAGAACTGTGTAAACCATCCATTTCTCATACCCTGAGTCCAATCCGACACAAAGATCAAGAACATGTTGTGCTAGTAGAACCCAGAGTCTGTCCTCTGGTCTGTGTTGCCAACCTCTCTACCTTAATGGAGTGCAGATCCTTTAAGGGTCTCAGCCCCATAACTCCCATTGGATACATCTGTTCCTATGTGTAGCTCGGCAGCTAGCTGCAGAGATCTCCTTGACCATGAGTATGTCAATCTCCAGCCTGAGCCTGCATGGTGGAGCTAAGCCAGCTCAGCTCCACTCCCCTCTGGTCACTCTTTCCCCATCCCTGCAAATCTTCGGCACATCAATCACATGAGACCACTCCTGGTTACTCAGATAGAATATTCTTTCTAGTCTCAGCAACCACATATACTTTTTTTTTTACTAAAACTCTTGTTGTTTTCTTCCATTGAGTCTGCCTACTCTTGTTTGTAATGTCATGTTCAGGTCTCCACGGTACCCTCCAGGAAGGTTCCACGAGTCCTTTTTGTACTTGGTGCACTGCTCATGTCATAGCATCTCTTTCTCTACATAATACACCAGGGAGCTTTGCACTGTCTGTCACTGAAGTTACTTAACATACAGAAACCGCATCTTCTCAGTCTGTTCTGAGCCTCAGTTCCAGGAAACCATTAGGAAGCCAGGGAAGGCTGGACTTGCTTCAATCTTTTGCCTCTGTGTATTGAATGGGAAATAGAGTATGCATGGTTGAACATGATAGCAGCTGAAGAGCTCCTAGAAGTCTGGGGTAGATTTTACAGCTGAGCCTCGGGGTAGAAGGGTCTCTGGTAGAGTAAGTGAGGGCTGTATGGCAAGATAATACTGCTCGGTCTGGTTCTTTCTCGACACATTGAGTGCTGTGACTAGGTCCATACTTGAAATCTGTTAGCTGCTTAAAAAGAGACGTTTTGCTGGGTTCAATCCCTACTGCTGTGTAAACAGGTATGGTAGTGCACACCAGTAAATGAAGCCTTTTGGAGAGGAGGCAGAAAGATCAGAAGTGCAAAGTCATTCTCAGGCTACATAGCAAGCTCAAAGCCAGAAATGACGCTCTGTCTAAAATACAATAAAACTGTTAAATTTGGTCACTAGGACCCTTGCCTTGATAGATTTTTGATGGATACTACCTATTATAGTCTTAAAAATCTCTTGTACTGACAGTTGTTACTATAAGAAAATAGTAAATCTTACCCAGGTCAATTGATAACCACCAGTAATCTCAGGAGAGACAGAGGCACTGGGACTGAGTTTGAAGTCACCCAGGACAACTAAGTGAGTTACTTCAAAAACATCAAAAATAATAAGTAAAAGAAGTAAATTAAAATCTAGTAAAATTTTCATTTTAGAGAAAAGTAATTTTTTCAGCAAGTGTGTTGCTCTACCTCCTGACATGGCACACTCTGCTCTGTCTGTCTAGAAATGGCGTTCACTTGATGGATGATATAGTCATTCGAAAGATTGCAAAGAAGCATGGAAAGTCTCCTGCTCAGGTATGTGGCAAGGACTGTCATGTGCTAAGATCACACTTCTCCATGACCTTTCCCTGAGCCTGATGTGTTAATTTACCAGAACTTCCCAATTTGGAGACATAATTAGCTGGTTCCGTGTTCACATCCAGTCAAGCCATATATACCGCCTGCCTCAAATGTCAGCATCAAGATAGACTCCAGTGGCACTTCCTCTGCTCCACCAAATGCATGAATGACCAGTGATTAAAGTCAGCCTTGTCCAAATGTCCTGGTCACCTGGGGAATTGGACACATGTTGAGGGATTCTAGTTAATGGGGTGGGTGAGTCCTCTGATCTTCTTGGGCTGATGGCCTTCCTTACAGATAGATTGACAAAGCATGTTAGTTTGATCCCTAAAGGACTTTGCAATGAAAGAGACTTTTTAGCTCTTACCATACAGTGAAACTGAAATATTGTACTGCCTTAGCTTTGAGTCCACTTGTTTTATTGCTACATGAAATTTTCTTTCTTACAGATTTTGATCCGATTTCAGATCCAAAGGAACTTGATAGTGATTCCCAAATCTGTCACCCCAAGTCGGATTAGAGAGAATATCCAGGTAGGCATTTCCTGATTAGCAATATTCAGATCCTAAATTAGTGAGGGCTGCCTAACTTCCCTAATGAACATACAACCTTTATGGCAGAGGTATTCCTCTGTAAACTGTGCTGCTGGTCAGCCTTTCACATAGATTCCAGATAGGTCCTTACTATTCCATGTCCTCTCCCCACCTACTTCCTAGGAGTGGATGTCACTGTGCCACACTGACCCTCTACAGAAGCTATATATACCCAGCGTGTGCTTGGGAGGAAGGAATACAGGGTTGGTGAACATATCGGCAGTCTGAACCATATGGGGTATGCCCACTGATCACTCTAGGACAGTAGTTCTCGGTGTTATGTTCGTCACTTTTGCCTAGTGACATTTAAAAGTTAGTGAATGCACTGGACTTCTTACTTAGCTAGAACATGTACAAAATATGAAGACAGTCTTTTAAAACTCAACCAAGAATCACAGCAGAAATGGGGCCTGATACCAGGGACAGAGAATAGTGTCTGTGTATGAGAGGCTTGAGAGGGTGCCAGTAAGATCTGGAAGAGCAGCAGGTTGTCTTCAGAAGCTTAACCAGAAGAAAAATATCAAAGAGAGTAGACTCTGAACTTGTCCTCTGAGTAGGCCAGAGGTTTTCAATACAAGCCCCAGGTTTGTGTTCTCTGTGGCAGTTCAGAGTACCTGTTCAGTATGGCCGCATCACAGTGACACCAGCCTTGATTTTAGTATCTATTCTAGTACTGTTTACTTCTCCCCCTTGATCTAAATGACTCTGAGGCTGAGGCTGGTTTGGCAAGTCTGAAGACTGGCATCTTCCTAGCTTCTACCACTTGGAGCATGACAAAGCGACTGGGTATTCTTTGGTACTCTCTCCTAGGATATAGACCCTCAGCCACAGTGGGCCGTGGTGACTGAGATACTGTTGCTATTGGAGACATTGATCATAGTCCTCAAGCGTGTCAAAGGAGCAAAGGACAGGAGAGTTAAGAATTCTACTTGAAGTGAAGTTCCTCAAAGAGTTCTTGTATGATGTTGCTGCTGCTAGAGTCAGTACCAGCTACCTTCCTAGTTGATGGGGTGGGAGGAACATATAGATCAGTAGAAAAAAAAACTTTGCCTTGTTAACTCTACCCCTGTGTTCCAACAGCCCCATAAGAGAAAAACAATATATGGTTCATCTTTCCAAGGTTTCTTGAGGCTAAGCCAGTGTCAGTCAAGGGATGAGAATCATGCATTGTGGGAGGTTTGCTTATGCTTCAGGGGAAGTCCTAGTTGTCTAATGAAGAACTTCTTTCATGGAGTTTACTCTGAATTCCCTATGATCACCTACCTGATTTTGCTTCTAGGTATTTGATTTTGAATTAACTGAAAAAGATATGGAAGAACTCCTGAGCCTAGACAGGAACCTCCGGTTGGCCACATTCCCCACGTAAGTCCGACTCCTTCTCTTCCTTTAAAGAGGAAGCACTAGCAGGAGGACTGGTTCCTGAATGGTTATTTACTCTTATAGTTCAATCTTAATTAAACCGTATTGTGACTCTTTCCTGTCTAAGGCAGGGCCAGTGAATAAAGACAATAACATTTGTATACTAGAGGGGCACAACTCTTCCACATAAAAAGTTTTCTTTAAAAATGCCTGCTCTTTTGTTTCTCTCCTTAATTTGTGATTCTATTTTCCAGAACTGAAAATCACAAGGACTACCCTTTCCACATAGAGTACTGAAGACAGCTTCACTCGCTGTCATTTTTGCTCAGCGGAAACAGATCACCAAGCTCAGCAGCACCGATCCACCTCTGCAGAGGCTGTGTGGTCCCTGTGTGGCTGTAGTACCAGACACAGACACAGCCAAGAATGACAACAGAGTTGGAACAAGGAAAATCCTGCTAGAACAGGACCAGTTCAGAGAAAAATAAAGACCTAGGGATGATAAAGGGAAGTACGACAGGGGCCGTGGCTGCTTCCAAGTTGTTAGGGATAGCCAAACACAAAAAATACTGTAATTTATGTCAGTCAGTTCTAGTCTTTATGGCTTCCATGTTCAGAAGTAAGATTTGGATTGCTCACGAATTAAAATTGCCTTCATATTTTAAGAAAACCTGCTTGACAGAAGTGTTTGAATAACATGTAAGATTTGAGAAGGTATTACAAATAACATTCATGTTGGCTTCAGTAACCCCCAGCCTGAGGCCAGCTATGTACTCTGCCCTCCCAGAATTTTCTAGATGATTTTAAAGCAAAATCTTCCTGTACTTAAGAGAAGAAAAGGCTATCAAGCTGAGGGCCCAGCTCAGACAAAATGTGTTTTTATTTTTCCTACTTAAAAACTTTTTTTTTTTGGCATGTGTTGGTGGAGACTGTGTGTGCATTTTCACATATGTATGCAGGTGAACATGTGTGTGCATGCCAATGGAGGCTCATTTCTAAAAAGAAGGAATCTCTTTGTCTGGGTCCCAGGAAGAGATTGGCTGCAGAAAGTCATTTGCTTCCGATGCAAGAACCTCACGTGAAACTTGTTGGGGCAGTGTGAGTGGGACGGGAGTTGGATGTCCTGGTAGGCTGTCTACAAAGGCACTGAAAATCTATCACCTGCATTTTATTGAGCAGACCCTGACTCCTCCTCAGCCCCACTACAATGAACGTTTATTGTTTTCAAATTCATAACTCCTTATCATTAATTAATTTTGTGACCATATGAAATTTAGTTAGCTCTTAAACTTTGAATTTTTCTTAAAAAATGGCATCGTTCACCTAAAGCACTGGATGTAATCATTAGCAAATAAAAGCCTCTGTGTGGGTGGATGTGAGTATACCTAGAAGTTACATATTGGTGAATCTCCGAGAATCTAATCACGACATATCTAACCATAATATTTTGCATAGCTCTGGTTACTTACACAGAAAACACTGCCAAGTTGGAAAGGTTTTCCTAATCATAATTCACAGTGGGTGAATTGTTACTTCCTACTCTACTGCTGTGCGAATGAGGATGGAATGCCACAAGATGGATGGTCCAGAGCTTGTTCCTGTCTGTATTATGAGAATATAAAGTATCCCTGTTCTTCCCTAGCCAACTGTTGGTTGGGTTAAAGAAAAGGTAGAAGCCCCAGGCCTCCATGTAAAGACACTGACAATCCCTTGAGAACATACTTCCAAACTAACTGTATTTTAGCAATACATACAATAATACATAAATATTAAAATCAGGCCACAGCCATGTCTACCCCATGAAGATCTAAATATCCCCTTCGTTGCTAAGGAAGCATGTGGTGTCTTTTACTGGGTTGCCTTGTCCAGCCTTGATATGAGGGTATGTACCTAGTCTTATTCTAACATGTTTGGATGTTAGAATCCAAATTTGGATGACATCCCTGGCAAGCCTGCTCTTTTCTGAATGGAAATGGAGGGTCGGTGGATCTGGGGGTGAGGCGAGCTGGCAGAGGGAGTAGAAAGTATATAGAGAAGAAAAACTGCAGTGGTGGTGTGACATATAATAAAATAATAAGTAAATAATAAAAAAATATCTCCAGGAATGTTTTGCTTGTTGTTGGAACCTCATGAACTCTGTAGGCTGATTCACCTCTCACCCCACTCTGACAACCCTTGTAAACTAAATTGCATTCTGTAAACCTTAGAACTTCTATACCTAAAATGCTTAATGTAGCTCTGGGTTTATTGTTCATCCTCTTCAATCTTTCTTACTACATGGTACACCTTTTCCATCCTTGAGCTGAAAAAAACAGATTAATAAATACCTGCTAACTTTCATCCTCAAAGGAAGAAAACACTACCCATTCTCATGGAAGAACTGTTCATAAAGTGACTGTTATTTTCTACCATTCCCTAAATACAGGCAATAGTCAAATTAATTTGGGGTCATCATGAGTCATAGGAAGACAAAGCATTAAAACAATACAGTGTCCTTGATAGCTGCTGAAGAATGTGTCTTTTATTTGTTTTTAGAATGGTGTGATATTTTTTTTCTTAGCTGAGGTGTAGCTCCAGGAAGTTCTCAATTGTTACAGAGGAGAAGAGCAAGTCCGTAGATGGCAGCAGCTGAGCAGTGTCCCACCCATAGGCCTTCCGGGAGACATCCTCACGTTAGTATTCATCCGAAAATGGAAAATTAGGGTGGCCCTCAAAACTGCAAGAACAAAGAATGTATACATAAAGCAGTGGGTCATTCTGTATCCACAAGGAATGATTTCTATGAAGCTGATTAGATGATTTTAGTGTGAAAATATAAAATTTTCTTTTGCTAAGGCATACAATCTTCTTTTCTTACTTCCAAAAACATCACTTTCTACTTGGAAGGAAAACAATAGATAAATGATTCAGATCATTATTATCTTCTTTTTCCTGGTACTCAACATATAGAAAGGGGCTGGAGAGATGGCTAATAGTAAGAGCTCTGACTGCTCTTCCTAAGGTCCTGAGTTCAAGTCCCTGCAACTACATGGTGGCTCACAACCATCTGTAAGGAGATCTGATGCCCTTTTCTAGTTTGTCTGAAGACATCTACAATGTCTTCAGATATAACAAATAAATAAATCTTTTAAAAAACATAAAGAAAATAAAATTCAAATATTTAAACATATATCTATCAAAAGAAAGCAAAACAAAGAGAATCTGGAGAGATGTCTCAGTCTTTGAAAGCACTGACTACTCTTCCAGAGGACCCAGGGGCTATTCACAATACCTACATGGTGGCTCATAACCATCTGTAACTTCAGCTCCAGGTAATGGGATACTATGTCCTCTTCTGGCCTATATGTCATCTGGAATGCATGTGGTGCACAGACATACATGTGGGCAAAACCCATATAATTAAAAAAATTAAATAATAATTCAAAAATAATTTATTTTTTAAATAAAGAGATAGTCAATCCTTTATATTAAAAATCATCAAGGAAAACAAGCATTGTTTTAAGCAAGAAACCAAATACTAATTGAGAAATGGTGAGAGCGCTCAGTTGGGTAAGGCTCTACCTAACAATTGATGATCTGAGTTTGATTCCTGGGAACTATATATTAGAAGGAGAGAAGTTTCTGTGGCAAGTAGTCATCTGACCTTCATGACGTGCCCACACACATACATATACACATATATACAAATAATAAGTGTAACAAATTAAAAATATTTGGGGAGATATAGTTACTGATATTTAAATTCAGTTGTTTAAAGCTGTATTTGTCTTTATGATGTCTTAAGTTGTCATTGAGTCTAACGACTGTAAAAAGAGCATTAAAGAATCTGGCTCATTACAGTTTAGAATTTTTATGGGGATCCTAAATGTGTGAATGAGTTCTCTGACTCTTCTGCCTATTCTTGGTGGTTCTTTTCTTTCTGTTGGGTTGCCCTGTCCTGCCTCAATGTGATACTTAATCCTTTTTTGATATATATTTTTTATTTTCTATATTTTTTGTTTACATTCCAAAGGCTTTCCCCTTTCCCAGTTCCCCCCTCACCATATGTCCCATAAGTCCTATTCCCTCAGCCCATTCCCCAACCACCACCACCCCCATTTCTCTGTTCTGATACTCTCTTACAAAACTGGATCCTGTCTTTTTATCTTATCATCTTCTATTTTGGAAATCAAGATAAAGGTATCTGACTTTGTCATAATCTATTTTGAGATAATTGGTCGTTGTCTCTTAGAAAACTTCTCTTTTCTAATGGGAGACAGAGAGGGAGTGGATCTGGAGGGGAAGGGGTATGGAGAAGAACCAGGAGAAGTATAGAGGGAGTATAATGTAATCAGTATATATTGTATGATACACAAATCTATTTTCTATTAGAAGAAAACAGATGGAAAATATTTGAAATTAAATGAAAATATGAAGTCCATTGTCAAAGTAATACCATATAATCAGACAAAAATAAATGTGTATGTTAAATTTCTAATTAAATTTTCTAAATCATTATGAAAATAAATGTTATTAAAGTTACTTACATTCTGCCAGATATGTATCTCATATTTCTGTTCAGGCCATCAAGGACTTTCATATCCTCTGAACTCAGCTGGAATCCAAAAACCTACCACACAGACATGAAACATTTTTACAAATTTACATATGTAGACTGACTGCATGTTTGCCAAGTTGCACATTGTATATGCACCGACAGAACTGGGAAGATGGGTTCTTGACAAAATGTTTGAAAATTTCTCAGAACTTACAAAATACAAAGATATTAAACAAAACACTCAAGGGAGAAATGAAACACCAGGGGCAGCATCACGGTAAATTTCTCCACATATTGAATCCATCTGCAATAAACAGGCAAGGGGAACTGGATAGAATGTGAGGAGGAAAGAAATCTGACATAATTCAAAAAAGAAAAAAAATTGCTTAGAAGATCTAACTAGGAACGCACTTGTCTAGAAGTGTAACACAATTCAGTAACCATCATTTATATAGTTTTTTTCGTGTCTAAGGAAAGAACACCCAAAACAGGAAAATGTTATTTTAAACATCACTTACATGAACATTCTACTAATATTAATGGTATGTTATTTAAAGTAACTAAGAGCTGGTTTCCAAGGATGTATCTTTAATACATTTTAGAAAGTTTGATCAACAGGATAATTTATAATTACTAACACATTGAAACAAATGAGTTGATAAATCACTAGTATTGATCTTAAAATCAATACCAAGATGAAAAATATCAGTCATACACCAACTTATCCATTTAGTTGATAGACATGGATGCAAAATCACCTGAATGTTTTCAAACAAAAGGAGGATATCAAGAAAAATCACAATATTGTATTTTCTATATATAAATGAGACAGACTAGAAGCAGTTTACCTAGTACGAAAATACAAACATTATTGTAGAATGTAAAATATCTTCTGCAAAGAGTAAATTCCCATATAATTATCATGTTTCATTTAAAAACTAGATTACTCAGCTATTAAAAACAAGGACATAATGAATTTTTCAGGCAAATGGATGGAACTAGAAAACATCATTGTGAAAGAGATGACATAGCTCCAAAAAGACATGTATGGTAAAAACTGGCTGATAACTGGATTTTAGCCATAAAGTCCAGAATACTCATGATACATCCCACTGACCCAAAGAAGTTAGGAAGGAAGGCCCAAGTGGGGGATACTTAAACCCCACTTAGAAGGTGCAACAAAATAATCATGGGAGACAGAGAGAGGGAGAGAACTGTGTGGGAGAGGTAGGAGATTAGGGAGGTAGAATCAGAGGGCCACAAGAAAGAATGGAAATCTGCAACTGCCAGAGGTGGCAGGAGTTGGGGATTCTTTAGGAATTTCCTGAGACCTGCAAATGAAGAAACTCCCAGAAGCCAAATGGGGGTGACCTTAGCCGATGTCTTAGTCAGGGTTTCTATTCCTGCACAAACATCATGACCAAGAAGCAAGTTGGGAAGGAAAGGGTTTATTCAGCTTTCACTTCCACACAGCGGTTCATTACCAAAGGAAGTCAGGACTGGAACTCAAGCAGGTCAGGAAGCAGGAGCTGATGCAGAGGCCATGGAGGGATGTTACTTACTGGCTTGCTTCCCCTGGCTTGCTCAGCCTGCTCTCTTATAGAACCCAAGAATACCAGCCCAGAGATGGCACCGCCCACAAGGGGCCCTCCTTCACTTGATCACTAATTGAGAAAATGCCCCACATCTGGATCTCATAGAGGCACTTCCCCAAGTGAAGCTCCTTTTCCTATGATAACTCCAGCCTGTGTCAAGTTGACACACCAAACTAGCCAGTACAATTGACCCCTTGTCAACTTGACACACCAACATATCACTATTAAGCCTCAACCCTTACTTTCTTATTCATCCCCAAGATCTCAATAATGTAAAAAGTCCCACAGTCTTTACATATTAAAAGTTCAATCCCTTTAAAATGTCCAATATCTTAAAATTCAAAGTCTTTTAAAAATTCAAGTCTCTGAACTGTGGACTCCACTAAAATACCTTCTTTCAAGAGGGAAAAATATCAGGGCACAGTCACAATCAAAGGCAAAACTCAAACTCCAAAGTCTGGGATCCAACTCACGATCTTCTGGGCTCCTCCAAGGGCTTCTCCAGCTCTTCCCGTTGTAGCACACACCTTATCTTCTAGGCTCCAGCTGCTTGTACTCCACTGCTGCTGCTTTCCTTGGTGGTCATCGCATAGTACTGGCATCTCCAAGCCTCAACTCTTTTGCATGACCCCTTCAGTCCTGGGCCATCAATTACAACTGAGGGTACACTTTCACCAATGGCCTTCCATGGCCTCTCACTGTACCAAGCCTCAGCTGTTCTTCATGATGCCTTCATGCCTTCAAAAGCAGTACCACCTGGGTGACTCTTACACAGTACCAAGTCCTGCTACAGCACGAGGCACAACCTTGGCTATCTGGAACACATCCTCTGTGCTCTCAGAAAACACTTCCCAGAAGATTTCACCTCAGTGATGCTGGTTTCTTCTTAATCACCGCTAATTTCTTAGCTCCAGCTAACCAGCATCAATAGTCCCAGTAACACAAAGGCTGACTTTAATGGTTTGGGTATTTTGTTACTCACAGCTGATTCTTCAGCCCCAGCTAACCAAAACCACAGAATCTTCATGGCCCTGATAAGAGTCTTTAATTTTCCCTCTGAAACTTCACAAGCCAGGCCTCCATCTTCTGCACTGTTCTCAACATAATCTTCCAAGCTCCTACACATCTCACAGAGGTCTCAACAGTGAATGGACCATCTAATCCAAAGTTCCAAAGTCCTTCCACAGTCCTCCCCAAAACATGGTCAGGTTGTCACAGGAATACCCCACTACGCTGGTACCAATTTGTCTTAGTCAGGGTTTCTATTCCTGCACAAACATCATGACCAAGAAGCAAGTTGGGGAGGAAAGGGTTTATTCAGCTTTCATTTCCACACAGCGGTTCATTACCAAAGGAAGTCAGGACTGGAACTCAAGCAGGTCAGGAAGCAGGAGCTGATGCAGAGGCCATGGAGGGATGTTACTTACTGGCTTGCTTCCCCTGGCTTGCTCAGCCTGCTCTCTTATAGAACCCAAGAATACCAGCCCAGAGATGGCACCGCCCACAAGGGGCCCTCCTTCACTTGATCACTAATTGAGAAAATGCCCCACATCTGGATCTCATAGAGGCACTTCCCCAAGTGAAGCTCCTTTTCCTATGATAACTCCAGCCTGTGTCAAGTTGACACACCAAACTAGCCAGTACAGCCGAGATGCCTAATAGTGGGGATATGGAACCTGAAAAGTCCACCTCGTATAGCCAGGCAAGGTTTCCAGTAGAAGGATAAAGACACATCCATAAAACTTTCAACTCAAAATGTGTTATGTCTAAAAGAAAGACAAGGACAAAAATGAGGCAGAGACTGAAAGAATGGCCAACCAATAAGTGGCCCAACTTGAGACCCATCCCAGGGGCAAGTACTAACCCCTGTCAGAATTAATAATGCTCCATTATGCTTAAAGATAGAAGTCTAGCATAACCGTTCTTGAGGGGCTCTACACAGCAGCTGCCTGAAACAGAACCAAATATCCTTAGCCAAACACTTGACAGATGTCAGGGACCCTTTTGGAAAAGTTGGGGAAAGGATTGAAGGCCCTGAAGGGGATCAGAACCCCACAGGAAGACCAGCAGTATCAACTAAAATGGACCTCTGGGAGCTCTCTGAGAGCTGTCACTAACCAAAGAGCATACACAGGCTGGAGGGAGGCCACTGGCACATATGTAGCAGAGCTGGCTTGTCCTATCTCAGTAGGAGAGGAGGCACCAAATCCTGCAGAGACTTCATGCACCAGGGTTGGGGGAGAATTGAGGAGGCCCAACCTTCTCAGAGGGGAAGAGGAGGGAAGATAGGGTGAGGGAGTCTGTCAAGAGGAGGAAGGGAGGGAGCTTGGGGAAATAAATAAATACACAAATAAATAAAATTTTAAAATATGCAAAATAATTTGTAGAGTGAAAATTATCTACTCTGGGTGCCTCATTTCAGAAGACAAAGAGTTATTTCATTCACTTAGGGTTACAATGTCAGTACAATGCTGAGACTAAAATCAGTCTTCAGTCCAATTCTAATTCTATATTGCAGCAAAACTGTGCTCTCACAGAATAAGACATAGACCTTCAGATGTATATAAAACACAAAAGCATGGGGAAAGTAAGGTAGAAGGACTCCACTCAGGCAAGGATTCTGAGTTGCCAAAGAAGTCCATATAGTGAATTGGTATGAACAAATTTGGAAGCACACAATCTCACTCATCACCTGCATGTTCTCTTTGATCCGCTCCTCTTTGAGACTGGTGTTGAGGACCACAATCCCACGCTGCAACTGATAGCGAAGGGCAATCAAGGCTGGAGTTCGACTGTACTTTTTAGCCATGGAACCAAGAACTGGATCATCCAAGAGAACAGGGGAGTTCTGGTCTACCCTGGAATGAAATGTAGGGAGGTTAGATATCTCAGGCTATAACATGTAAAGAAGTTTCAAATAAACACAAAGGTTCCATAGAGAATTGAGTTTCCCAAGTGTGTACCTGGACATGTGTAACTTATAAACTTTTATTTTTTTTCTAAAATGCAAATTGTCTCTGTTTCCAAATCACCCGAGTGAATTCAAGACTTTGAATTGTGTAGTGTGTGGTTTTACACTCTACCCACCTTTGCTCTGGGAAGTTGCCATGTTACCAGTCCCCTCCCAGCTTCCCTTGAATCCATGGATAAAAGACACAAACACAGCTGTTCGGTTTCAACCTGCCTTCTTGGAACAATTGCTGAGCGCTACTATCTCCAGTCTGGAAGAGCATGCCCATCAGTTTATTATCTCAGTCTCTCTCACCTGCCCTAAACATCAGACGCTAAACCCTCCTGACCTCCCACCTGTAGGAGTGGCCCGTGTGGCCACTCTCTTTTGAGATCTCACATGGTTGCCTTGATTCTTCTCTCTCCAGAACATGATGAATGCCTTTCTCCTCCTTTCCATCTCTCCTTCTCCTCTTGGGTCCTAGAAGTCCCAACTGTACCTCCCCGCCCCATTGCAAGACTAAAGGTAACAACAATAATTATTAATTTATAATTAATTTTAACAAACTTTTACCATCCACCATATCGTTGTGTTCCCAAAACACCATAGGCAACTAGTACAATATCTTTTGACTTGCAGAAATCCAGAAGTTTCGTTTGGTTGAGATAAAGATGGCATTCTACCTTCAGATGAATAAAGAAAGATATTACATGAAATTGCACATTGATATAAAAATGTGTTAAAATACAACAAACTAAATTAGGAAAGCCTATGCAACAAATAATTAAAATAACTAAATATAACAACACCAAAACTTAAGTATATAGCCCCCTGCCCATTCTGATGCAAGAAACATTAATTCATTGCAGTAGATCAGTAACAAAGAAATGAAAATAGAGATTACTGAGAAGGAGAAAGGGGTTTTTGGAGGGGTTTTGACTGTGTAACATGTATAAACTTTCAAAAGAAAATGTACAATTTTTAAGCGTTTAAAAGAAAATATTGGATACTTGTCATAGTTAGGATTTTACTGCTTGAACAGACACCATGACCAAGGCAACTTCTATAAAGATAACATTTCATTAGGGCTGGTTTACAGGTTCAGAGGTTCAGTCCATTATCATAAAGGTGGGAACATAACAGTATGCAGGCAGGCATAGTACAGAAGAAGCTGAGAGTTCTTCAAACATCTTCATCAGCAGGCTGCTAGCAGAATACTGGCTTTGAGGCAACTATGATGACAGTCTTAAAGCCCATACCCCCAGTGACACACCTACTCCAATAAGACCACACCTTCTAATAGTGCCACTCCCTGGGACAAGCATATAAAAACCATCACAGTCCCCTCCCATAGGCTTGTTCAAACACATAAGTTTATGGGGGTCATACTTAAACATAATATAATAAAAAGTACATTTAGTTCAACTTCCAAAGTCCCTATAGTCTATAGCAATCTCAACAATGTTAACTGTCCAAAGTTCAAAGTATCTTCTGAGATTCATCCAATCACTTAATTATAATCCACAAAGCAAGACAAGAAACCAGCTGGGCAAACTCCAAACTCTGCATCTCCATGTATGATGTCAAAGCAGCCTTCAGATCTCCAACTCCTTTTTCATCTTTACTGCAGTCAAAATTGTCTTTTGGGCTGGTTCTACTCCCAGCTAGCACTTTCCTCAGCAGATAGCTCATGGCTCCAGCATCTCAAATATGTTGGAGTCTCCAAGGCAACTTCAATATTACAGATTCTTATTTCACTGTCTGGTATTTACACATGATTATCTGGTCTCCTTCAACAGGCTAGTGTCACTTCTCCAACTCTGCCCTCTGTAGCACTCTAAACTCAGGTTGATCCATTCTACTGCCTCTGCTGTTCTTGGTGCTCATCCATGGAATTGACATCTTCAACACACTGGGATCTTCTGCTGTGACTAGCCTTCACCAATAGCCTCTCATAGACTCTCTTCATGGTGACAAACCTCAACTTCTTTGCATGACCCCTTCAGTCCTAGGCAACTGAGGCTGCATTTACACTGATGGCCTTCCATGTTCTCTCACAGTGCCAAGTTTCAGCTGCTCTTCATGACTCCTTCAAGCCTTCACTAGCACCACCTGTGTGACTCTTACACCTTACCAAGTACACCTGCAGCAGGAGGTACAACCTTGTCTACCTCTGGAACACCACTTCTTTGTACTGTCAGAAACACCTTCCAGAGAATTTCACCTCAGTAATGCTGCTCTCTTCTTAATCACCACTAACATTTTAGCTTCAGCTAACCAGCATCAATTGTCCCAGTAATCCCTTCTATCCTAGACTTTAAAGCTAGAGCCTCGTGGCCAAAGCTGCCAAGCTCTCCTGCTTGCTGGGGCTGGAACATGGCCCCCTTATTCTATCACATTATCACCAACTGTTTTCCTATTCCTTCACTGCCTAAGCTTGGCTTTCCTGGAAACTTGCTCTGCAGATGAGCTTTGAACTCAGAAATCTGCATGCCTGTCTGCTAAACACTGGGATTAAAGATGTGGTTCACCAAGCCTAGATTTAAGTTTTTCTTCACCTAAAACTTGCTCTGTTCTAGGCTGACCATGAACTCAGAAATCTCTTTGTGCTTGCCTTGTGAAATTAAAGACTTGTACTACCATGCCTGGACCTAAACTCAGCTAGGTGGGATCTTGGACCAAGGTCACTATCCCCTTAATTCAATGTAATATCCTTGACCACAGTATTCAGATCCATTTTAATTCCTGGTGCCCCTTTAATTCTTATTGTGTATATTATATATTATTCTTTTCTCTGCTTGCTATGCTTGTTTAAAATGCTTTTCATGAGACTTAACCAGAGAACAAAGTCTGTGATGGGTGTTTCTGAAACTTCCTTTGTCAATGCAATTACTCTGCGTTTCTTCACCTCAGACAGACACTTCAGACAAAGGCAAAAAGTAGCCACATTCTTCACCAAAATGCCACACATATTAAAAATGTCTACTGAAATTTCTCAGGCCAGGTCCACATAATTCAAATCACTCTCAGTAACAAAGTCTTCAATATTCCTACTAGGATAGCCCATTAAACCCCACTTAAAGCATTCCACTGCTTTCCAAATGCAAAGTTCCAAAATCCACATTCTTCTAAACAAAAGCAAGGGTAGGCCTATCACATCAATACCCTGTCCAGTTCCTCATACCAACATCTTTCTTAGTTAGGGTTTTACTGCTGTGAGCAGACACTGTTACCAAGGCAACTCATAACATTTATAACATTTATAACAACTCTTAACATTTCAATGGGGCTGGCTCACAGGTTCTGAGGTTCAGTCCATTATCACAAAGGCAGGAACATAGCAGCACTCAGCCAGGAATGGTGCAGGAGGAAATGAGAGTTCTGTATCTTCATGTGAAGGATGCTAGCGTATATGGGCTTCCAGGTAGATAGAATGAGGTCTTAAAACCCACATCCACAGTGACCCAACTACTCCAACAGGGCCAATCCCTGGGCCGAAACATATAGAAACCCTCACAGATATTCATGGTTCTAATTCCAGAATTTAGGAGGCCGTGTGTGTGTGTGTGTGTGTGTGTGTGTGTGTGTGACATCATACTTTTGAAGGATCAAATTCAAGTTTTCAGGATTGGCAGTAAATACATTTTTGAATGGATTCATCTCACTGGCTCCATGATATATCTTTTTTTTATTGGCACATTTATTGTACATACTGATGGGTTTCATAAAGACATGTTTATATGTCTATAGCCTGTACTTTGATCCTATTCATTCTCAGCCCTGTTACTATCTATTCCCATTCAATTCTCTAGATTAATTTTTTAAATTAGATATATTCTTTATTTACATTTCAAATGATTTCCCCTTTCCTGGTTCCCCCCTCCCTGAAAGTCCTATAAGCACTCTTCCTCCCCCTATTCCCCAATCAACCCCTTCCCACTTCCCTGTCCTAGTATTCCCTACACTGCTGCATCAAGCCTTTCCAGGACCAGGGGCCTCTCCTTCCTGAAAACTCAAAACACTGAGTGCCAGGACAGGGAAGTAGGAAGGGGATGACTGGGGAACAGGGGGAGGGAAGAGGGCTTATGGGACTTTCGGGGAGGGGGAATCCTGGAAAGGGGAAATCAAATGAAATTTAAATAAAGAATGTATCTAATAAAAAAGAAGTTGAAGAGAGCATACACTAGCAGCTTAACAGCATACCTGAAAGCGTTAGAACAGACAGAAGCTAATACACCCAAGAGGAGTAGAAGGCAGGAAATCATCAAACTCAGAGTTGAAATCAACCAAGTTGAAACAAAAAGAACTATACAAAGAATCAACAAAACCAGGAGTTGGTTTTAGCCAGACTAACCAGAGGGCACAGACAAGAGTATACAAATTAACAAAATCAGAAATGAAAAGGGAGAAATAACAACAGAAACTGAGGAAATTCAAAAATTCATCAGATCCTACTACAAAAGCCTATACTCAACACAACTAGATTGCTTTTTAAAATAAATCTAATGTCTATGTTCTTAGGAAATGTTTTTTAAAAAATAACAATTTTGAGATGACCCAACCTTTGCACAAAACCTTAGGTGTAAATACCCATTTCCTGTATGGGGAATCATAAAAGAGTCTAGATGTGGAACAGGGAATGAACTTACTAAGTTTTGGCTATTAAATATCATGAACATGATTAAACAACTCCCAGGGGAAAGTCTATAGCCTGTAACAGCCAGTTGGGTTGAGACAGATTTTAGAAAAATCTGAAAAGGAAAAAAATCAATCCAAATAAATGAAGTAATTCAAAATCAATAATGCTATTATAGTATGCACAATATGATATTAGAATATGCAAGTGATAATTAAACATAGAAAAAGAAAAACTATACGTCATTATCAATTATTGTTGCTATAGCAAATCCTTTTTTGAAACATTAGCACTAAAGGTACAAACTTTATCGATAAATATAGCTATAATGAATCTAGACTTAGTATGTAAATTTTTGGCAGTAGACAATCAAACCAGAAGTAATAACTCAGAAAAAGAGAGAATTAATATTGCCCAGCATCAACAAAATGACTAATTTAGTCAGAATTTTTGATAGATCTCAAATATTATGTGAAAGTTAATTATAAAGTACAAATTTCTGCTTTGTAAATAATGACAAGCTGATAGCACCATAATTTCAGTGGGGGACACTGAAATGCTGACGAAAAGAGAGATCCGAGACCAGCATTACTACACAGTCAAAAGGCATATCACTAACAGTCAAACAATATGTCAGTACATGACACTTTGACTCCAAGGTCAATATCAGAACTTGGAAAGATGTTTTCCTGGAAAAGGGGTTAACTTTAGTATAAAAAACAACTCAAACGCAACTTCTTTTTTTTTTTTTTTTGACTGTTAAGAAATGCCTTTATTGCCGGTGGTGGGGTGGGGTGGAGGTGCATGCCTTTAATCCTAGCACTTGGGAGGCAGAGGCAGGCAAATTTCTGAGTTCAAGGCCAGCCTGGTCTTCAGAGTGAGTTCCAGGACAGCCAGGACTACACAGAGAAACCCTGTCTCGGAAAAAAACAAAAAGAAAAAAAAATGAAATGGCTTTATTAAATTGATTACATTTATAGGTTTCTCTCAAGAATGTGTTTTCAAATTCCTTTTAAGACTACCATAACATGCAAAGCCTTTTCCACATTCATTGTATTATCAAGGTTTCTCTGCAGTATGCATTGTTTTATGATTTTGAAGAAGTCTCTATTGTGAAATGTCTCTGGCACATTTGTCCCATTCATACAGTTTCTATTCACCAAGTCTTCTTTTTATGCCTTTGAAGACTACTCAGCTGGACAAATACTTTACCACATTCATACTTCTCTCCAATATGTGTTCTTTTTTGTATTTGAAGATTTCGGTAACATACAAAGTCTTTACTACATTGTTTATATTCATAGGATTTCTTCCCAGTATGTGTACTTTTTCTTTCTTTCTTTCTTTCTTTCTTTCTTTCTTTCTTTCTTTCTTTCTTTCTTTCTTTCTTTCCTTCCTTCCCTCCCTCCCTCCCTCCCTCCCTCCCTCCCTCCCTCCCTCCCTCCCTTCCTTCCTTTCTTTATTTCTTTCTTTCTTTCTTTCTTTGTTTTTTGAGACAGAGTTTCTCTCTGTAGCCCTGGCTATGCTGGAACTCACTCTGTAGACCAGGCTGGCCTCGAACTCAGAAATATGCCTGCCTCTGCCTCCCAAGTGCTGGGATTAAAGGCATGTGCCACTGCCCGGCTAGTATGTGTTCTTTTGTGCATTTGAAAATGCCTGAGACCTGTAAAGGCACTACTACATTGGGTATTCATAGGGTTTCTCTCCAACTTGAATTTTTTTTATGTCTTCGAAGATGGTTGTGATATGTAAAGGCAAAGCATTTTCAGGACAAGATTGCCTTGTCCTGAAAGTGCTTTGCCACATTGGTTACATTCACAGGGCTTCTCTCCAGGACTTGTTCTTTTATGTCTTTGAAGACTCTTGTCATAAAAATGCTTTGTCACATTGGTTACAGTCATAGGGTTTCTCTCCAGAATGTGGTCTTTCATGACTTTGAAGTAGGCCAACTCAACTTCTAATTATACAAGCTTGCAACAGTAGAAAAAATTTTTTTTCATTAAAAAATAAATACATGAATCAATGCAGAACTTTAAGTGTTCTTAGATCTCACTTGGAAAAGGGCTGGCTGATCAATATGAAAGGAAAAAATAGGTGTAAAAATATTTGGAAAAGATGTGTGAATTACAATTTACCTTGATGAGAGAACTACCTAAAATGATTTGGCAGAACAGGAAAATTTCAATGTGAATTGATAATTCATAACAGAATATGAGATGGAGTGATTGTTCAGCGGTTAGAGCAATTACTACACAAGACAGAGGCATGGAGTTCAGACTCCCAAGAACCTACATAAATCTGCGATGTGCAGAGAAGCCTGCCTATATTTATAGATTTTCATGGAAAAGAGACAGGATTCAAGAAGCAACCTGGTAAGACTAGCCTTATTCAAAATGGGCTTGAATAAGAGACCACGCTTCCAGATACAGAAAATGTGGTTCATTTACACAATGGAATACTACTAAGCTATTAAAAACGAGGACATTCTGAGTTTTGCAGGCAAATGGATGGAACTAAAAACTATCATCATGTTATGTTTTCACTAAGTGGATGTTAAAAAGTACAGAGTACCCATGATACAGGCCACAGAACTCATAAAGGTCAACAAGCTGAAGTGCCTAAGTGAGGACACCTCAGTCCCATTTGGGAGGGAGAACAAAGCAATCACAAATGAAGAGGGAGGGAGGGATGGATCTGGGAGGGAAAGTGGGCAGGGGGGATAGGGAGTGGGGAGAGAGAGGAACATGATCTGGTATTAGGTGAGGAAAAAGGACTGAAGCCCAGAGGTACAGCAGAAAGAATGGAAACAGGAAACCTCAGAGATAGGAGGTTGGGAGGACCCTCCAGAATACACCAGAGACCTGGGAGGTGAGAGACTCTAGGTACTCAAATGGAGGGACCTTAGATGAAATCAGTGACAGTAAAGAAAGGGAACTTATAGAGCCTACCTCCAGCAGAAAGACAGGGCATTAAATGAGGGAGAGGGGAGCCATCCCACAGTCACAACCCTGACCCATAATTGTGACTCTCTGAAAGAATTACAGGAATTGAAATGGAGAGAAGCCTGAGGAAAAGACGGTCCAGTGACAGACCTAAAGTGGGATCCAGCTCAAGGCACAGTCCCAAGTCTTGACACTATTACTGAGGCTATAGAGTGCTCACAAAAGGGACCAAGCATGACCTGCCCTTCAGAAGACCCAACAAGCAGCTGAAAGTATCAGATGCAGATATTTGCACCTAACCAATGAACAGAAGTAGCTAACCCCTGTTATTGGATTAGAGAAGGCTGGGAGAATCTGAGGAAATCCTATAGGGCAATCCTATAGGAGGATCAGCAGTCTCATTTAATTGGGAGCTTCGAGATCTCTCAAACACTGGAACACCAAACAGGCAACATACAGCTGGTGCTGATATGAGTCCCACAACACACAAACAGTAGAGGACTGCTGGCTCTGTGTTCATTCAGAGATGATGCACTTAACCCTCAAGAGACTGGAGGCCCCAGAGAGTTTAGAGATCATGTGGGGTGAGGGGTAGGGAAATCCACGTGGAGGAGGAGTGGGGAGGAGGGTATGGGATGTAGAACAGTCAGAGGGTGGACCGGAGTGTGGAGGGGGAAATAAAATATGGAGTGTAAAAATTTAATTAATTAATAATAAAAAACAAAAAACAAAACAAAACAAAAAAAAAAACCAAACAAACAAAAAAAGAGACCATGCTTCCAAGTACAAGCCCCAGAAGAATACTTATGACATCAACCTTAGGCCTCCACATATACATCTACATACTTAGTGTGTACATTCTAAGCACATATGTTAGAGAAAGAACATATAGAATGGAGTGTTATAAACTATGTACATTCCCATAATGTAGATACAACCATAAAAGAATATGTATCCGCATTCCTAGGAGAAGTTTTAGCATATACTCTCATTTCCCATATCTGAATTGTACTTGTCTACTGAAAGTTGTTATAAATACCTGAAAGAATCAATCCAGGGATACAAAGAAATTATTTCAAAACACAGTTGATTCCATGAGCCAGGAGAGTATATTCAAATATGTTCAGGAGCAAAGTGTGCTAAAGTGTTATTCAGAGTTTCTGAGTATTTAATTTTACATGCCCAGAATAATACACAAAAAATAAACTTCTTCCCTCTTGCTTGGATAAGAATTGTAGTCTACTTTATTGAATTTGTAGTGTTGCTTAAGTTGTGGTCCATAATCAACAAGGCCTATGAGTCCAAGAGAAGCCCATCATCTGTTATGGCTACATTATCCTTGTTTCCTCATGCTTTTTCCATCTTTTCTAGGTAATGTTGCTTACACTTTTGTCCCTCTGTTAATTATTGTTTATTCTTAATACATTGAGTATAAGTCCACTTTTCCCTTTGGAATGTGATTAATGACTACAGTCTAACTTGATCATCCTTTCCTTTCTAAAGTCTATCAAGAAAAGGATCCACCAATATTTTCAACTTAGACTGCCAATCGACACACAATCAAGTATCATAAATGCTCTATCCACAAGCACTCTGATAATGACTTGTGCTGCTCCACAAAGCTAAGATGAATACCAGAAGAATATCTATCAACCAATGACAAGAAAGGATACATGGAAATAAACAAGAGGCTGAGGATCCCCACCTGGTTGCACACAGGCTTGTGCTTGAGCCCCGGCTTGTTTAGGATCTCCTCCAACTGCCTGCGGTTAAAGTTGGATACCCCAATGGACTTGGTTAGTCCTGCATCCTTACACTTCTCCATGGCCTGGGGAGGAAAAGATACATGCAAACTACTTTCTACGGTTGAATACTTCTTAGATTTCTACTACATTAAAGCCATGAATGTGACCTCAGCTCTTACATTAAACAGCCCTTTGGAAATCACTTCAGTTTTTAGGACAGGAGGTACACTCTACTTTCATAAATGAAATTGTGGCCTGACATTTTCTCTGTATGTACTACCCCTGTGTTCTTTTATTCTAGCACTCACCTCCCAGGTGGCACAGAGATCCACTTTGTCAAATAGTAACTTTCCGTGTTCATCAACTGGAAAATGTTCTTTTCCTGGCTAGAATAGAAACAAATGTTAAAGTAACCTCTCAACAAATGCCTTTTCCAACCAATAGCAATTGTTCAAAGTAAAGGAAGGACTGAGAACTAAATCTCCATAAGATAGATGAGCCATATTTAATGTAATGACATTTGTCATGTATTTTGAATATTGAATTATATGAAACACCCTTCAGTGGTAGGATTCTATTTTCATATATATATATGTATATATATGTATATATACATATATATACATATGTATATATATTGCATTATATATATATATCCATATATCTGTTTTTTATAAATATTGTCTCTCTGGGTCATTATGCAATGAGCTTGTTTGCTTTTATGATTATATACAGTTGGCTACTTGGTGGATATCCAATATGAGGTCTCTTCCCTGGGAAGAGTATCTAACTTGCTTTCAGCATTCTTTAGTTGTATATAGATTATTTTGTGTTTGTTTTTTCTTTGTTTTTGTCTAATATTAGGCCCCATGAGACATTACCCTCCCATGTTAACATGTCTACTGGTCCTTGTTCAGTTCTTCTCTGGTGAGCATTCTCTGGTGAAATTTCAAGGGTATAACTTCTCTGACATTTCTAGGAGATGTAATCTCACAACAAACTTTCTACTCTCCTGGACCATAAAAATCATTCTTTCCCCTCCTCTACTATGGTCTCTGCGCCTCAGCAGGATTTGTGTTTTAGATGCATAGAAGCTATAGCTGCCATATCACTAAGTTACCATAATTCCAAACTATACTCTAAATGAATTATTTCTAGAATTTTGAGCAACATACTTTCAGGGCCATTGGGTAATGAATGAGATACAAGTCTACAAAATCCAACTGAAGTTTCTTCAGTGACTGTTCCAAGGAAGATCTCACCAGTTCTGGGCGATGGCTAGTACACCAAAGCTGCAGTTGAAGATAGAATTCAAATTGAATTAATAAATTCTAATAATTTAATCATTTGCATCACCTAATACAAAGACATGTTTCTACTGATTTGAAATTCTAGGTGCACAGAGGAGTATTCTACTTTTACTCAAATATCCTTTAATCTGATCTAGCTATGCCAATATTTCCTTATTATCAAGTAGTCTTTGAAATTACTCAATACACAACATTTTAATCAAGTAATAATAATGTTGTTCATCAATATTATATTTCTCTGGATTGAAAATGTGAAGGAAGGGACTAATGCTCTTACCCAGTCAACTCAATATGGAAGAGTTAGTTGTGTGAGTGTCCACATATGTGTGTGATGTTTTGCTTATTCTGTATGCACCTATGGATGTCAAATGTCAATCTTGGATTCCTATCACTGTTACTCTTTGCCTTATATAGTATCTAATTCATGTAACTATGGGAAAATATTTTCAATGTTTTGTTGTATATTACATATAATATAAATAAGATTAGTTATATCTTACTATTTTCTCTTACTAATAAAAGTATCTAAAATTTTTTGTGTGTTGAAAACTATTAACACATTAACCAGAAGGTAAACAAGACTATTTTTCCATAGTCCAGTTTACATTATATTGCTATGAAGTAAGATGCAGAAATGAGAGGCATTAAATTCATGAATTTAATGACATCATTCATGAGAAAGTGACTCTATGACTCAACACCATATCCAACACACATATACACGTGAGTAAAAGATAGATAAGAAAATACAATACGCTAACAATTGCTGATCCAGTCAAATGAATACCTCTTCAAACATCATTGTTCATTCAATGGTAAATTATGTAAGCAGTACCTTTGAGGTGTAAAATATATCTTTTCTCCTTACAGTGCCATCAGCAACCTTGCTTCTGATGGCCTCTCCTACATGATCTTCAGTATTATAGACAGAAGCTGAATCAAAATGACGAAAACCAGCATCTATAGCTATTTTGGTGAGCTTCTTTGCTTTACTCTTGGGAAACTAAAGAACAACAAAGAAGTAGCATGTTTAGATGGGTATTCATGATTCAGAATGTTGTTGAGTACAAATTGTGACCTTCTCTGCAATCAATTTTCTCCTATGTCTTTTGTAGTAAAAATTCCAGATAAGATTAAGATCTTTGCCTATGGAGTAACAAGAGTGAGACAATCTGAGAGCTTCTTTTGGTTTTGGCTATTACACGTTAGTCATTGTTATAAGACATGTTTACTAGCACCTAAGATCGAGCACTTACTACTGGGAATAATAAGAATTTACAAAACAAATATTTACACAAGAAAATATGCTCCATTTGACATAAAAAAAATGCTGGTTTGGGGAATGGTTTCATAATCCAAGGCCCTGAATTTAAGTTCAAAGTTCCAGGAAGAAAACTACTTGATGATTTCAGAAGTAAAACAGCCATCTACATAACCTATATATAACCTCTACATAAATGGTATTTTCAAAATCTAATGCTCTGCTGTTTCATAACAGCTAATTTAAGAAAACAGTTAACTTCCCTTGTCTATTCTTAATAATCCTCCTTTCTCTTCGTTCTATCCTTAAGTACAAATATCCAGCTTAAAACACATGACCAATATTCCTGAACCATGGGTCACTGAATGACTGGGCTCATAGCCATGATCACAGTATGGCCGAAATGTGAGAGTCCCTATCTCTGGCATCAAGTAAAACCTGCTCTAGCTGGTTGAGGTAGTTACAATTCTATCTTTTATTTCTTCCTACCAAATTAATTCTTGCATATTCTTATGCCATGGACCTTCTATGAATTTTCTTACAAGAATGGCAGATAGAACACATCAACGTCCCTGAACAGTGAATTCACACAGTATATTCTTATGTATAAATGAATGCTGTTCAGAGCTTCTACTCAAAGACCTTCATTCACAGTTTGTTACATAAAATACTTGACTTATCCAGTTCCCAAATCCTGTTTCCAAATTGAAGTATGTCTATGGGAATACCTGTGCTTGTTCAGGCTGTGCAGTTGCCATCTAATATGAAATCAGTGTTCTTAGTTTCAGCAGTAACATTACAGCATACATGATACCATATCCTGCTACTTCCTCTGGAGATCATTCTTACCTTCTTTTGGATTCTTTAGGTGCTTCCTATTTTCTTCTGCCCTTCATTTTACTTTCTTCCACAATTTAAAAAATTCTTGCCTGTTCTTCATTGTTGTACTTTTGGCAGTTTAAAACACCTTAGTCCATTGAGATGACTCAACAAGTTAAGTACTTATCAATAACCTAATGGCCCTTACAAATCCCTGAGATACACATAATGGAAGAGAAATGATCTAATTCTGTTGATCTCTGTCCTCCATAACGGTACCATGGTGTACCAGCTGGTTTTGTGTGTCAACTTGACACAGGCTGGAGTTATCACATTGAAAGGAGTTTCAGGTGAGAAATGGCTCCATAAGACCCATCTGTAAGGCATTTTCTCAATTTGTGGTCAAGGGGATAGGGCTCATTGTGAGTGGTGTCATCCCTGGGATGGTCATCTTGGGTTCTATAAAGAGAGCAGGCTGAGCAAGCAAGGGGAAGAAAGCCAGGAAGAAATATCTCTCCTTGGCTTCTGCATCAGCTCTTGTATCCTGACCTACTTGAGTTCCAGTCCTGAACTCCTTGGGTGATGAACAGCAATGTGGAAGTATAAGCTCAATAAACCCTGTCCTCCAAAACTTGCTTCTTGGTCATGATGTTTTGTGCAGGAATAGAACCCTGACTAAGACACATGGCAAGTATTTGCCATGCATGTTAACACAGAGAGAGGGGGAGAAGGAAGGTAAGAAGGAAGGAGGGAGATGGGAGGCAGGACAAGGGGAAAGAGAGGAGAAGAGAAATAACAAATATTTAAAAGAATAAACTTGTAGAATATAAGAATAAAGTCAGCATTATAACAACCAGTCTTTAAATACATATCCTTAGTAAGGCTAAGTACATTACCAGAAAGCAGTTCTCATTTCAGGAAAATGAAATCTCCAGTACCAAACTTCATTGCAAATAATTGTTTGTACTATTGTACATTAAATCCAACATATTTGAACACAAATCAACCATGTCTAAATGTCATCCCTAAGTTTCTGGGTTTTGCTAGACCATTGTCACAACTTTATTTCTAGTTGTTTCTCTTGAATTGAGAGTAGTTAATGAAATTAGTTCTTCAACCAAAATCCATTATAACGACATTGGAAAGGCTGAGGGAAATTAAAGGTTAAAGACACACATGTCTGAGAGTGGTAACTCTGAAATATTAATATCCATAAAAAATACAGGAAGACATTTACTTAGTCCATATACTTCAATTAAAATGAGATATTCAAACACAAAGCAGTGCACCAAATTAAAGGAGTCACACATCTTATTGAAGAAACTTTATCTCAGTAAGATCTTTACCAGTTGACTTTATAAAAGCACCAGAAAGTCAGTGACTAATCAGGCAGTCTTACACCCATTCTGGTTTTATTTATTCTGGGCTCTCAAGCCCAGCAACCCTGGTCTTACCTCTGAGGGAATAGCAGTGCCAAAACCCAGCACTGGAATGAAGTGGCCATCATTCAGCTCCACACAATGACCTTTGGAGTTCATCATCAGTCACTCTTCGAGAAAAGCTGGCTTAGCTTGATGTTTGCCTTCACAGGGCACTCCAGTAATAAGAGCTCCTCTTCTGCTTTCCTGGCTAATGTATAGTCCGTGCCATGTGTGGGAGTTAATAGGTTACCACAAGTGAGAATGAAATGAGATCCAGTTAATCTAATCATAAGAAAAAATCCTGCTTTTCCTTTTATTGAAAATGGACTTTTTAAATACAATTAATGCTGATTATTCTTTTCCCTCCCTTCAGTTCTTCCTACCTCCACTCCCACCCAGATCCATCCCCCTTTTCTCTTTCATTAGAAAACAAACAGGAGCCGGGCGGTGGTGGCACACTCCTGTAATCCCAGCACTTAGGAGGCAGAGGCAGGTAGATTTCTGAGTTTGAGGCCAGCCTGGTCTACTAGTGAGTTCCAGGACACCGAGGGCTACATAGAGAAACCCTGTCTCGAAAAACCAAAAAAAAAAAAAAAAAGAAAGAAAGAAAGAAAGAAAGAAAGAAAGAAAGAAAAGAAAACAAACAGGCTTCTAAAGGAATATAACATATATTATATATAATTTTATAGCATATCATTATATTATATATAATTATGTAGTACATAATATATTATATAATATAATTTGATAATATAAGAATGGACAAAAACTAATACATTGGAATAGGACAAAACAAATAAACAGAAAGAAAAGAACTGATCAAAAGGCACAATAAATATAGGTGTAGAGCTACTTGCTTGCACACTCAAAAACATTCACACACATACATATATGTATCATAAATTATATATCATGTATATTATACATATGATAACAATTTAAAATAAGACACAAATGACCTCTAATCTAGTAGAAGCCAACTTGGCAGTTGGCACAAAAGCCTCTGGCAGGAGCCACTGCAAGAATAAAATGGATGATGAAGAAATAGGAATGATGAGAGATAGAGGAGTGTTGCATTCATGTGTTGGGAAAGAGGTGGAACTGGTGATGCAACAGCAGTGACAGGTGAGAGAGAGACCTGCAGTTGATGGTGGATCAAGTCATTGCCCAGTGTGGTAGACCAGATGGTGTGCAGCAGTAGCCCAGAGCTTTGGCAGATACAGACTCAGCTGTCAATCAAGCAGCTTGGCCAGGGTTTCACTATAGACTGGGCACTGATGTAGTCCTGAGATGAGGAAGGATCCACTTTGTAGGTTAGATTTCCTTGAAGGAGCACCACTGTGTTCTGTGATGCTGCTGAGGGCCAAAAGGTGGTCAGTGGCCCTGATGTGGCTTCAGTCTGTGTTCCTGTAACAACATTCAGATGTTCATGGTCTGTGGTATAGCTTGAGTCTGTGTTGATGTCCATGGGCTGTGCTGCCCCTGGTGACTAACTGATGTGAATGGCCTGTGCTGTCACCTGAGACAATAATGATGACCAAGTCTGGGCTGCTGTTGAGGGCCATGCCTGGGTCCAAGTTTCTCCTACAACTTGGGTCTGAGTTGATGTACATGGACAGTATTACAACCAAAATCCAAGCACAGATCCCTGGCCTCTGCTGTTGCCTGAAGTCATAGTGATAGCTGGGTCCATAGGGCCACACAAGGTCATATCTGAGTCTGACCTTAATACAACTGGGTCAGTTTTAATGTCTTGGGCATCAGGATGATATCAGATTTATAGAATGAATGCTTTTAGCCTCCATTTCTGTCTTATGGAACAGTTTCAGGGATATAGATTTTAGCTCTGTATTAAGTGTTTAGTAGAAGTAGTAATGGGTGTGTTTAGTCATTGCTTTTCTTTATTTAGAGTTTTCTGTGACTACATGAGTTGGATTGGCTGCTTTGGTTATCTTAAAATGGATCATATATTTTTATTCACTTATTGTAAGTCATCTGTATGTGGGAATTTATTCATATTATGAAGATTTTTTCAGGTTTCAGATAATAAAACTTAAGTACCTCCTAATGATTCTATTTCATTGGAATCTGGAATAAACTCCCAGGTTACATAGCAAATTACGACTTTGGGTCTTCTGAGTTTTTTGATGAATGTGGCTAAGGCCATATCGGCCTTCTTTTTTTTTTTTTAATTAAAGGAATGTAATTGTTTGATTTTTCTTATGCTGTGCTCTAGTTCACAGTCATGCCTGCCTTTGATATTTATTATCTCTTACTACTTTTGCTTTTTTTTCAAGGACTTAAAGAGCAACCTTAGGTTATATATTTGAAAATTTTATGATATTTATTTTTCAAATAGGAATATGCAGTGCTTTGTTATTTCTGTTTTAAGAATAGTTTATTTAATATTCATACATGCAGGTACATGGACCAAATCTGTTGTTAGAATAATTTAATAAATACCAGTGTGGTGTTCCTTCCTGACTTAGACAATTTAGATTCCCACACATACAGCCTTATATTGTAATATGCCTTAAGCAGCACAATAGCTGGAGCTGCCTACCATCCTGGTTATTAGAATCTACTCTCTATCCATAATCCCAATATTACTTACTATATTTTGTCTGGCCTGCTCCTAACTCCAACTGGCCAGCCAAAACGGCCACATTTTATGGTTCAGGTAACCCATGGTGGATCCCTTCTCTTCTCCTGCACACTTTTCTAAGGTCTCTGATAATGATCTTTAGCCTAGGAACCCTAAACCAAGCCTCATTCTCTTTTCGCCAGCTATTGGCTGCTGGCATATTTATTTGACAATCAGAATTTACTGGGAGCAGGGTCCCTCGGCGTCTTTTTTTTTTAAATTAAATATAATCTTCATTACATTTCAAATGGTAAAACCTTTCCCAGTTTACCCCCTACCCCAAAACTCCCAACCCCTGCCTCCAAGTATATGCCCCTCCACCTGACACACTCCCACCTCCCACCCCTCAATTTCCCTTTGTTGGGGCATCTATTGAGCCTTTATCTGACCAAGGACAACTCCTCCTATTGATGCCCTACAAGGCATTCCTCTGCCACATTTTTTGGCTGGAACCATGTGTACCCCTTGGTTTATGGTTTAGTCCCTGGGAGTCCTGAGGCATCTGGGTGGCCAACATCATTGTTATTCCCATGGGGCTGTAGACCACTTCAACCAACTCCTCCATTGAGGTCCCCACATCCAGACCAATGGTTGGCTGCTAGCATCTGCCTCTGTATGTGTAAGGCTCTGGCAGGGTCCCTCTGGAGACAACCATGGGATGCTCCTTTTGGTATTCACTTCTTGTCATCCATAATAGTATCAGGGTTTTGGTGATTGTTTATAGGATGAATCCCCAGGTAGGGCAGTCTCGGAAGTAAATACCATGTGTGTTCTTTTGTGATTGGGTTACCTCACTTAGGATGACACTTTCTAGTTCCATCCATCTGCATAAGAATTTCATGAATTTATTGTTTTGTTTTGTTTTGTTTTGTTTTTTGTTGGTGGTGGGGTTTTTTGTTTTTTATTTTTTGTTTTTTGTTTTTGTTTTTGTTTTTGTTTTCCGAGACAGGGTTTCTCTGTGTAGCCATGGCTGTCCTTGAACTCACTCTGTAGACCAGGCTGGCCTCAAACTCAGAAATCACCCTGTCTCGGACTCCCAAGTGCTGGGATTAAAGGTGTACACCACCACTGCCCAGCAAATTTATTGTTTTTAATAGCTGAATATATACCACAGTTTCTGTATCCATTCCTCTGTTGAAGGACATCTGGATTCTTTCCAGCTTCTGGTTATTATAAATAAGGCAGTTATGAATATAGTGGAGCATGTGTCCTTGTTACATGTAGGAGCATCTTCTGGGTATATGCCCAGGGGTGGTATAGCTGGGTCCTCAGGTAGTACTATGTCTAATATTCTGAGGAATTGCCAAACTGATTTCCAGAGCACTTTTACCAGCTTGCAATCCCACCAACAATGGAGAAGTGTTCCTCTTTCCCACATCCTCTCCAGCATCTGCTGTCCCCTGAGTTTTTGATTTTAGCCATTCTGACCAGTGTGAGGTGGAATCTCAGTGTTGTTTTGATTTGCAGTTCCCTGATAACTAAGGATATTGAACATTTCTTTAAGTGATTTAGAGCCATTTGAGTTTCCTCAGTTGAGAATTCCCTGTTGAGCTCTGTACCCAATTTTTAATAGGATCATTTGACTCTCTGGGGACTAACTTCTTGAGTTCTTTGTATACATTGTACATTAGCCCTCTATTGGATATAGGATTGGTAAAGATCTTTTTTTCAATTTGTTGGTTGCCGTTTTCTCCTATTGACTATGTCCTTTGCCTTACAGAAGGTTAGCAGTTTTATGAGGTCCCATATGTGGATTCTTGTTCTCAAAGAATAAGCCATTGTTGTTCTATTCAGAAACTTTCCCCCTGTGCCCATGTATTCAAGATTCTTCAAAACTTCAAGAACTTCAAGTACTATATTGAAAAGATATGGAGAGGGCAGCCTTGTCTAGTCCCTGATTTTAGTGGGGTTGCTTCAAGTTTCTCTCCATTTATTTTGATGTTGGCTACTGGTTTGCTGTATATTGCTTTTACTATATTTAGGTATGGGCCTTGAATTCCTTTTCTTTCCAGTACTTTTAGCATGAAAGGATGCTGAATTTTGTCAAATGCTTTCTCAGCATCTAATGAGATGACCATGTGGTTTTTTTTCTTTTAGTTTATGTAGTGGATTACATTGATGGATTTTCGTATATTGAACCATCCCTGCATCCCTGGGATGAAGCCTACTTTATCATGGTGAATGATCGTTTTGATGTGTTCTTGGATTCGGTTGGCAAGAATTTTATTTAGTATTTTTGCATCAATATTCATAAGGGAAATTGACCTGTAGTTCTCTTTCTTTGTAGGATCTTTGTGTGGTTTAGGTATCAGCATAATTGTGGCTTCGTAGAATGAGTTGGGCAGTGTTCCTCCTGTTTCTATTTTGTGGAATAGTTTGAAGAGTATTGGTGTTAGGTCTTCCTTGAAGTTCTGATAGAATTCTGCACTAAAACCATCTGGTCCCGTACTTTTCTTTAGTTGGGATACTTTCTATAACCCCTTCTATTTCTCTTGGGGTTATGGGGGCTGTTTAGCTGATCTAATTGATCCTGATTTATTTTTGGTATTTAGTATCTGTCTAGGAAATTGTCCATTTCCTCCAGATTCTCCAGTTTTGTTGAGTATAGGCTTTTGTAATAGGATCTGATGATTTTTTGAATTTCTTCAGTTTCTGTTGTTATATGCCCCTTTTCATTTCTAATTTTGTTAATTTGGATACTGTCTCTGTGCCCTTTGGTTAGTCTAGCTAAGGGTTTATCTATCTTGTTGATTTTTCTCAAAGAACCAGCTCTTTGTTTTGTTGATTCTTTGTATGGTTCTCTTCTTTTCTACTTGATTGATTTCAGCTCTTAGTTTGATGATTTCCTCTATTCAAGATTCTTCCCCACTTTCTCCTCTATAAGCTTCAATATGTCTGGTTTTATGTGTAGGTCCTTGATCCACTTGGACTTGAGCTTTGTACAAGCAGATAAGAATGGATTGATTTGCATTTTTCTGCATCCTGACCTCCAGTTGATCCAGGACCATTTCTTAAAAATGCTCAATGGAATAGGATTGAAGACCCAGAAATTAACCCACAGACTTCTGGTCACTTGATCTTTGATAAAGAAGCCACAACCATCTAGTGGAATAAAGATAGCCTCTTCAACAAATGGTGCTGGTTCAACTGGAGGTCAACATGCAGAAGAATGCGAATTGACCCACTCTTATCTCTTTGCACTAAGATCAACTCCATGTGGATCAAGGACCTCCACATAAAAACAGACACACTGAAACTATTAGAAAAGAAACTTGGGAAGACCCTGGAGGACATAGGCACAGGGGGAAAGTTCCTGAACAGAACACCAATAGCTTATGCACTAAGATCAAGAATTGACAAATGGGACCTCATAAAATTACAAAGTTTCTGCAAGGCAAAGGACACTGTCAGAAGGACAAAACGACAACCAACAAAGTGGGAAAAGATCTTCACCAACCCCACATCCGACAGAGGGCTAATATCCAATATATACAAAGAACTCAAGAAGTTAGACCCCAAAGAACCAAATAACCCTATCAAAAAATGGGATACAGAGCTAAACAAAGAATTTTCACCAGAAGAAATTTGGATGGCCGAGAAACACCTTAAGAGATGTTCAACATCATTAGTCATCAGGGAAATGCAAATCAAAACAACCCTGAGATTCCACCTCACACCAGTCAGAATGGCTAAGATTAAAAACTCAAGAGACAACAGGTGCTGGCAAGGATGTGGAGAAAGAGGAACACTCCTCCACTGTTGGTGGGATAGCAAAATAGTAAAACCACTCTGGAAATTAGTGTGGCGGTTCCTCAGAAAATTGGGCATGTCCCTTCCAGAGGACCCTGGCATACCACTCCTGGGCATATACCCAGAGGATTCCCCTACATACAATAAAGACACATGCTTCACTATGTTTATAGCAGCCTTGTTTATAATAGCCAGAAATTGGAAGGAGCCCAAATATCCCTCAAAGGAGGAATGGATACAGAAAATGTGGTATATTTATACAATGGAATACTACTCAGCAATTAAAAATAATGAATTCATGCAATTTGTAGGTAAATGGTTAGACCTGGAAAATATCATCCTGAGTGAGCTAACCCAGTCACAAAAGAATACACATGAAATGCAATCACTGATAAGTGGATATTAATGAGCCCAGAAGCCCTAAATACTCAAGGCACAATTAGCAAGTCAAATGATTCCCAAGAAGAAAGGAGAGGACCCTGGGCCTGTAAAGATTGGATCCAGTTTTGTAGAGAAACTGTGGGGTGAGGGGGAATGATTGGGGAATAGTTGGGGGGGAGAGGAATTATGGGACATAGGGAGGGGGGAAATGGTAAAGGGGAAAGCCTTTGGAATGTAAACATAAAATATAGAAAATAAAAATTAAAAAAAAATGCTGTCTTTTTTCCCACTGGTTGTTTTTTATCTCCTTTGTCAAATATCAAGTGACTATAAGTCTGTGGGTTCCTTTCTGGGTCTTCAATTATCTTCCATTTATCTTCCTGCCTATCTCCATACCACTACCAAGCAGGTTTATCACTATTGCTCTGTAGTAGAGCTTGAGATCAGGGATGGTGATTCTGTTGTAGAGAACAGTTTTTTCAGTATCTTTATGTGCAAACTTTCTCATGCAAACAGTTTGGGGGGACTCGAATTAACATTATAATATAAGCAGCATTAGGCCAAACCTGCTACACAAATCTCCCCCACCCCCGTTCCTTCCCTTCAAATTATTTCTTTACCTCACTAACCATTTCACCTTCAAATGTCATGTTCTCTCTCCCTTTCTCTCTTTCTCTCTTTATCATATTTTTAAATATACAATGAGTCTATTTAGTCCCACTTGTACATGTATGGCAGTAGGGCAATCTTCTTTACTATGATGCCTCTCAGGGCCTTCAACCCTGAAGGAAAATGACTGTGCCTCTCCAGGCAACTATCACTTGACATTCATTAGCTTCTTAGTAAACCTAAATATTCATAACTATAAACTTTCCTCTTAAAACTTTCCTGACTATCAAAAATATTCAGATTATTTGTGCTTTTCTTTTTCTTTCATTCCAGGAACATTTAATTCCTTCAAGGGTCCTCTAGTCATCCATGAATGTGTTTTTCAGAATCTTCGTATTTTTTTTTTTTGGTTTCTGTTGAATTCTATTGAATTTTAGATTTGTCTCATTACAATCTGCTAAAATACAGGAGTTGCTATTTTGTATATGACAATACTTCACTTGCAGCATTGACTGTAATCTATTTTTTAATAGTTTTCAGTTGAAGCCAAGAGTATGCATCCTGAATGATATATTCTGTACATGTATGTAATGTTCTTTGATCTGTGGTGTAGAATACTTCTTAGGTTTCTTTGGAGACTTTCCTTTTGATGATCCATCTAGATATGACCATGGTACATGGGAACCATTACTGAGTCAGAGCCTATCTAATCTATCATTTGTCAATGTTTGTTTTTTGAAATAGGATATCATAATAATTGATACATATTTATACTTATACTTATGTGAAGACATGGGCACATGCCATGGCTCAACATAGAGATTAGAAAATCAGGAGTCAATTCTCTCCATATACCATATGGATTCCAGGGAAAGAGTATAGATTTCCAGGCTTGGCTTTGGGCATCTTTCCCCACTGAGCTATATCATCTTCCCATGCTTAATCTTCTTGATGTTTTGTTCCCTCTACTATTATACAATAATATATTTCATATGTTATTGAAATATATGTTATAGTCATACTCTGACTATATAAAGTTTGAAATATACATTATCAACCATCTTAAAAGGTATGTCACTTTTGTTTACTTGTAGATTTTCTTTTCAATGCTTTATCTTTTAATCTATGAGGATCTGAGTGAGTTTGTTTCTTGAGACAGAAATCATATCCAATCAATCTATGCATTTTCATTGGTTAGTTGAGGCCATTTATACTTAGGAATATTGTTGAAATTTTTAATAGTCACTGTAAGTTTATTATTTTCTTGTTTCTCCTTTTCTCTTTTGCGTTCAGAGCAAGAGTTTGCTACATTAAAGCACTGGACATTACTCCCTAGTGTTCTTTGTTTAGTCAACCCTCACATGAAACATATTCTTTCCTCTTCTGTCATGGTTGAGACTGTCTTGCTTCCTCATTCATCTATGTCATCTGCTTAGGTACCACATGCAGAATCAGCCTCCTTCCTCAATCATGTATGGTATATACTTAAGTATCATATGAACTAGCATCTCAGTGCATGTGAGATGCTTCTCTAAAACAACGTATTTCTCATCAATATTAAAAGATAGCGTTGGCCGGAAACAGTAATCTTGACTTGTGGCTATTTATTTCTGGAGCTTAAAGTGTAGTTCTCCATGTATTCTTGGGTTTGATGAGAGAATAGGTATTCTTCTGATGTTTCTGCCAACATGGGTAAGTTGGCGGTTTTCCTTCCACTTTAGTACTGCGCTTTGTTTTGTATTGTTGGCATCATACTTTACACAATGTCACTGAGAGTTTTCTCTTCTTATGTCTATTTGGTGTTTAAATGCCTACTTATTTCTATAGATTATGAGAATTTCCAGTCACAGTCTTTGACTAAACTTTTTATGCATTATTGTATATTTTAATTCTTTCTTTTTTCCTATGATTGTTTTTTTTAACAAAGAGACTGTGATGTGTTTACTTCATATATGTTACAAAATATTTCTTTAAATTTGTCCTTATATTCTTTCTTCTGCTTGATTGATTCTTTAAGGGATACTGTCCTTTCTATTATTATCATTATCATCACCATCACTGTCATCATCATCATCATTAATTATTGCTACAGGGTCTTACTATATATATCTGGATGCCCTCAAACTCACTATGTTGACCAAGATGGCTGTACACTCACAGAGATCTGCCTGCCTTTGCTCTTTGCTTCCAAAGTGCTGAGTATCCACATACCCGGCCTCACTGTATTTTTTTTACCTTTTGAGTTTTTTCACTTCTAATATAGTTGGGTTTTTTTCCTCTATAACACTGATGAATTTTCTTCCACCTTTTCTCACTTTTTCAAATATATCAATTTGTGACAATACAATTTTATCAAACTGATTCCTATATTCTAAGAAACTGGAAATTTGGTTGGACCTCACAGCTTAACTAATAGTGTAATTTGAAGTCACTTAAAGACTTAAGACTGCCATATTACTATTACTCAGCATGTTTATTTAGCCTGTTTTAAGAGATTAATATAAAAATCAACTTGACCTGCCTTTGATTTCCTGTGTAATCAATTTTGAAAGCTAAGATAGTACATAGCTGTAATCTTTAGTTATGTATGCTTCCATGCACTTGGCCTAGATAATCTGGGTGGATCATTTCCCAAATGCAGGACATATGGAATTTGAAAGCAACGTTCTAGGATCTACTATTAAAAAATTGAAGGCAACATTTACAGATATTGTTTGATAAATTCTGACGTTTGTTATCTGAGTCAAGCAGAATCAGTTGGAGACAGTGACTTAATCCTATGTATAACTATGAAAATATTTTTGTAATGTATCCTGTCCTTTCCTCCATGCAATGTTTTCTGGACTGTTCAATAAAGAGAATCAAGCCTTCTGTTAGAGGCAGAAGAGATAGACAACAATATACACAGAAATATACACAAGAGATATACACAGTCACACCACAGGCATCCACAGACAGAATACATGAAACATAGGGACAGACTCAACCTTCAGGCAGGAACCAATTCAGACTCACAACAGGCAGCAGATAGAAGATAAAGGGAACATGGAACAGAGGACTCATATCTGGACTTGTTGCTTAAATGACTCCGAGGTAACTTCTTTTATTTCTTCCCTTCATATGATACTGATGCATTATTGGTAATTCATAGTTAATCTCTAATGTGTATAATCCATGTAGTTATTATTTTATTAATCTGCAGATTGCTTTTTCTCTCTATTGCTACCTTTGCTTTCCATGCCCCAGATTGAATTCACCTGCTCATTGTCTCCTCCTACACAGTCCTTATTACCAGAACATTTTAAATTCTTCTCTGGCATTTTACCAATCACAGTATCTGGGTGTTTCATAATTAAGAAGTTGGTTTTTTTTTTTAAGAATCATGCAGCTCTGTTGTTTCTGTTTTTGCATTTGCAAGTTGCAACATGTGATTTTGCTTTGTATACATCTTATTGCAGATGCCAGAACCATTCCATGAATAGAAGACAAACTGCTGTTTTGGCAACCAAATCAAGTCAAATGAGCTGTAGAAACACAGTTAAGATACCCATGGCCTATTACTACATTAGCAGTGATGACAAATATGAAATTGCAAGATTGTTACAAAATATGCTATAAAATTAAAATTTATTTTAGATGACTGTAGAGATACCAAATGAAAGACATGAAGGACATGGAATGGGGTGAAAGAGGAGTGGTGAGGTTAAAAAATTAAAAAGACAGAGAAGAGAGGAGGAGGTGAAGAATATTGTCAAAGTGAACTATAGAAAATTGGAAAAGGGGAAAAATAAAATAAAAAACAATTCTCTCCAAGTTAAAAAATTTCAAAACAAGATAAAATAAATATTAAAAGGTGAATTAAATGTTAAAATTGAAGAAAGTAAATGATAGTAGAAAGTTAAAATATTTGGTGAAGGTAGAAACATATTGGGTAAAAGAGAAAGAAAATGAAGCTAACGAGAAGAAATAGTATTAATCTCAGAAGAAAGACATAGCTATCAGCAATCCAAACTAGATGAATATGAAATAAGAATAAGAAGGATCCTTTAAAGACCACACGATAGAGAAAAACCTTGCTGAAGGCATGGTTCAAAGAAAATAAAAGGATGTGAGGGGAAAGGAGTAGAACAATGGGAGTGATGCAGACTCGTTACACGTCCTCAGATACTGGAAGCTGCCATTTATATGCATGGTGGTGAGCAGTTGAATTTATGAAACCCTGTCATCTCTTGGTTTTATGCTGTTGCTGTGACTATATTCAACAAGGATTCAGAATCGGTCAGAGCTGTCAGAGTTGTCAGAGCTGTTGCTCTGTGCACCAGGGGCTGCTGAAGATCACACTGTATCACCTTTGCAATCTGTGTTGGAAATATGAAGAATAAACACAGTGTTGGAATTGAAAGAAAAAAAACCAGAAGATGTAGTTTCATAATTTCAAGACTTTAGTCCCTCCCCTGGAGTGTTGAAGTGTAAGTATTATGTTCAACAGTAAACTTCAAAGTTTGTGGGCATTGGAAATGCAAACAACAGAAAAATCGCTAAAGAATTTGAGTCACTGCTCACCTCAAGTGTGGAAACTATCAAACCCAGTTCTTTGTCAATTACTAAGATGTGTTTGAAGCTACCAAGGCAGAATCTATCTTTCCTATTCACTTTCCAGCCTGAAATCAGTGTCCTGGTACACGTATCTCTAAGCTTACCAGCTATGGCTCTCTGGATCATCCCAGATACATGTCAGATTCCTTAGTCAAACTGAAGTGCTGTGGCATGCAGTTCTTTGATGATCTTAGGCCCCCAACATAGTTCAGATTTTAATGACATTATCTTTCAAGATAGTCAATGATCACTATTTTTGTAGTTATACAGTATAAAAAAATTGGGTGTTCCTCAGCTGTTGATCCCCTTCATGAGGTCTCAATATCATTTCTCTACTCTTTCCTTTGAGATATAGTTTACTTTTTCTTATTCTGACTCTCTTCTTCCCCATCTCAGACAGAAACAACCTTTGGTTTCCAGTCATATCCACAACACCCATACTATATTGTAAAGACTGGAGACATCAGTGGTTGTTCTATACAAGTGTTTACTTACAACTATTAAAAAATCAAAATAGCTTGTATAAAAGAATTTATTTCGGTTGTGTATGGGAGCCCAAGACAGTAGCTTTTAGGATGCTTACTTCTCTTCAGAGATATCTCCTTTACTTCATGTCTTATCAGTGGAGCACCACAAGCCTGGTTGAGTTTTCACTTAGAATTTTCACTGCTGCAAAGTAAGACCTTAGGACACAGATATCTCAGTGTTGATTCAAAATTCTGGAGTGTCAATCTATCTCTTCCCAAATCATTACTTATTCATATAAAATGCACAAGTGGGACAATTAACTTTCTCACTGCTGCCCTTAAACTACACCATGCTCACAGTGATAAATGCTGCAATCAGCTATAGTAAGACATCCTTCCACCTGTGCATGTTTCAGAAAACATTCTTTCATGTGTCTGCTTTAGCAAAACCTACTTTGATCTGTGTTCCCCAGCATTTGACATAACTGACTTTCCAAAGATACCAGAAGTCTCCACTTCCTAGATATTATGACAGTGGACTGATAACAAAGACAGGAGCAGCTGAAGAGTGCAGCTATCCTGAGACTGGGAGATAAGTTTTGGGTGTTGATATGGCAGAGTGAGAAAAGGGTAGCTGCCCAAGCTCTTTGGTATACATAAGGGTGTGAATTCCCTATGTCAGATATTGTGCTATTTATGGTGTCAGATTTGAGTTTGCTTTAATCTGATTATAGTTATGCACTGTTTTTTCACTTTTGAAAGATATCACCCTATAGTCAAAATACTAGAAAATTTAAAGAGACTTTGAACTATTGAGCTGTTGAAAAGTTAACAAAAATAAGAGAATCTTAAGATTGTGCTGAATTATATATTGATATTAACATGAAATCTTAGGGACAAATGATAAAGGAAAGGTTATAAATGAATAGTTATGTTTGCATACTAGAGTGGTAAAATATCAATGTGTTGGTTAGGGTTTTTTCTTATTTTGTTTTATTTTTATTGGATATTTTCTTTATTAAGACTTCAAATGTTATCCCCTTTTCCAGTTTCCTCCCCCACTCCTGAGAACTCCCTCCCCCACTCCCCCTCTTCTTGCTTCTATGAGGGTGCTCTCCTACCCACCCACTCCCAACTCACCACCCTGACATTCCCTCACAATAGGGCATTAACCCTTCACTGGCAAGTGTATCTCCTTCCATTGATGCCCAAGAAGTCCATCCTCTGCTACATGTGTCTAGAGTCATGGGTCCCTCCATGTGAACTCTTTGGTTGGTGGGAGCTCTGGGGGGGTCTGGTTGGTTGATATTGTTGTTCTCCTATGAGGTTGCAAGCCTCTTCAGCTCCTTCAGTCCTTTCTCTAACTCAATTGTGGATCCTGTGCTCAGTCCAATGGTTGGCTGAGAGCATCCACCTTTGTATTTGTTAGGTTCAGGCAAAACCTCTCAGGATATAGCTATATCAGGCTCCTGTCAGCATATACTTATTTCTTTTTTTTAATTGGATATTTGCTTTATTTACATTTCAAATATTATTCCCTTTCCTTGTTACCCCTCCAAAAACCTCCTATCACAGATCATATGTAGCTTAAGAAGAAGGAAGACCAAAGTGTGGATACTTTGGTTCTTCTTAGAAGAGGGATCGAAATACCCATGGCTCACAACAAATTAATGGACTGAGCATAGGGTCCCAAATGTAAAAGCTAGAGAAAGGACCCAAGGAGCTAAAGAGGTTTGCAGCCCCATAGGAGGGACAATAATACGTACGACCACTACCCCCAGAGCTCCCAGGGACTAAACCACCAACCAAAGAGCCCACCATGGGAGAGACCCATGGCTCCAGCTACATATGTAGCAGGGGATGGCCTTTTCAGATATCAATGAGAGGAGAGGCCATTGGTCATGTGAAGGATAGATGCCTCAGTATAGGTAAATACTAGGTCAGGAAAGTGGGAGTGGGGTTGGTATTGGTTAGTTTTTTTCAACATGAAAGAAACTAGAACCACTTGCTATAATGGAATCTCCACTGATGAATTGTCTCCATCAGATTGGCTTATGTGCATGTATGTAGAATATTTCCTTGATTTGTAGTTGATTAAGATGGGCCCAGCCCAATGTATATAGTGGAATGCCTGAAGAGCTATGTCCACATTGCCTCCGAAAGGTAGCACAGCAAGTTAGTATGTTGTGTTCTAAACTGGTCCCTGTGTCAATTTCTGCCTTCAGGTTGCTGCTTTGTATTTCCTCATTGTTGAATTTCCCTTCTTCTCCAAATTGCTTTTGGACTGTGTTTTGTCACTGAAGCATGTGGCATACTTTCCACGTAAGGAATCATTACTTATGGTCATGTAGCCCCAGAACAGAGTTCTCCATGCTAATGATGTATCTAGAGGCCCTGAGGGTTTAGCTAATGTTTCCCTTCCCAGACATTTCTTCCTGAAAAAGTTATTTAATCTCTGGTCCATCCTGAGAAGTTGGTACACACCCATTTTCCACGATGAACAATCAATAAACAGTTTAGAACCAAGGGCTGTCTTATTAAAAACAGTTATGAGAAGCATGGAGCAGGTCTTGCCTACAGAGCTGCAGGCTAAGTCTCATATACAAGGCCCCTCTGTGCTCCTAAACAGCCTCCACTGAGCTAAGGACTTTCACAGATGAGCTAAACAGGAGTTTCCCATTTCCCCAACCCCAGCCTCATCACAGACCCAGGGACCCCAGACCTTCTGTACCTCACTCCTCTGTGTGGACACCTGTGGTGACTGGATTCCCAAGAGTCAGGGACCCCCAGATTTGGTCTCACACATTCTAAGCTGTGTTTTCCCACCCTCTGAGAAGTGGTTCAGCTTTGCTTGAGTCCAGTAACCAACAGCACAATGTAAACACAGTATAGCTCTTCACAGTGGTAGGGTGGAACAAAGATTAATTTTTTTTATACTTTAAACCCCATCCAAATCATATGAGAGAAAATGCAAAACAAGAGTGAGCTCAAGGGTGATAACTTCAGAGCCTATAATGTTAATTAATAAATGGTATACTTTCATAACACATTGCAAAGAGACAAAGGGCCTACATGTCTTTCAAAGAAAGAGAACTTTAAACCAATTTCCATTATGAATATTGATGCAAAAATACTCAATAAAATTCTTGTCAACTGAATCCAAGAACACAACAAAACAGTCATTCATCATGATCAAGTAGGTCTCATCTCAGGGATGCAGGGATGGTTCAATATATGTAAACCCATCGATGTAATCCACTACATAAACAAACTCAAAGAAAAAAATCTGCATGGTCATTTCATTAATGAAAAGGCATTTGACAAAATTCCTTTCATGTTAAAGGTCTTGGAAAGAACAGGAAATCAAGGACCATACCAAAACATAGTAAAAGCAATATACAGAAAACCAGTTACCAGGCCGGGTGTGGTGGCACACGCCTTTAATCCCAGCACCTGAGAGGCAGAGGCAGGCGGATTTCTGAGTTCGAGGCCAGCCTGGTCTACCGAGTGAGTTCCAGGACAGCCAGGACTACACAGAGAAACCCTGTCTCGAAAAAACGAAACAAAAAAAAAAAAAAAAAAAAGAAAGAAAAGAAAACCAGTAACCAACATCAAAATAAATGGAGAGAAACTTGAAGCAATCCCACTAAAATCAGGGACTAGACAAGGCTTCCCTCTCTCTCCATATTTTTTCAATATAGTACTTGAAGTTCTAGCTAGTGCAATTAGACAATAAAAGGAAACAAATTGGAAAAGAAGAAGTCAAATTATCACTATTTACAGATGATATGATAGTATACTTAAGTGACCCTAAAAACTCCACCAGAAAACTCCTACAGCTGAAAAACAACTTCAGCAAAGTGGCAGGATATAAAATTAACTCAAGCAAATCAGAAGCCTTACTATACTCAAAGGATAAACAGTCTGAGAAAGAAATTAGGGAAATGACACGCAACACAATAGCCACAAAAAATACAAAGTATCTTTGTGTGACTAAACAAACAAGTGAAAGATCTGTATGACAAGAACATCAAGTCTCTGAAGAAAGAAATCAAAGAATACCTCAAGAGTTGGAAAACTCTTCCATGTTCATATATTGGCAGGATTAATATAGTAAAAATGGCCATCTTGCCAAAAGCAATATACATATTCAATGTAATCCCTATCAGAATCCCAACTCAATTCTTCATAGAGTTAGAAAGAGTAATTCTCAAATTTATCTGGAATAACAAAAAACCCAGGATAGCTAAAATTATTCTTAACAGCAAAAGAACTTTTGGCGGAATCAGTATCCCAAACCTGAAGCAGTACTACAGAGCTATTGTGTTAAAAACTGCATGGTATTTGTATAGTGACAGGCAAATAGATCAATGAAAGAATTGAAGACCCAGAAATGAACCCAGAAACCTATGGTCACTTGATCTTTGACCAAGGAGCTACAACCAACCTGTGGAAAAAAGATAGCCTTTTCAACAAATAGACCTGGTTCAACTGTAGGTCAGCATGCAGAATTGTGCAATTTGATCCATTCTTATCTCCTTGTACTAAGCTAAAGTCCAAGTGGATCAAGGACCTCCACATAAAACCAGACACACTGAAACTAATAGAAAAGAAACTGGGGAAAAGCCTTGAGCACATGGGCACAGGGAAAATTTTCTTGAACAAAACACCAATATCTTATGCTCTAAGATCAAGAATTGACAAATGGGATTTCATAAAATTACAAAGTTTCTGTAAGGCAAAAGACACTGTCAATAGGACAAAATGGCAACCAACAAATTGGTAAAAGATCTTTATCATCCCTATATCCCATCCAATAGAGGGCTAATATCTAATATATGCAAAGAACTCAAGAAGTTAGATTCTAGAGAGCCAAATAATCCTATTAAAAATGGGGTACAGAGCTAAACAAAGAATTTTCACCTGAAGAATTTTCAATGTCTGAGAAGCACCTTAAGAAATGTTCAGCATCATTAGTCATTAGAGAAATGTAAATCAAAACAGCCCTGAGACTTCACCTCACACCAGTCAGAATGGCTAAGATCAAAAAGTCAGGAGACAGCAAGTGCTGGAGAGGATGTGGAGAAAGAGGAACACTCCTCCACTGCTGGTAGGGTTGCAAGCTGGTACAACCACTCTGGAAATCAGTCTGGCAATTCCTCAGAAAAGTGGGCATAATACTATTGGAGGACCCTGTTATACCACTCCTGAGCATATATCAGGAGGACTCTCCCACATATAATGAGGACACATGCTCCACTATGTTCATAACAGCCTTATTTATTATAGCCAGAAGCTGGAAAAAACACAGATGTCCCTCAATGGAGGAATTGATGCAGGAAATGTGGTATATTTACACTATGAAATGCTACTCAGCTATTAAAAACAATGAATTCATGAAATTCTTAGGCAAATGGATGGAACTAGAAAGTGTCATCCTGAGTGAGGTAACCCAATCACAAAAGAACACACATGGTATGTACTCACTGATAAGTGAATATTAGCTTAGAAACTCAGAATAACCAAGACACAATTCTCATATCAAATGATGTCCAAGAAGAAGGAAGGAGAGGCCCCTGGTCCTGGAAAGGCTTGATGCAGCAGTGTAGGGGAATACCAGAACAGGTAGGCAGGAGGACTTTGATTGGGGGAACAGGGTGAGGGAAGATGGTGTATGGGACATTCAGGGAGGGGGGAACCTGGAAAGGAGAAATCATTTGAAATGTAAATAAAGAATATATCTAATACAAAACGGTGACAATTAAAGAAAATATCACTGCATAAAATCTTTGCAACACACAATGTGATGATTTTTATATGCTCATCCCAGGGAGGCACACTATTAGAAGGTATAGCCGTGTTGAAGGAAGTATGTCACTGTGGCTATGAGCTTGGAGAACTTTCTCCTACATACTTGAGTATGCCCAGTCTGTTCCTGGCTTCCTTTGGATAAAGACATAGGCCCCTCAGCTCCTCCTGCACTCTGCCTACATGGATGCTGCCATGCTTCTGCCTTGTTGACAATGGACTGAACCTCTGAACCTGTAATCCAGCCTCCAATTAAATGTCTTTTATTTTTTAAAAAAGGAAATTACAAAATCACTCACACCAAGCCAAACTTTTTAATTATACTTATAATTAGCTTACAAACTAGTGGGAGTTCATAAGATAATAATGGGGAAAGAGAAATGAGGTCCCAGGGGAAGGGTCAATCAAAATGTAATGTGTATAAAGAAGCTATTTGTGTCTTAAAATTGAGCAACACAAATAAAAATATAAATGATATAATCAAACATGTAATATGAAAGAATTGGAGGGGATACTGGAAGCTGAAGATTTGATTTGATTTGAAAAGAGGGAAGGTACCTGATTTCAAAAATGTAGAAAGAATATTAACAAACATTAAGGGTGTAGGAAAGGGTCTTATGACCTCCCAATAATTTGGTTTTGTTTTTTGTTTTGTTTTGTTTTGTTTTCTCTGTGTAGCCCTGGCTGTCCTGAAACTCACTCTGTAGACCAGGCTGGCCTTGAATTCACAAATCTGCCTGCCTGTGCCTCCCAAGTGCTGGGATTAAAGGTGTGTGCCAACTTAAACGTATAATTAAAAAGTACAATAGCATTTGAACAGTGATGTCCCATGTAGTTAGCTCTAAACATGCAAGTCATTGAATGAAAATCTCATTGCCTAGCACATTTTACCACTATGCAAATTATTCTTCTGAAAATTTCCAGAAGCAACCTATTGCCATTGTTCTTCATGTCGACCATAGCTAGATGGCAAGATTCTAATACTGAATACCATGTACTGTCACTATAAGACATAGAGAAATAAGTTTTCAACTGTTAAAGAAACTTTTTACCCACTAGCTAGTTTTAACAGAGCTGGAAGATACTAGGCAAGTGGCAGAAGAAACTGGTGTTATTAAGTACAAGAGTGTCAGAGTCCCTAAAGGAACATCAACTGATTTTGGTTTCCTAATCATTATGTTGTAAAACTACCTTTTGATTATTTATGATTATATCAGTGAGCATGGGAGATAATTCTATTTTTGACATCTTCAATTTTTTCTTTAAAAACTTAAACATTTTTGTCAAATCAGTCATTCATATTATTGCTTATGGTGAGCTCAAGATATTTGATATTCTGTGGCTATTGTGAAAGGTAAAGTTAAAACAGGAGAATGTTAATGAGTTGGAATCTAGCTTGAGTTACAGAGTGGAGCCTTTTCCTCATATAACAAATGAAAACATTCACACATGAAGTTATATGATATTATTATTTCCGGTCTTTAGGTTTTATACATAGAGAAGTTTTTAATTGTGTGCTTTGTAATTTTCTTGTTAAGGTTGTATCCATAAACTTAGGACCAATTTCAAAGGCCTATGATCAAATAAGAAAATATCAATACATTTATACTTCACTACAGTTGAGCAATATTTCTTAATTTTTTGTTTTGGTAATGATGATATTCTGCACTTATGTAAAAATATCTTCAGGACACTGGTTTTTTTTTGTTTGTTTGTTTGTTTTGGATTTTCTTTTCTTTTTTATTTTTTATTCTCTACATTCTTTATTTACATTCCAAATGCTTTCCCCTTTCCCGCTTCCCCCCTCCCCATAAGTCCCATAAGCCCTCTTCCCTCCACCCATTCCCTAATCACCCCCTTCCCATTTCTCTGTCCTGGTACTCCCCTACAATACTGCATCAAGCCTTTCCAGGACCAGTGCTCCATCCTTCCTTCTTCTTGGAAAACATTTGATATGCTAATTGTGTCTTGAGTATTTGGAGCTTCTGGGCTAATTAATATCCACTTATCAGTGATTGCATTTCATATATATTCTTTGTGATTTGGTTACCTCACTTAGGATGATATTTTCTAGTTCCAACCATTTGCCTAAGAATTTCATGAATTCATTGTTTTTAATTGCTGAGTAGTAGTCGATTGTGTAAATATACCACATTTTCTGTATCCATTCCTCCACTGAGGGACATCTGGTTTCTTTCCATCTTCTGGCTATTATAAATAAGGCTGCTATGAACATAGTGGAGCATGCGTCCTTGTTGCATGCCGGGGAATCCTCTGGGTATATGTCCAGGAGTGGTATAGCAGGGTCCTCTGGAAGTGTCATGCCCAGTTTTCTGAGGAACTACCAGATTGATTTCCAGAGTGGTTGTACCATCTTGCAATCCCACAAACAGTGGAGGAGTGTTCCTCTTTCTCCACATCCTTGCCAACACCTGCTATCTCCTGAGTTTTTTAACTTTACCCATTCTGACTGGTGTGAGGTGAAATCTCAGGGTTGTTTTGATTTGCATTTCCCTAATGAGTAATGATGTTGAACATTTCTTAAGGTGTTTCTCAGCCATCCGAATTTCTTCAGGTGAAAATTCTTTGTTTAGCTCTGTACCCCATTTTTAATAAGGTTATTTTGTTTTTTGGGGTCAGGACACTGTTTAATGGGATTTTTTTTTTCATCATGGAAACTCATTTCCTTTCACGAAATTACAGTGAATCATCCTGTATTCTTCAAGTCTCAGTCAACTGTAGCTATACTTTTATGAATTCCTTTTTATTCTCCATTTGCTTTCTGATATAAAGATCTCCAGAAAAAAAAAGAAATACAGAAGAACATCAGTCAACAGATAAAAACCCTTAAAGAGGAAACACAAAAATCTCTTAAAGAAATACAGGAGAGAAGCCGGGCATGGTGGTACATGCCTGTAATCCCAGCACTTGGGAGGCAGAGGCAGGCAGATTTCTGAGTTTGAGGCCAGCCTGCTCTACAGAGTGAGTTCCAAGACAGCCAGGACTACACAGAGAAACCCTGTCTCGAAAAACAAAAAAAGAAAGAAAGAAAGAAAGAAAGAGAGAAAGAAAGAAAGAAAGAAAGAAAGAAAGAAAGAAAGAAAGAAAGAAAGAAAGAAAGGAAGGAAGGAAGAAAGAAAGAAATACAGGAGATCATAGGTCAACAGGCAGAAGCCCTTAAAAAAAGAAACACAAAAGTCTCTTAAAGAATTACAGGAAAATACAATCAAGTGAAGGAACTGAACAAAACCATCCATGATGTAAAAGTGGAAGTAGAAACAATAAAGAAATCACAAAGTGAGACATCTCTGGAGATAGAAAACCTTGGAAAGAATTCAGGAGTCATAGATCAACAACAGAATACAAGAGATAGAAGAAAGAACCTCAGGTACTCAAGATACCACAGAAAACATTGACTCAACAGTCAAAGAAAATGCAAAATGCATAAAGCTGGTAACCCAAATCATCCAGGAACTCCAGGAAACAATAAGACCAAACCTAAGGATTATAGGTATAGACAAGAGTGAAGATTTACATTTTAAGGCCCAGTAAATATCTTCAACAAAATTGTATAGGAAAACTTCCCTAACTTAGAGAAAGAGATACCCATGAACATACAAGAGACCTTCAGAACTCCAAACAGACAGAACAGAAAGTCCTCCCAGCATATAATAATCAAAACACCCAATTCACTAAACAAAAAAAGAATATTAAAAGCAGTAAGGGAAAAAGGGCAAGTAACTTATCAGAATTGCACCAGACTTCTCACCAGAGATGATGAAAGCTAAAAGATCCTGAGCAGACCTCATACAGACCATAAGAGAACACAAATGCCATCCCACGCTACTATACCCAGCAAAACTCTCAATCATCATAGATGGAGAAACCAAGATATTCCATGATAAAACCAAATTTACACAATATCTGTCCACAAATCCAGCCCTACAAAGTATAACTGATGGAAAATGCCAGCACAAGGAGGGAAACTACACCCTAGAAAAAGCAAGAAAGTAGTCTTCTTCCAACAAACTCAAAAGAAGATACCCACACAAACATAAAAATAACATCAAAAATAACAGGAAGCAGCAATCACTATTCCCTAATATCTCTTAGCAACAATGGACTCAACTCCACAATAAAAAGACATAGACTAACAAAATATTACTCATGTAAATCATCAATTTTATCAGAAAATGTCTATAATTCCCCTTTTAATTAATTTAGTGATGCTTTTATGTCTTCCATTTTCTCTGCATTATTTTTCATGATAATCTTCAATTTTAATGTTTTTCTATATACTTCCCCTATTTTATCAAAAATATTTTCGATGTAAATCTTTGATTTTATCATAAATGTTTCTAATTCCACCTTCATTTAATTTAGAGTTTTTATAGCTACCATTTTATATGTAAAATTTTCCATGAAATATTCAATTTTGATGTGTTTGCCTATTTCTTGAATTTTATCAGGAATATTTTCCATATAAATCTTCAATGTTATATGAAAATATTTATAATTCCACATTCAATCAACTTAGAATTATTTTTATGCCTATCATTTTATCTATATAATTTACATGATAATCTTTAATTTCAACATGTTTTTTATATATTTCTTCAATTTTATCAGAATTATTTTCCATGTAAATCTTCAAGTTCATCAGAAAATGTTTATAATTCCACTTTCAATCAACTTAAGAATACTTTTATGCCTACAATTATTATATCAATATAAAATTTTCCATAACCTTCAATTCTAACATGTTTTTCTACATTTTCCTACAATTTTATCAGAAATATTTTCCATGTAAATCTTCAATTCTATCATAAAATGCTTCTATCTCATATTTCAATTAATTTAGCAATATTTTACATGTCTACCACTTTACTCTTTAATTTTCCATGAAAATTGTCAATTTTAATGTGTTTATCTGAAATATTTTCCATGTAAATCCTTAATTTTATCATAAAGTGTTTTTATTTCCCGTTTTAACAAAAAGAAAAGAAAACAGGAACTAAAAAAGTGAATAAGTAAGTAAATAAGTAGGGAAGTAAGTAAATAAATAAATAAATAAATAAATAAATAAGTTCCAAAAGGCAAAACCAAAAAAAGGTACTTTGGACACAGTTTTCATCTTTCAGCCATGTGATTATACACACTGCATATTTGTAAGAACTGCACCTGTGTCACAGGGTATTCTATTGAGATACACAAAGGAAGGTATAGGATGTACTTTACAAATGAACATGTCCAATTTATCTATTTTGTTATTCTAAAACGTGAAAATAATTTATTTTAATGTTTAGTGGTATTTAAATGTAGGGCGTAGGAAGTGGGGAAAGTAGTTGGGGAAAAAACCCAGGTCCCACCAGAGCTCAATGACAACTGATAAGCAGACGTGGGAGACTGTCCTGTGACCCCATGGGCCAGCATGGGCATCAGGTCTTGTGAGATCTCTGTATCCTTCTCTGGAGGGGTGGGGAAAGCTTGCAGTCTTGAGGGTTCCTGGGCCTCACGGAGACAGGGAACACAGGTTCTAGCTCTCTTTCGGGCATCACAAGATGCCGTTAGATACCGAAGAAGAGCCGAGAACAGTTGGGAGCCCAGGGAGAGCAGTGACATGGGCCGAAGGGAAAAGGGCTGGGGGAAGGCACTGGGCAGTTTCTGCATGGTTGAATCCTTGGTCTGGTCTGGCAGCTGCAGCTGGAAATGCTGGGAGGCCTTCCTGGGGGAGATTTAACACGGCTCTTTAGGGAAAGGCCTATTCCATCGCTCCAGCTCAGCAAGTGCAGATGAGAAGAGGCAGTCCATCGGTTTTAGCATTTATTGTAGAAAAGTAGGGAGAGGGAGAAAGTAGAGATGTAGAAGCTGGCCATGGCCAAGTGGAGAGAGGGGGAAGGGAATGGGGAGAGAGGGGAAGCAGGGGGACAAGAAACAGAACCAGAGAGTGAGAGAGTAAGAGAGTAAGGGGGGGCAAACAGCCCCTTTTATATTGGGCCAGCCTACTTGACTATTGCCCCGAAATCGTGGGGAGGGGCTGTTGCCAAGTGACTGTGGGGTTGGAGTCCAGCCAAAATGCTAGGGGTTTGCGGCATTGCTCTATGTGACTGATGGCCACAGAATTATGGAGTTGAGGGCCTGGTGGTGTCAGGAGCCTAGTGTCCGCGTGTGTGGCTTGCAGTTTCAGCCGTAGTAGAATTCTCTACTGGGTCTCGGGAGTAAGCCTCACTCAACCAGAACATAGACTACCTTTCACGGTCCAACATTTAATTATTTGTGTACATACATATGAAAAAGTGTATTTCATTAGATAGGTATTTGCTTTAATAAGAAGAATCATTATAACAAACAACACTACATCAAAGCTGATAAGTAAAGAGGAATGTGGCATTTCATAGTGTGAAATATCATAAGCATAGTTCATTTGTAATGAGTTGAAGAACACACGGGAGATTATAATACAGATGTACTATTAATTAGAGTTTTGGAATCATCAGTATCCTCCTTCATTCCATTCTCCACCCTACCCCCTTTCTTCGCTCCCATTCCCTTCTCTTCTGCTTTCTCTATGGTGTTTGGAATGAGCCCAGCATTACACATGATAGGCAAAGATTTTGCCACTGAGCTGCATTTCAGCTTTTTAATTATCTTAAGTGAATTTCTCATCCATTAAAAGTAGGGGCTGGACAGATGGCTCACAGATTAAGAACTTTGGCTGCTATTCCAGATATCCCGGGTTTGGTCATCAACACACACATGGCAACTAACAACAATTAGTAACTCCAGTTTAGAAGATTGTATGATCGTCTCTGACCTCCATGGGCATCAGTCATATATGTAGTGCATGACACAGATGTAGAATAAATGCCTATAAACATAAAATAACAGTAAATAAATTGTAGAAATCTAAAACAGAAATTTCTCCAGTTTCTTCTTTATGTGTGCAAAGCAGCTTTCATTTCTTGCATCAAACTGCATTGGTTACTCATTACCAGGGCAGCTTGGATACGGCCAAGCATTTATTTTCTGTCCTGAGAAAGAAGCCAGAGCAGTATCTTCTCAGTTGGAGGATTGAGAAGCCATGAATTCTAAGAAGCAGACAGTGCCATTAAGTGATGGTCACTTCATCCCTGTACTGGGGTTTGGTACCTCTGCACCTCAGGAGGTAATGATAGAAGCTGGGGGTGATGGTTAAAACAAACGGAGAGCTTGGGTGGGTGGGCAGATATGGTATGTGCAGTCATTGAATTCTGATGTGATTCTTCAGGGCTAACCTCGTTTTCTGTTTTAGTCATCTAGAGTGATTTCTTGTGCAAGTAAATGGCAGATGTCATTCAGATCAGGAGCTGATCCAAGAGCCTAGCCCCAGGTTATTGTGGGCACTCATTTTCCCTTCCATTTCTCTCCTGAAAAAAAAGTCAGCAAAAGCACTGCCTTATGAACACTGATAGTGAGAATATTTTTGAATAGTGCTTGTTGGCCACTGCAGTTCTTTTGTTGAGATGTGTGTTTACATATTCACCTGATTTGAAACTGTGCTGTTTCTGTTCACATGTTGGGTAGTGCTGGGGACAGCAAACAATGACAGGGACTGCCTGCAGTAGGCCGGGATGGAGACATCTCAGAAGTCCGTAGCAGTTCCTTGTAGAAAATGATGGTGTCTGGGACCCTGAGAAACAGGACACATATCCCTGCAGGTGACCCGCCCTCTGAAATAAGGGACTGCCTGCAGTAGACCTGGATGGAGACATCTTCAGTAGCCCGCAGCAGCTCTTTGTAACAACAGTTGTTCCCATTTCTCCTAACCTTAGCCCTCAACAATGGCTGTATAGATTTCATTTGTGTGTGACTGTTTTTCAGTTGGCCTTGGTGTACATAATTATTCTATTATATCTGACTTTCTTACTTCTTTCTCCTTCTGCTCTGGCGAGTTCTGTGAAACTAGATATTCCCTGATGTAATGATTCTTAAACAATTAAAAATTGAGGCATGGGGCACAGCACGGCAGTCTTAATGGTCCAGGTGCATGCTGTGTGTTCTCATCTTAGAAACAATGCAATAACTGCACAATGGTAGTTCCAGATTAATGCTTGACTTGCAAAGAAAGTTTGATGAAATTTTTAGAAATTGAATTTGAGCCAATACTGGGACCCAAAGAAAGAAAAAACTATTAAAGTTTGAAATACGTTCTGCACAGCATTTGAGAGTGGTTCCTAGATAAGCAATTATAGAATATGTTAAATCTTAGATTAGAAAAACTAAGTCCAAACTGGAACTCTTAGGAGAGTCATTGTGTGCAATGTGTAGAAACCGAAAGCTAGGGGAACTACAGAGTTAAAGGCTAACTTGATTCTTTCTGGCCACTGCCTGGCAGCTTTACCCATGTCATTTATCATTATAGCTTTACAAGGAATTGCAAGTAGCTGGCCTCGGAGCTCTGAGCTCTGAAGTATAATAGTTAAAGTTAACGTTTAAATAATGATAAGTTTGCAATTATTATTATTTTGGCTATAGACCTGGGAATAGGGAAGGTTGAAACTTTGGGGAAACAATTGTAATTCTTGATTTTTTTTGTGGGACTTGGTTTTTCTTTTGAATTTGATTTGGCAATGATTATACAAGGTCCTTTTTATCTGCTTTTGGAGTATCAATAAAAGACTGGGGCAAGAAGAAGGCAAGAGAGAATGCGGAGTAAATGTAATGAGACTGTAGAGAGCATGCAGAGGGAATGAGAAGAGCTTGTGAAGAGTGAGTGAAGAGAGAATGTGAGGTGTGTGTGAAGAATGGGTGTGTGAGTGAGAGTGCATGTGTGTGTGAGATGTATGTGAAGAGTGGGTGTGTGAGTGAAAGGAGTGCATGTGGTGTGTGTGAGAGATGTGTGTGGAGAGTGTGTGTGTGAATGAAAGGGGAAGACACAGAAGTGTGTATGAGCGAGAGAGTGCAAGAAAAGAAAAGTGCACAGGAGAAAAGCAGAGTGTGCAGGAGAATGCAGAGTGTGTGCAGTCTCAAGCTGTGAGTGAATGAGTGAGAGAAAGAGAGCAGAGAATAAGAGAGAAGAGAAACTTTAAGTCTTGAAAAATTGCCTCTCAGCTTGTACCCAAAAAGCAGTCTGTGTATATTTATTATGCGCCTTCCAGATATCCCTGCTTCCAGTTGAGAACTCAGATTCTGTGTCGAGCTGGACCCCGGCAGGGTAGTTTTCCTGAAGTCAACACAAGCTCATGTCATTTGAGACACTGGTTTGTCAATTCAGAAAATAGCTCCATAAGATCAGGATGTAGGGATTTTATAAATTAGGGATTTATGTCCCACATTTTTTTTCTAAATTGCCTTCAATTTTATATAAGAAAATATACGTTCTAATGCGGTTTACTGTTCTAGCTAGTAGACCCTTCAATGTCTCAGCCCAGGTGTACAACCCCACAGACCATAGTTTGATGAAAGATTGCTGCAAAGCATGAGGTTTATTGATTGATCCACACATCTGGGGTTGCACAGAGAGAGGCAACAACCACAAGCAAAGAAAGCACACACTTTTTATACTTTGTGGAGGGCAGTCCCCAGCAACAGGGCTAGTTGGCATACTCTGATTGGTGAAATACATGACAAAGGATCTCTTCAGGCATTGGTTGGTTTACTCAAGGGGGTGTTCTTGACTAATTAGCCAATTTTTCTCATCAGGCTCTGCATCTGGCCTAAAAAGTCCTTGAGAGAGAGCCAGGCTGATAAGTTCCTTAGAGTGGGAAGAACTGGGTGGTCTAGGAGAAGGTTAGGCAGACATACTTCCTTCTTGGAACTTATCAAGAGGAGGGGTAGGGAGATCTTTTTCAAGAACATCTATGTTTGTTTTGGCTAGTCTCAACTAGGCCTGGTCACTACGACCACAAGCCTTGTCTTCATATTCCCAAATCCTTGCTTTACAGTTATCTAGGAAACTTCTTTTGTTTCCTTCATTACTACATTATCATTTCATTTTCATGCTTTAACTAATGTGGTTCTGTATAAAATTCAGCCAATTTGAAAAGAACAATTTTTATTCCAATGACAATTCCTACCAAATACAAAATTGTAGCTTGACAGAGGGCATAAATAAGGTTTTTCTTCTGTATCATGTTCTTAATTTCTTAGAAAGGAATCTCTTGAACATACATTTCTTTTTTTGATTTTGTTATTGGGTTACCTCACACAGGATGATACTTTCTAGTTCCATCCATTTGTCAAGGAATTTCATGAAATCATTGTTTTAAATAGGTGAGTAGTATTCCATTGTGCAAATGTACTACATTTTCTTTATGCTTTCCACTGTTGAAGGACAACTGGGTTCTTTCCAACTTCTGGCTATTATAAATAAGGCTGCTATGAATATAGTGGAGCATATGTCCTTGTTATATGATGGGGCATCATTTGGGAATATGTCCAGGAGTGGTATAGTGGGGCCCTCAGGTAATACTATGCCCAATTTTCTGAGGAACAACAAGACTGATTTCCAGAGTGGTTTTACCAGCTTGAAAACAATGGAGGCGTCTTCCTCTTTCTCCATATCCTTGTGAGCATCAGTTGTCACATGAATTTTTGACCTTAACCATTCTGAATGGTATGAGCTGGAATCTCAGGGTTGATTTGATTTGCATTTTTGATGACTAATGATGTTGTACCTTTCTTTAGGTGCTTCTCGGCCATTCCATAGTTCCCAGTTGAGAATTCTTGGTTTAGCTCTGTAACCCATTTTAATAGGGTTATTTGATTCTCTGGAGTCTAACTTCTTGAATTCTTTGAATATATTGGATATTAGCCCTCTCTCAGATGAAGGATTTGTACAGATCTTTTCCCAAACTGTTGGTTGCCATTTTGTCTTATTGACAGTGTCTTTTGCCTTACAAAAGTTTTGCAATTTATGAAGTCCCATTTATCTATTGTTGATTCTGAGCATAAGCCATTGGTCTTCTGTTCAGGAAGTTTTCTGCTGTGCCCATGGTTCAAGACTCTTGCCCAATTTCTCTTCTATTAGTTTCAGTGTATCTGGTTTTATGTTGAGGTCCTTAATCCACTTGGATTTGGGCTTTGTATAAGGTGATAAAAATGAATCAAGTTGCATTCTTCTACATGCTGAATGCCAGTTGACCCAGCACCATTTGTTGAGCATGCTGTCTTTTTTTTCCCCACTGGATGGTTTCAGCACCTTTGTCAAAGATCAAGTGATCATAGGTATGTGGGTTCATTTCTGGGTCTTCGATTCTATTCCATTGATTTTCCTGCCTGTCTCTACAAATACTGTGTAGTATTTATCACTACTGCTCTGTAATCCAGCTTGAGGTCATGCAGGGTAATTCCCCTAGAAGTTCATTTGTTGTTGAGAATAGTTTGCACTATCCTGGGATTTCTGTTATTACAAATAAATTCGCATTCTGTTCAGGAAATTTTCCCCTATGCCCATGTGTTCAAGGGTCTTCCCCAGTTTCTTTTCTATTAGTTTCAGTGTGTCTGGTTTTATGTGGAGGTCCTTGATCCACTTGGAGTTGAGCTTAGTACAAGGAGATAATGGATGGATCAATTTGCATTCTCCTGCATACTGACCTCCAGTTGAACCAGCGCCATTTGTTGAAAAGGCTATCTATTTTCCACTGGATAGTTTTAGCTCCTTTGTCAAAGATCAAGTGACCATCGGTGTGTGGGTTCATTTCTGGGTCTTCAATTCTATTCCATTGATCTACTTGCCTGTCACTGTACCAATACCATGCAGTTTTTATCACTATTGCTCTGCAGTAGTTCTCGAGGTCCAGGGTACTGAGTCCACCAGAAGTTCATTTACTGTTGAGAATAGTTTTAGCTATCCTGTTTTTTTATTATTCCAGATGAATGAGAATTACTCTTTCTAAATCTATGAATAATTGAGTTGGGATTTTGAGGGGGATTGCATTCCAATAGCTTATGTTCTAAGATCAAGAATTGACAGATGCACCCTCATAAAATTACAAAGTTTCTGAAAGGGAAAGGACATTGTAAAAAGGACAAAACAGCAACCAACAAATTGGGAAAAGATCTTTACCAACCCTACATCTAACAGAAGGCTTATATCAAAGATACACAAAGAACTCAAGAAGGTAGACTGCAGAGAGCCTAATAACCCTATTAAAAATTGGGGTACAGAGCTAAACAAAGAATTTTCACCTGAGTAATATTAAATGGCAGAGAAATGTTCAACATCCTTAGTCATCAGGGAAATGCAAATTAAAACAACCCTGAGATTTCACCTCACACCACTCAGAATGGCTAAGATCAAAAACTCAAAAGAAAACAGGTGCTGGCAAAGATGTGGAGAAAGAGGAACACTCCTCCACTGCTGGTGGGGTTGCAAGCTTATACAACCACTTTGGAAATCAGTCTGGTGGTTCCTCAGAAAACTGGGCATGATACTACTGGAAGACCATGCTATACCACTCCAGGATATATACAGAGGATTCCCTAGCATGCAATAAGGGTACATGCTCCATTGTGTTCATAGTAGCCCTATTTATAATAGCCAGAAGATGGAAAGAACCCAGACATCCCTCAACAGAAGAATGGATACAGGAAATGTGGTATATTTACACTATGGAATACTACTCAGCTATTAAAAACAATAAATTCACAAAATTCTTAGGCAAGTGTATGAAACTGAAGAATGTCATCCTGAGTGGGGTGACCCAATCATAAAAGAACACACATGGTATGCACTCACTGATAAGCAGATATTAACCCAGAAGCTCCGGTGTACCCAAGAAACAATTCACATATCAAATTATGCCCAAGAAGGAAGGAGAGGCCCCTGGTCCTGGAAAGGCTGAGTGCAGCAGTGTAGGGGGATACCAGGGCAGGGAAGTGGGAAAGGGATGATTGGAGAACAAGGGGAGGGAAGAGGGTTTATGGAAATTTTGTAGAGGGGGGATCCAGGAAAGGGGAAATCATTTGAAATGTAAATAAAGAATATATCAAATAAAAGATGAATTGGATAAAAAAACAAATAAATTTGCAAATTGCTCTTTCTATATCTATGAAGAATTGAGTTGAAATTTTGATTGCGATTGCATTGAATCTATTGATTGCTTTGGGCAAGATGGCCATATTTATAATATCAATCTTGCTAATTCATGAGCATGGGAGATCTTTCAATCTTCTAAGTTCTTCTTTGATTTCTTTCTTCAGAGACTTGTTCTTGTCATACAGCTCTTTTCCTTGTTTAGAGTCACACCAAAGTATTTTATATAATTTGTGACGTTTGTGAAAGGTGTCATTTCCTTCATTTCTTTCTCAGCTTCTTTATCCTTTGAGTAGAGGAAGGCTACTGATTTCTTTGAGTTAATTTTATATCCAGCCACTTTTGTAAAACTAAGCTCTTTATCAGGTTTAGAAGTTCTCTGGTGGAACTTTGAGGTCACTTAAGTATACTATTGTATCATCTACAAATAGTGATATTTTGACTTCTTCCTTTACAATTTGTATCCTTTGGACCTTTTGTTGTGTAATTGCTCTGGCTATGACTTTGAGTATAATATTGACTAGATAGGGAGAAAGTGGGCAGCCTTGTCTAATCACTAATTTTAGTGTGATTGCTTCAGGTTTCTCTCCGTGATGTTGGCTCCTGGTTTGCTGTATATTACTTTTACTATGTTTAGTTATGGGCCTTTAATTCCTGATCTTTCTAAGACTTTTACCCTGAAGGTGTGTTGAATTTTGTCAAATGCTTTTTCAGGCTCTTATGAAACAATCATGTAGTTTTTTTCTTTGAGTTTGTTTATGTAGTGGATTGGGTTGATGGATTTCCATATACTGAACAATCCCTTTATCCCTGGCATTAAGCCTACTTGATCATGATGGATGATCATTTTGGTGTGTTCTTGGATTTGCTTTGTGAGAATATTATTGATTTTTTGCATTGATATTCATAGGGTAAAATAGTATGAAGTTCTCTTTCTTTGTTGGGTCTTTGTGTGGTTTAGGTGTAATTGTGGCTTCATAAAACAAATTGGTTAATGTTTCTTGAGTTTTTATTTCATGGAATAGTTCGAAGTATATTGGTATTGGTCTTCTTTGAAGGTCTGACTGAATTCTGCACTAAACCAATATGGTCCTGGGCTTTTTTGTTGGGAGATTTTAATGACTACATCTACTTCTTTAAGGAATTATGGAACTATTCAGATGGTTTATCTGGTTCTGATTTAACTTCGTTGTTTTGCAACTGTGTAGAAAATTGTCCATTTCTTCCTGATTTTCCGTTTTGTTGAGTATATGCTTTTGTAGTAGGATCTGATGTTTTTTTTTAAATTTCTATAATTTCTGTTTTTATGTCTCCTTTTATTTTCTAATTTTGTTAAATTGGATATTGTCTCTGTGCCCTCTGGTTAGTCTAGCTAAGGATTGATCTATCTTGTTGACTTTCTCAAATAAACAGCTCCTAGTTTTGTTGATTCTTTGTATAATAGTTCTTTTTATTTCTACCTGGTTGATTTCTGCCCAGAATTTGATTATTTCATGCTCTGTACTCCTCTTTGGTTTATTTGTTTCTTTTTCTTCTAGAGCTTTCAGGTTTCAAGCTGCTAGTGTATGCTCTCTGCAGTTCATTTTGGAAGCACCCAGCACTATGAGTTTTCCTGTTAGTACTGCTATCATTGTGTCCCATAAGTATTGGTATGATGTGCCTTTATTTTCATTAAATTCTAAAAATATTTAATTTCTTTCATGATTTCATCCTTATCCAAATTATCATTGAGTTGAGCATTGCTCAGCTTCCATGTGCACATGATCTTTCCATTGTTTTTGTTGTTTCAAATACCAGCCTTAATCCGTGGTGATCTATATCCTGCATGGGATTATTTCAATCTTCTTGTATTTGTTAAGGCCTGTTTTGTGACCAATGATGTGATTAATTTCTTAGAAAGAACCATGAAGTGTTCTGAAGAAGGTATATTCTCATATATTAGGATGCAATGTTCTAAAGATATCTCTTAAATCCATTTCATTCATAACTTCTGTTAGTTTCAACTTGTTTCTGTTTAATTTCTGTTTCCATGATCTGTCCATTGCTGAGAGTGGGGAAGCTTCAACACCCCACTCTCATTATTATTGTGTGAGGCTCAATGTGCTTTGAACTATAGCAAAGTTTCCTTTATGAATGTGGGTGCTCTTGCATTTGGAGCAGAGATGTTCAGAATGAGAGTTCCCATTGTGTCCTTGAGTTCCTGGATGTTTTGGTTTAGGAGCTTTTTGCAGTTTTCATTTTCTTTAACTGTTTTGTCAATGTTTTCTATGGTATATTCTGCACATGAGATTCTCTCTTCTACCACTTGTATTCTATGGTGATACATGACTCCTGATCCCTTTCCTGATCCCTTTGAGAATTCTTTATTGTTTCTATTTCCATTTTTAGATTTTGGATAGTTTTGTTCAATTCTACCACCTGCTTGAATGTGTTTTACTGTAGTTCTTTAAGCTATTTTTGTGTTTCCTCTTTTAAGTACTTCTCCTTTTCACCTGTGTTTTTCAAGGGAGTTATTTATGTCCTTCTGAAAGTCCTCTATCATCATCATAAGTAGTGATGATAATCCCATCTTGCTTTTCCGGATGTTGGGGTATCCATGACATGCTGTACTGGGAGAAATGCGATCAGATGATACCAAGTAACATTGGATTCTGTTCCTTATGTTCTTATGCTTGCCTCTCGCCATATGATTATCTCTAGTGCCACCTGCCCTAGCTGTCTCTGAGTGGAGCATATTCCTTCTGTGATCCTGGATGTGTCAGATCTCCTCAGAGTCCAGCTGTCTCTGTGATCCTGTGATTCTGGGATTGTATGATATTAAGATTCTGGGTATGTCAGAGCTCCTGAGAGTCAAGTTGCCTCTGGGATCCTGAAATCCTGGTGTAAGGAAGCTCCTGAGATCCTGTGATCCTGGTCATATTAGAGCACCTATAATCCTGGTCATGTTAGAGCACCTGAGATTTGAGCTTCCTCTGTGTGTTGTGGGGCTAGATGTGCAGTCAGAATCCTGGAAATGAAGACTAGAATGTTTCTATTTAAACACTTTCATTTTTGCAAATTCAGTGTTAGGGACTTTGATATGTCTCTATGACTTCCCTGGGAGAAGGCTCATAGAGAATTCTACAGTGTTTCTTCTTTATGTAGTACCATGTCCTTAATTACTGTATAAACTCCATGGCTTCATTTACCTAGGCAGTCTTCTAGCCAATGTCAGTTTCTGGGGTACAAGTGTGAACCCCTAATGCCAATGACTAATCTGTAATTGGCTGGACTAAAGAGGTTGCTGGGATGCTTTACTCTTGTGACTCAGTGGGAAAGATCCAGACAAACTTAGTTGCCTTCTTTGCTACAAATGAACACCTGACTGAAGACACAGTGTATCTTCATGCTGAAGAAGATATTTCTTTTGTTTTCATGCATTAAAAATTATATGTCATATCTGTTTCCAAATGCTGCTTTGGTTGCCTTTTTAGGAACCTAAGAGTAAGGCTGCAGAAGCCACCAAAATAGCTATAGATGCTGGTTTCCGCCATATTGATTCTGCTGCTCTGTATCAAAATGAAAAGGAGGTTGGACTAGCCATCCGAAGCAAGATTGCAGATGGCACCGTGAAGAGGGAAGATATATTTTACACATCAAAGGTATTGGGAATGCGGTATACATGTGAATGGACCATGATGCATTGAAATAATCTTTATATGATTAGATCAGTGAAGGTTGGCAAACTAAACAAGTTGTGAGCTTTAGTTTTCTCATCTTTAAATTCATCAATGGAATGGTAACTACCTTCTTCTCTGAGTCTCAGTTCACCAGTGTATGATTTAGGATGGAGAAGAAAACTGGCTTTTTTGATTGCCTGAATAACTTTTCTCATTACTCTGAAAAATATTTCTCTCTTTCCTCAATGTGATACAATATTATAAGAAAGCACTTATTGTGTTAAACAAGTTATAAGTACTTGTTATTCCTATGGGAATACAATCCCTCCCCACTCCTCCAGTCCATCCACCACCAGAGAGGATTGGTTAGTGGTGGAGCACCCTGAAAGAGGCAAAGAGGATGGGGGAGAGTGCAGATGTGGAATGGGGAATTTGGAAGTATGATATTGTTTGAGATATAAAAAATGGAATGATTAATAAAAATATATAAGTAATTAATGTTCCATATTCTATATCTAGGGAATAATTTATGCTCAATATATTTTTCATTCAGACATATAAATGAGACCTGAGTTTTTCCAATTTTTATTGACTAATCACATTATACTCTTATTTTCTACTGTAAAAATTTTGTTTTTATAATTAGAATACAAATCCTAGAAAAAGAAGGAAACATGTAAAATTATATTCATAAGTTACTAGTAGCTATATTTATTATTATGTACTATACATAATTGTGAATGTCATGCTACATTTATAAATAATATAGATAGCAAAATCTTTGTTACTACAAATTGGCATGATTTCAATATGAAAGTTTAGACCATGTCAATATATTGATTTTTTTATTTCTTCTAAGTTAAATAACCATAGGTATGATACTGTATATTATGCCACATTTATTAAGAGAAAATTGAAATATAGGGACTGGAAATATCTCCATCTTAGTATTAGCCTAAATAATATTTTACAATTGTACTGAGTACATGTTCTCTAACTAGTTAAATTGTCCAATAATCTAATTTATAGGTTTTCTGTTTTTCCCCATATAGGATTTTAAAATATTTATTTATTGTAAGTGTATTAGTGTCTTGACTGCATGGATATATATGTATTATGAGTTAGCCTGCAGAGGTACCTGCAGAGACCTGAAAGGTGCGTCAATTTCCCTATAACTAGAGTTAAGGCCAGAAGAAAGAACCAGACCCCTATAACTAGGGTTAAAGATGATTGTGAAGATGCTGAGAACCAAATCCATGTTTTATACAAGCAGAACAAGTGCTCCCTCGCTAACACTTCTCTCTTGCCCTCCATGGATTATTTTGATTTTGCACATTTTCATTCAGCTTTTCTTTAAAGAGACAGAGCAGCATTTCTTTCTTTTCAGATGAAAGAGATTCCTGAAAGCACATGTGACAATCATTTCATCATCAACCATTTTACTAAAAATCTCGGGAATCAAAATTAACCCCAAATAAAAATACAGAAAGAGCAAATACAGGCTACCTTGTTTTATTACTGATAACATTATCTGCCATTTTACAAGGATTTCAAATGGCTATTTAGACCGAGAAGAGGACAAAGCATTATGTTCTAGAAAACAATTGCTTCCTTGCTGTTGCTTTTCTATAACTTGGCTGAGCCATAGTGTTTGTTTGCAGCTTGGGACATTCCCATGACATTTACAAGAGGATAATTTACATTAAAAAATAGTTAGGGTGAGGGCAGAGTTCCTTTAAATATGTTAACCAAACACAACAATCCATAATGTATATGCAAGAAGAGTTATAGAATATTAGAAATTAAAGTCTTTAATAAATTTAGTAAAATACAAGTTTGATGATAAATTATTATTACTTGAAAGCTTTGAGAACTTGATTAATTTTCTAGATTAACCCATAATAAATAAACATTGAAGAGAATTTAGTGGCTTGTTCAGAATGAAAGAAAATTAAGAAGAAGATGGATATTTTCTCCCATGGTTTTCAATGTCACACCAATCTCTGCATTAGGTAAAGTAACAGGAAAATCTGGAAATTCAACAATTTAATGTCAGATCCATTCTTCAACTCTTTCAGGTTTGGTGTACTTTTAATCGTCCAGAACTGGTGCGGGTCTGCTTGGAAAAATCATTGAACCAACTCCAGTTGGACTATGTGGACTTGTACCTCATTCATTTCCCAATAGCCATGAAGGTATGCAGTTTGGATCACTAACAACTTTCAGCTCTAACTTAGAAGTTGTCTAGTTGGTTGAATTTTATAGAGTTTAAAAACAGCTCAGTTAATATTAGAAAACATTCCAAATATTTTATTCAACGAGTTGATAAGATTACGTAACTGAAGAGTCCAAGTCATTAATAGTTTTTCATTCTACTAGTCTTTAAAAATCTCTCTGATTTTCAATTTCTGTAGTATTATAAAATTGCTAAGGTTTTTAAAAAGTGGTTTTTATTTTATTTTATGGGTGTGTGTGTTATATACATGTATATCTTGAACCATGTCTGTACCTAGTACCCAACGAGTCCAAAAGAGATATTAACTCCTGTGGACTAGGAGGTATAAGCAGTTGTGAAAGGACTCATGGGTGCTAGAAATTGAACCTGTGTCCTCTGGAAGAGCACCAAGTACCTTATTCACTGAGCAATTCAGCTCCATATTGGCTTAGTTTTCATTCATGCAATTTCCATTGGTGACACATTTAGCCTTGAGGTAGTTTGAAGTTCTAGTTCTTTAACATCTGTTGGATTCCATGTATTTCACATCATCAATTTTTTTAATATTCCACTCTAGTGCTGAAGAGATGGCTCAGTGGTGAAGAGCACTTGCTGGTCTTACCTTAGCTCGTTTTCCAGCTCCCACTTCAGGCAGTACAGAAGTACTTGTAAATTCAGCTCCAAGACACCTCACTTCTTGGGGTCTTAATCAGCACCTTCACATTGTCTCACACACACACACACACACACACACACACACACATAATGCACACACATTCACACACACACACTACAAACAAACAGAAAGAAAGAGAGAAAGAAAGAAAGAAAGAAAGGAAGGAAGAAAGAAAGAAAGAAAAAAACAAAACATGACAACCCTCTCTTCTTATCTTTTGCTCATTTGCCAGGCCTGCAGCACCCATGAGCATGAGGAAGAATAATTGTTTACTGTGGGTCAATAGTGGAATTTATTTGGTCAAAATCATTGCCACATTCTTGCCAAATATCTAAGTGAAGGTGGCATTGAACAGAAACATAAGTCAAGCAATATATTCCAAGTACCCAGAAATAATTTCTTTATTAAAACAAAAATATGTTAAAAAGAAAGAACTCTGGTTTACAGGAATATTCTTTACAATTCTATATCCAGATCATATGACAAGTGTTACATGAAATATGATTACCACCTTACAGAAGGTCTAAGCATAGCCCTCTCTTTGGACCAGCTTTGCTATTGTGGAGAAATGCATTTGTTGAGAGTTTACATAACATTTGTCTCTATTACAGCCGGGAGATGATTATTTTCCAATAGATGAGAATGGGAAATTCATAACTGATGAAGTGGATATCTGTGACACCTGGGAAGTGAGTACTGGGGTTAGAGAGCACAGCAGGAAGTAGAGTGAGGGAATGGAGAGTCAGAACTTGAGAGTGAGGTGTGCATGCTGCTATAAAAACTAATGCTCTTTATGAGGTCTGATTTACTTTAGGTGTGTCGCTCTGCTATAATAGAAATGAAAGGGGAGGTTTGCCTAAAATGATGACAAAGAATCTAATTAACCAGCAATAGCTCAGGGTCCTCTTAATAATTGATAGAATCATTTTCCTTATTGTTTTATTTTTCCTAAAATGTAATGCCAAGAGTTTTAACTTTTATTTCTTTCTTTTTTTATTTATTGGATATATTCTATATTTACATTTCATTTCCCTTTTTCTGGTTCCCCACCCCCAAAGGTCCCACATGCCCTTTTCCCTCCCCCTGCTCCCTCATCCACCCCCTCCCACCTCACTGTTCTTGTACTCCCCCACAATGATGTTTTGGTCCATTCTAGCACCAGTGTCCACTCCTTTCTTCTTGTGAGACATCGCTTGATATGTGATTTATGTCTTTGGTGTTTCAAGCTTCTAGGATAATATCCACTTATCAGTGACTGTATGCCATGGGTATTCTTTTGAGACTGGGTCACCTCACTTAGAATGATGTTCTCCAGCTCCATCCATTTCTCTAAGAATTTCATGAATTCATTGTTTCTAATGGCTGAATAGTACTCCATTGTGTATATATACCACATTTTTTATATCCATTCCTCCGTTGAGGGACATCTGGGTTCTTTCCAGCTACTGGCTATTATATATAAGGCTGCTATGAACATAGTGGAGCATGTTTCCTTATTGCATGCTGGGGAATCTTCTGGGTATATTCCCAGGAGTGGTATGGCTGGGTTCTGCGGAAGTATCACGTCCAGTTTTCTGAGGAACCACCAGACTGATTTCCAGAGTGGTTGTACCAGCTTGCATTCCCACCAGCAGTGGAGGAGTGTTCCTCTTTCTCCACATCCTCGCCAACACCTGATGTCTTCTGTGTTTTTCATCTTAGCCATTCTGACTGGTGTGAGGTGAAATCTCAGGGTTGTTTTAATTTGCATTTCCCTGACTAATGATGTTGAACATTTTTAAAGGTGTTTCTCAGCCATCCAAATTTCTTCAGGTGAAAAGTCTTTGTTTAGCTCTGTACCCCAATTTGGATAGGGTTATTTGGTTTTCTGGGGTCTAACCTCTTGAGTTCTTTGTATAAATTGGAAATTAGCCCACTGTCGGATGTGGGGTTGGTGAAGATTTTTTCCCAATTTGTTGGTTGCCGATTTGTCCTTTTGACAGTGTCTTTTTCCTTACAGAAACTTTGTAATTTTATGAGGTCCCATTTGTCTATTCTTGCTCTTAGAGCATAAGCAATTGGTGTTCTGTTCAGGAATTTTTCCCCTGAGCCAATGTCCTCAAGGGTCTTCCCCAGTTTCTTTTCTATTAGTTTTAGTGTGTCTGGTTTTAAGTGGAGGTCCTTGATCCACTTGGAGTTGAGCTTAGTGCAAGGAGATAAAAGTGGATCAATTCTCATTCTTCTGCATGTTGACCTCCAGTTGAGCCAGCACCATCTGTTGAAAAGGCTGTCTTTTTTCCACTGGATGTTTTCAGCTCCTTTGTCGAAGATCAATTGGCCATAGATGTGTGGGTTCAATTCTGGGTCTTCAATCCTATTCCATTGATCCGCCTCCCTGTCACTGAACCAATACCATGCAGTTTTTAATACTACTGCTCTGTAATATTGCTTGAGGTCCAGTATATTTATTCTCCCAGAAGTTCTTTTGCTGTTGATGATAGTTTTAGCTATCCTGGGCTTTTTGTTATTCCAGATGAATTTGAGAATTGCTCTTTCTAACTCTATGAAGAACTGAGTTGGGATTTTGATGGGGATTGCGTTGAATCTGTATATTGCTTTGAGCAAGATTGCCATTTTGACTATATTAGTCCTGCCAACCCACGAGCATGGAAGATTTTCCCATTTTCTGAGATCTTCTTCAATTTCCCTCTTCAGAGACCTGAAGTTTTTGTCATACAAATCTTTCACATGTTTGGTTAGCGTCACTCCAAGATACTTTATATCATTTGTGGCTATTGTGAAGGGTATCATTTCCCTAATTTCTTTCTCAGCCTGCTTATCCTTCACGTATAGGAAGGCTACTGATTTGCTTGAGTTGAATTTATAGCCAGCCACTTTGCTGAAGTTGTTTATCAGTTGCAGGAGTTCTCTGGTGGAGGTTTTTGGGTCACTTAAATATACTATCATATCATCTGCGAATAGTGATAGTTTGACTTCTTCCTTTCCGATTTGTATCCCTTTGACTTCCCTCTGTTGTCAAATTGCTCTAGGTAGTACCTCAAGTACTATATTGAAGAGATATGGTGAGAGGGGGCAGCCTTGTCTAGTCCCTGATTTTAGTGGGGTTGCTTCAAGTTTTTCTCCATTTACCTTGATGTTGGCTACTGGTCTGCTGTATATTGCTTTTACTATGTTTAGATATGGGCCTTGAATTCCTGCTCTTTCTAAGACCTTTAGCATGAAAGGATGCTGAATTTTGTCAAATGCTTTTTCAGCATCCAATGAGATGACCATGTGGTTTTTGTCTTTGAGTTTGTTTATGTAGTGGATTACGTTGATGGATTTCTGTATATTGAACCATCCCTGCATCCCTGGGATGAAGCCAACTTGATCATGGTGAATGATCGTTTTGATGTGTTCTTGGATTTGGTTGGCAAGTATTTTGTTTAGTATTTTTGCATTGATATTCATAAGAGAGATTGGCCTGTAGTTCTCTTTCTTAGTTGGATCTTTGTGTGGTTTTGATATCAGGGTAATTGTGGCTTCATAGAATGAGTTGGGTAGTGTTCCTTCTGTTTCTATTTTGTGGAATAGTTTGAAGAGTATCAATATCAGGACTTCTTTGAAGGTCTGATAGAATTCTGCACTAAAACCGTCTGGTCCTGTGCTCTTTTTGGTTGGAAGACTGTCTATGACCCCTTCTATTTCTTTGAGGGTTATGGGTCTGTTTAGACGATCTATTTGATCCTGGTTTATTTTTGGTATTTGGTAACTGTCTAGGAAATTGTCCATTTCCTCCAGATTCTCCAGTTGTGTTGAGTATAGGTTTTTGTAGTAAGATCTGATGATTTTTTTGAATTTCTTCAGTTTCTGTTGTTATATCTCCCTTTTCATTTCTAATTTTGTTAATTTGAATAGTGTCTCTGTGCCCTTTGGTAAGTCTGGCTAGGGGTTTATCTATCTTGTTGAAATTCTCAAAGAACCAGCTCCTGGTTTTGTTGATTCTTTGTATGGTTCTTTTTGTTTCAACTTGATTGATTTCAGCCCTGAATTTGATGATTGCCTGTCTTCTACTCCACCTGTGTGAAATTGCTTCTTTTTGTTCCAGAGCTTTCAAGTGCGCCATTAAGATGCTAGTATATGCTCTCTCCTGTTTCTTTTTGGAGACACTCAAGGCTATGAGTTTTCCTCTTAGCACTGCTTTCATTGTGTCCCATAGATTTGGGTATGTTGTGCCTTCATTTTCATTAAATTCTAAGAAATCTTTGATTTCTTTCTTTATTTCTTCCTGGACTAAGGTATCATTGAGTAGAATATTGGTCAGCCTCCACGTGTATGAGGATTTTCTGTTGTTTTTGTTGCTATTAAAGAACACTCTTACTCCATGGTGATCTGATAAGAGGCATGGGATTAGTTTGATCTTTTTATATTTGTTGAGATCTGTCTTGCGTCCAAGCATATGGTCGATTTTGGAGAAGGTACCATGAGGGGCTGAGAAAAAGGTATAGTTTTTTTCTTTAGGGTGAAATGTTCTATATATATCTGTTAAATCCAATTGCTCCAAAGTTTCGATGAGTTTCTCCGTGTCCCTGTTTAGTTTCTGTTTTTCTGGTCGGTCCACTGTGGATAGTGGAGTATTGAGGTCCCCCACAATCATTGTGTTAGGTGCAATGTGTGCTTTGAGCTTTAGTAAAGTTTCTTTTATGAATGAGGGTGCCCTTACATTTGGAGTGTAGATGTTTAGAATTGTGAGTTCTTCTTGGTGGATTCTTCCTTTGACTAGCTAGAAGTGACCTTTTGTGTCTCTTTTGATGACTTTGGGTTGAAAGTCAATTTTATCTGATATTAAAATGGCTACTCCAGCTTGCTTCCTGTGACCATTTGCTTGCAAAATTGTCTTCCATCCTTTTACTCTAAGGTAATGTTTGTCTTTGACTCAGGTGTGTTTCCTGTAAGCAGCAAAATGTAGGGTCCTGTTTCTGTATCCATTCTGTTAGTCTATGTCTTTTTATTGGGGAATTGAGTCCATTGATGTTAAGAGATATTAAGGAATAGAGATTATTACTTCCTGACATTTTTGATGTTATTTTTGTTTTTGGGTAGTTATCTTCCTTTGAGTTTGATGGAAGAAGGTTACTGTCTTGCTTTTTCTTGGGTGCAGTTCCCTTGCTTGTATTGGAGTTTTCCTCCTATTATCCTTTGTAGAGCTGGGCTAGTGGAAAGATATTGTGTAAATTTGGTCCTGTCATGGAATATTTTGATTTCTCCATCTATGTTGATTGAGAGTTTTGCTGGGTATAGTAGTCTTGGCTGACATTTGGCTGACATTTGTGTTCTCTTAGGGTCTGCATGAGGTCTGCTCAGGATCTTCTAGCTTTCATGGTTTCTGGAGAGAAGTCTGGTGTGATTCTGATAGGCCTTCCTTTATATGTTACTTGGCCTTTTCCTCTTACTGCCTTTAATATTCTTTGTTTAGTACATTTGGGGTTTTGATTATTATGTGACAGGAGGTGTTTCTGTTCTGGTCTAGTCTGTTTGGAGTTCTGTAGGCTTCTTGTATATTCATGGGCATCTCTTTCTTTAAGTTAGGGAAGTTTTCTTCCATAATTTTGTTAAAGATATTTGCTGGCCCTTTGAGTTGTAGATCTTCACTCTCATCTATCCCTATAATCCTTAGGTTTGGTATTCTCATTGTGTCCTGGATTTCCTGAATGTTTTGGGTTACAAGCCTTTTGGATTTTGCGTTTTCTTTGACTGTCGAGTCAATGGTTACTATGTTATCTTTAGCATCTGAGATTCTTATTTCTATCTCTTGTATTCTGTTGTTGATGTTTGCATCTACGACCCCTGATTTCTTCCCAAGGTTTTCTATCTCCAAAGTTGCCTCCTTTTGTGATTTCTTAGTTGTTTCTACCTCTGTGTTCAGATCTTGGATGGTTCTGCTCAGTTCCTTCATTTGTTTGTGTTTTCATGTAATTCTTTAATATATTCTTGTGCTCCCTCTTTCATGACTTCTGCCTGTTGTTTCAAGTTCTCCTGCATTTCTTTAACTGATTTTCTCATTTCCTCTTTATTGGTTTCTGTCTGATGGCCCATATTCTCCTGGAGTTCTTTAAGTGTTTTTTGTGTTTGGATTCTAAGAGCTTCTACCCTATTGATGTTCCCCTGCATTTCCTTAAGAGATTTGTTTATGTCTTTTTTGTGTTCCTCTAGGAGCATCATGACCTGTGCTTTTATATCTAACTCTTGTTTTTCTGGTGTGCTGGGGTATCCAGGACTTGCTGTGGTTGGCGAATTGGGTTCAGATGGTGCCATATTGCCTTGATTTCTGTTAATAACATCCCTACGTTTGCCTTTTGCCATCTCTTTATCTCTGGAGTTAGTTGGTCTTATTGTAGATGGCAGCCCCGCTGAAAGCACAGCACGCCTGTCCCCAGGAGACAGTGACCTTGGCTGAGCTGTTGGTACCTGGATCTGTAGATCTCTTCTGGCTCTGGGTGCAGGTCAGAGCCTGGCAGCATTGTCTGTGCTGGACTATGCTAGCTCTCAGTCCAAGCCCCTGACTCCAGCTGCTAGAATTCCGAGCTGTGTCCAGAGGCAAGATGGCCCCTCGCTGCCAGCCCGCCTAGAGAGCCAGCCGTGATGGTCTGCACCTGCAGCTGATCTGTCTGTGCCCAGATCTCCTGCAGAGCTAAGCTAAGCTATATATCTGCCCACACACCTGACTCCAGCGGCTTGCTGTGCCTGCCGTTCGCGCGCAGTGTCCCGAGGCAAGATGGCTGGCCCGCTGAAAACACAGCGTGACCTTGGCTGAGCTGTTGGTACCCGGCTCTGCCGATCTCTTCTGGCGGCGTTGTCTGTGCTGGAGTATGCTAGCTCTCAGTCCAAGCCCCTGACTCCAGCTGATAGAATTCTGAGCTGTGTCCCGAGGCAAGATGGCCCCTCGCTGCCAGCCGCCTCGAGCTGGCCGCTGTGGTCTGCACCTGCAGCTGAGCTGTCTGTGCCCAGATCTCCTGCAGAGCTAAGCTCTTAACTTTTATTTCTTTACAGTATTCCTTCTAACATTATGATTTTTCATTTAATAATTTAATTATTTTTATGTGTGTGGGATTAGCCCTCATGCCTGTGTAGGGTAAATCTGAGTGATGGTGTTAGATCCCATGGAATTGGAGTTACAAGACAGTTTTAAGCCACCATGTGGGTGCTGGGAATTTAACCTGGGTCCTCTGGAAGAGCAGCTAGTTTTCCTTGCAGCTGGGCCATCTTGTCAGCCCTCAGTTTTTCACTTATACTGGTTTATATTTTGGCATATTTTACTCTGTAGGCCATGGAGAAATGCAAGGATGCAGGGTTGGCCAAATCCATCGGGGTGTCCAACTTTAACCGCAGGCAGCTGGAGAAGATCCTGAACAAGCCGGGGCTCAAGCACAAGCCTGTGTGCAACCAGGTGGGGATCCTCAGGCTCCCTCCTTCCTGTTCACTCCTTTCTTCCTCTGCTGCTTCCAGGTGCCAACTGGGGGACAGAAATAACTCTAGAAACTGAGCGAAGCTTTGAGATCACCCATTCCTTAGCATCGTTGAATTTCTCTGGTTCATGCCACTAGAAGCACATTTATTTTTTTTTATTTGACAGTATGTTTTATTATTCAAGTTTTTCTGTGTTCTTCTATACTTGAGTGACAATTTTTATACAATCTAAAAAGAAGACAGTATATTTTAAGGATGAAATGGTTCTACTAATCTTACATAAGCACCAGTGAGTTGAATCAGTAGGAAAAATACCCTTGTTGTTCAAGCCCTTATTTCATGTATTAGATTTATGGTGTTTCTCTCCTATAGGAATTCTTTCATTCCTTTGAAGAAGACTGTAAGATGCAGAGTATTGTTCCATTGATTACATTTTAACTTATACTTTCCAGTATAGGTTCTTTAAGGCATTTGAAGATTACACTGATGTGCCAAAGTTTAACTGTATCAATTACATTTGTAGGATTTCTCTAGTATAACATGTTCTGTGATTGTGAAGACTACTCCAATATGCACTCTTTACCACACTGAGTACATTCATACAGTTTCTCTCCAATGTGAGTTCTTTTGTGTATTTGAAGATAACTGTCACTTGTAAAGGATTTTCCACATTTACTACACTCAGAGGTTCTTTCCAGTGTTGTTTCTTTCATATATTTGAAGATGGTGAGAGGGATGTAAATGCTTTAGCACACTGACTATACTCATTAGGTTTCTCAATATTATGGTGTTTTTCATCATTTCGAAGACTACTATGACTTGCAAAGGCTTTACCACACTGATTACACTCATAAGGTTTCTCTCCACTATGACTTCTTTCATGTTTCTGAAGAAGACTACGATGTGCAAAGGCTTTACAACACTGATTACATTCATAATTTCTCTCCAGTGTGAGTTCTTTCATGCATTTGAAGACTCCTTCAACATACAAAGGCCTTACTGCATTAATTACACTCATAAGGTTTATCTCCAGATGACATGATAGAAGCACATTTATTGAGTCAATACTTTATCCCCCCCGAATCATGTTTAGTGACATTAAGGGAAATAATAAAGTTTCTTTATTGAAAACTGTGACCTAAATCATACACATATTTGGAATATGTTTCACATTCAATTCTCATGTCATATTTGAGAATCCATCAGTCAATTTTGGTGATTTGGAATACATTTCATTTTTCAATACTTTGTTGACTTTCTTACCTGAGACATCCTTTGAACATTTTAGTCTGATAAAATTATTTCAGCATGACAGGGTAAACTGTTTTTTTAATAGTTTTATTTTTAATTTATTTACATTTCAAATGGTATACCCTTTCCTGGTTTTCCCCTCTCCTGGAAACCATCTCTCCTATCCTCCCCCTGCTTCTATGAGAATGTTCCTTCCTCCACCTGCCCACCCACACCCACCTCTCTACTCTTGATTCTCCTACACTATCAAACCTCCTTAGGACAAAGGACCTCTTCTCCCATTGATGTCTGACAAAGATGTCTTCTGCTGCATATGTAGCCAGAATCATGTGCACTCCTTGGTCAGTGGCTTAGTCCCTTGGTGCTCTGGGGGTTCTGGTTGGTTGATATTGTTTTTCTTCCTATGGGGTTGCAAACCCCTTCAAATCTTTAATAATTTTCATAATTGTTGTTTTGAGAAAGAAAGCTACTCTAGTGATTAGTACTGACTTGGGATTTTGAATGCTCTTTAAGTGTGTTTATTTTTTATTTCTTCCATATCATTTCTTCCCCACATATCCTCATAGATACCCATTTTCTCATTCAAATTCAGTTTCTATTCCTGTATTTTGGCTGGTTGCTATTACGAGTGTTTGTACATAAATATATACCTATATACAAATCCATGAATAAAGCCTATCAGTTTGCATATACTTACATGTATATGTTTTAAGGACAGATTATTTGGTTCCACATAACTGATTAGTATGCCCTTCGCTGGGGAAGAGTATTTCTCCTATTCTGAGAATTCCTTAGTTGCCTGTTGTTCTTTTTGCATTTTAATAAGAAATAATTTATTGTTATTTTTTTGCTTTTACTTGGATAGATTTAATTTTTCCTTTTACTAATGAGATATACATAAATGACACTATTGGTTGGTCCACTTAATTGTTTTCTCTTTCACTTATGAATGATTATCAACATTTGTTTTAGATTTTTATTTAATAGTCAAAATTCAGTGAGTCCATTCTTTCCCCACATGTGAAATCAGTCATGACTCACCATAACAAAACAACTAGTTGTATCTATCAAGTAGGATATGGAGCTCACTCACTTAAGAAGTGTTACTTCTTCAATTGTTTCCTCCATGGTATGTACTAATTTTAATATGTAAATCTGGAGTAATTAAAAGGAGGGAACTTCAAGAGAGTGAGCATGCTTAAAATATATGATATGCTTTATTAAAATGGATCTGAAATTTCTTAATATATACAATGTATATAAGGTAACTAAATTATTTAATAATGGACCTACCAAGATGCCTCAGTGGGTAATGGATCTTGTCTCCAAGCACTTTGATGCTTGGGACCCACATGGTAAAAGCATTCCACAACTTATCTTCTGACCACCATATGTTCATTGTAACATGCACATAAACATATACTACTCCTCAAAATTACATGCACAAATGTAAAATATTCATCTAACTATGAAGATGTTCATATTTTTTCTTGCATTTTATACTCCTCCTTCTCTTGCTTATCATATTGTATTTTCTCCTTTGATTGATTTATGAGACATAGTCTTTATGCGTAGCTCTACTTCATCTGAAATTCACTGTAGCCTAGAATGGCCTCAAGTTCATTGCAATCCTTATGCTTAACATTGGCAAGATGCTGTGTTATGGCCATGAGACACCACACCAGGCCTGAGAGTGATATACTCACTTCAAACTTCATTAACTCGGATGTATCATACTTTTAACATTTTGTTTAGATTGAATGTAAAATTTTGTAAAAATTGGCACATTTCTATTTATTTCCTCCATCCACAGGTAGAATGTCATCCTTATCTCAACCAGGAAAAACTTCTGGATTTCTGCAACTCGAAAGACATTGTTCTGGTTGCTTATGGAGCTCTGGGAAGTAACCGTAAAAAAGAATGGTAATACACTGAGAGTCAAGTCAAAGAAAAATATTGTTAAATAAATATTTTTATCTTATATTTTGTTTTTTTTCAGATTTTTTATTGGATATATTCTATATTTACATTTCATTTCCCTTTTTTTTGTTTCCCCACACCCCTAAGGTCCCACATGCCCTTTTCCCTCCCCCTGCTTCCTCATCCACCCCTTCCCACTTCCCTGTTCTGGTATTCCCCTACACTGATGCTTTGATCTTTTCCAGCATTAGTGTCCATTCCTTTCTTCTTGTTAGACATCATTTGGTATGTGAATTGTGTCTTTGGTGTCCCACGATTCTAGGCTAATATCCACTTATCAGTGACTGCATACCATGGGTATTCTTTTGAGACTGGGTTATCTCACTTAGAATGATGTTCTCCAGCTCCATCCATTTCTCTAAGAATTTCGTGAATTCATTGTTTCTAATGGCTGAATAGTATTCCATTGTGTATATATAGCACATTTTTTGTATCCATTCCTCTGTTGAGGGACATCTGGGTTCTTTCCAGCTTCTGGCTATTATAAATAAGGCTGCTATGAACATCGTGGAGCATGTATCGTTATTGCATGCTGGGGAGTCTTCTGGGTATATTCCCAGAGTGGTATGGCTGGATCCTCCAGAAGTATCATGTCCAGTTTTCTGAGGAACCTCCACACTGATTTCCAGAGTGGTTATACCAGCTTGCAGTCCCACCAGCAGTGGAGGAGTGTTCCTCTTTCTCCACATCCTCACCAACACCTGATGTCTTCTGAGTTTTTAATCCTAGCCATTCTGACAACTGTGAGGTGAAATCTCAGGGTTGTTTTGATTTGCATTTCTCTAATGACTAATGATGTTGAACATTTTTTAAGGTGTTTCTCAGCCATCCGAATTTCTTCAGGTGAAAAGTCTTTGTTTAGCTCTGTACCCCATTTTTGGATAGAGTTATTTGGTTTTCTGGGGTCTAACTTCTTGATTTCTTTGTATACATTAAATATTAGCCCTCTGTCGGATGTGGGGTTGGTGACCATTTGCTTGCAAAATTGTCTTCCATCCTTTTACTCTAGGGTAGTGTTTGTCTTTGACTCTGAGGTGTGTTTCCTGTAAGCAGCAAAATGTAGGGTCCTGTTTCTGTATCCAGTCTGTTAGTCTATGTCTTTTTATTGGGGAATTGAGTCCATTGATGTTAAGAGATATTAAGGAATAGAGATTATTACTTCCTGACATTTTTGATGTTATTTTTGTTTTTGAGTAGTTATCTTCCTTTGAGTTTGATGGAAGAAGGTTACTGTCTTGCTTTTTCTTGGGTGCAGTTCCCTTGCTTGTATTGGAGTTTTCCTCCTATTATCCTTTGTAGAGCTGGGCTAGTGGAAAGATATTGTGTAAATTTGGTCCTGTCATGGAATATTTTGATTTCTCCATCTATGTTGATTGAGAGTTTTGCTGGGTATAGTAGTCTTGGCTGACATTTGGCTGACATTTGTGTTCTCTTAGGGTCTGCATGAGGTCTGCTCAGGATCTTCTAGCTTTCATGGTTTCTGGAGAGAAGTCTGGTGTGATTCTGATAGGCCTTCCTTTATATGTTACTTGGCCTTTTCCTCTTACTGCCTTTAATATTCTTTCTTTGTTTATTACATTTTGTGTTCTGATTATTATGTGACGAGAGGTATTTCTGTTCTGGTCCAGTCTGTTTAGAGTTCTATAGGCTTCTTTTATATTCATGAGCATCTCTCTCTTTAAGTTAGGGAAGTTTTCTTCCATAATTTTGTTAAAGATATTTGCTGGCCCTTTAAGTTGTAGATCTTCACTCTCATCTATCCCTATAATCCTTAGGTTTGGTCTTCTCATTGTTTCTTGGATTTCCTGGATGTTTTGGGTTTTGAGCCTTTTGGATTTTGTGTTTTCTTTGACTGTGGAGTCAATGGTTACTATGTTATCTTCAGCATCTGAGATTCTTATCTCTATCTCTTGTATTCTGTTGTTGATGTTTGCATCTACAATCCCTGATTTCTTCCCAAGGTTTTCTATCTCCAAAGTTGCCTCCTTTTGTGATTTCTTAGTTGTTTCTACCTCTGTGTTCAGATCTTGGATGGTTTTGCTCAGTTCCTTCATTTGTTTGTTTCTGTTTTCTTGTAATTCTTTAAGAGATTTTTGTGTTTCCTCTTTCGTGACTTCTGCCTGTTGTTTCAAGTTCTCCTGCATTTCTTTAACTGATTTTCTTATTTCCTCTTTATTCTTTTCTCTCTGTTGGCCCATATTCTCCTAGAGTTAAGTGATTTTTGTGTTTGCATTGTAAGAGCTTCTACCCTATTGATGTTCCCCTGCATTTCTTGAAGAGATTTGTTTATGTCTTTTTTGTGTTCCTCTAGTAGCATCATTACCAGTGCTTTTATATACAACTCTGGTTTTTCTGGTGTGCTGGGGTATCCAGGACTTGCTGTGGTTGGCGAATTGGGTTCAGATCCTGCCATATTGCCTTGATTTTTGTTTGCAACGTTCCTATGTTTGCCTTTTGCCATCTGTTTATCTCTGGAGTTAGTTGGTCTTGTTCTTAGTGGTTGGTGTTTGAGGCTCCTGTGAGCCTGGTGTTTGGCACTGCTGTAGTAGAGGGCGTCTGAGCTCCCAAGGTGAAGACCGGGAGGTTTCAGTTACTGGGCTCTGAGTTACCTCCTCAGCTCTGCTGTGCTGGATCTAAGTCTTCCCGAGGCTCACTGCAATTGGCCTCCTGCAGACTCCTCCTGGCCTGCCTAGTTGCTAGCTCTTAAGAATCAGATTTTTTTTTCCTCCACCATTCTGGGCTAGTCTGTTAGATCTTTATGATGTCCTGGGTTCCTCTATTGGTTCTCTATGGTGACCTGTTCAGGCCACCAGCTCTAAAATGGTGGCAGATCTCAGGGCTCTGTCTAACCACTGGGTTCCCTACAGGACTGGAGGTTCCCTGGTTGGGCTGCTAGACCCTAGATGTTAGTACTCTCAGTCCACAGGGCTCTGTCATGTTAGCTGTCTGTGGTGTCCTGAGGCACGATGTCAGCCTCTGGCTGTACTCCAGGCACCGACCCACTAGCAGGTTGTTGCCCCCTTGGGTTGGCGCAGACACTGCTTGCCAAGCTGATCTGGCTCTGTGTGCACTGCCAAGCTGTTGGTGCACAGACCTATCTCCAACCTCCTTTGGTTCTGGGCGCGAGCAAGAGCCTGACCAGGTGTTCTTTGCCAGGCTAAGTCTCTGTCCATGCACCTGAACCCAGCCACCAGCAGGCAGTCCGCAGCAACATGAAGGAAGATGGCGGCCGGCTGCAAGCCTGCTAGCCAGTCCTCGGGGATCAGGGAGAGCCTCTGAGCTGCAGGTGCTCAGAGCTCCTGCCGACCATTCCTGGCTCTGGGGCCAGCAAGGGCCTGACCGGGTATTCGTTGCTAGGCCAAGTCTCTGTCCACGCACCTGAACCCAGCCGCCAGCAGGTAGTCTGCAGCGACCCGAGGGAAGATGGCGGCTGGCTGTAAGCCTGCTAGCTGGTCCCCAGGTCTATATTTTCTTTTTTTATTGGATATATTTTTTATTCATATTTTATTTCACTTTTCCTAATTCCCTGCCCCCCAAATGTCCCACATGCCCTTTTCCATTCCCCTGTTCCCCCATCCACCTCTTCCCACTTCCCTGTTCTGGTATTCCCCTAACTGATGCATTGAGCCTTTCCAGAACCAGGGTCCATGCCTTCCTTCTTCTCGAACATCATTTGGTATGTGGATTGTGTATTTGGTGTTCCAAGATTCTAGGCTAATATCCACTTATCACTGAGTGCATACCATGTATTTGAGACTGGGTTACCTCACTTAATCTGATTTTCTCCAGCTCCATCCATTAGTCTAAGAATTTCATGAATTCATTGTTTCTAATGGCTGAATAGTACTCCATTGTGTATATATACCACATTTTTTATATCCATTCTTCTGTTGAGGGACATCTGGGTTATTTCCAGCTTCTGACTATTATAAATAAGGCTGCTATGAGCATAGTGGAGCATGTATCCTTATTGCATGCTGGGGAATCTTCTGGATATATGCCAAGGAGTGGTATGGCAGGGTCTTCCAGAAGTATCCTGTCTAGTTTTCTGAGGAACCACCAAACTGATTTCCAGAGTGGTTGAAACAGCTTGCAATCCCACCAGCAGTGGACTAGCACTTCTCTTTCTCCACATCCTTGCTGACACCTGCTGTCTCCTGAGTTTTTAATCTTAGCTATTGTGACTGGTGTGAGGTGAAATCTCAGGGTTGTTTTGATCACATTTCCCTAATGACTAAGGATGTTGAACATTTCTTAAGGTGCCTCTCAGCCATTGAAGTTCTTTAGGTGAAAAGCCTTTGTTTCTGTAAGGCAAAGGATACAGTCAGAAGGACAAAACAGCCATCAACAAATTTGGAAAAGATCTTCACCAACTCTACATCTGACAGCGGGCTAATATCCAATATATACAAAGAACTCAATAAGTTAGACCCCAAAGAACCAAATAATCCTATCAAAAAAATGGGGTACAGAGCTAAACAAAGAATTTTCACCAGAAGAATTTCAGATGGCCGAGAAACACCTTAAGAGATGTTCAACATCATTAGTCATCAGGGAAATGCAAATCAAAACAACCCTGAGATTCCACCTCACACCAGTCAGAATGGCTAAGATTAAAAACTCAAGAGACAACAGGTGCTGGAGAGGCTGTGGAGAAAGAAGATCATTCCTCCATTGTTGGTGGGATTGCAAGATGGTACAACCGCTCTGGAAATCAGTCTGGTGGTTCCTCAGAAAATTGGGCATGACTCTTCTAGAGGACCCTGTCATACCACTCCTGGGCATATACCCAGAGGATTCCCCTGCATGCAATAAAGACACATGCTCCACTATGTTCATAGCAGCCTTATTTATAATAGCCAGAAGCTGGAAAGAACCCAGATGTCCCTCAAAGGAGGAATGGATACAGAAAATGTGGTATATTTATACAATGGAATACTACTCAGCAATTAAAAATAATGAATTCATGCAATTTGTAGGCAAATGGTTGGATTTGGATAATATCATCCTAAGTGAGTTAACCCAATCACAAAAGAATACACATGAAATGCAATCACTGATAAGTGGATATTAATGAGCTCAGGAGCTCTGAATATTCAAGGCACAATTAGCAAGTCAAAAGATTCCCAAGAAGAAGGAAGGAGAGGACCCTGGTCCTGAAAGGACTGGATCCAGTTTTGTAGGAGAGTACCAGAATAGAGCAGAGAAATGGTGGGGTGGTGACTGGGAATAGGCAGGGGTGGGGTAGGGATTGGGGTGGTGTGGAAGAGGACATATGGGACATATTGTGAGGGGGGAACAGGGAAAGGGGAAAGCCTTTGGAATGTAAACAAAGAATATAGAAAATTTAAAAAATTTTTAAAAAAATTAAAAAAAAGCCTTTGTTTAACTCTGTACCCCATTTATTGATAGGTTGTTTGGTTTTCTGGGGTCTAACTTCTTGAGTTCTTTGTATATATTGGATATTAGCCCTCTGTCAGATGGAGAGTTGGTGAAGATTTTTTCCCAATTTGTTGGTTGTCGATTTGTCCTTTAGACAGTGTCTTTTGCCTTACAGAAACTTTGTAATTTTATGAGGTCCCATTTGTCTATTCTTGATCTTAGAGCATAAGCTTTGGTGTTCTGTTCAGGAACTTTCACCCTGAACCAATTTCCTCAAAGGTCTTCCCCAGTTTCTTTTCTATTAGTTTTAATGTGTCTGGTTTTACGTGGAGGTCATTGATCCAGTTGGAGTTGAGCTTAGTTCAAGGAGATAAGAGAGGATCAATTCTCATTCTTCTGCATGTTGACCTCCAGTTGAACCAGCACCATTTGTTGAAAAGGCTATCTTTTTTCCACTGGATGATTTCAGTTCCTTTGTCAAAGATCAACTGGTCATAGATGTGTGGTTTCAATTCTGAGTCTTCAATCCTATTCCACTGATCCACCTCCCTGTCACTGTACCAATACCATGCAGTTTTTAACACTACTGCTCTGTAATATTTCTTGAGGTCCAGGATACTGATTCCCCCAGAAGTTCTTTTACTGTTGATAATAGTTTTAGCTATCCTGGGTTTTTTTTGTTATTCCAGATGAATTTGAGAATTGCTCTTTCTAACTATGGAGAACTGAGTTGGGATTTTGATGGGGATTTCAGTGAATCTGTATATTGCTTTTGGCAAGATTGCCATTAAAACTATTAATCCTGCCAACCCACGAGCATGGAAGATTTTTCATTTTCTGAGGTCTTCTTCCATTTCCTTCTTCAGAGACCTGAAGTTTTCGTCATACAAATCTTTCACTTGTTTGGTTAAAGTCACACAAAGTAACTTTATATTGTTTGTGGCTTTTGTGAAGGGTGGCATTTCCCTAATTTCTTTCTTAGCCTGCTAATCTGTTGAGTATAGGAAGGCTACTGATTTGCTTGAGTTGATTTTATAACCAGCCACTTTGCTGAAGTTGTTTATCAGCTGTAGGAGTTCTGTGGTGGAGTTTTTTGGGTCAATTAAGTATACTATCATATCATCTGCAAATAGTGATAGTTCGACTTCTTCCTTTCCAATTTGTATCCCTTTGACTTCCTTATGTTTTCGAATTGCTCTAGCTAGTACCTCAAGTACTATATTGAAAAGATATGGTGAGAGGGGCAAACTTGTCTAGTCCCTGATTTTAGTGGAATTGCTTCACATTTCTCTCCATTTACTTTGATGTTGGCTATCAGTCTGCTGTAAATTGCTCTTACTATTTTAAGATATGGGCCTTGAATTCCTGTTCTTTCCAAGACTTTTAACATGAAAGGATGCTGAATATTGTAAAATGCTTTTTCATCATCCAGTGAGATGACCATGTGGTTTTTTTCTTTGAGTTTGTTTCTGTAGTGGAATACATTGATGGATTTCCGTATATTCAACCATCCCTGCATCCCTGGGATGAAGCCAACTTGGTCAGGGTGAATGATTGTTTTGAGTGTTCTTAGCTTCAGTTGGCAAGGATTTTATTCAGTATTTTTGCACCGATGTTCATAAGGGAAATTGGTCTGAAGTACTCTTTCTTCGTTGGATCTTTGTGTGGTTTTGATATCAGGGTAATTGTGCCTTAGTAAAATGAATTGGGTAGTGTTCCTTCTGTTTCCACTTTGTGGAATAGTTTGAAGAGTATTGGTATTAGGTCTTCTTTGAAGGTCTGATAGAATTCTGCATTAAAACCATCTGGTCCCATACTTTTTTTTGGTTGGAAGACTTTCTATGACCCCTTCTATTTCTGTGGGGGTGAGAGGACTGTTTAGACCATCTATTTGATCCTGATTTAATTTTGGTATTTGGTATTTGCCTACGAAATTGTCCATTTCCTCCAGATTCTCCAGTTGGGTGGAGTATAGGCTCTTGTAGTAGGATCTGATGATTTTTTGAATTTCCTCAGTTTCTGTTGTTTTATGCCGCTTTTCATTTCTAATTTTGTTAATTTGGATACTGTCTCTGTGCCCTTTGGTTAGTCTAGCTAAGGGTTTATCTATCTTGTTGATTTTCTCAAAGAACCAGATCCTGGTTTTGTTGATTCTTTGTATGGTTCTCCTTGTTTCAACTTGATTGATTTCAGCCCTGAGTTTGATGATTTCCTGTTTTCTACTCCTCCTGGGTGAATCAGCTTCTTTTTGTTCCAGGGCTTTCAGGTGTGCCTTTAAGTTGAGTTGCTAGTATATGCTCTCTCCTGTTTCTTTTTGGAGGCACTCAATGCTATGAGTTTTCCTCTTAGCACTGCTTTCATTGTGTCCCATAGATTTGAGTATGTTGTGCCTTCATTTTCACTAAATTCTAAAAAGTCTTTGATTTCTTTCTTTTTTCTTCCTTGACTAAGGTATCATTGAGTAGAATATTGTTCAGTCTCCATGTGTATGTGGACGTTCTGTTGTTTTTGTTGCTGTTGAAGACCACTCTTACTCCCTGATGAGCCAATAGGAGGCATGGGATTCGTTTGATTTTCATATATTTGTTGAGGTCTTTTTTGTGACCAATTATATGATTGATTTTGGAGCAGGTACCATGAGGTGCTGAGAAAAAGGTATATTCTTTTGCTTTAGGATGAATATGGATATATATATATATATATATATATATATATATATATATATAATCAGTTAAATCCAATTGGTACAAAGTTTCAGTGAGTTTCCCTGTGCCCCTGTTTAGTTTCTGGTTTCCTGATCAGTCCATTGAGGATAGTGGAGTGTTGAAGTCCCCCACAATTATTGTGTTAGGTGCAATGTGTGCTTTGAGCTTTAGTAAAGTTTCTTTTATGAATGAGGGTGCCCTTGCATTTAGAGCATAGGTGTTCAGAATTGTGAGTTCTTCTTGGTGGATTTTTCCTTTGGCCAGCAAGAAGTGACCTTCTGTGTCTTTTTTCATGAATTTAGGTTGACAGTCAATTTTATCTGATATTAGAATGGCTATTCCAGCTCATTTCCTGAGAAGATTTTCTTGTAAAATTGTCTTCCAGTATTTTACTCTAAGGTAGTGTTTGTCTTTGACCCCGAGGTGTGTTTCTTGTATGCAGCAAAATGTAGGGTCCTGTTTTCTATCCAGTCTGTTAGTCTATGTCTTTTTATTGGGGAATTGAGTCCATTGATGTTAAGAGATATTAAGGAATAGTGATTATTTCTTCATGTCATTTTTGATGTTATTTTTGTTTTGAGTGGTTATCTTCTTTTGAGAGGATGGAAGAAGGTGCTTTTTTCAGGGTGTAATTTCCCTCCTTGTACTGGAGTTTTCCTCCTATTATCCGTTGTAGGACTGGGTTTGTGGAAAAATATTGTGTAAATTTGGTCTTGTCATGGAATATTTTGATTTCTCCATCTATGTTGATTGAGAGTTTTGCTGGGTATAGTAGTCTTGGCTGACATTTGGTTCTCTTAGAGTGCATGAGATCCACCCAGAATCTTCTAGCTTTCACGGTCTCTGGTGAGACGTCTGGTGTGATTCTGATAGGTCTCCCTTTATGTGTTACTTGGCTTTTTTCTCTTACTCCCTTTAATATTCTTTCTCTGTTTAGTACATTTGGGGGTTTGATTATTATGTGACAAAAAGTATTTCTGTTCTGGTCCAGTCTTTTTGGAGTTCTGTAGGCTTCTTGTATATCCATGGGCATTTCTCTCCTTAGGTTAGGGAAGTTTTCTTCCAGAATTTTGTTGAAGATATTTGCTGGCCCTTTAAATTGTAGATATTCACTCTCATCTATCCCTATAATTCCTAGGTTTGGTCTTCTCATTGTGTCCTGGATTTCCTGGATGTTTTGGGTTAAAATCCTTTTGCATTTTGCATTTTCTTTGACTGTGGAGTCATTGGTTTCTATGGTATCTTCAGCATTTGAGATTCCTACTTCTATCTCTTGTATTCTGTTGTTGATATTTGCATCAACAACCCCTCATTTCTTCCCAAGGTTTTCTACCTCCAAAGTTGTCTCCCTTTGTGATTTCTTAGTTGTTTCTTCCTCTGTGTTTAGATCCTGGATGGTTTTGCTCAGTTCCTTCACTTGTTTGTGTTTTCCTGCAATTATTTAAGAGATATTTGTATTTCCTATTTCATGACATCTGCCTGTTGAGTCAGTTTCTCCTGCATTTCTTTAGGTGATTTTTTTTTCGTTTCCTCTATTGGCTTCTGTCTGTTGACACATATTCTCCTGGAATTCTTTAAGTGATTTTTGTGTTTCCATTGTAAGGGCTTCTAACCTATTGATGCTCCCTGCATTTTCTTCTTCTTTTTTTTTTGTCTTTTTTTCTTTCTATATTCTTTATTTACATTCCAAAGGCTTTCCCCTTTCCCAGTTCCCCCCTCACCAAATGTCTCATAAGTCCTCTTCCCCCTGCCCATTCCCCAGTGACCCCCCCCACCATTTCTCTGTTCTGGTACTCTCTCCTACAAAACAGGATACGGTCTTTTCAGGACCAGGGTCCTCTCCTTCCTTTTCCTTGGGAATCTTTTGATTTGCTAATTATGCTTTCAGAATTCAGAGCTTCTGGGCACATTAATATCCACTTATCAGTGATTGCAATTCATGTGTATTCTTTTGTGATTGGGTTAACTCACTTAGGATGATATTATCCAGATCCAACCATTTGTCTACGAATTGCATGCATTCATTATTTTTAATTGCTGAATAGTAGTATTCCATTGTATAAATATACCACATTTTCTGTATGCATTCCTCCTTTGAGGGACATCTGTGCTCCTTCCAACTTCTGGCTACTATAAATACGGCTGCTATGAACATAGTGGAGCATGTGTCTTTATTGCATGCAGGGGAATCCTCTGAGTATATGCCCAGGAGTGGTATGACAGGGTCCTCTGGAATTGTTATGCCCAATTTTATAAGGAACTGTCAGACTGATTTTCAGAGTAGTTCTACCATCTTCCAAGCCCACCAGCAGTGGAGGAGTGTTCCTCTTTCTCCACATCCTCGCCAATACCTGCTATCTCCTGAATTTTTAATCTTAGCCATTCTGACTGGTATGAGTACAATCTCAGCATTGTTTTTTATTTGCAGTTCCCTGATGACTAATGATGTTGAACTTCTCTTAAGGTACTTTTCAGCCATCCATTTTTTTTCTGGTAAAAATTTTTATTTAGCACTGTACCCCATTTTTTGATAGCGGTATTTGGTTCTTTGATGTCTAACTTCTTGAGTTCTTTGTATATATTGGATATTCACCCTTTGTCGGATGTGGGGTTGGTGAAGATCTTTTCTCAATTTATTGGTTGCCATTTTGTTGGACTGACAGTGTCCTTTGCCTTACAGAAACTTTGTAATTTTATGAGGTCCCATTTGTCTATTCTTGATCTTACAGCATAAGCTATTGGTATTCTGTTCAGGAAGTTTCCCCCTGTGCCAATGTCCTCCCGGGTCTTCCCCAGTTCCTTTTTTATTAGTTTCAGTGTGTCTGGTTTTTTTTTTTTGTTTTGTTTTGTTTTTTTTGTTTTTTTTTGTTTTGTTTTTCGAGACAGGGTTTCTCTGTATAGTTCCGGCTGTCCTGGAACTCACTTTGTAGACCAGGCTGGCCTCGAACTCAGAAATCCGCCTGCCTCTGCCTCCCAAGTGCTGGGATTAAAGGCGTGTGCCACCACCGCCCGGCCAGTGTGTCTGTTTTTATGTGGAGGTCCTTGATCCACTTGGAGTTGATTTTAGTACAAGGAGATAAGGGTGGGTCAATTTGCATTCTTTTGCATGTTGACCTCCAGTTAAACCAGGACCATTTGTTGAAAAGGCTATCTTTTTTCCACTGTGTTTTTGTAGCTTCTTTATCAAAGATCAAGTGACCATATCTCTGTGGGTTCACTTCTGGGTCTTCAATTCTATTCTATTGATCTACTTGCCTGTCGCTGTACCAATACTTTTGTAGTAGGATCTGATGATTTTTTGAATTTCCTCTGTTTCTGTTGTTTTAGCCCCCTTTTCATTTCTAATTTTGTTAATTTGGATACTGTCTCTGTGCCCTTTGGTTAGTCTGGCTAAGGGTTGATCTATCTTGTTGATTTTCTCAAAGAACCAGATCCTGGTTTTGTTGATTCTTTGTATGGTTCTCTTTGTTTCTACTTGATTGATTTCAGCTCTGAGTTTGATGATTTCCTGTCTTCTACTCCTCCTGTGTGAATTAGCTTCTTTTTGTTCCAGGGCTTTCAGGTGTGCCATTAAGCTACTAGTGTATGCTCTCTCCAGTTTCTTTTGGGAGGCACTCTGGGCTATGAGTTTTCCTCTTAGCACTGCTTATATCGTGTCCCATAGATTTGGATAGGTTGGACCTTCATTTTCATTGAATTCTAAAAAGTCTTGGATTTCTTTCTTTATTTATTCCTTGACCAAGGTGTCATTGAGTAGAATATTGTTCAGTTTCCATGTGTATGTGGGCTTTCTGTTGTTTTTGTTGCTATTGAAGACTACTTTTACTCCATAGTGATCTGATATGAGGCATGGGATTAGTTTGATCTGCTTGTGTTTGTTGACATCTGTCTTGTGACCAATTATAAGATCAATTTTGGAGATGGTACCATGCAGTGCTGCGAAAAGGGCATATTCTCTTGCTTTAGGATAAAATGTTATATATATCTGTTACATCCAATTGGTCCAAAGCTTCAATTAGTTTCATTGTGTCCCTGTTTAGTTTCTGGTTTCCTGATCGGTCCATTGAGGAGAGTGGGGTTTTGAAGTTACCCACAATTGTTGTGTTAGGTGTAATGTGTGCTTTAAGCTTTTGTAAAGTTTCTTTCACAAATGAGGGTGCCCTCACATTTGAAGCATAGATGTTCAGTATTGAGAGTTCTTCTTGGTGGATTTTCCCTTTGACCAGCAAGAAGTGACCTTCCATGTCTCTTTTGATGACTTTAGGTTGAATGTCAATTTTATCTGATATTAGAGTGGCTATTCCAGCTTGTTACTTGAGACCATTTGCTTGTTAAATTGTCTTCCAGCCTTTTATTCTAAGGTAGTGTTTGTGTTTGACACTGAGATGTGTTTCCTGTATGCAGCAAATTGTAGGGTCCTGTTTCCATACACACTCTGTTAGTCTATGTCTTTTTATTGGGGAATTGAGTCCATTGATGTTAAGAGATATTAAGGAATAGTAATTATTACTTCCTGACATTTTTTAAATTATTTTATATCTTTGAGTGGTTATCTTCTTTTGAGTTTGATGAGAGGGAGTTTCTATCTTGCTTCTTCCGGGTGGATTTTCCCTCCTTGTGTTGGTGTTTTTCCCTTATTATCCTTTGTATGGCTGGATTTGTGGAAAGATATCATGCAAATTTGGTTTTGTCTTGGAATACTTTGGTTTCTCCATCTATGGTGATTGAGAGTTTTGCTGGGTATAGTAGTTTTGGCTGGAATTTGTGTTCTCTTAGAGTCTGCATGATATCTGCCCAGGATCGTCTAGCTTTCATGGTCTCTGGTGAGAAGTCTGGTGTAATTCTGATAGGTCTTCCTTTATATGTTACTTGGCCTTTTTCTCTTACTGCTTTTAATATTCTTTCTTTGTTTAGTACATTTGGGGGTTTGATTATTTTGTGACAGGAGGTATTTCTGTTCTGGTCCAGTCTTTTTGAGTTCTGTAGACTTCTTGTATATTCATGGGCATTTCTCTCTTTAGGTTGGGGAAATTTTCTTCCATAATTTTGTGGAAGATATTCCGGCCCTTTAAGTTGTAAATCTTACCTCTCATCTATACCTATAATCCTAAAGTTTGGTCTTCTCATTTTGTCCTGGATTTCCTGGATATTTGGGGCTACAAGCTTTTTGCATTTTGCATTTTCTTTGACTGTTGAGGCCTTGGTTCCTATGGTATCTTCGGCATCTGAGATTCTTTCTTCTATCTCTTGTATTCTATTGTTGATATTTGCATCTATGGCCCCTGATTTCTTCCCAAGGTTTTCTATCTCCAAAGTTGTCTCCCTTTGAGATTTCTTAGTTGTTTCTACATCTGTTTGTAGATCCTGGATGGTTTTGCTCAGATCTTTCACTTGCTTGTTTGTGTTTTCATGTAATTCTTTAAGAGATTTTTGTGTTTCCTCTTTCATAACTACTACTTGTTGACCCACTTAAGTGATTTTCGTATTTTCTCCTTATTGGCTTCCATTTTTTGATCCATATTCTCCTGAATTTCTTTAAGTGATTTTTTGTGCTTGCTTTGTAAGGGCTTCCAACTTTTGATCCATTTTCTCCTATATTTCTTTAAGAAATTTGTCTAAGTGTTCCTCTAACAGCATCCTGACCACTGATTTTTGATCTGAATCTTGTTTTTTTGGTGTTTTGGGGTATCTGGGACTTACTGCTGTAGGGGAACTGGGTTCGGATACTGCCATATTGCCTTGATTTCTGCTAGTAAACTTCTACGTTTGCCTTTTGCCATTTGTTTATTTCTGGAGTTAGTTGGTCTTGTTATTAGTGGTTGATGCTTAAAGCTCCTGAGAGCCAGGCATTTGGTGCTGCTGTCTCAGAGGGCGTCCGTGCTCATGAGGTGGAAACTGGAAGGTTTCCACCACTGGGCTCTGAATTACCTCCTCAGCTCTGCTGGGCCTGACTCAAGTCTCCTCCTGGCTTGCCTCTGGGCACTTAACTGGCCTCCTGCAGTCTCCTGCTGTTTTGCCTGGTTAGTCTACCAGCTCTAAGATGGGGACAGGTCTCACAGCTGTGTCTAACCACGGTAATTCCTGCAGGACCTGGGCTTCCCTGGCTGGACTGCTGAAGCCTAGACGGTGGCTCTCTCGGTCCACAGGGCTCCGTCTGGTTGAGCTTCTCTCTCCAAGAGAGTGTCGGACTGTGGAGCCCTGTCTAACTGCAGGGCTCTCTGTAGATCAGGAGCTTCCCTGGTTGAACTGTGGGATGCAAGATGGTACGGATCTCAGTCCCTCCCCTGCATTTCTTTAAGAGATTTGTTTATGATTTGTGTGTGTGTGTGTGTGTGTGTGTGTGTGTGTGTGTTCTTCTAGCAGCATCATGACCAGTGCTTTTAAATCCAACTCTTGTTTTTCTGGTGTGTTGGGGTATCCAGGACTTGCTGTGGCTGGCCAATTCTGTTCAGATGCTGCCATATTTCCTTGATTTATGTTAGTAACATTCCTATGTTTGCCTTTTGCCATCTATTTATCTCTGGAGTTACTTGGTCTTGTTGTTACTGGTTGGTGTTTGAAGCTCCTGTGAGCCTGGCGTTTAGCACTGCTGTCATAGAGGGCGTCCGTGCTCCCAAGGTGGAAACCAGAAGTTTTCCAATACTAGGCTCTGAATTACCTCCTCAGCTCTTCTGGGCAGGACCCAAGACTCCTCCAGGTGCGCAACTGGCCTCCAGCTGTCTCCTCCTGGCTTGCCTAGATGCCAGTTCTTAAGAATCAGTTCTTTATTTCCACAGATCTGGGCTCATCTGTTGGTTCTCAATGGTGACCTGGGCTCCTCTGTTGGTTCTCTATGGTGACCTGGTCAGGCCACCAGATCCAAGATGGTGGTGGGTGTCAGGGCTCTGTCTAACAGTAGGATTCCCTGCAGGACTGGAGCTTCCCTGGTTGGACTGCTGGAGCCTATATGGTGGTGTTCTCAGTCCACAGGGCTCTGTCTGGTTAGCTGTCTGTGGCACCCTGATGCAAGATAGCGGCCTCAGCTGTAATCCAGGCACAGACCCCCAATCAGGTTGGTGTCCAAGCAGGTCCGTGCACATACAGCCTGCTGAGCTGATCAGGCTCTGGGTGCAGGCAAGAGGCTGATGGGGTAATCGATGTTAGACTCGGGCTCTGTCAGTGCACCTGGCACTAGTTGCCAGCTGTCCACAGTGACCCGAGGCAAGATGGTGGCCTCTCTTATATTTTCTTATACTTTATTCTGGAATGAACTGGAAGCATGGAGAAAGTTAATTTGGAGGAGAATCAAAACCACAATGGCTTTATAATTCCATGCACTAGAAAGCATGGCCTATGTATTAGAAGTCTCCTAACAAATCAGCATTAGGAACAACAACTTAGCATTCCTTCCTCTCTTCCAGGGTGGACAAGATATGTCCTGTTCTTTTGGATGATCCAGTTCTTGGTTCCATGGCAAAAAAGTACAATCGAACTCCAGCCCTGATTGCCCTTCGCTACCAGCTGCAACGGGGGGTTGTGGTCCTGGCCAAGAGTTTCACTGAGAAGAGGATAAAAGAGAATATGCAGGTGATGAGTTGTTGCAGGTGTTAGGCATCTACAAAGAATTTTTGATAGTCTTATAACCCTAGTGGGTCTTTTTACATTTCCTGTGCATCTGGGCTTTAAATCATCTCCAAGAACCTTAAATCCTGTTCAACCAAAAGACATTAATTAGAGTAATATTTTATGTTAGCATTACATTGGAAACTTAACCTTAAGGAAGTGGCATGTTTCCTTCTTCATTTTCTGAAATGAGGTCACTGAGACTAGGTTACTATCATTCTTTAAATTATATGTGATATATTTTATATTTTCCTGTGCACACTCATATTTTATTGAATATTCAGGTCTTTAATCACTTTCTATTGTGTTTATATCAACTCTTTTTTCACCTCTCGGCTCCTTGAAGGGCATTTGTCTGTTGATTGCAAATAGGAAATCAAGTATTCCATTAATACCAGTAGTGCCAAAATCAACCCACCCTTACATATTGGATCTTTATGAAAAGTCATTAAGAAGGCATACTGGCTTATGGACCGTTTTGTGTGGGATTGTCTGATCCCATTCAGGCTATTTTAATCTTGGCCAGGCTCTCTCTTATTCTGCAGTGAAGTTGCTCACACATGTGATGAGCTGTCAGGTGTCTGCTCCAGGTTTCAGGTGTAAGCTCATCTTCACTGACCTTATTGGAGCTAGTCTTCTTATTGTACTGTTATCATACTGCCAGCCAGTGCCCTCACATTACATAATCACCAAGTAGTTTCTGAATTCTATACAATGTTTCCACATGTAATCATATAGTAGGTACAACATTCCTTCGTATAATACAACTGAGACTCAAGATGTGGCTACAATTCTTCTACATCCTAATGCGGATAGTGCTACATTCATTAATTACAAAGTGAACTCTAGCAGACACAAGTAATAGCAGATGTTCTTGTAATTTATCTGTTTCATTTTCTCATTCTGTAAGCTTACTACTCTTAGAATTCGTTTTTGCTGAAATACCTCATTCAAAATATACCATTTCCACTATTTTAAATTAAATATTATCATGAACTGGGGTTCCTTCTCTTCATATTCAGATTCTTCATGGATTCTTTTTTTCTTCCTTTCTTCCTTTCTCCTTCCTTCCTTCCTTCCTTTCTTTCTTTCTTTCTTTCTTTCTTCCTTCCTTCCTTCCCTTCCTTCCTTCCTTCCTTCCTTCCTTCCTTCCTTCTTTCTTTCTTTCTTTCTTTCTTTCTTTCTTTCCTTCCATGGTTGACTGGTATAAGTTCTCTTGCATGAAACACACCCAAAGTCTTCCCCATTACCTTAAAAACATCACTCTTTTGTCCTTTCCAGATTATCTTCAGTTGTCGAGAGTTACTGTTTATCATTTCACATATTGACTAAAACACATTTACAATTTAAAAATGGATAAAAAGTTGTTATTAATGAGCCTATTTCTAAACTAATTTTTAACGTTGATTAATGAATTCCCTGTGTATCTGGAGCTCCCCCAGTTGGGCTGCATGGTCCAAGATGGTGCATATCCTGGTCCTTGGGTCTCCGTCTATCTACGAGACCTCCTTGCTCAGTTACCCGTTCCAAGATGGTGGCCGGCTCAACTGGAGGTCAGCATGCAGAAGAATGCAAATTGACCCACTCTTATCTCCTTGCACTAAGATCAACTCCAAGTCGATCAAGGACCTCCACATAAAATCAGACACACTGAAACTAATAGAAAAGAAACTGGGGAAGACCCTGGAGGACATGGGCACAGGGCGAAAGTTCCTGAATAGAACACCAATAGCTTATGCTCTAAGATCAAGAATTGACAGACTCCCTGCAGGCAGCTGCCATCTTGCCTGCAGCTTCCCATCCAGCCGGTGGCAGGGAAGCTGGACCCAGCCAGCTTGCCAGGTGCTCAGACCCAGCTGGTGGAACCAGGTACCCGAGATAGCCCGAGTTAAAGACCTTCGGGGACTCAGGCCTGGAACGGGAGCTGCACACAGAGTAGTGGTTTGGGGCACAGCGAGCCTGCGCTCTGCTCTCGAGGGGCAGACTCCTGACTTCCTGCAGGCAACTGCCATCTTGCCTGCAGCTTCCCATCCAGCTGGTGGCAGGGAAGCCAGACCCAGCCAGCTTGCCAGGTGCTCAGACCCAGCCAGCAGAACCAGGTACCCGAGATAGCCCGAGTTAAAGAACTTTGGGGAGTCAGGCCTGGAATGGGAGCCATGTACAGAGTAGCTGTTAGGGGCACAGCAGCCTAGCCTGCGCTCTGCACTCACGGGGTGGACCCCGAGCTCCCTGCAGGCAGCTGCCATCTTGCCTGCAGCTTCCCATCCAGCCGGTGGCAGGGAAGCCAGACCCAGGCAGCTTCCCAGCAACTTTGGACCAGTAGGCAGAAACAGATAACTGAGATATCCCAACTTTAAGACCCCTGGAGAAACAGGATAACAGACAGCAAACCCTGAACAGGAGCAGTACAGAGCAGCCAACCAACAGGCGGAACCAAGTACCTGGGATATCCAGAGTTTAAGACCTCGGGGGACTCAGGCCACTGGTCAGCAATCTGTGAGCAAGAGCCCTGCAGGGCAGTGGTTCAGGTATCCCAGTGGCTGGGAAATAGCCTTATGAGCCCACAGGAGGGTCAAGTACCAGCTAGTATCTACAGGACCAACTAACACCAGAGTTAACCAGATGGCAAAAGGCAAACGTAAGATCGTTACTAACAGAAATTAAGGCAGTATGGCGGCTTCCGAACCCAGTTCCCCGACAGCAATAAATCTTGGATACCACGAAACACCAGAAAAACAAGACTCAGATCTAAAATCACTGGTCAGGATGCTGATAGAGGAACACTTAGATAAATCTCCTAAAGTAATACATGAGAAAATACATCAAAAGCTAGAAGCCATTACAAGGCAAACACAATTAAATCTCAGATATCTCAACACACCAGAAAAACAAGACTCAGATCTAAAATCACTGGTAAAGATGCAGATTGAGGATCACTTAAATGAATTTCTTAAAGTAATAGAGGAGAAAATAGATCAAAAGCTAGAAGCCCATACAAGGCAGACACAAAAGTCACTTAAAGAAATCCAGGAGAATATAGAGCAAAAAATGAATCCCAATAAGGGGGAGAAACAAAAATCACTTAAAGAAATACAAGAGAACATGGGTCAACTAGTAGAAGTCATGAAAGAGGAAACACAAAAATCCCTTAAAGAATTACAGGAAAACACAAACAAGCAACTGAAAGATCTGAGCAAAACCATACAAAATCTAAAAACAGAAGTAGAAACAACTAAGCAATCACAAAGGGAGACAAGGTTGGAGATAGAAAACCTTGGGAAGAAATCAGGAGTCATAGATGCAAATATCAACAATATAATACAAGAGATAGAAGACAGAATCTCAGATACTGAAGATACCATAGAAACCATGGATTCAACAATTAAAGAAAATGCAAAATGCAAAAAGCTGGTAACCCAAAACATTCAGGAAATCCAGGACACAATGAGAAGACCAAACCTAAGGATTCTAGGGATAGATGAGAATGAAGATTTACAACTTAAAGGGCCAGCAAATATCTTCTACAAAATTATGGAAGAAAACTTCCCCAACCTAAAGAGAGAGATGCCCATGAATAAACAAGAAGCCTATAGAACCCCAAATAGACTGGACCAGAACAGAAATACTTCAGGGCACATAATATTCAAAACCCCAAATGTACTAAACAAAGAAAGAATATTAAAGGCAGTAAGAGAAAAAGGACAAGTAACATATAAAGGAAGACCTATCAGAATTACAGCAGACTTCTCACCTGAGACCATGAAAGCTAGAAGATCCTGGGCAGACCTCATGCAGACCCTAAGAGAACACAAACTTCAGCCAAAACTACTATAAGCAGCAATACTCTCAATTGCCATAGATGGGGAAACCAAGATATTCCAGACAAAACCAAATTTGCAAGATCCTTATCTACAAACCCAGCCCTACAAAGGGTAATGGGGGAAAAATACCAACACAAGGGGGGAAACAACACCCCAGAAGAAACAAGATAGAAACCCCATCTCATCCAACCCAAAAGAAGAGAACCACTCAAATACAACAACAACAACAACAACAACAAGAATAATAATAATAATAATAATAATGCCCAAAATGTCAGGAAGTAATAATTACTATTCCTTAATATCTCTTAATATCAATGGACTCAATTCCCCAATCAAAAGACACAGACTAACAGACTGGATAGGAAACAGGACCCTACATTTTGCTGCATACAGGAAACACATCTCAGTGTCAAAGACAAACACTACCTTAGTGTAAAAGGCTGGAAGACAGTTTTACAAGCAAATGGTCCCAGGAAACAAGCCGGAGTAGCCATTCTAATATCAGATAAAATTGACTTTCAACCTAAAGTCATCAAAAGAGACACAGAAGGTCACTTTTTGCTTGTCAAAGGGAAAATCCACCAAGAAAAATTCTCAATACTGAACATCTATGCGCCAAATGTAAGGGCACCCTCATTTGTAAAAGAAACTTTACTAAAGCTTAAAGCACACATCGCACCTAACACAATGATTGTAGGTGACTTCAACACTCCACTCTCCTCAATGGACCGATCAGGAAAGCAGAAACTAAACAGGGACACAGTGAAACTAATTGAAGCTTTGGACCAATTGGATTTAACAGATATATATATAAAACATTCCATCTTAAAGCAAAAGAGTATTCCTTTTTCTCAGCACCGCACAGTACCTTCTCAAAAATTGATCATATAATTGGTCACAAGACAGACCTCAACAAATACAAGAAGACCGAAGTAATCCCATGTCTCCTATCGGATCACTATGGAGTAAAGTGGTCTTCAATAGCAACAAAAACAACAGAAAGCCCACATACACATGGAAACTGAACAATACTATACTCAATGACACCTTGGTCAAGGAAGAAATAAAGAAAGAAATCAAAGACTTTTTAGACTTCAATTTAAATGAAAGTACGACCTACACAAATCTCTGGGACACGATGAAAGCAGGGCTAAGAGGAAAACTCATAGCCCTGAATGCCTCCAAAAAGAAACTGGAGAGAGCATACACTAGCAACTTAACAGCACACCTGAAGGCCCTGGAACAAAAAGAAGCTAACTCACCCAGGAGGAGTAGAAGAGAGGAAATCATCAAACTAAGGGCTGAAATCAATCAAGTAGAAACAAAGAGAACCATACAAAGAATCTACAAAACCAAGAGCTGGTTCTTCGAGAAAATCAACAAGATAGATAAACCCTTAGCTAGACTAACCAAAGGGCACAGAGACAGTATCCAAATTAACAAAATTAGAAATGAAAAGGGGGATATAACAACAGAAATGGAGGAAATTCAAAAGATCATCAGATCCTACTGCAAAGGCCTATACTCAAAACAACTGGAGAATCTGGAGGAAATGGACAATTTCCTAGACAAATACCAAATACCAAAATTAAATCAGCATCAAGTAGATCAGCTAAACAGTCCCATAACCCCTAAAGAAATAAAAGGGGTTATAGAAAGCCTCCCAACCAAAAAAAGTACGGGACCAGATGGTTTTAGTGCAGAATTCTACCAGACCTTCAAAGAAGACTTAACACCAATACTCTTCAAACTATTCCACAAAATAGGGACAGAAGGGACACTGCCCAGCTCGTTCTTCGAAACCACAATTATGCTGATACCTAAACCACAAAAAGATCCAACAAAGAAAGAGAACTACAGGCCAATTTCTCTTATGAATATTGATGCAAAGATACTAAATAAAATTCTTGCAGACCGAATCCAAGAGCATATCAAAATGATCATTCACCATGATCAAGTAGGCTTCATTCCAGGGATGCAGGGATGGTTCAATATATGGAAATCCATCAATGTAATCCACTACATAAACAAACTAAAAGAAAAAAACCACATGGTCATCTCATTAGATGCTGAAAAAGCATTCGACAAAATTCAGCATCCTTTCATGCTAAAAGTCTTGGAAAGAGCAGGAATTCAAGGCCCATACCTAAACATAGTAAAAGCAATCTACAACAAACCAGTAGCCAACATCAAAATAAATGGAGAGAAACTTGAAGCAATCCCACTAAAATCAGGGTCTAGACAAGGCTGCCCTCTCTCTCCATATCTTTTCAATATAGTACTTGAAGTTCTAGCAAGAGCAAGTAGACAACATAAGGAAGTCAAAGGGATACAAATTGGAAAGCAGTCAAAGTATCATTATTTGCAGACGATATGATAGTCTACTTAAGCGATCCAAAAAACTCCACCAGAGAACTTCTACAGCTGAAAAACAACTTCAGCAAAGTGGCTGGTTATAAAATTAACTTAAGCAAATCAGTAGCCTTCTTGTACTCAAAGGACAAGCAGGCTAAGAAAGAAGTTAGGGAAATAACACCCTTCACAATAGCCACAAACAACATAAAGTACCTTGGCGTAACTCTAACCAAACAAGCGAAAGATCTGTATGACAGGAACTTCAAGTCCTTGAAGAAAGAAATCGAAGAAGACCTCAGAAGATGGAAAAATATTTCTTGCTCCTGGATTGGCAGGATCAATATAGTAAAAATGGCCATCTTGCCAAAACCAATATACAGATTCAATGCAATCCCCATCAAAATCCCAAATCAATTCTTCATAGATCTAGAAACAGCAATTCTCAAATTCATCTGGAGCAACAAAAAACCCAGGATAGCTAAAACTATTCTCAACAATAAAAGGACTTCTGGGGGAATCAATATCCCTGACCTCAAGCAGTACTACAGAGCAATTGTGTTAAAAACTGCATGGTATTGGTACAGCAACAGGCAGGTAGATCAATGGAATAGGATTGAAGACCCAGAAGTGAACCCACAGACTTATGGTCACTTGATCTTTGATAAAGGAGCCACAACCATCCAGTGGAAAAAAGATAACCTTTTCAACAAATGTTGCTGGTTCAACTGGAGGTCAACATGCAGAAGAATGCGAATTGACCCACTCTTATCTCCTTGCACTAAGGTCAACTCCAAGTGGATCAAGGACCTCCACATAAAACCAGACACACTGAAACTATTAGAAAAGAAACTTGGGAAGACCCTGGAGGACATGGGCACAGGGGGAAAGTTCCTGAACAGAACACCAATACCTTATGCTCTAAGATCAAGAATTGACAAATGGGACCTCATAAAATTACAAAGTTTCTGTAAGGCAAAGGACACTGTCAGAAAGACAAAACAGCAACCAACAACATGGGAAATGATCTTCACCAACCCCACATCCGACAGAGGGCTAATATCCAATATATACAAAGAACTCAAGAAGTTAGACCCCAAAGAACCAAATAACCCTATCAAAAAATGGGGTATGGAGCTAAACAAAGAATTTTCACCAGAAGAAATTCGGATGGCCGAAAAACACCTTAAGAGATATTCAACATCATTTGTCTCAGGGAAATGCAAATCAAAACAACCCTGAAATTCCACCTCACTCCAGTCAGAATGGCTAAGATTAAAAACTCGAGAGACAACAAGTGCTGGGGAGGATGTGGAGAAAGAGGAACACTCCTCCACTGTTGGTGGGATTGCAAAATGGTAAAACCGCTCTGGAAATCAGTGTGGCGGTTCCTCAGAAAATTGGGCATGCCACTTCCAGAGGACCCTGGCATACCACTCCTGGGCATATACCCAGAGGATTCCTCTGCATACAATAAAGACACATGCTCCAGAATGTTTATAGCAGCCTTGTTTATAATAGCCAGAAATTGTAAGGAGCCCAGATATCCCTCAAAAGAGGAATGGATACAGAAAATGTGGTATATTTATACAATGGAGTACTACTCAGCAATTAAAAATAATGAACTCATGCAATTTGTAGGTAAATGGTTAGATCTGAAAAATATCATCCTAAGTGAGCTAACCCAATCACAAAAGAATACACATGAAATGCAATCACTGATAAGTGGATATTACTGAGCCCAGAAGCCATAAATACTCAAGGCACAATTATCAAGTCAAATGACTCCCAAGAAGAAGAAAGGAGAGGACCCTGGTCCTGTAAGTATTGGATCCAGTACTGTAGACCCAGAACAGAGAAATCGTTGGGGGGGCATGAGTGGGGAATAGCAGGGGGGAGAGGAATTATGGGACATATGGTGGGGAGTAACTGGGAAAGGGGAAAGTCTTTGGAATGTAAACATAGAATATAGAAAATAAAAATTAAAAAAAAAGAAAAAAAAAGAATTGACAAATGGGACCTCTTAAAATTACAAAGTTTCTGTAATGCAAAAGATACTGTCAGAAGGACAACAAGCAACAAATTGGGAAAAGATCTTCACCAAACCCACATCCGACCGAGGGCTAATATCCAAAGAACTCAAGGAGTTAGACCACAAAGAACCAAATAACCCTATTAAAAATGGGGTACAGAGCTAAACAAGGAATTTTCACCAGAAGAAATTCGGATGGCTGAGAAGCACCTTAAGAGATGTTCAACATCATTAGTCACCAGGGAAATGCAAATCAAAACAACTCTGAGATTCCACCTCACACCAGTCAGAATGACTAAGATTGAAAACTCAAGAGACAACAGGTACTGGCGAGGATGTGGAAAAAGATCACTCCTCCATTGTTGGTGGGATTGCAAGATGGTACAACCGCTCTGGACATCAGTCTGGTGGTTCCTCAGAAAATTGGGCATGACTCTTCTAGAGGACCCTGTCATACCACTCCTGGGCATATACCCAGATTCCCCTGCATGCAATAAAGACATATGCTCCACTAAGTTCATAGCAGCCTTATTTATAATAGCCAGAAGCTGGAAAGAACCCAGATGTCCCTCAACGGAGGAATGGATACAGAAATTGTGGTATATTTATACAATGGAATACTACTCAGCAATTAAAAATAATGAATTCATGCAATTTGTAGGCCAGTCGTTGGATCTGGAAAATATCATCCTAAGTGAGTCAACCAATCACAAAGGAATTCACATGAATTGCAATCACTTATTAGTGGATATTAATGAGCCCAGAAGCTCTGAATACTCAAGACACAATTAGCTAAGCAAAAGATTCCCAAGAAAAGGGATGGAGAGGACCCTGGTCCAGAAAAGACTAAATCCTGTTTTGTAGGAGAGTACCAGAAGAGAGAAATGGGGGGGGGTGATTGGGGAATGGGTGGGGAAGAGGACTTATGGGACATATGGTGGGGGGGGAACTGGAAAGGGAAAAGCCTTTGAATGTAAACAAAGAATATAGAAAATTTTATACACACACACACACACATATATATGTGTATACACACACACACACACACACACACACACACATATATATATATACATACATATATATATATGTATGTATATATATATATATATATATTTAAGAAAAAAGAAAAAATTGAATTCCCTTTTAGGGATGAGTTCATCTTCCAGATGTTCTAAATCTCACTTTATGCAAACATATATAGGTCTTGGTTAGTCTCTATGCATTAATCTATTATAGGAATTTTCAATCAATTTCCCAGTTTCCACTCAGGAGATTTAAGTATTTGTTTGACATAGTTGATAATTGCATCGAACTTGTTTATTATTGTAGAGACCATGTCTGGTTGACAGTATTGGGAGGTTCAATCAATCAATCAATCATCATCATCATCATCATCATCATCATCATCATCATCATCATCAGTGTCATAATCATGATCATAACAATAGAATTTTCCAGCCATACCCAAGTGGCTTAGAAAGGGACCTAAATACACAGGAGTGTGGAGAGGCCTGACAGCACAGATAGAACCACCCCTACCTCTCAGGGAATAATGTCTAGAACCCTCTGGCAGAAACCTTCTGGTTTGTGTCTCCAGCTCAGGACCATTCTCTGCCAAAGCACACCATATCCAAGAGGTGCAGGGAGGTAGCTAACCACCTAGGAGTGTAGAGAGGCCAGACATCGCAGGTAGAACCACCCCTACTATTTCGAGGAAATAGTGAAAATCCCTGAGAACCCAAGGGCCTAGGAGCAGCCTGAGACAGTAGTCTTCCGATTTCTGCCTGAAGCCAGGGCTGACTAGGGTCACAGAGCTACATACCCAAATATAACCACAAGAAAGGTGTTCTTGCGGGAGTATCTCCATGCCTGTGTACAAAGAGAGAACAGGTCTCCCAGGAGCACAGATAAAGAGGCATGCAGAACAGATAAGCCACAGTCAGAGACAGTAATACCAGCTAACACCAGAGATAACCAGATGGCAAAAGGCAAACACAAGAACATTACCAACAGAAAATAAGGCAACATGGCACCATCTGAACCAAGTAGTTCTCCCACAACGGCAAGTCCTTGATACCCCAACACAGGGGAAAGCAAGATCTGGATTAAAAATCACATCTCATGATGACGATAGAGGACTACAAGAAGAACAAAAGTAACTCCCTTGAAGAAATACAGGAGAACATGAGCCAAAAGGTAGAAGCCCTTAAAAAAGAAACAAAAAAATCCCTTAAAGAAATACAGGAGAGGGGACTGGAGAGATGGCTTAGCAGTCAAGAGCACTGACTTTTCTTTCAAAGATCCTGAGTTCAAATCCCAGCAAACACATGGTGGATCACAACCATCCATAATGAGATCTGATGCCTTCCTCTGGTGTGTCTGAACACAGAAACCATGTACCTATGTATAATAAATAAATAAATCTTAAAAAAAAATACAGGAGAACATGGGGCAACAGGTAGAAGCCCTTAAAGAGGAAACACAAAAGTTACTGAAAGAATTACAGGAAAACACAAATAAACAAGTGAAAGACCTGAACAAAACCATCCAGAATCTAAAAATGGATGTAGAAACAACAAAGAAATCACAAAGGGAGATAACTCTGGAGATAGAAAACCTTAGAAAGAAATCAGGAATCATAGATGCAAACTTCAACAACAGAATCAAGAGATAGAAGAAAGAATCTCAAGTGCTAAAGATACTCAACTGTCAAAGAAAATGCAAGTGCAAAAAGTCTGTAAGCCAAAACATCCAGGAAATCAAGAAAACAATGAGAAGACCAGACCTGATGATTATAGGTATAGAAGAGAGCGAAGATTTACAACTTAAAGGGCCAGTAAATATTTTCAACAAAATTATAGATGAAAACTTCCCTAACCTAAAGAGAGAGATGCCCATAAACATTAAAGAAGCCTACAGAACTTCAAACAGACCAGACCAGAACAGAAATTTCTCCTGTCACATAATAATCAAAACATCAAATGTACTAAACAAAGAAAGAATATTAAAAGCAGTAAGGGAAAAAGGCCAAGTAACATATGAAGAAAGACCTATCAGAATTATCCAAGACCTCTCAACAGAAACCATGAAAGCAAGATGGTCCTGGGAAAATCTCATAAAGACCCTAAGAGAACATCAATACCAGCACAGACTACTATACCCAGCATAACTTTCAATCACCATAGATGGAGAAACCAAGATATTTTATGATAAGACAAAATTTACACAATATCTTTCCACAAATCCAGCCACAAAATGTTTAATAGATGGAAATGCCAACACAAGGAGGGAAACTACACCCTAGAAAAGAAAGGTAGTAATTTTTATTCAAAAAAACCCAAAGAAGATAACCACACAAACATAAAAATAACATCAAAAATAACAGAAAGCAACAATCACTATTCCTTAATATCTCTTAACACCAATGACTCAATTCCCCAATAAATAGACATAGACTAACATACTGGGTATGTAAACAGGACCCAGCATTTTGCTGCATACAAAACAGGCAGCAGAGTGTCAAAGACAAACACTACTTCAGAGTCAAGGCTGGAGAACAATTTTCCCAGCAAACGGTCCCAGGAAACTAGGCAGAGTAGCCATTCTAATATCAGAAAAAAATTAACAATCAAGCAAAAGTCATCAAAAAAGACTCTCATCAAAGGAAAAATCTACCGAGAAGAACTTTCAATTCTAAACAACTCTGCTCCAAATGAAAGGGCACCCATATTCATAAATGAAACTTATTAAAGCTCAAAACACACATTGCATCTCACACAATAATTGTAGGTGAATTAAACACCCCAAACTCATCAATGGACACATCAAGGAAACTAAAACTAAAGAGGGGCACAGTGTAAGTAACAGAAATTATGGAGCAAATGGATTTAACAGATACCTATAGAAGATTTCACCCGAAATCAAGAGAATATACCTTCTTCTCAGCTCCCTCATGCTACCTTTTCCAAAATCAACCATATAATTGGTCACAAATCCGACCTCAACAAATATAAGAAGATTGAAATAGTCTCATGCCTCCTATCAGATCACTATGAAGTAAGGGTGGTCTTCAATAGCAACAAATACAACAAAAAACAACATACACGTGGATACTGACCAATGCTCTACTAAATGATAACTTTGTCAAGGAAGAAATAAGGAAAGAAATCAAAGAATTTTTAGAATTTAATGAAAATGAAGGCACAACATACCCAAATTTATGGAACACAATGAAAGCATTGCTAAGAGGAAAATTCATGGCTCTGAGTTCCTCCAAAAAGAAGCTGAAGACAGCATACACTAGCAGCCTAACAACACACCTGAAAGCTCTAGAACAGAAGGAAGCTAAGACATCCAAGAGAAGTAGAAGGCAGGAAACAATCAAACTCAGGGCTGAAATCAAATAAATAGAAACAGAAAGAATTATACAAACAATCAGCAAAACCAGGAGCTTGTTCTTAGAGAAAATCAACAGTATTCTCTCAGATCTTCAAAGAAGACCTAACAGCAATGCTTTTCAAACTATTCCACAAAATAGAAACAAAAGGAACATTATCTAACTCATACTATGAAGCCACAATTACACTGATACCAAAACCACACAAATATCCAACAAAGAAATAGAACTTCAGACCACTTTCCCTTATGAATATTGATGCAAAAATAATCAATAAAATTCTTGCCAACTGAATCCAAAAATACATCAAAACAATCATTCACCACAATCAAGTAGGCTTCATCCCAAGGATGCAGGGATGGTAGCAGCCTTATTTATAATAGCCAGAAGTTGGAAGTAGCCCAGATGTCCCTCAAAGGAGGAATGCATACAGAAAATGTGGTATATTTATACAATGGAATACTACTCAGCAATTAAAAATAATGAATTCATGCAATTTGTAGACAAATTGTTGGATCTGGAAAATATCATCCTAAGTGAATTAACCCAGTCACAAAAGAATACACATGAAATGCAATCACTGATAAGTGGATATTAATGAGCCCAGAAGCTCTGAATACTCAAGGCACAATTAGCAAATCAAAAGATTCCCAAGAAGAAGGACGGAGAAGACCCTGGTCCGGAAAAGACTGGATGTAGTTTTGTAGGAGAGTACACGAACAGAGAAATGGGGGGGGGGTGATTGGGGAATAGGCAGGGGAGAAGAGGACTTATGGAACATATGGTGAGGGGGGAACTGGGAAAGAGGAAAGCCTTTGGAATGTAAACAAAGCATATAGAAAATTTTAAAAAATTAAAAAAAACCAGAATACCAATAAAGCTGATTATGTATCTGAAAAAAGGGATGGTTCAATATATGGAAATCCATCAATGTAAGCCACTACGTAAAAACACTCAGAGAATAAAACCGCATGGACATTTTATTAGATGCTGAAAAGGCATGAAAGGAGAGGACCCTGGGCCTGTAAAGATTGGATCCAGTTTTGTAGACCCAGAACAGAGAAATCATGGGGGAGGGGAATGATTGGGGAATAGCTGGGGGGGAGAGGAATTATGGGACATATGGTAGGGGAAAACTGGGAAAGGGGAAAGCCTTTGGAATGTAAACATATAATATAGAAAATAAAAATTAAATTAAAAAAAATAATGCCGAAACTGAAAAAAAAAAGTCTTGGAAAGTACAGGAAATCAAGGCCCATACCTGAACATAGTAAAAACAATATACAGCAAACCTGTAGCCAACATCAAACTAAATGGAGAGAAATTTGAAGCAATCCCACTAAAATCAGGCACTAGGCAAGTCTGCCCTTTATCTCCATATTTATTCAATATACTACTTGAAGTTCTAGCTAGAGCAATTACACAACAAGAGGAGGTCAAAGGGATACCAACTGGAAAGGAAGAAGTCAAATTATCACCATTTGCAGATGATATGATAGTATACTTAAGTGAACTAAAACTTCCACCAGAGAACTCCTACAGCTGAAAAACAACTTTAGCAAAGTGGCCAGATACAAAATTAACTGAAACAAATCAGTAGCCTACCTATACTTAAAGGATAAACAGGCTGAAAAAGAAATAAGGAAAATGACACGCTTCATAATAGTCACAGACAATGTAAAGTATATTGGTGTGACTCTAACCAAACAAGTGAAATAAGTGTATGACAAGATCTTCAAGTCTCTGAAGAAAGAAATGGAAGAACATCTCAGAAGATGGAAAGATCTCCCATGTTCATGTTTTGCCAGGGTTACTATAGTAAAAATGGCCATCTTGCCATAAGCAATCTAAAGATTCAATGCAATCCCCATCAAAATTCCAATTCAATTCTTCATAGAGTTAGAAAGAGTAATTCTCGCCGGGCGTAGTGGTGGACGCCTGTAATCCCAGCACTTGGGAGGCAGAGGAAGGCGGATTTCTGAGTTCGAGGCCAGCCTGGTCTACAGAGTGAGTTCCAGGACAGCCAGGACTACACAGAGAAACCCTGTCTCGAAAAAACCAAAAAAAAAAAAAAAAAAAAAAAAAGAAAGAAAGAAAAAGAAAAGAAAAAAAGAAAGAGTAATTCTCAAATTCCTCTGGAATAACAAAACCCTAGGATAGCTAAAACTATTCTCAATAGTAAAAGAACTTCTGAGGGAATCAACATCCCAGACTTCAAGCAGTACTATAGAGCAATAGTGTTAAAACTGCATGGTATTGGTGCACTGACAGGCAGGTATATCAATGAAATATAATTGAAGATCACGAAATGAACACACGCAACTATGGTCACTTGATCCTTGACAAAGGAGCTGAAAACACACAGTGGAAAAAGATAGCCTTTTGAACAAATGGTGCTGTTTCAACTGGAGGTCAGTATTCAGAAGAATGCAAATAGATCCATTCTTATCTACTTGTACAAAGCTCAAGTCCAAATGGATCAAGGACCTCCACATAAAAGCAGACACACTGAAACTAATAGAAAAGAAAATGGGGAAGAGCATTGAGCACATGGACACATGGGAAAATTTCCTGAACAGAACACCAAAAGCTTATGCTCTAAGATCAAGAATTGACAAATGGGATCTCATAAAATTACCAAGTTTCTCTAAGGCAAAGGACCCTGTCAGTAGGACAAAATGGCAACCAACAAATTGGAAAAAGATCTTTACCAAACCTACTCAACTGAGGGTTAATATATACTACACACAAGGAACTCAAGAAGTTGGACTCCAGAGAACCAAATAACCCTATTTAAAATGGGGTACAGAGCTAAATAAATAATTTCCACCTGAGGAATATTGAGAAGCACCTAAAGAAATGTTCAACATCCTTAGTCTTCAGGGAAATGCAAATCAAAATAATCCTGAGATTTCACCTCACACCAGTCAGAATGGCTAAGATCAAAAACACATAATATAGCAGGGGCTGGTGAGGATGTGGAGAAAGAACACTCCTCTGTTCCTGGTGCAATTGCAAGCTGGTGCAACTACTCTGTAAATCAGTTTTGTGGTTCCTCAGATACTTGTGCACAATACTACCTGAAGACACTGCTATTCCACTCTGGGGCATATAGCTGTAGGATTCTCCAGTGTGTAATAAGGACACATGCTCCACTATGGTCATAGCAGCCTTATTTATAATAGCCAGAAGCTAGAAAGAACACAGATGGCCCTCAGTGGAGGAATGGATACAGAAAATGTGGTATATTTATACTATGGAATACTACTCAGCTATTAAAAACAATGAATCCATGAAATTCTTAGGCAAATGGTTGGAACTGGAAAATATCATCGTCAGTAAGGTAACCCAATCACAAAAAAATCACACATGGCATGCACTCACTGATAAGTGGATAGTAGCACAGAAGCTTGGAATACCCAAGATACAATTCACAGATCAAACTAAGCTCAAGAAGAAGGAAGAACAAAATATGGATGCTCTGGTCCTCCTTAGAAGGGGGAACAAAATACACACAAAAGGAGATACAGAGACAAAATGTGGATCAGAGTCAGAGAAAGTCCATCCAGAGACTACCCCAACTAAGGATCTATCCCATATACTGTTATAAAACCCAGACACTATTGTGGATGTCCACAAGTGCTTGCTGACCAGAGCCTGATATAGCTGTCACATGGGAGGTACTGTTAGTTCATGACAAATACAGAGGGGAACACTGTCAGCCAGCCACTGAACGGAGCACAGGGTCCCCAGTTGAGGAGTTAGAGAAAGTGTCCAAGCAGCTCAAAGGGTTTGCAGTGCTATAGGAGAAAGAACAGTATGAACACCCCAGTACCCCCAGAGCTCCCAGGGACTAAACAATCAACCAAAGAGTACACATGGAGTTACCCATGGCACCAGACTCATAGGCAGCAGAGAATGGATTTGTTGGACAGCAAAGGGAGAAGAGGTCCTTGGTCCTGGGAAGGCTCAATACCACAGTGTAGGGGAATAGCAGGACAGGGAAGTGTGAGTGGATTGATTGGGGAATAGGGGGACGGCAGATGTGTTATGGGATTTTGGGAGGGACGTACCAGTAAAGGGGACAATAATTGAAATGTAAATAAAGAATATATCTAATTTAAAAATAATAGAATTTTCTATTATTCAAAAAGTTTTCAGTATAAACTGCTGGGTTCTGTAAGTTTCGAACCTATGAGTTTGTAATTATTCTGTTTCCTCTTATTGAGTCAAAGAAAACCCATTTTTTACTGATAGCTTCCTGATAAAATAAAGGAATTTTGAAAGAAGTGTCTATTATTTAATATGATTGATCTTAAAGTATTTCAGTCATCTTTTTCTCAGTGTTAGCACTCAGAGAACTTTAGGTTTCATGAGCCCATTCCATTTGGGCATATACCCAGAGTATACCTCTGCATACAATAAAGACACATCCTCCACTATGTTTATAGCAGCCTTGTTTATAATAGCCAGAAATTGGAAGGAGCCCAGATATCCCTCAAAAGAGGAATGGATACAGAAAATGTGGTATATTTATACAATGGAGTACTACTCAGCAATTAAAAATAATGAACTCATGCAATTTGTAGGTAAATGGTTAGATCTGGAAACTATCATCCTAAGTGAGCTAACCCAATCACAAAAGAATACACATGAAATGCAATCACTGATAAGTGGATATTAATGAGCCCAAAAGCCCTAAATACTCAAGGCACAATTATCAAGTCAAATGACTCCCAAGAAGAACAAAGGAGAGGACCCTGGGCCTGTAAAGATTGGATCCAGTATTGTAGACCCAGAACAGTGAAATCGTGGCGGGGGGAATGAGTGGGGAATAGCAGGGGGGAGAGAAATTATGGGACATATGGTGGGGGTAACTGGGAAAGGGGAAAGCCTTTGGAATGTAAACATAGAATATGGAAAATAAAAATTAAAAAAAATGAGACCATCATGTTGATTGAGTTGACCACATTTTAAAAAAGGCAGTTTTATTTATGGTACTTCTTTGTTCTTTGAAGATTAGTTATTAGTATTTAGAGGATTCTTACTTGGAATTGCATTAAGATGATATTTTTATATTGATTGCTCACATTTTAGGCAAGGAATAAAACTGTGTTCATGAGAATATTCACTTGGAGTTAGCCACCCCTTCTTGTTCTTATAGCCTTTTCCCTGAACTTCCACATAGACTCCTGAGCTGTGAGAGGGGGTGTTTAATGAAGCGGCTCTCAAGTAAGTCTAAGCATTCACTAGTCTTTCACTGTCTGCATATTATATAATTCAGGGTCATCACATTAATTAGCACCAGCTTCCTGAAGCCTTTCTTTGATAGATGAATAATGCTTTGATCTATGTTTATAGAAATATATCATTAGGAGTCATTTTATTGAGATATTCCAGCCACAAAAGGACTGAAGTACATATAAACACACAGAGACTGTCAAAGCATGAAAAAATCTGCCCAGGTTCAGGTAAGAAAAGAACATCAGAATAAAAATGGGGAAGTAGACACAGAGCCCCACCCCTAACCAATTAGAAGCTATTTGCCACTGAAGTCTGCTGGAGCAGATCGATTTTCTTCAAGGAATATGAACTGCATACCAGGGTAGGCTCAATGACCAGGAAAAATTTACCAACAAAAAAATGAACTCTATTTTTTCCCTGAGATTTTGCTTTGATATTTTTTGTCTTATTGAGATTTAGTTTATTTGTTTGTTATTTTTTATTAATTTATTTTTTGTAGAGATGAAATTTGATAGGTGGGGAGGTGAGAGGAATTTGAAAAATTGGGGAAGGGGAAATGTAATCTAAAATATTGTATAAAAATTTAAATTAAAATAAAGAAAAATATTTATTAATGACAACTACTGAATTATGTTAAACATTTTAACTACTGTGCTTATTTTGTTTTGAACCTATGAAGAATATGATTAAGATCACACTTGTAATTATAGTTGGTTTGTTACTTTTTAGCTTACTTGTTAACAACTTTCTGTGAGATTGTACATTTTAACTCAGGAATTACTCTCCAGAATTCATTCTCTCCCTCTAGCTCTCCCTCTCCCCTCACTCTCCCTCTCCCTCTCCTTCTCCCTTTCAATCTCTTCCTCTCCCTATCCTCCCTCTCTCTCCTTTCTTTTTATTATTATTATCTACTTTATTTACATTTCAATTGTTGTACCCCTTCCTAGCACTGCCTCTATGAGCCCCCATCCCACTTGCCAAGTCCCTTTGCCTCTAAGAGGGTGCTCCTACACATACACACCCACTCCAACCTCACTACTCTAGCTTACCCCTTTTCTGGGGTATCAAACCTCCACAGAACCAAAAACATCACCTCCCACTGATGCCAGATAAGGCAGCCCTCTGCTTCATATATAGCAGAAGCTATGGATTTGCCCATATATACTTTTTAGTAGATGGCTTAGTCCTTAGGAGCTCACAGGGTCCAGGTGAGTTGATATTTTTCTTCTTCATACGGGGTTACCAATCCCCTTCAGCTCCTTCAGTCTAACTCTAACTCTTTGTCTAACTCTTCCATTGGGGTCTATGCCCTTAGTCAAATGGATGACTGTAAGTATTTACATCCACCTCAGTTAAGTGCTGGCAGAGCCACTCAGTAGACAGCCATATGAGGCTTCTTTCAGCAAGTGCTTCTTGGAATCAGCAGTAGTGTCAATGGATGACATTGATCCCAAAGTGGGGCAGTCTCTGGATGGCCTTTCCTTCAGTCTCTGCTTCCCACTTTCTCCCTTCATGTCTCTTAGACAAAAACAATCCTGATTTAAAAGTTTTGAGATGATTGAGTATCCCCATCTCTCTACTGGGGGCCATGTCCATCTACTGGAGGTGGTCTCTTCAGGTTCTATCTCGTAGCTGTTAGGCATTTTGGCTAGTGTTATCCCCATTGGGTTCTGGGAACTTCTCACATCCCTGGTGCTGGGACTTTCTAGTAGTTCCCACCCCCCTCAATTCCCCACCCCAAACTGCTGCATATTTCTATTCATTCTCCTGAACCTCTGGGCTTCTGTCTTGCCTCCCCCCACACATACACTTGATCTTGACTCCCTTTTTATTTTCCCCTCCCCATCCCTTTGTCCACTCATGCCCATCCCTGCTTCTGCCTCCCTTGATTACTATATTCTCCCTTTTAAATGGGATTGATTTGCATTTCCCTAATGACTAATGATGCTGAACATTTCTGAAGGTGCTTCTCAGCCATTAGAAGTTCTTCAGGTGAAATTCTTTGCTTAGCTCTGTACCCCATTTTTAATAGGGTTATTTGGTTCTCTGGAGTTTAACTTCTTGAGTTCATTGCATATATTGGATATTAGCCCTCTGTTGGATGTAGGTCTGGTGAAGATCTTTTCCCATTTTGTTGGTTGCCGTTTTGTCCTTCCGATAGTGTCCTTTGCCTTACAGAAACTTTGTAATTTTATAAGGTCCCATTTGTCAATTCTTGATCTTAGAGCCTATGCTATTGGTGTTCTGTTCAGGAACTTTTCCCCTGTGCCCATGTTCTCAAGGGTCTTCCCCAGTTTCTTATCTATTAGTTTCAGTGTGTCTGGTTTTATGTGGAGGTCCTTGGTCCACTTGGAGTTGAGATTAGTACAAGGAGATTAGAATGGATCAATTTGCATTCATGCTGACCTCCAGTTGAGCCAGCACCATTTGTTGAAAAGACTATCTTTTTTTCCTCTGGATGTTTTCAGCTCCTTTGTCAAGGATCAAGTAAACATAGGTGTGTGGGTTCATTTCTGGGTTTTTAACACTATTGCTCTGTAGTACTGCTTGAGGTCCAGGATTTCACCTCAAACCAGTCAGAATGGCTAAGATGAAAAACTCAGGAGACAGCAGGTGTTGGCAAAGATGTGGAGAAAGAGGAACACTCCTCCACGGATGGTGGGAATGCAAGTTGGTATAACTACTCTGGAAAAGTCTGGCAGTTCCTCAGAAAATTGTGCATGACACTTCTGGATGACCCTGCTATACCACTCTTGGGTATATACCCAGAGGATTCCCTGGCATGCAATAAGGACACATGCTCCACTATGTTTATAACAGCCATATTTATAATAGCCAGAAGCTGGAAAGAACCCAGATGTCCCTCAATGGAGGAATGGATACAGAAAATGTGGTATATTTACACAATGGAACACTACTCAGCAATTAAAAATAATGAATTCATGAAATTCTTAGGCTAACGGTTGGTTCTGGAAAATATCATCCTAAGTGAGGTAAACTAATCATAAAAGAACACACATGGAGTGCAGTCACTGATACTTGGATATTAGCCTAGAAGCTCTGAATACCCAAGACACAAATATCAAATCATTCCCAAGAAGGAAGGAGAGGGCCCTGGTCCTGGAAAGGTTTGATGCAGCATTTTAGGGGATTACCAAGACAGAGAAGTAGGAGGGTGGGCAGAGGGAAGAGGGCTTATGGGACTTATGGAGATGGGAGAACCAGGAAAGGGAAAATCATTTGGAATGTAAACAAAAATATAGAAAATAAATAAAAAAAATAAATGGGATTGAATCATCCACATTTTGGCCTTCCTTTATATTAAGCTTCATATTGTCTGTGGGTTATATTATGGTTATTCTTAACATTTTGGCTATTATCCACTTATCAGTGAGTACATCCCGTGAATGTATTTTTAGGTCTGGGTTACCTTAGTCAGGACTATAGTTTCTAGTTACATCCATTTGTCTGCAGTGTCATAATGTCCTCATTTTCAATAGCTGAGTAGCATTTCATTGTGTGGACATATCAGAAATTTCTGTATCCATTCTTCAATTGAGATACACCTGAGTTGTTTCCATTTTCTGGAGATTATAAATAAGGCTGCTGTGAACATAAAGGAACATGTGTCCTTGTGATATGGTAGAGCATAGGTTGTATATATGCCCAAAAGTAGTGTAGCTGGATCTTCAGTGTAAACTATTTCCATTACTTTCTGAGGAGCCTCAAGATTTATTCCCAGAGTGGTTGTGCCAGTTTGCAATCCAACCAGCCATGGGAGAGTGTTGCTTTTCTCAAAATCCTCACCAGCTTTTGCTGTTACCTGAGTTTTTGAACTTAACTATTCTGATTGATGTAAAGTCATTTTGATTTGCTTTTCCCTGATGATGAAGGATGTTGAACATTTCTTTAGATGCCTATCAGCCATTTGAGATTCCTCTGTTGAGAATTCTCAATTTAGCTCTGTAGCCCATTTTTAAGATGAATTATTTCATTTTCTGGAGACTAACATGCCGAGTTATAAGTATATTTTGTATTTTAGCTCTCTATCAGATGTAGGGTTAGTAAAGATTTTTTTCCCCAATCTATAGGTTGTTGTTTTGTTCTATTGACAGTTTCCTTTGACTTACAAAAGATTTTCAGTTTTATCAGGTACCATTTGTCAATTGTGGATCTTAAAGCCTGAGTGATTGGTATCCTATTCAGAAAATTTTCCCCTGGGCCAATGTGTTCAAGGATATTTCACAATTTTTCTTCTATTATGTTCAGTGTGTCTGGTCCTTGTGTGGAGGTCCTTGATCCACTTAGATTTGAGCTTTATAAAAGGAGATAAGTGTGGTCAAAGTTGGATTCTTCTACAATCAGATGTTGATTTAGACCAACACCATTTGTTGAAGATGTTTTTTTTTTCCTTCACTGTATGGTTTTGTCTTATTTGTCAAAGATCAAGTGTCCATAGATGTTTGGTTTATTTCTGGGTTGTCAATCTATTCCACTGATCCTTTGTCTCTGTACCAATATGATGTGATTTTTATCACTACTGGTCTATAGTATACCTTGAGATAAGGGATAGTGAATACCTCAGAAGTTCTTTTAATGTTGAGAATTCTTTTTGCTATCCTGGGATTGTTGTTTTTCCATATGAAGTTGACTATTGCTCTTTTTATCTCTGAGAAGAATTTAGTTGGAATTTTGATGGGTATTGCATTGAATCTATAGACTGCCTTTGGTAAGATGGAGATTTTCACTATATTAACCCTACTGATCCATAACCATGGACAATCTTTTCTTCTAAGGGCTTCTTGGATTTCTTTATTCAGAGACCTGAAATTCTTGTCATAAAGATCTTTCACTTGCTTAGTTAGAACTACACCAAGAATATTTTATATTATTTTTGACTAATGTGGAGGGAATTGTTTTCCTAAATCTTTTTCAGCCTGCTTATTCTCTATATAGTGGAAGGCCACTTTCATATATACTATTCATTGTTTAATTGCTTTGATGAATATGTGTTTACTTTCTTGAATATATTAAACAGTTTATCTGCACCACTTAGTGTGGTGCACTTATTATAGACAGACATGCAAATATGCAGTACAAATATAATAATCAAGGTTCTTTTGTATGATAGGTTTTTGAATTTCAGTTGACTTCAGAGGACATGAAAATCATAGAAGGTCTGAATAAAAATATCCGATACATAACTGGTACTATGTAAGTAATTTCATTTTAAATTAATTTTTATTAATTAATTAGCTTATTTATTTACCTCCCCAATGTTGCACCCTTCCTAGTCCTCTCCAAAGACTTCTTCCTGCCCTCCTGCCTCTCTTAGACTCTGAGAAAGTACCCGCATATATTCCCATCGCGGACCATTAAGTCTTTACTGGATTAGGCACATCTCTCCCTCAGAGGCCAGACAAGGCAATCCTCTGTTACATAGCGCTGGTGGCTTTGGATCAGCCAATGTATGTTCTTTGGTTGGTGACTTAGTTCCTGAGACATCCCAGGGTCCAGGCTGTCACTGTTGGTCTTCCTATGGAGTTGACAACCCCTTCAATACATTCAATCCTTCCACAAACTCTTCCACTGGGATCCCAAACTTACTATGAGTATCTGAGTCTGTCTCCATCAGCTACTGGGCAGAGCTTCTCAAAGGACAGCCATGATAGTCTTCTATCTGCAAGCACAACATAGGATCGATCAGTGATAGTATTGTGGATTGGTGCTGTTCATAGAATGGATCCCAAGACGTGCTCGTCAGTTGTTGCCCATTCCTTCAGTCTCTGCTGCATTTTTGTTACTGCATTTCTTTTAGATGGAGCAATTTTGGGTCAAAAGTTTTGTAGGTGTGTAGCTGTCCCCCGAGTCCTTACTAAATACTGAAGGTCATCACTTCAGGTTCCATATCCCCACTGTTGGACATTTCAGGCTAAGGTCACCCACATAGAACCTTGGAGGCTACGCCATGCCTTGTCTCTGGGATTTCCTTTAGGTTCCCAGTAAACCACACTTCAGCAGTTATATATCTCCATTCATTCTCCTGGCCCTTAATAAACATATTTTACTCCAAATTTTTTCCTGTGGTGAATATAACATAAGTGTGAGTCGTTTCCTTAATTTAAAGAAGAAGTCCAGAGAATATGTTATTCAGAAAAGAGAAAAAAGCTTTAGCAACTACTTCTAGCCTCCTGTGAATTCTGTCCTCTGTGACCCAAGCAGTCAAAGTCGAGCCTATCTCAGACTGACCTCCTGAACTTACTGATCTCCTCCTCTTTAATGGAAAGTTTTGTGACATCAGTGGTGAGGGACCTGTATCCTGCATTTAGACTTCTGAGTTGGTGTGTCCTGGGATTTACACTTGAGGCAACTCAACAAGCCAGTTGAAATATTTTCAATTCAACATTGTATCATGTGCCCTATCACCTGCTTAACCCCTAATTATTTTAAGTGTATGACCATCCATCATGTTTTATGTTTTATTTCTTCCTGGTGAAATTGCTTAATTTAATTTAGGCAATTTAAATGTTTGCAATGAACTGAAAGCTCTACTTTGTTTATTTTTCACCTTCCAGGCTAAATCACAGTGTTTGTGATAATAATAACTGGCTTAATGAATTCTGTAGTTCATTTGGTATTGGTTTTCTAGAATATCAAGATCTCAATGTTGAAGATTGAGAAGTTATAGAGAATAACTATAGATGAGTTGTAGAGAATAACTATATAGAACACTATATCATGTAGAAGATAGACACATCTGATGAAGAACTTGAAGACAACAGGAAATTTTACCTTGATTCTCTATTTTATGAATTTGAGATAGTAAATGTATATGGATAATAGTTTATATATGTATACACTTTCTATATAATATTATACACACAGAAACACACAGACATATATATAGTTATAATTATGTAAAATCAATGAACTAAGAATATTATAGGTTTCTTTTCCTATTAGAAAATTACATCTAAAAGTACATAAATATTAGAATTTATTAAAGTTGATAAGCTTAATGAATAATAGTATATAAAGAAAATTTATAGTAAATGTTCTATTAATACATTTATTGTTATGAAGAAAGTGAAAACATGTTAATATTACAGACTGAGCACTAATCAATCATTTATATCATTATTGTGTAAAATTAAAAAGTAACCAAATTTTATTTCTTTATAGCTTGAATGATAAGTACTGAGTGGTGATCTTCTATAGTTATCTTCTTGGATATAGCATTTCATCTTATACACTCATCTTCCAGTTATCTTCTATATGTTGCCTTATATGATATCTTTGTATGTGTATGAGGGAATGAGAGCACATGAGTATAGCATTGTATATATCATGTGGTCAGACCCTGTTGGGTGTCTTCTTCACCATCCATCTTGTTTGAGAGAGAACATTTTGTTTTCACTGTGTATTGCAGGCTGCCTGCAGATTTTCAGGCAAAAGTCTGTCCCCACTTCCCATTCTACCATGGAGATCTATTACAGAGGCATGCATGCCTCTACAGCTAGTATAGTGGATGTTGTAGATAGATAGCAAGTAATTGATCAATTAGTAAAATTAAATGAAAATGATACTATTCATCTGTATCTCCCTGAAAACTTTCTTAGTAAGGAATGTGCAACTTGGCTTCTTTTCAAAACAATTTGATCAGTTTCTAATTTCATTATGAAATTGTAATTAAGAGAACATATTACCCTTTTTTGGATAGATGTGCATTTGACATTTTATTTTCTGTGTAAGACCCAGGAAAAGCAGTATGATATCAATTTAGTTTTTGTTCAACCATTTATACAATGATGCATAAGGTAGACAGTATGAAAACATTTTTCTTATTTTCACACTAATAACAATTTCAAAGTAGTCACTAAAATCTAATATGATTTACTTGTCCTTCTAGCTTTGAGGACCACCCTGATTTTCCATTTTTGGATGAAGACTAATGTGGAGGTCCATGTCATGCCTTGTGCCAGAAGTCACGACATGAGAGAGTACAGAGAAAGATTACTTTCAAAAGATGATGATTACATGTCACCCTAACCCAAGCTTCAGAGGAATTCTGGCTCTGCTGAATCTACAATCTTAAGCAAGAAAGCCAAACTATGCATATTCCCCTTTCCAATAAATAAAAGAATCCTTTTCTTTAGCATTAATCTTTGCCAGTTTATATAATTCACTTATTGTCCTGAGCAGTTTGCATCCTAGAAAGAATTACTTAGAAATGTATATGTAGGGATTGAAATAATAAAAGACATTTTACTTACATATCTGATATAATGGTGAACAGAGTTATCATCTGCTAGGGAATAGCAGTTAGCAAGTATTTATTAATAGTATTTTTCTCTAGTATCTCAAGAATAAGGAAGCATATTGTGTATAGTCTAGAAAGTGAGCTATCTATACAAAAGGTAACCTTGAGTCACAATAGTTCTTCAGGAACTCAGACTAAAATATCCTTGTGGGGGATTGACAGGATGTAAGGGGAAATTAACCTTCAAAATATGTGAAGATTCCAATGAAGGGAAATTTAGGAGATACATGCTAAGAATCCAATTTAAAAAATGGGAAAAATGCCTCTTCTTGGAAAATATGGATCTATATACTTTGCATCATGTATTTAATAAAAAAGTTTCTTTTGCACAATGAACTCCTTCAATTTAGTGATATGCATCAATTCTGGAGATCACAATGTGCCCAGGAAAACCAATGGTTTAAATTCTTTAATGCCTTTTAAAAATATATAATTTATAAGTATTTATTTATTGTTACTTTTTATGTTTTTATTGAATATTTTCTTCATTTACAATTTCAAACATTTTCCTCTCTCCATGTCTGCCCTTCAGAAACCCCCTATCCCATTCTCCCTCCCCCACCTCCCCACCCACCCACCCATTCTCATCTTCCTCCCTTGATATTCCCCTATACTAGGGCATTGAGCACACTAATGACCAAAAGTCCATTCTCTGCCACATATGCAGATAGAGGCATGGGAACCTTTTTCATTGTTGGTCCAGTGCCCAGGAGCTCCAGGGTTCTGGCCCATTGACACTGTTGCTCCATCCATGAGACTGAAACCCTGTCAGGCCCTTCAGTTCATTCTTTGTATATATTGATTTGTTTCAGTTACTTTTATAACTTTTTATAAGATATTGATTTGTTTCAGTTACTTTTATAACCAACCAATTTGCTGAAGTAGTTTATCAGTTGTAGGAATTCTTGGGTGGAATTTTTTGGATCATGTAAATATACTATATTATCATCTGCAAATAGTGATATTTTTACTTCTTCCTTTCCAATTTATATCCATTTGACCTCCTTTTGTTGTCTAATTTCTCTAACTAGAATTTCAAGTACTATATTGAATAGATAGGGAGAGAGAGGGCAGCCTTGTCTAGTCTCTGATTTTAGTGGGATTCCTTCAAGTTTCTCCATTTTGTTTGATGCTGGCTACTGTTTTGCTTTATATTGTTTTTACTATGTTTAGATATGGGCCTTGAATTCCTGCTCTTCCAAGACTTTTACCATGAAGGGCTGTTGAATTTTGTCAAATGTTTTTTCAGCATCTAATGAAATGATCATGTGGATTTTTTTATTTGAGTTTGTTAAGGTAGTGGATTATGTTGATGGATTCCCATATATTGAACCATCCCTGCATCCATGGAATGAAGCCTACTTGATTGTGGTGAATGATTATTTTGATGTTTTCTTGGATTTAGTTTGAGAGAATTTTATTAAGTAGTTTTTGCATTGATATTCAGCTCCTGGTTTTCTTGATTTGTTGTATAGTTCTTTAGGTATCTACTTGGCTGATTTTAGCCCTGACTTTGATTATTTCCTGCTGTCTACTTCTCTTGGGTGTATTTGCTGTTTTTTTTAATGCAGCTTGCTTTTATTTTTTTTAATTTTTATTTTCTCTATTTTATGTTTACATTCCAAAGCCTTTCCCAGTTTCCTCTTTCCCAGTTTCACCCTCCCTATGTTCCATAGGTCCTACATTTCAGATGTTAACCCCTTTCCCGCACCCCACCCACCCAGTAATACCCAATATCATCCTCCTGCTTCTAAGAGGGTGTTCCTCCACTCACCCACACACTCCTGCCTCCCCATACTCACAATGCCCACACTGGGGCATTGAGCCTTCAGAGGACCAAGGGCATGCCCTCCCATTGATGACCAAAAAGTCCATCTTCTGGTACATATGTGGCTGGAGCAATGTGTCCCTCCATGTGTACTCATTCATTGGTGGTGTAGTCCCTGGGAGCTCTAGGTGGTCTGGTTGTTTGATATTTTTGTTCTTCCCATGGGGTTGCAAACCGCTTCAGCTCCTTCATTCCTTTCTCTAACTCCTCCATTGGCGACGCAGTGCTCAGTTCAGTAGTTGGCTGTGAGCATCCACCTATGTATTTGACAGGCTCTGGGAGAGCCTCACAGGAGACACCTATATCTGGCTCCTGTCAGTAAGTACTTCATGGCATCAGCAATAGTGTCTGGGTCTGTTGGCTAAATACAAGATGGGTCCTCAGGTGAGGCAGTTTCCATATGGCCTTTCCTTCAGTTTCTGCTCCACACTTTGTATTTGCTCATATGAGTTTATTATCCCTTATAAGAAGGGCCTAAGCACCCACACTTTTGTCATCCTTCTAAGTGAGCTTCATGTGGTCTGTGAATTGTATCTTGGGTATTCTGAGCATTTTGGGCTAATATCCACTTATCAGTGATTTCATACCATATGTGTTCTTTTGTGTTTGGATCACCTCACTCAGGATGATATTATCTTCTTCCATCCATTTGCCTAAGAATTTCATGAAGTAATTGTTTTTAAGACCTATAGTACTCAATTGTGTAAATGTACCACATTTTCTGTATCCATTCCACTGTTGAAGGAAATCTGGGTTTTTTTTTCAACTTTTGGCTCTTATAAATAAGTGCCAATATCCAAAGTATACAAAGAATGCAAGAAGTTAGACTCCAGAGATACAAATAACCTTATTTGAAATAGGGAAGAGACCTAAACAAAGAATTTTCAACTGTGGAAACTCAAAAGGCTGAGAAATACCTAAAGAAATGTTCATCATCCTTAGTTATCAGGGAAATGCAAATCAAAATAACCCTGAGATTCCACCTCACATTGGTCAGAAAGGCTAAGATCAAAAACTTAGATGACAGCAGATGCTGGCAAGAATGTGGAAAAAGAGTAACACTCCTCCCTTTCTGATGGGATTGAAAGCCTGTCCAACCATTATGGAAATCAGTCTGGCAGTTCATCGAAAAATAGGACATAGTACTACCTGAGGACCCAGCTATGCCACTCTTGGACATATACCCAAATGATGCTCCAACGTAAAACAAGGACACATGCTCCACCATGTTCATAGCAGTCTTATTTATAATAGTCAAATTCTGGAAACAACCAAGATATTTCTCAATGGAGGAATGGATATAGAAAATGTGGTACATTCACACAATGTAGTACTACTCAGACATTTAAAACAATGCCTTCATGAAATTTGCAGGCAAATGGATGGAACTAGAAAATATCATCCTGGGTGTGGTAACCCAATCATAAAATAACACACATGGTATGTACTCACTGATGAGTGTATATTAGGCAAAAATCTCAGAATACACAAGGTACAACTTACAGACCATATGAAGCTCAGGAAGAAGGAAGAACAAAGTGTGAATGCTTCAGGCCTACTTAGTAGGAAAAAAATCATGGGAGATAGAAGGTGGGAAATGCTAGGAAAGCAAGAGGCTCAAAGGACCCAATGGGGATGACATTAGCTGAAATACTCAAAAAAGCAGAGAAACAACATATAGAGACCATATCCAGAAGTTAGCCACTGCCCAAAGTTGAGGATAGTGCCACCAACCATTCACCAAATTTTAACCAAGAATTGCTCCTGTCTAAAGAAAATACAGGGCCCCATGCAGGAGATAGGAGAAGGACTGGAAGAGCTGAAGGGGTTTGCAACCACATAGGAAGAACAGAAATATCAACCAACCAGACTTCTCCAGAACTCCCAGGGACTAAACCACCAATCAAAGGGTATACATGGAGGGACCCATGGCTCCAACTGAACAGAGGATGGTCTTATCTGGCATCATGAGAGGACAGGCCCTTGGCCATGTGAAGGTTTTTGCCCCAGCATAGGGGAACACCAGAGCAGTTAGAAGGAAATGGGTGGGTGGGTGGAGGAGCACCTTCATAGAAACAGGAAAGAAAAAACAATGACTTGGAATTGGTAAAGAATGTTAGTGTGTTCCACAAAGGAAGAAGTAGCAGCAATTAACAACCAAAGACACGGAGAACTTGCACATGTGGAAAAGGAATTCTTTTTTTTTTTTAATGATTTCACTCCTTATTTAGAATCAGAGAATCAAGAAGGCAATATGAATGCAACTCAGCAAGCAACTTCTCAAACTCCTCCTGTACCAACGAAAAAGCAAGGATTTCATACATTTCCACAATTTATATGTTTGGACAAAATGCTACCTTTGCTACTTGTGAGTTTGTTTCATTTTGGGTTTCTTTTTTTTAATTTAATTTTTATTTTCTATATTCTATGTTTACATTCCAAAGGCTTTCCCCTTTCCCAGTTCCCCCCCCACCATATGTCCCATAATTTCTCTCCCCCACAACTATTCCCCAATCATTCCCCCCCAACACGATTTCTCTGTTCTGGATCTACAAAACTGGATCCAACCTTTACAGGCCCAGGGTCCACTCCTTTCTTCTTCTTGGGAGTCATTTGACTTGCTAATTGTGCCTTGAGTATTTAGGGCTTCTGGGCTCATTAATATCCACTTATCAGTGATTGCATTTCTTGTGTATTCTTTTGTGATTGGGTTAGCTCACTTAGGATGATATTTTCTAGATCTAACCATTTACCTACAAATTGCATGAGTTCATTATTTTAAATTGCGGAGTAGTACTCCATTGTATAAATATACATTTCTGTATCCATTCCTCTTTTGAGGGATATCTGGGCTCCTTCCAATTTTTGGCTATTATAAACAAGGCTGCTATAAACGTAGTGGAGCATGTGTCTTTATTGTATGCAGATGCCCAGGAGTGGTATGCCAGGGTCCTCTGGAAGTGACATGCCCAATTTCTGAGGAACTGCCACACTGATTTCCAGAGCAGTTTTACCATTTTGCAATCCCACCAACAGTGGAGGAGTGTTCCTCTTTCTCCACATCCTCGCCAGCACTTGTTGTCTCTTGAGTTTTAATCTTACCCATTCTGACTGGTGTGAGGTGGAATCTCAGGGTTGTTTTGATTTGCATTTCCCTGATGACTAATGATGTTGAATATCTCTTAAGGTGTTTCTCGGCCATCTGCATTTCTTCTGGTGAAAATTCTTTGTTTAGCTCTGTACCCCATTTCTTGAAAGGGTTATTTGGTTCTTTGGGGTCTAACTTCTTGAGTTCTTTGTATATATTGGATATTAGCCCTCTGTCAGATGTGGGGTTGGTGAAAATCATTTCCCACTTTGTTGGTTGCCATTTTGTCCTTCTGACAGTGTCCTTTGCCTTACAGAAACTTTGTAATTTTATGAGGTCCCATTTGTCAATTCTTGATCTTAGAGCATAAGCTATTGGGGTTCTGTTCAGGAACTTTCCCCCTGTGCCCATGTTCTCCAGGGTCTTCCCAAGTTTCTTTTCTAATAGTTTCAGTGTGTCTGGTTTTATGTGGAGGTCCTTGATCCACTTGGAGTTGAGCTTAGTACAAGGAGATAAGAGTGGGTCAATTTGCATTCTTCTGCATGTTGACCTCCAGTTGAACCAGCACCATTTGTTGAAAAGGCTATCTTTTTTCCACTGGATGGTTGTGGCTCCTTTATCAAAGATCAAGTGACCATAAGTCTGTGGGTTCATTTCTGGGTCTTCAATGCTATTCCATTAATCTACTTGCCTGTTGCTGTACCAATACCATGAAGTTTTAAACACAATTGCTCTGTAGTGCTGCTTGAGGTCAGGGATATTGATTCCCCCAGAAGTCCTTTTATTGTTGAGAATAGTTTTAGCTATCCTGGGTTTTTTGTTGTTCCAGATGAATTTGAGAATTGCTCTTTCTAGATCTATGAAGAATTGATTTGGGATTTTGATGGGGATTGCATTGAATCTGTATATTGCTTTTTGCAAGATGGCCATTTTTACTATATTGATCCTGCCAATCCAGGAGCAAGAAATATTTTTCCATCTTCTGAGGTCTTCTTTGATTTCTTTCTTCAAGGACTTGAAGTTCCTGTCATACAGATCTTTCGCTTGTTTCGTTAGAGTTACGCCAAGGTACTTTATGTTGTTTGTGGCTATTGTGAAGGGTGTTATTTCCCTAACTTCTTGCTCAGCCTGCTTGTCCTTTGAGTACAAGAAGGCTACTGATTTGCTTGAGTTAATTTTATAACCAGTCACTTTGCTGAAGTTGTTTATCAGCTGTAGAAGTTCTCTGGTGGAGTGTTTTGGGTGGCTTAAGTAAACTATCATATCGTCTGCAAATAATGATAGTTTGCCTTCTTCCTTTCCAATTTGTATCCCTTTAACTTCCTTATGTTGTCTAATTGCTCTCGCTAGAACTTCAAGTACTATATTGAAAAGATATGGAGAGAGAGGGCAGCCTTGTCTAGTCCCTGATTTTAGTGGGATTGCTTCAAGTTTCTCTCCATTTAGTTTGATGTTGGCTACTGGTTTGTTATAGATTGCTTTTACTATGTTTAGGTATTGGGCCTTGAATTCCTGCTCTTTCCAAGACTTTTAGCATGAAAGGATGCTGAATTTTGTCGAATGCTTTTCCAGCATCTAATGAGATGACCATGTGGTTTTTTTCTTTGAGTTTGTTTATGTAGTGGATTACATTGATGGATTTCCCTATATTGAACAATCCCTGCATCCCTGGAATAAAGCCTACTTGATCATGGTGAATGATTGTTTTGATATGCTCTTGGATTCTGTCTTAGTCAGGGTTTCTATTCCTGCACAAACATCATGACCAAGAAGCAAGTTGGGGAGGAAAGGGTTTAGTGAGCTTACACTTCCAGCTGTTCATTACCAAAGGAAGTCAGGACTGGAACTCAAGCAGGTCAGGAAGCAGGAGCTGATGCAGAGGCCATGGAGGGATGTTCCTTACTGGCTTGCTTCCCCTGGCTTGCTCAGCCTGCTCTCTTATAGAACCCAAGAATACCAGCCCAGAGATGGCACCACCCACAAGGGGCCCTCCTTCACTTGATCACTAATTGAGAAAATGCCCCACAGCTGGATCTCATAGAGGCACTTCCCCAAGTGAAGCTCCTTTTCCTATGATAACTCCAGCCTGTGTCAAGTTGACACACCAAACTAGCCAGTACAATTGACCCCTTGTCAACTTGACACACCAACATATCACTATTAAGCCTCAACCCTTACTTTCTTATTCATCCCCAAGATCTCAATAATGTAAAAAGCCCCACAGTCTTTACATATTAAAAGTTCAATCCATTTAAAATGTCCAATATCTTAAAATTCAAAGTCTTTTAAAAATTCAAGTCTCTGAACTGTGGGCTCCACTAAAATACCTTCTTTCAAGAGGGAAAAATATCAGGGCACAGTCACAATCAAAAGCAAAACTCAAACTCCAATGGTTCAATGTCTGGGATCCAACTCACGATCTTCTGGGCTCCTCCAAGGGCTTGAGTCACTTCTCCAGCTCTGCCCTTTGTAGCACACACCTTGTCTTCTAGGCTCCAGCTGCCTGTACTCCACTGCTGCTGCTGTCCTTGGTGGTCATCGCATAGTACTGGCATCTCCAAGCTTCAACTCTTTTGCATGACCCCTTCGGTCCTGGGCCATCAATTACAACTGAGGGTACACTTTCACCAATGGCCTTCCATGGCCTCTCACTGTACCAAGCCTCAGCTGTTCTTCATGATGCCTTCATGCCTTCAAAAGCAGTACCACCTGGGTGACTCTTACACAGTACCAAGTCCTGCTACAGCGCGAGGCACAACCTTGGCTATCTGGAACACATCCTCTGTGCTCTCAGAAAACACTTCCCAGAAGATTTCACCTCAGTGATGCTGGTCTCTTCTTACTCACCGCTAATTTCTTAGCTCCAGCTAACCAGCATCAATAGTCCCAGTAACACAACGACTCACTTTAGTGGTTCTGGTATCTTGTTACTCACAGCTGATTCTTCAGCCCCAGCTAACCAGAACCACAGAGTCTTCATGGCCCTGATAAGAGTCTTTAATTTTCCCTCTGAAATTTCACAAGCCAGGCCTCCATCTTCTGCACTGTTCTCAACATAATCTTCCAAGCTCCTCCACAACATCTCACAGAGGTCTCATCACTGAATGGACCATCTAGCCCAAAGTTCCAAAGTCCTTCCACAGTCCTCCCCAAAACATGGTCAGGTTGTCACAGGAATACCCCACTACGCTGGTACCAATTTGTCTTAGTCAGGGTTTCTATTCCTGCACAAACATCATGACCAAGAAGCAAGTTGGGGAGGAAAGGGTTTAGTGAGCTTACACTTCCAGCTGTTCATTACCAAAGGAAGTCAGGACTGGAACTCAAGCAGGTCAGGAAGCAGGAGCTGATGCAGAGGCCATGGAGGGATGTTCCTTACTGGCTTGCTTCCCCTGGCTTGCTCAGCCTGCTCTCTTATAGAACCCAAGAATACCAGCCCAGAGATGGCACCACCCACAAGGGGCCCTCCTTCACTTGATCACTAATTGAGAAAATGCCCCACAGCTGGATCTCATAGAGGCACTTCCCCAAGTGAAGCTCCTTTTCCTATGATAACTCCAGCCTGTGTCAAGTTGACACACCAAACTAGCCAGTACAGATTCGGTTGGCAAGAATTTTATTTAGTATTTTTGCATCGATATTCATAAGAGAAATTGGCGTGTAGTTCTCTTTCTTTGTTGGATCTTGTTGTGTTTTAGGTATCAGCATAATTGTGGCTTCGAAGAATGAGTTGGGCAGTGTCCCTTCTGTCTCTATTTTGTGGAATAGTTTGAAAAGTATTGGTGTTAAGTCTTCTTTGAAGAACTGGTAGAATTCTGCACTAAAACCATCTGGTCCCGTACTTTTTTTGGTTGGGAGGCTTTCTATAACCCCTTCTATTTCTTTAGGGGTTATGGGACTGTTTAGCTGATCTACTTGATGCTGATTTAATTTTGGTATTTGGTATCTCTCTAGGAAATTGTCCATTTCCTCCAGATTCTCCAGTTGTTTTGAGTATAGGCCTTTGTAGTAGGATCTGATGATCTTTTGAATTTCGCCAGTTTCTGTTGTTATATCCCCCTTTTCATTTCTAATTTTGTTAATTTGGATACTCTCTCTGTGCCCTTTGGTTAGTCTAGCTAGTGGTTTATCTATCTTGTTGATTTTCTCAAAGAACCAGCTCTTGGTTTTGTTGATTCTTTGTATGGTTCTCTTTGTTTCTATTTGATTGATTTCAGCCCTTAGTGTGATGATTTCCTCTCTTCTACTCCTCCGGGGTGAATTAGCTTCATTTTGTTCCAGGGCCTTCAGGTGTGCTGTTAAGTTGCTAGTGTATGCTCTCTCCAGTTTCTTTTTGGAGCCACTCAGGGCTATGAGTTTACCTCTTAGCACTGCTTTCATTGTGTCCCAGAGATTTGGGTAGGTCCTACCTTCATTTTCATTGAAGTCTAAAAAGTCTTTGATTTCTTTCTTTATTTCTTACTTGACCAAGGTGTCATTGAGTAGAGTATTGTTCAGTTTCCATGTGTATGTGGGCTTTCTGTTGTTCTTCTTGCTATTGAAGACCACTTTTACTCCAAAGTGATCTGATAGGAGACATGGGATTAGTTCGGTCTTCTTATATTTGTTGAGCTCTGTCTTGTGACCAATTATATGATCAATTTTTGAGAAAGTACTGTGCTGTGCTGAGAAAAAGGTATACTCTTTTGCTTTAGGATGGAATGTTCTATATATATCTGTTAAATCCAATTGGTCCAATGCTTCAATTAGTTTCACTGTGTCCCTGTTTAGTTTCTGCTTTCCTGATTGGTCCATTGAGGAGAGTGGAGTGTTGAAGTCACCTACAATTATTGTGTTAGGTGTAATGTGTGCTTTAAACTTTAGTAAGGTTTCTTTTACGAATAAGGGTGCCTTTACATTTGGGGCATAGATGTTCAGTATTGAGAATTCTTCTTGGTGGATTTTCCCTTTGGCAAGCAAGAAGTGACCTTCTGCGTCTCTTTTGATGACTTTAGGTTGAAAGTCAATTTTATCTGATATTAGAATGGCTACTCTGGCTTGTTTCCTGGTACCTTTTGCTTGTAAAATTGTCTTCCAGCCTTTTACTATAAGGTGGTGTTTGTCTTTGACCCTGAGATGTGTTTCCTGTATGCAGCAAAATGTAGGGTTCTGTTCCCTTTTCAGTCTGTTAATCTGTGTCTTTTTATTGGGGAATTGAGTCCATTGCTATTAAGAGCTATTAAGGAATAGTAATTATTACTTCCTGACATTTTGGGCGTTATTATTATCATTATTTTTTTTTTTTTGTATTTGAGTGGTTCTCTTCTTTTGGGTTGGATGAGAGGGGGTTGCTATCTTGTTTTTTCTGGGGTGTAGTTTCCCCCCTTGTGTTGGTATTTTTCCCCCATTATCCTTTGTAGGGCTGGGTTTGTAGATAAATATCATGCAAATTTGGTTTTGTCATGGAATACCTTGGTTTCCCCATCTATGGCAATTGAGAGTTTTGCTGGGTATAGTAGTCTTGGCTGAAGTTTGTGTTCTCTTACAGTCTGCATGAGGTCTGCCCAGGATCTTCTAGCTTTCATGGTCTCAGGTGAGAAGTCTGGTGTAATTCTGATAGGTCTTCCTTTATATGTAACTTGTCCTTTTTCTCTTACTGCCTTTAATATTCTTTCTTTGTTTAGTACATTTGGGGTTTTGATTATTATGTGACGGGAAGTATTTCTGTTCTGGTCCAGTCTGTTTGGGGTTCTATAGGCTTCTTGTATATTCATGGGCATCTCTCTCTTTAGGTTGGAGAAGTTTTCTTCCATAATTTTGTAAAAGATATTTGCTGGCCCTTTAAGTTGTAAATCTTCATTCTCATCTATCCCTAGAATCCTTAGGTTTGGTCTTCTCATTGTGTCCTGGATTTCCTGAATGTTTTGGGTTACCAGCTTTTTGCATTATGTATTTTCTTTAATTGTTGAATCCATGGTTCCTATTGTATCTTCAGCATCTGAGATTCTGTCTTCTATCTCTTGTATTCTATTGTTGATATTTGCATCTATGATTCCTGATTTCTTCCCAAGGTTTTCTATCTCCAATGTTGTCTCCCTTTGCGATTTCTTAGTTGTTTCTACTTCTGTTTTTAGATTCTGTATGGTTTTGCTCAGATCTTTCAATTGCTTGTTTGTGTTTTCCTGTAATTCTTTAAGGGATTTTTGTGTTTCCTCTTTTATGACTTCTACTTGTTGACCCATGTTCTCTTGTATTTCTTTAAGTGATTTTTGTTTCTCCCCCTTATTGGGATTCATTTTTTGCTCTATATACTCCTGGATTTCTTTAAGTGATTTTTGTGTTTGCCTTGTATGGGCTTCTAGCTTTTGATCTATTTTCTCCTCTATTACTTTAAGAAATTTATCTAAGTGATCAGAATCCTTACCAGTGATTTTAGATCTGAGTCTTGTTTTTCTGGTGTGTTGAGATATCCGAGATTTAATTGTGTTTGCCTTGTCGGCTTCTAGCTTTTGATCTATTTTCTCATGTCCTACTTTAAGAGATTTATCTAAGTGTTCCTCTATCAGCATCCTGACCAGTGATTTTAGATCTGAGTCTTGTTTTTCTGGTGTTTTGGGGTATCCACGATTTATTGCTCTCGGGGAGCTGGGTTCGGATGCTGCCATACTGCCTTGATTTCTGTTAGTAACGATCTTATGTTTGCCTTTTGCCATCTGGTTAACTCTGGTGTTAGTTGGTCCTGTAGATACTAGCTGGTGCTTGACCCTCCTGTGGGCTCGTAAGGCTATTTCCCCGCGACTGAGACACCTGAACCACTGCCCTGCAGGGCTCCTGCTCACAGATTGCTGACAGGTGGCCTGAGTCCCCCGAGGTCTTAAACTCAGGATATCCCAGGTACTTGGACCCGCCTTTTGGGCAGCTGCTCTGCACTGCTCCTGCTCAGGGTTTGCTGTCTGGAGTCCTGATTCCCCAGAGGTCTTAAAGTCGGGATATCTCAGTTATCTGGTTCCGCCTGCTGGTTCAAAGATGCTGGGCAGCTGGCTGAGGCTGGCTCCGCCAACGGCTGGATGGGAACCAGCTGGGAAGATGGTGCTTGCTGCAGGGAGTTTGGGGTTCACCCTGGTTCCACAGGCTGGGTCTGAGCGCCTGGGAAGCTGGCTGAGGCTGGCTCCGTGCTGGCTGGCTGGGAAACAGCTGGTTCTACAGGCTGGGTCTGAGCACCTGAGAAGCTGGCTGAGGTTGGCTCCCCTGCCAGCTGGATGGGAAGCAGCTGGGAAGATGGCGCTGGCTGCAGGGAGTTCGGGGTCTGCCCTGTGAGCACAGAGCCCAGGCTCAGCTGGTGTCCCCCAAACCGCTACTCTGTGTGCAGCTCCAGCTCCAGGCCTGAGTCCCTGAAGGTCTTAAACTCGGGATATCTCGGGTACCTGCTTCTGCAGGCTGGGCCTGTGCACCTGGGAAGCTGGCTGAGGCTGGCTCCCCCGCTGCTGGCTGGCTGGGAAGCAGCTGGCGAAAAAGGAATTCTTTAGCATGACAATAATTAGTAAAAAAATAAACAGAGTTTGTAAGGAGATATTTCAGCAAACAAATCAGAAGGTTTGATCACTGATTTCCCAGAGCAAAAAAGGAGTATTTAATGGATTGACAAATGGGAAGAGTGTCCACAGTGTTTTGTGAATACAAGGCTGCTTGCATTCAAATGTGGAAAAGTTGGCTTTTACGTTTTGATACCTGTTAAATACTGGCAGTCCAGTTTGCCAGCTGAATTTTCCAGAATAGATGGTGTTCCTGTTGTAAAATTAAATGTGAAAGCACTTCCCATGAAATCAGAAATTATCTTGAAATTGTGCAATGTGGGTGATAAAGCTGAGGTCAGTTGTCAGGGGAGTTAAGCAATTCAGATACAACAGAAAATATAGTAGCTGTTGAGAAAACAATGCATTCTACTCCTCTACAAAAGGGGCCTATATAATCCTCCAATGCTTGAGATATATCACTGCTGATATAAGAGAACTAGCCATGAACATACTGGGCCGGATGCACCAGGGTAAAATTTCAAATATTAGAACAATAGCCTATGCACATCAGTATTATGTGGAGTCTCTGAAAGAGCCTAGGTTATCACATTTAACTAAAAACTTTATTGTTGGTTAAAAAATATCTATTATAAATGAAAGGCAATTATTTCCCTATAGTGACAGGAGTTGAACAGATGCTTGATATAAGATAAATGCAAATTTGTTGAATACATGAGTGTTTCTATACCTATGTGCAAGAAACTGCAAAGTAAAGCACAAATAATTAGAAATCACTTAGTCCAGGTGTCTCATCTTAAATGTGAAGAAAGCGACATGCCATTTACATGGGGATGCTGCTAATATTCCTGTTCTGATTTCATTGCTGCTACTGTGATAAAAAGTCTAGATAATTCCTCATTAAGATTCTCTTTCTAGGCAATTCTAGTTTTGGTTACTTAACAGTTAAAACTAAGCAGAATAGTTCAATGCAATGCTGAGACCAAGGTCTAATTTTTAACCCAATCTTCACTCAAGGTAACCACGCAAACAATGGCAATTCTATGAAGAATAAAAACTCTTAAAAGTATACATACTGGAAAATACAAAATAGAAGGACTAATTAGAAAAGTGTCCTGAGTTGGATATATACTATGTATGGTAAATTTGTGTGGGTAAGGGAAACCCACAGCCTCAGCCAGCACCTGAAAGTTCTCTTTGATGCTCATCTCATCGAGAATCTTCCTGGAGCTTGTACCAAAGGGAAATCTGTATGTGCACATAATATTTTACTTGCAGCACAAGGTCCAGAGGTTTTCAGAAATTAAAGTGGGAGGTGGGGTCCACTGCACCCACTGGATTATATTTTTATAATCCATTTTTGAACACAGACTATTTATACTCTGCTAAGTAATACAGTTTGTTTCAAAATTTGATGTATAAGACAGCAATTTCAAATTTTAATGTATTCATAGTTTCCATGAAAAATTTACTTTTGCTTAAAGGCTGGCTCCAACTTGTAGGAGGGATTACTTAATTATGTATTGTTCTATGACTTTAAAAACACACTGCATGACATTAAAGTGTTATGTAGAGAGAATGGTGTCATTGGAAAGTTGACATCATACAGGCTGTCTACTGAAGTTTATAACAGACTGAATCTTAGGACCTGGACTGTGGAATTCTTCACATTCTATCACATAAGGAATGCCACAGTATATAGTCTTACCATACAGTGAGGGTCATTTGTACATGTTTTCTTTTGAGATACCTGGGGATGTGTTAAATCAGGCATTTGACACTATAACCTGTCAATTAAAGACTTGGTGTAGAGGCTTTAAACAACCTCAGCACAGATTCTATAATGACAGTGTTTGGGGAATACAGTGAATTTCATTGGGAAGGTTCAGAGAAGATTGTACATTGATTCCTCTTGTGGCCATCTCTTGCACATTATTTTCGGTAGAAATGTTATGCTTTCATATTGTTGTATAAAAAAAATAACTACAGCCTAATTTAAAAAGTCTTGTGAGTCCTTCTAGAAAATAATGATAACAGGTGTTTTAGTAAAATCAGGCTCCAGAGACCAGCATCAGGGTGCAGATATGAGTTTATTCTGCAACAGAGCTTAAATAGTTTTTGGCCCAATCCCAAACCCCTATATCTTTGGCCAATTGTATCTTGCCACACTGTCACTGTGGCACAATTAAAGCCTTTCCTGATGAGGTCACAGATGAGGAGAGGAGGAGGGCATCCTCACCTATTACAACTTCCAAAATGAGGGAAGCAGACACCTCCCTGACCATGATAGTCATCTTTGATCTAATGCCAGTATAGAAAAGATCAGTATGCTTTGAGGAACTGCAGAAGCCTGTGGCACCTCAATCTCAATTCCACTTTTTCCTTCAAAAAAGCTGATCTCCACATCCCCCATATGTGATGCATGTGATTCTTCTCCAGCCTCCAGGCCTTGGAAGTTACTCTATAGGAAGCAAAAGGTTAACTGAAGGGACTATTCCATCCAAGCTGCTTTTGAAGAACATTCTCTCACCTGAAGTGGGACTATCTCACAACACAGAATTGGACTTGGAAGGCATTATTCTTTTGACCTGCCCTGGGTGTACTTTATGTAGTAAGTGAACATTTGTTTATCCCCCACACCAAAAAAGAAATTATAACATTCTGTCAAATAGTCTTAACATCTGTCACTGTTTATGAAGTTTAGTCTCTCCCACCTTCCTTAGGGTTTCAACCTCTATGGTTAGATTGTATTTATTTTGAACCATTGTTATGCTTTTTCACTAGAGTCAATAGTCATTTAATTTCAGTCACATTGTCCCAATACTTCTACAATATCTTGTAGGGTGTTATATTTGCTTTAATTATTAAGCCTTGTTTTGCATATTGTGAGCATTTTTGCTAAGTGTAGAATATGCAAGACACAATAATAATGAAAGTATATAGGTCATGGGTGTGCTATGCTGGTAAATATGGTTGAGAAGTGGTATGTAATTCCTAGTTACTGCATCTACAAATTTAAGAACATTAACGTTTTCCTTGTTGTTCCCATTGGCTGTCCTATAAACCTCCTAGTACCATGCAACATCACCAGTCCAGAAGACTGTTTGGAGAATTGTTATGTGTATTATCTCCGGACCATAGAAATCAAAAGAGATGATCCACCCAGCAGCCAGCATGGAGGAGGCAGTCTGCACAGGTGAGACCGGACCTGCAGATCTGAGGATACTGCTGGAAGACCTCTGGCAGAAGCCTTACAGTTTCTGCCTCCAGATTGGGAATATACTCTGTAGAGCATGACTTCTCCAAGTGACATAGGAAGCTAGTTATACACCCAGCTGTGCAGAGGAGACAACCAGAACAGCCTGCATCCAGTGTTGATATGGGCCACAGAACTACATACACAAATACAACTACAAGACAGTGGGTCTCGGCTGCCATCTTTGCTCCTGTGTCTGTGTAACAAATTGGTAGGCAGGGATCACCAGAGTAGAGGACTCTTGGAACTCAACCAGGAACTCATCAGTACCACAGCAATTTGTGCCAGGAGAAAGCAGGTCAACCAGGGTTGTTGAGATAGGACTTCAGGCACACAGGATGGGAAGTACCAACCAGTGAGAGCAGAACCAACAAAGACTAGAGATAACCAGATGGAAAAAGGCAAATATAGGAATGTTGATAACAGTAATCAAGGCAATATGTCACTATCCAAGCAATATGGCACCATCCGAACCCAATTCTCCCACAACAGCAAGTCCTGGATACCCCAACACACCAGGAAAACAAGATTTGGATTTAAAATGACAGGTCATGATGCTGATGGAGGGCTTCATGAAGGGCTTCAACAAGGACAAAACTCCCTTAAAGAATTATAGGAGAACACAAGTAAACAGAGAGAAGCCCTCGAAGAACTAAGGAAAGACACAACAGAACACGTGAAGGAATTACACAAAGTCATCCAGGATCTAAAGAAGGAGATAGAAACAAGAAATCACAAAGGGAAACAGAAAACCTAGGAAAGAAGTTGGGAGTCAGGGATCCAAGCATAAACAACAGAATACAAGAGATAGAAGAGAGGATCTCAGATGCAGAATATACCATAGAAAGCATTGATACAACAGCCAAAGAAAATGAAAAATGCAAAAAGCGCCTGACCCAAAACATCCAGGAAATCCAGGACAAAATGAGAAGACCAAACCTAAGGATTATAGGTATAGAAAAGAGTGAAGATTTCAACTTAAAGGACCAGTAAAAGTCTTTAACAAAATTATAGAAGAAAACTTCCGTAACCTAAAGAAAGAGATGCCCATGAACGTACAAGAAGCATACAGAATTCCAAATAGATTTGACTAGAAAAGAAATTCCTCCTGTCACATAATTAAAACAACAATGTACTAAACAAAGAAAGAATCTTAAAAGCATTAGGAGAAAAAGATCAAGTAACATATTAAGGTAGACCTATCAGAATTACACCAGATTTCTCACCAGAGACTATGAAAGCCAGAAGAGCCTGGGCTGATGTCATGCAGCACAAATGCCAACCCAGACTGCTATATCCAGCAAATCTCTCAATTACCATAGATGGAGAAACGAAGGTATTTCATGACAAAAACAAATTTACACAGCATCTTTCCACAAGTCCAGCCCTTCAAAGGATAATGAATGGAAAACATCAACAAAAGGAGGGAAACTACACCCTAGAAAAAGCAAGAAATTAATCTTCTTTCAACAAACCCAAAAGAAGATAACCACACAAAGATAAAAATTACATCAAAAAAGGCAGGAAGCAACAATCTCTATTCCTTAATATCTATTACAATCAATGAACAAAATTACCCCAATAAAAAGACATAGACTAACAGACTGAATTCCTAAACAAGATCCAACATTTTGCTACATACAGGAAATGCATCTCAGTGTCGAAGACAAACAATACCTCAGAGTAAAAGGCTGGAAAACAGTTTTCCACAGAAATGGTGCCAGGATCTGGAAAATATCATCCTAAGTGAGTTAACCCAATCACAAAAGAATACACATGAAATGCAATCACTGATAAGTGGATGTTAATGAGCCCAGAAGCTCTGAATACTCAAGGCACAATTAGTAAATCAAAAGATTCCCAAGAAAAAGGAAGGAGAGGATCCTGGTCCGGAAAAGACTGGATCTAGTTTTGTAGGAGAGTACCAGAACAGAGAAATGGTGGGGGGGTGTGATTGGGAATGGGAGGGGGAATAGGACATATTGGACATATGGTGAGGGGGGAAGTGGGAAAGGGGAAAGTCTTTGGAATGTAAACAAAGAATATAGAAATTAAAAAAATAGTACAAAAAGAAAAGAAATGGTACCAGGACACAAGCTGGAGTAGCCATTCTAATATCCAATAAAATAGACTTTCAACAAAAAGTCATCAAAAAAGACATAGAAGGACACTTTATACACATCAAAGGAAAAATCTACCAGGAAGAACTCTCAACTTTGAAATTCTATACCACAAATACAAGGGCACCCTCATTCGTAAAGGAAACTTTACTAAAGCTTAAAGCACGCATCACATCCCACAGAATAATTGTGGTTGACTTCAACACCCCACTCTACTCAATTGATGGATCAGGGAACCACAAACTAAACAGAGACACAGTAAAACTAACAGAAGTTTTGAACCAATTGGATTTAATAGATATCTATAGAACATTTCATCCTAAATCAAAAGAATATACCTTTTTCTCAGTACCTCTTGGTACTTCAACAAAATTGACCATATAATTGGCCACAAAACAGACCTCAACAGATATAAGAAGATGGAACTAATTCCATGCCTCCTATCAGATCACTATGGAGTAAGGGTGGTTTTCTTTTTTGTTTTTGTTTGGTTTTGGTTTTTTATTTTCTATATTCTTTGTTTACATTCCAAATGATTTTCCCTTTCCCAGTTCCCCCATCCCCATAAGTCCCATAAGCCCTCTTCCCTCTGTCCGTTCTCCAACCAACCCCCTCCTACTTCTCTGTCTTGGTGATCCCCTAAAATGCTGCATCAAGTGGTTCCAGGACCAGGGCCCTCTCCTTCCTTTTTCTTGGGAATGACTTGATATGTGAATTGTGTCTCAGGCATTCAGAGCTTCTGGGCTAATATCCACTTATCAGTGACTGCATTCCATGTGTGTTCTTTTGTGATTGGGTTACCTCACTTAGGATGATATTTTCCAGATCCAACCATTTGCCTAAGAATTTCATGAATTCATTGTTTTTAATTGCTGAGTAGTAGTCCATTGTGTAAGTATACCTCATTTTCTGTATCCATTCTTCCATTGAGGGACATCTGGGTTCTTTCCAGCTTCTGGCCATTATAAATGAGGCTGCTATGAACATAGTGGAGCATGCATCTTTATTGCATGGCAGGGAATACTCTGGGTATAATATGTCTAGGAGTGCTATAGAAGGGTCCTCCAGAACTGTCATGCCCAGTTTTCTGAGGAACCACCAGACAGATTTGCAGAGTGGTTGTACCAACTTGCATTCCCACCAGCAGTGGAGGCATGTTCCTCTTTCTCCACATTCTTGCCAACACCTGCTGTCTTCTGAGTTTTTAATCTTAGCCATTCTGACTGGTGTGAGATTAAATCTCAGGGTTGTTTTGATTTGCATTTCCCTAATGACTAATGATGCTGAACATTTCTTAAGGTACTTTTCAGCCATTTGAAGTTCTTTAGGTGAAAATTGTTTGTTTAGCTCTGTACTCCATTTTATAATAGGGTTATTTGACTCTCTGGAATCCAACTTCCTGAGTTCTTTGTATATATTGGGTATTAGCCCTCTGTCAGACATAGGGTTTGTGAAGATTTTTGCCAATTTGTTGGTTGCCGTTTTCTCTGATTAACAGTGTCCTTTGCCTTCTACAGAAACTTTGTAAATTTAGGGGAAAAGTTCCTGAACACCAGTAGCTTATGCCCTAAGATCAAGAATTGACAAAAGGGTGGTTTTCAATAGCAACAAAAAACAAAAGAAAGCCCACATATACATGGAAGCTGATCAATGCATTACTCAATGATACCTAGATCAAGGAAGAAATAAGGAAAGAAATCAAAACCGTTTTAGAATTTAATGAATATGAAGGCACAACATACCCAAATTTATGGGACACAAGGAAAACAGTGCTAGGAGGAAATCTCACAGCTCTGAGTGCCTCCAAACAGAAGCTTGAGAAAGCATACACTAGCAGCTTAACAGCACACCTGAAGGCTTTAGAACAGAATGAAGCTAATATACCGAAGAGGAGTAGAAGGCAGGAAATCATCAATCTCAGGGCTGAACTCAAATAAGTAGAAACAAAAAGAACAACATGAAGAGTCAACAAAACCAAAAGCTGGTTCTTTGAAAAAATCAAGTTAGATAAACCTCTAGCCAAATTAACTAAAGGGCAGAGAGACAGTATCCAGATTAACAAAATCAGAAATGAAAAGGGAGAAATAACAGCAGAAACTGAGGAAATTCAAAAAAATGATATCCTACTACAAACATCTATACTCAACACAACTGGAAAATCTGGATGAAATGTGAAAGTGAAAAAAGTGAAATGTGAAATGAAAAGTGAAAGATCTGTATGACAGGAAGTTCAAGTCTTTGGAGAAAGAAATTGAAGAAGACCAAAGAAGATAGAAAAATCTTCCATGCTCATGGATTGTCAGGATTAATATAGTAAAAATGGCCATCCTGCCAAAACCAATACAAAGATTCAATGCAATCCCCATCAAAATCACAACTCAATTCTTCATAGATATATAAAGAGCAATTCTCAACAATGAGTAGACGGCAGATAGATCTGACAGGCAGTGCCAGGTACAAAGATATAGCCTGAGTCTAACAATGCTTAGGTCTCAACCTGTCATGCTTCTGCCTGCACTGAGGGCCTGCACCACTCTGCAGGCTGTCTGTGTGCCAACACTGTCAGGGTCATCTGCCCTGCAGACTGATCAGCACTTGGAGGGGTTCTCCGCCATCTTGGCTCCCCGACACCAGAGAGATCTAACAGACAGCACCAAGTATGCAGACATATGAGTCTAACATCTCTTGGGTCTCAGCCAGTCGGGCTTCTGCCTGCACCCAGGGCCCAGGCAGCTCTGTGGGCCATCTGTGGGCCAGCCCTGTCAGGGGTCATTTGCCCTGCACAGTGATCAGCACTTGGAAAAGTTCTCCGAAGCGTCCACCATCTCTGCTCCCTGACAGAGCAGATGGGCAGCACCAGGTTCACAGAGACAAACTGAGTATGACATTGCTTGGAGCAAGACACAGCAGGGCTCCTCCAGCACCCAAGAGGAGGGCAGCACATCAGCAATCTTTGCCAGGGGAAACCCAGGCATCCAGTGGTGCAGAAATAGCCTTACAGGCTCACAGGAGGTTCAAGCACTAGCCACTGACAACAAGACCAACTAATGCCAGAGATAACAAGAAGGCAAAAGACAAATGTAGGAATGTTACTAAAAGAAATCTAGGCAATATGGCAGCATCTGAGCCCAATTCTCCAACAACAGCAAGTCCTGGATACCTAACACACCAGAAAAACAAGATTTGGATTTAAAATCACTGGTCATGATGCTGTTAGAGGAACACAAGAAGGACATAAATAAACCTCCTAAAGAAATACAGTAGATGAGCCCAGAAGCTCTGAATACTCAAGGCATAATTAGCAAGTCAAAAGATTCCCAAGAAGAAGGAAGGAGAGGACCCTGGTCCTGAAAAGATTGGATCCAGTTTTGTAGGAGAGTACCAGAACAGAGAAATGGGGGGGAGGTGATTGGGGAATAGGTGGGGGGAAGAGGACTTATGGGACATATGGTGAGGGGGGAAGTGGGAAAGGGGAAAACCTTTGGAATGTAAACAAAGAATATAGAATAAATAATAATAATAATAATAATAATAATATAAAAAAGAAACACAGTAGAAAATGGATCAAAAGGTAGAAACCCTTACGAAGGAAACACAAAAATCATTTAAAGAAATTCAGGAGAATATGGGTCAAAAGATAGAGGCCAATAAAAAAGAAATGCAAAAATCACTTAATATACAGGAGAACTTGGGTCAACAGTCAGAAGTCATGAAAGAGGAAATGCAAAAATCTCTTAAAGAATTACAGGAAAACACAAACAAGTGAAGGAACTGAGCAAAAGCATCCAGCATCTAAAAACAGAAGTAGAAACAACTAAGAAATCACAAAGGGAGACAACTTTGGAGACAGACAACCTTAGGAAGAAATCAGGGACCATAGGTGCAAATATCAACAACAGAATACAAAAGATAGAAGAAAGAATCTCAGATGCCAAATATACCATAGAAACCATTGATTCAACAGTCAAAGAAAATGCAAAATGCAAAAACCTTGTAAATAAAAACATCCAAGAAATTCAGGACACAATGAGAAGATCAAATCTAAAGATTATAGATATAGATGAGAGTAGATAATTACAACTTAAAGGGCCAGCAAATATCTTCAAAATATTATGGGAGAAAACTTCCCTAACCTAAACAGAGAGATACCCATAAATATACTAGAAGACTACAGAACTCCAAACAGACTGGACCAGAACAGAAATACCTCCCATCACATAATAATCAAAACCCCAAATATGCTAAACAAAGAAAGAATTTTAAAGGCAGTAAGAGAAAAAGACCAAGTAACAAATAAAGGAAGACCTATTAGAATTACACCAGACTTCTCATCAGACAATGAAAGCTAGAAGATCCTGGGCAGATCTCATGCAGACTCTAAGAGAACACAAATGCCAGCCAAGACTACTATACCCAGCAAAACTCTCATTCACCAGAGATGGAGAAACCAAGATATTCTGTGACAAAACCAAATTTTCACAATATCTTTCCACAAACCCAGCCCTACAAAAGATAATAGATTGAAAACACCAATACAAGGAAGGAAACTACACCTTGGAAAAAGCAAGATAGTAACCTTCTTTCATCAAACCCAAAAGAAGATAACCACTCAAATATAAAAATAAAATCAAAAATAACAAGAAGTAAAAATCACTATTTCTTAATAAACCTTAACAGCAATGGACTCAATTCCCTAATAAAAAGACATAAACTAATAGACTGGATTCTTAAACAGGACCCTACATTTTGCTGCATATAAGAAACACTCCTCAGTGTCAAAGACAAACACTACCTCAGAGCAAAAGGCTGGAAAACAATTTTACAAGCAAGAGTACCCATTCTAATATCAGATATAATTGACTTTCAACCTAAAGTCATCAAAAGAGACACAGAAGGACACTTCGTCCTGCCCAAAAGAAAACTCCTCCAAGAAGAACTCTCAATTCTGAACATCTATGCTCCAAATGCAAGGGCACCCTCATTTGTGAAAGAAACTTTACTAAAGCTCAAAGCACACACTGCACCTAACACAATAATTGTGGGTGACTTCAACACTCCACTCTCTTCAATGGATGGATCAGGAAATCAGAAATTAAACAGGAAAACAGTGAAACTAATTGAAGCTTTGGAGCAATTGGATTTAACAGGTATATATAGAACATTTCATCCTAAAGCAAAAGAATATACCTTTTTCTCAGCACCTCATGGTACCTTCTCCAAAATCGATCATATAATTTGTCACAAGGCAGATGTCAACAAATTTAAGTAGATCGAACTAATCTCATGCCTCCTATCGGATCACTATGGAGTAATAGTGGTCTTCAATAGCAACAAAAGCAACAGAAAGCCCCCACACACATGGAAGCTGAACAATACTCTACTCAATGATACCTTGGCAAGATAAGAAATAAAGAAAGAAATCAAAGACTTTTTAGAATTTAATGAAAAGGAAGGTACAACATACCCAAATATATGGGACACTATGTAAGCAGTGCTAAAAGGAAAACTCATAGCCCTGAGTGCCTCCAAAAAGAAACTGGAGAGAGCATACACTAGCAGCTTAATGGCACACCTGAAAGCCCTGAAACGAAAAGAAGCTAATTCAGGAGGAGTAGAAGACAGGAAATCACCAAACTCAGGGCTGAAATCAATCAAGTGGAAACACAGAGAACCATATAAGAAATCAACAAAACCAGGAACTGGTTCTTTGAGAAAATCAACAATATAGATAAACCCTTAACCAGACTAATCAGAGGGCAAAGAGACAGTATCCAAATTAACAAAACTAGAAATGAAAAGGGAGATATAACAACAGAAACTGAGGAAATTCAAAAAATCATCAGATCCTACTACAAAACATTTACTCAAAACAACTGGAGAATCTGGTGGAAATCCACAATTTTCTAGATAGATACCAAATACGAAAATTAAAACAGGATCAAATAGATCAAATATACAGTCCCAAAACCCCTAAAGAAATAGAAGTGCTCATAGAATGTCTTCCAACCAAAAAAAGCACAGGACCAGATGGTTTTAGTGCAGAATTCTACCAGTCCTTCAAAGACCTAACACCAATACTCTTCAAATTCTTCCACAAAGTAGAAACAGAATGAACACTACACAACTCGATCTACAAAGTCACAATTATGCTGATACCAAAACCACAAAATGATCCAACTAAGAAGAGAACTTCAGCCCAATTTCCCTTATGAACATTGATGCAAAAATACTCAGTAAAATTCTTGCCAACCAAATCCAAGAAAACATCAAAATGATCATTCACCATGATCAAGTAGGCTTCATCCCAGGGATGCAGGGGTGGTTCAATATACGGAAATCCATCAATACAATCCACTACATAAAATAAAAAATAAACAAACAAACAAAAAACACATAGTCATTTCATTAGATGCTGGAAAGGCTTTTCACACAATTCAGCATTCTTTCATGCTAAAAGTCTTGGAAAGAACAGAAATTCAAGACCCATAACTAAACATAGTAAAATTAATATACAGCAAATGGGTAGCCAAAATCAAACTAAATGGAGAGAAACTTGAAGCAATCCCACTAAAATCAGGGACAAGAAAAGGCTGCCCTCTCTCTCCATATCTTTTAAATATAGTACATGAGGTACTAGCTAGAGCAATCAGAAAACATAAGGAGGTCCAAGGGATACAAATAGGAAAGGAAGAAGTCAAACTGTCACTCTTTGCAGATGATATGATAGTATACTTAAGTGATCCAAAAAACTACACCAGAGAATTCCTACAGCTGACAAACAACTTCAGCAAAGTGGTTGGTTATAAAACCAACTAAAGCAAATCAGTAGCCTTCCTATACTCAACGATAAGCAGGCAGAGAAAGAAATTAGGGAAATGACATGCTTCACAATAGTGACAAACAATACAAAATATCTTGGTGTTACTCTAACAAACAAGTGAAAGATCTGTATGACAAGAACTTCAGGTCTCTGAAGATGGAAATTGAAGAAGACCTCAGAAGATGGAAAAATCGTCCAAGCTTATAGATTGGCAGGATTAATATAGTTAAAATGGCCATCTTGATAAAAGCAATATACAGATTCAAGGCATTCCCCATCAAAATCACAAATCAGTTCTTCATAGACTTAGAAGGAGCAATTCTTAAATTCATCTGGAATAACAAAAAACACAAGATAGCTAAAACTATTCTCAACAGTAAAAGAACTTCTGGGGGATTCAGTATCCTAGACCTCAAGAAATACTACAGAGCAATAGTGTTAAAAACTGCATGGTATTGGTACTGTGACAGGCAGGTGGTTCAAGGAAAGAGAATTGGAGACCCAGAAATGAACCCAGACACCTGTGGTCACTTGATCTTTGACAAAGGAGCTCAAATCATCCAGTGGAAGAAAAGATAATCTTTTCAACAAATGATGCTGGTTCAATTGGATGTCAGCATGCAGAAGAATGTGAATTGATCCATTCTTATCTCATTGTACTAAACTCAACTCCAAGTGGATCAAGGACCTCCACATAAAACCAGACACACTAAGACTAGTAGAAAAGTAACTGGGGAAGGCCCTTGAGGAAATGGGCACAGGGGGAATGTTCCTGAACAGAACACCAATAGCTTATGCTCTAAGATCAAGAATTGACAAATGGGACCTCATAAAATTACAAAGTTTCTATAAGGCAAAGGACACCATCAAAAGCACAAAATGGCAACCAACAAATTGGGGAAAGATCACCAACCCTATATCCAACAGATGGTTAATATCCAATATATACAAAGAACTCAATAAGTTAGACCCCCCAAAAAAACCAAATAACCCTAATAAAAAATGGGGTACAGAGCTAAAGAATGAATTTTCACCTGAAGAATTTCAGATGGCTGAGAAGTACCTTAAGAAATGTTCAACATCATTAGTCATTAGGGAAATACAAATCAAAACAACCCTGAGAGTTCACAAGTCAGAATGGCTAAGATTAAAAATTCAGGATACAGCAGGTATTGGTCAGGATGTGGAGAAAGTGGAACACTCCTCCACTGCTGGTGTGATTTCAAGCTGGTACCACCACTCTGGAAATCAGTCTGGTGGTTCCTCAGAAAACTGGGTATGACACTTCTGGAGGACCCTTCTATACCACTCCTGAGCATATACCCAGAAGATTCCCCAGCATGTAATAAAGATGCAGGCTCCACTAAGTTCATAGCAGCCCTATTTATAAAAGCAAAAAGCTGGAAAGATTCCAGATGTCCCTCAAAGGAAGAATGGATACAAAAAATGTGGTATATATACACAATGGAGTACTATTCAGCCATTAGAAACAAAGAATGAAATTCTTAGACAAATGGATGGAGTTGGAGAACATTATACTAAGTGAGGTAACCCAGTCTCAGAAGAATACTCATGGTACATACCCACTGATAAGTGGATATCAGCCTAGAATCTTGGAATACCAAAAACAACATCCACATATCAACTGATGTCCAAGAAGAAGGAAGGAGTTCCCCCTGGTTCTGGAAAGGCTCAGTGCATCAGTGTATGGGAATACCAGGACAGGGAAGTGGGAAGGCGTGGATGGGGGAACAGGGGGAGGGAAAAAGGCTTATGGGACTTTCAAGAAGCAGGGAGCCAGGAAAGGGGAAATCATTTGAAATGTAAAAAAAGAATATATTGAATAAAAAAAACCCAATGAATTCATGAAATTCTTAGGCAAGTCATTGGATCTGGAAAATATCATCCTAAGTGAGGTAATTCATTCACAAAAGAACACACATGGACTGCAGTCACTGATAAGTGGATATTAGCCCAGAAGCTCAGAATACCCAAAACACAAGTCACATATCAAATCATTCCCAAGAAGGAAGGAAGGAGAGGGGCTGGGTCCTGGAAAGGCTTGATGCAGCATTGTAGGAGATTGCCAGGACAGAGAAGTGGGAGGGGGTTGATTGGGGAACTGGCTTATAGGACTTCAGGGGATGAGGAAACTGGAAAATGGAAAATCATTTGGAATGTAAATGAAGAATATAGAAAATAAAATAAAAAAAAGAAAGAGCAATTTTCAAATTCATCTGGAATAACAAAAAAACCCAGGATAGGTAAAAGTTTCTTCAACAGTAAAAGAACTTCTGGGGGAATCAGTATCCCTGACTTCAAGCAGTACTACAGAGCAATTGTGTTAAAAGCTACATGGTATTGGTACAGTGACAGGCAAGTAGACCAATGGAATAGAACTGAAGACCCAGAAATGAACCCACACACCTATGCTCACTTGACCTTTGACAAAGGAGCTACAACCATCCAGTGGAAAAAAGATAGCCTTTTTTAACAAATGGTGCTGTTTCAACTGGAGATCAGCATGCAGAAGAATGCAAATCAATTCATTCTTATCTCCTTGTACTAAGCTCAAGTTTAAGTGGATCAAGGACCTCCACATATAACCACACACACTGAACCTAATAGAAAAGAAACTGAGGAAGAGCCTTAAGCACATGGGCACAGGGGAAATTTTCCTGAACAAAACACCAATAGCTTATGCTATAAGATCCTTAGTCATCAGGGAAATGCAAATCAAAACAACCCTGAGAGTTCACAAGTCAGAATGGCTAAGATTAAATTTTCAGGAGCTAGCAGGTGTTGGCCAGGATGTGGAGAAAGTGGAACACTCCTCCACTGATGGTGTGATTCCAAGCTGGTACAACCGCTCTGGAAATCAGTCTGGTGGTTGCTCAGAAAACTGGGCATGATACTACCAAAGAGCTCTGTTATACCACTCCTGGGGGGCATATACGCAGAGGATTCATCAGCATGTAATAATTACACATGCTCCACTATGTTCATAGAAGCCCTATTTATAATAGCCAGAAGCTGGGAAGAGCTCAAATGTCCCTCAACTGAGGAAAAGATACAGAAAATGTGGTATATATACACAATGGAGTATTATTCAGCCATTAGAAACAAAGAATTCATGAAATTCTTAGACAAATGGTTGGAACTGGAAAATATCATCCTTAGTGAGGTAACCCAGTCACAAAAGAACACTCATGATATGCACTTACTGATAAGTGGATATTAGCCTAGAAGCTTGGAATACCCAAGACACAATTCACATATCAATTATAGCCCAAGCAGAAGGAATGAGAGGCCCCTGGTCCTGGAAAGGCTTAGTGCATCAGTGTAGGGGAATACCAGGACTGGTAAGTGTGAAGGGGTGGATTGGGGAACAGGGGGGAGGGAAGAGGCTTCTGGAACTTTCGAGGAGGGGGTATCCAGGAAAGGGGAAATCATTTGAAATGTAAAGAATATATTGAATAAAAAATAAATATAAAAATAAAAGAAATCAAGATAGATGATGGGTTACATCTTCCCCTTCTTTCAGGTAGAGTAAGGTTTAGAAATCTTAAATCATTACTTATTGTATTAGCTTTCTTTTTAAGGACATGAAGAAAGCTATATATGAATGCCATGGCATCAATATTTCTCATCTCCTTAATTTTCAGGTAAGGAATTTGACACACAGCCTGGTTTTAGGAAGGGTAGCATTGGTTTGTTAACTTCTTCAATGTGAAGCAATAAGTGGCAAAATCCTACTTCTTAACTGTCAGATTTCAAACTGGAAATCTAAAATTGAATAGTATTCCTATTTGATCATAATTTGTGAATAACTCTGAATTAGCTAAATTATGTATCTCTTGAACTGTTAAATATTTTTCTTATTATCTCATCACACCAGTTGTCCTCTTAAGTTTAGAAGTTTCCCTTTTCTCATCTAAGGTGATTTATCCCAATGGATAAAAACAAAATAACTCAACTAAAAAATGGAGCACAGAGCTAAACAGAGAATTCTCAATTATTGAATCGCAAATGGCTGATAAGCACTTAAAGAAATGTTCAAAGTCTTTAATCATCAGAAAAATGCAAATCCAAACAATTCTGAGATTCCATCTTACACCCATCAGAATCACTAAGATCAAAACCTCAAGTGATAGCACATGCTGGCAAGTATGGTAAGCAATGTGCTTCTCTATTGCTGGTGGGAACACAAACTTATACAACCACATTGGAAGTAAATTTGGTGTTTACTCTGAAAACTGGCAACAGTTCTACCTCACGACCCAGCTAAGAGCAGACCTGGGCATATAACCAACAGATGCCCCACCATCTTTTCATCCACAAAGACCCTGACTCAGCTATGCTCATAGCAGCTTTATTCATAACAGCTAGAAGCTGGAAACAACCCACATGTCCCTCAATTGAAGAACAGATAAAGAAAATGTGTCATATCTACACAATGGGATTCTATTTAGCTATTGAAAACAAAAATGTCATGTTTTTTTGCAGGCAAATGGGTGGAACTAGTGAACATCATCCTGAGAGAGGTAACCAAGTCCCAAAGGGACATGCATAGTATGTACTAACTTATAAGAGGATATTAGCCATAAACTAACTACAAGATACCCATGCTATACTCCTTGGAAGCTAAATAAGAAATAGGGTACACAAGGCTTGAATATCACTTAAAAAGGGAATGAAAAAGTCCTAAAATGCAGATGGAGGGAGGGAACTAGGTGGTAGAGGGGATGAGGAAGGGAATGGAGGGGGGTTTAGGATCATGTGTAGGGATGGACAGGAGGGATAACTAGATAACCATGAGAATTAATGGAAATCTACAACAGATGGGGATGTGGAGGTAAGTTGCATCTCCAGGAAGAAGTAGAGACATGAGATAATGATGGAACCCAAGAATAAATAGGGTTGTCCTAAGTGTGACTCATATAACTGGAAATATGGAACCTGAAGAAACATCCTCCTGTAGTTAGGCATAAACCCCAAGGGAGTGATAAGCATACCAACCTACCCACAAAACTTCTCATCCAAATGTTTTTCTTTCTACAAGAAATGCAGGAATAAGTGATAAAGCAAAGACTGAGGGAACAGCCAATGAATAATTTACCCAACTTGAAAACCATGTTCAAGCACCAATCCCTCACACTATTAATGATGCTCTGTTATGCTTGCAGTACTATTTTGGATGTCCTCTGAGAGGCTCTATCCAGCAGCTGACTCAGCCAGACTCAGATACCCACAGCCAAATAGTGGACCGAGCTTAGGGGACTATTAGAAGTATAGAATAGGTACCACTGTGGCTTCTAAGTGAATAGGAACTCCATAGGAAGACCAACAGAGTCAGCTAAGCTGGACCCTGAGGGCTCTCAGAGACTGAACCACCAAACAAAGAACATGCACAGGCTGCACCTAGACCTCACCACACATATGTAGCAGATGTGCAATTTGGTCATCTTGTGGGTTCCAAACAATTGAAGCATGAGCCATCCCAAAAGCTATTGCCTCTCTGTAGTATATGTTCTTCAAGTTAGGTTGCCTTGTGTGGCTTCAGTGGGAGAAGATGTTCCTAGCCTCACCAGGACTTGGTGTACTAAGGTAAAAGGATACAAAAGGGGCTCCCACAGGCACAGAGGACAAGTAAAAGTAGAAGGGGGTGACCGGAAGTAGGGCAGTGAGCAGGATGTAATGTGGATAATAAAACATACAAAAGTAATAATAAATAAAAATACTTATAACAAATATTTTTAAAAGACATTAAAGAGTTTAAATAGGGGTCCTTAATCATGAACAATGCATTACTTTTCCTGGGCACATTCTGATCTCCATAATTGATGCACATTACTAGATTGAGGGAGTTCTGTGTGCAAACAAAAGTTTATCAGTTGGTTATATGTAGCTAACTATATTGATTCTAACTTTTACTTCATCAGAATTTTTGTGTGTTTTGATGGTTGGTTTCCCCTCACCTCCTGTCAATCCTTCCAAAAGGATACTTCAGTATGAGTTCCTGGAGAAACACTGGGACTCAAGGTTACCTTTCTTTTTTGTTTTTGTTTTTGTTTTTGTTTTTGTTTTTGTTTTTGCTTTTGTTTTTGTTTTTCTTTTTTCCCCTTTGGCTATGTAAGGTTAGCTTTATTTTTTTATTGGATATATTCTATATTTACATTTCATTTCCCCTTTTCTGGTTCCCCACCCCCAAAGGTCCCACATGACCTTTTCTCTCCCCCTGCTCCCTCATCCACCCCTTCCCACTTCCCTGTTCTGGTATTCCCCTAAACTGATGCTTTGTCCATTCCAGTACCAGTGTCCACTCCTTTCTTCTTGTTGGACATCATTTAGTATGTGAATTGTTTTTGGTGTCCCAAGATTCTAGGCTAATATCCACTTATCTGTGAGTGCATACCATGGGTATTCTTTTGAGACTGTGTTACCTCACTTAGTATGATGTTCTTCAGTTCCATCCATTTCTCTAAGAATTTCATGAATTCATTGTTTCTAATGGCTGAATAGTATTCCGTTGTGTATATACACCACATTTTTTTTGTATCCATTCCTCTGTTGAGGGACATCTGGTTTCTTTCCAGCTTCTGGCTATTATAAATAAGGCTACTATGAACATAGTGGAGCATATATCCTTATTGCATGCTGGGGAATCTTCTGGGTATATTCCCAGGAGTGGTATGTCTGGGTCCTCCGGAAGTATCATGTCCCATTTTCTGAGGAACTGCCAGACTGATTTTCAGAGTGGTTGTACCAGCTTTCAGTCCCACCGGCAGTGGAGGAGTGTTCCTCTCCACATCCTCGCCAATACTGGATGTCTCCTGAGTTTTTAATCTTAGCAATTCTGGACATATCATGTCCAGTTTTCTGAGGAACCGCCACACTGATTTCCAGAGTGGTTGTACCAGCTTGCAGTCCCACCAGCAGTGGAGGAGTGTTCCTCTTTCTCCATATCCTCGCCAACACCTGATGTCTTCTGAGTTTTTAATCTTAGCCATTCTGACTGGTGTGAGGTGAAATCTCAGGGTTGTTTTGATTTGCATTTCTCTAATGACTAATGATGTTGAACATTTTTTAAGGTGTTTCTCAGCCATCTGAATTTCTTCAGGTGAAAAGTCTTTGTTTAGCTCTGTACCCCATTTTTGGATAGGGGTATTTGGTTTTCTGGGGTCTAACTTCTTGAGTTCTTTGTATACATTGGATATTACCTTTCAAATGTATGGCTCACTTTCTAGACTATACATGATATGCTTCCTTAGTCTTGAAATACTAGAGAAAACTTGCTAACTGCTATTTCTCAGAAGATAATAATTCTGTTCACCATTATATCAGATTTGTTAGTAAAGGGTCTTCATTACTTCAATCCCCACAAACACATTTCTAAGTAAATCATTCCAGGATACAAATGGTTCAGAGTAAGTTCAAACTTGTTAATTATATAAACTGGTAAAGATAATTCTTTTATTTCTTAGAAAGGGAAAATATACATAGTTTTGCTTTCTTGCATAAGATTGTAGATTCAGCAGAGCCAGAATAGCCCAGATGCTTGAATTAGGGTATTATGTAATCATTGTTTCTTGAAAGTACCCTTCCTCTATACTCTTCACAGGAATTGACATCTGGCATAAGGCAGGACATGGACCTCCACGTTAATATTCATCCAGAAATGGAAACTCAGGGTGGTCCTCAATCCTAGAAAGACAAGGAAATCATATTAGATCTTAGTGACTATGAAATTGTTATTAGCATGGAAATACACAAAAATATTTTCTAGTAATTCATACCATCTACCTTAAGCATTATTGTTTAAATGGTTGAACAAAAACTAAATTTATATCATACTGTATTTCCTGGGACCAAAGGGATTTAACATATATCTATAGAACATTTCACCCTAAATAAAAAGAATGTACCTCATGCTTAGCACCTCATGGTACATTCTCCAAAACTGACAAAAAAAAATTTGTCACAAAACAGACATCAACAGATATAAAAAGACTGAAATAATCTCATGCCTTCTATCAGATCACTACTGATTAGGGCTATTCTCAAATAGCGACTGATACAACAGAAAGCCCACATACACATGGAAGCTGAACAATGCTTTACTCAGAGATAACTTGGTCAAGGAAGAAATAAGAAAAGAAATCAAAACCTTTTTAGAATTTAATGAAAATGAAGGCACAACATACACAAATTTATCAGACACAAGGAAAGAAGTGCTAAGAGGAAAACTCATAAGTCTGAGTGCCTCCGGAAAGAAGCTGGAGACAGCATACTCTAGCACCTTAACAGCACACCTGAAAGCTTTAGAACAGAAAGAAGATAATACACCCAAGAGGAAGAGAGGTCAGAAAATCATCAAATTTAGGACTGAAATCAAACAAGTAGAAACAGAAAGAACTATACAAAGAATGAACAAAACCAGGAGTTGGTTCTTTGAGAAAATCAACAAGATAGATAAACCCTTAGCCAGACAAACCAGAGGGCACAGACAGTATCCAAATTAACAAAATCAGAAATGAAAAGGGAGATATAGCAATAGAAACTGAAGAAATTCAAAAAATCACCAGATCCTACTACAAAAGTATAAACTCAACACAAATGGAAAATCTGGATGAAATGGAAAATTTCCTAGACAGATACCAAATATCAAAGTTAAATCAGGATCACATAGACCATCTAAACAGTCCCATACCCCCTAAGAAATAGAAGTGTTCATTGAAAGTCTGTACCCCAGTTTTAATAGGGTTATTTGGTTCTCTAGAGTCTAACTTCTTGAGTTCTTTGTATATATTGGAAATTAGCCCTCTGTCAGATGTAGGGTTGGTGAAGATCTTTGCCCAATTTTTGGGTTGTTGTTTTGTCCTTTTGACAGTGTCCTTTGCCTTACAGAAACTTTGTAATTTTATGAGGTCCCATTTGTCAATTCTTGATCTTAGAGCATAAGCTATTGGTGTTCTGTTCAGGAACTTTTCCCCTGTGCCCATGTCCTCAAGGGTCTTCCCCTGTGTCTTTTCTTTTCTTTTCTTTCCTTTTCCTTTCTTTTCTTTTCTTTTCTTTTCTTTTCTTTTCTTTTCTTTTCTTTTCTTTCTTTCTTTCTTTCTTTCTTTTTTTTTTTTTTTGGTTTTCTGAGACAGGGTTTCTCTGTGTAGTCCTGGCTGTCCTAGAACTCTCTCTGTAGACCAGGCTGGCCTTGAACTCAAAAATCCACCTGCCTCTGCCTCCCAAGTGCTGGGATTACAGGCGTGCGCCACCACGCCTGGCCCCTCTGTTTCTTTTCTATTAGTTTCAGTGTGTCTGGTTTTATGTGGAGGTCCTTGATCCACTTGGAGTTGAGTTTAGTACAAGGAGATGAGAACGGGTCAATTTGCATTCTTCTGCATGCTGACTTCCAGTTGAACCAACACCATTTGTTGAAAAGGCTATCATTTTTCCACTGGATGTTTTCAGCTCCTTTGTTGAAGATCAAGTGACCATAGGTGTGTGGGTTCATTTCTGGGTCTTCAATCCTATTGATCTACCTGCCTGTCACTATACTAATACCATACAGTTTTTAACACTATTGCTCTGTAGTATTGCTTGAGGTCTGGAATACTGATTCCCCTAGAAGTTCTTTCACTGTTGAGAATAGTTTTGGCTATCCTGGGTTTTTGTTATTCTATATGAATTTGAGAATTGCTCTTTCTAACTCTATGAAGAACTGAGTTGGGATTTTGATGGGGATTGGAGTGAATCTGCATATTGTTTTTGGCAAGATGGCCATTTTTACTATATTAATCCTGCTAATCCACAAGCTTGGAAGATTTTTCCATTTTCTGAGGTCTTCTTCAGTTTCCTTCTTCAGAGACCTGAAGTTCTTGTCATACAGATCTTTCACTTGTTTGGTTAGAGTCACACCAAGACACTTTATATTGTTTGTGGCCCTGATATACCACTCCTGGGCATATACCCAGATGATTCGCTTGCATGCAATAAGGATACATGCTTCACTATGTTCTTATTTATAATAGCCAAAAACTGTAAAGAACCCAGATATCCCTCAATGGAGGAATGGATACAGAAAATGTGGTATATTTACACAATGTAATATAAAAACAATGAGTTCATGACATTTTTAGGTAAATGGTTGGAACTGGAAAATATCATCCTAAGTGAGATAACCCAATCACAAAAGAATACACAGGGAATGCAGTCACTGATAAGTGGGTATTAATTAGCCCAGAAGCTCTGAATACTCAAGACACAATTAACATATCAAATGATTCCCAAGAAGAAGGAAGGAGAAGACCTTAGTCCTGGAAAGGCTTGATCCAGCATTGTAGGGGAGTACCAGGATACAGAAATGGGAGAGGGTGATTGGGGAATGGGTGGAGGGAAGAGGGCTTATAGGACTTATGGGGAGGGGGGAACTGGGAAAGGGAAAATCATATGGAATGTAAACAAAGAATATAGAAGAAATAAATAAATAACTTTCAGGAGAATATGATGAAAAGACTGAAGATGAGAATTAACATGTATAGATACAGATATTCACATTTTATGCTTTTACTTGTAGCTTCCTGAATGACATTTACAATAAAGAATTTAACACGGTATAAAATTTAAACCAACAATGGACCAAGGATCAGTTAGAAAAGTAACTTGGGATTGCAACCAGGACACAGCTGGAAAGGTGCAGGTACACAGACTCGTTCTGGGGCTAGAGCAGGGAGATCTGCTAAGCTCTTGACCCCAGGCGGGCCCAGTGGTGGGCACCTAGGCTCTGCCGCACGTCCCTGCGAGCTTAGGCTGTCCACCGAGGCAGCCGGAGCCACCCAGCTCCCCAGGACCCCGGACCAGCGATAGCGGTAGGCCTCCATATTGCAACCAGGACACAGCTGGAAAGGTGCAGGTACACAGACTCGTTGTGGGGCTAGAGCAGGGAGATCTGCTAAGCTCTCACCCCCAGGCGGGCCCAGTTCTGGGCGCCTAGGCTCTGCTGCACGTCCCTGCAAGCTTAGGCCGTGAACCGAGGCAGCCGGAGCCACCCAGCTCCCCAGGACCCCGGACCAGCAATAGTGGCAGGCCTCCATATTGCAACCAGAACACAGCTGGAAAGGCACAGGTAGACAGATTCCATCAGGGGCTACCGTGTGGGGGGATCTGCTAGGCTCTCGCTACTAGGCATGCCCAGCAGCGCCCACCGAGGCTCTGCTGCACTCCCCCACACTTCCCGGAGACCTCAGGCCATGCACAAAGTCAGCAGGTGGCAGCGAGCTCGTGATCCCATTGAGCAGCAATCACGCATAGCCACCAGTAGAGAAACAACAGGTAAGCCCAGCCTATTGGGAGATTCAAACACCAGCCAGTGACAACAAGGTCAACTAACACCAGAAATAACCAGATGGCAAAAGGTAAACGAAGGAACATCACTAACAGAAATCAAGGCAACATGACAGCATCTGAACCCAGTTCGCCAACAACAGGAAGCCCTGGATACCCCAAAACACCAGAAAAACAAGACTTGGATATAAAATCACTGGTCAGGATGCTGGCAGCTGAACACATAGAAAAATCTCGCAAAGAAATAGAGGAGAAAATGGAACAAAAGTTAGAAGCCTTTACAAGGCAAATACAAAAATCACTTCAAGAAATGCAGGAGAAAATGGATCAAAAAGAAGAAGACAATAAGGAAGAAAGACAAAAATCACTTAAAGAAATACAGAAGAATGTGGGCCAACAAGTAGAAGCTATGAAAGAGGAAACACAAAAATCTATTAAAGAAATACACGAAAACACAATCAAGCAAGCGAAAGATCTGAGCATATCCATCCAGGTACTAAAAACAGAAGTAGAAACAACTAAGAAATCACAGAGGGAGACAACATTGGAGATAGAAAACCTTGGGAAGAAATCAGGGGCCATAGATGCAAATATCAACAATAGAATACAAGAGATAGAAGACAGAATCTCAGAAGCCAAAGACCATAGGAACCATTGATTCAACAGTCAAAGAAAATACTAAATGCAAAAAGGCTGTAACCCAAAACATCCAGGAAATCCAGGACACAATGAGAAGACCAAACCTAAGGATTATAGGTATAGACGAGAATGAAGATTTACAAGTTAAAGGGCCAGCAAATATCTTCTACAAAATTATGGAAGAAAACTTCCCCAACCTAAAGAGAGAGATGCCCATGAATATACAAGAAGCATATAGAACCCCAAACAGACTGGATCAGAACAGAAATACATCCCGTCACATAGTAATCAAAACTCCAAATGTACTAAACAAAGAAAGAATATTAAAGGCAGCAAGAGAAAAAGGCCAAGTAACTTATAAAGGAAGACCTATCAGAATAACACCAGACTTCTCACCTGAGACCATGAAAGCTAGAAGATCCTGGGCAGATATAATGCAAACTCTAAGAGAACACAAACTTCAGCCAAAACTACTTTATCCAGCAAAACTCTCAATCGCCATAGATGGAGACATCAAGGTATTCCATGACAAAACCAAATTTGCATGATATCTTTCCACAAATCCAGCCCTACAAAGGATAATAGGGGGAAAACACCAAGACAAGGATGGAAACTACACCCGGGAAGAAGCAAGATAGAAACCTCCTCTCATCAAACCCAAGAGAAGGTAACCTCTTGAATATAAAAAATAAATAAAATAAATAAATATAATTTCAATAATGTCTGGAGGAAATAATTACTATTCCTTAATATCTCTTAACATCAATGGACTCAATTCCCCAATAAAAAGACATAGATTAACAGACTGGATACGGAAACAGGACCCTACATTTTACTGCATACAGGAAACACATCTCAGTGTTAAAGACAAACACTGCCTTAGAGTAAAAGGCTGGAAGGCAATTTTACAAGCAAATGGTCTCAGGAAACAAGCTGGAGTAGCCATTCTAATATCAGATAATGTTGACTTCCAACCTAAAATAATCAAAAGAGACTCAGAAGGTCACTTCTTGCTGGGCAAAGGGAAAATCCACCAAGAAGAGCTCTCAATACTGAACATCTATGCTCCAAATGCAAGGGCACCCTCATTCATAAAAGAAACCTTACTAAATCTTAAAGCACACATTGCACCGAACACAATAATTGTGGGTGACTTCAACACTCCACTCTCCTCAATGGACCGATCAGGAAAGCAGAAAATAAGCAGGGACACAGCGAAACTAATTGAAACTCTGGACCAATTGGATTTAACAGATATATATATATATATATATATATATATATATATATATATATAGAACATTTCATCCTAAAGCTAAAGAATATATCTTTTTCTCAGCTCCACATGGTACCTTCTCCAAAAAAGACCATATAATTGGTCACAAGACAGATGTCAACAAATACAAGAAGATCGAGCTAATCCCATGCCTCCTATCAGATCACCATGGAGTAAGAGTGGTCTTCAATAGCAACAAAAACAACAGAAAGCCCACATACACATGGAAACTGAACAATACTCTACTCAATGACACCTTGGTCAAGGAAGAAATAAAAAAAGAAATCAAAGACTTTTTAGAATTCAATGAAAATGAAGGTACAACCTACCCAAATCTATGGGACACAATGAAAGCAGTGCTAAGAGGAAAACTCATAGCTCTAAGTGCATCAAAAAAGAAACTGGAGAGAGCATACACTAGTAGCTTAACGACACACCTTAAAGCCCTGGAAGAAAAACAAGTTAATTCACCCAGCAGGAGTAGAAGACAAGAAATTATCAAACTCAGGGCTGAAATCAATCAAATAGAAACAAAGAGAACCATACAAAGAATCAACAAGACCAGGAGCTGGTTCTTTGAGAAAATCAACAAGATAGATAAACCCCTAGCCAGACTAACCAAAGGACACAGAGACAGTATACAAATTAACAAAATTAGAAATGAAAAGGGAGACATAACAGCAGAAACTGAGGAAATTCAAAAGATCATCAGATCCTACTACAAAGGTCTATACTCAAAACAACTGGAGAATCTAGAGGAAATGGACAATTTCCAAGACAGATACCAAATACCAAAATTAAATCAGCATCAAATAGACCAGCTAAAGAGTCCCATAACCCCTAAAGAAATAGAAGGGGTTATAGAAAGCCTCCCAACCAAAAAAAGTACGGGACCAGATGGTTTTAGTGCAGAATTCTACCAGACCTTCAAAGAAGACTTAACACCAATACTCTTCAAACTATTTCACAAAATAGAGACAGAAGGGATACTGCCCAACTCATTCTTTGAAGCCACAATTACGCTAATATCTAAAACACAAAAAGATCCAACAAAGAAAAAGAACTACAGGCCAATTTCTCTTATAAATATCGATGCAAAAATACTAAATAAAATTCTTGCCAACCGAATCCAAGAGCACATCAAAACGATCATTCACCATGATCAAGTAGGCTTCATCCCAGGGATGCAGGGATGGTTCAACATATGGAAATCCATCAATGTAATCCACTACATAAACAAACTAAAAGAAAAAAACCACATCATCATCTCATTAGATGCTGAAAAAGCATTTGACAAAATTCAGCATCCTTTCATGCTAAAAGTCTTGGAAAGAGCAGGAATTCAAGGCCCATACCTAAACATAGTAAAAGCAATCTACAGCAAACCAGTAGCCAACATCAAAATAAATGGAGAAAAACTTGAAGCAATCCCACTAAAATCAGGTACTAGACAAGGCTGCCCTCTCTCTCCATATCTTTTCAATATAGTACTTGAAGTTCTAGCGAGAGCAATTAGACAACATAAGGAAGTCAAAGGGATACAAATTGGAAAGGAAGAAGTCAAACTATCATTATTTGCAGATGATATGATAGTTTACTTAAGTGACCCAAAACACTCCACCAGAGAACTTCTACAGCTGATAAACAACTTCAGCAAAGTAGCTGGTTATAAAATTAACTCAAGCAAATCAGTAGCCTTCTTGTACTCAAAGGACAAGCAGGCTGAGAAAGAAGTTAGGGAAATAACACCCTTCACAATAGCCACAAACAACATAAAGTACCTTGGCATAACTCTAACCAAACAAGCGAAAGATCTGTATGACAGGAACTTCAAGTCCTTGAAGAAAGAAATCGAAAAAGACCTCAGAAGATGAAAAAATATTTCTTGCTCCTGGATTGGCAGGATCAATATAGTAAAAATGGCCATCTTACCAAAAGCAATATACAGATTCAATGCGATCCCCATCAAAATCCCAACTCAATTCTTTATAGATCTAGAAAGAGCAATTCTCAAATTCATCTGGAGCAACAAAAAACCCAGGATAGCTAAAACTATTCTCAACAATAAAAGGACTTCTGGGGGAATCAATATCCCTGACCTTAAACAGTACTACAGAGCAATTGTGTTAAAAACTGCATGGTATTGGTACAGCAACAGGCAGGTGGATCAATGGAATAGAATTGAAGACCCAGAAATTAACCCACAGACTTATGGTCACTTGATCTTTGATAAAGGAGCCACAACCATCCAGTGGAAAAAAGATAGTCTTTTCAACAAATGGTGCTGGTTCAACTGGAGGTCAACATGCAGAAGAATGCGAATTGACCCACTCTTATCTCCTTGCACTAAGATCAACTCCAAGTGGATCAAGGACCTCCACATAAAACCAGACACAATGAAAGTATTAGGAAAGAAACTTGGGAAGACCCTGGAGGACATAGGCACAGGGGGAAAGTTCCTGAACAGAACACCATTAGCTTATGCACTAAGATCAAGAATTGACAAATGGGACCTCATAAAATTACAAAGTTTCTGCAAGGCAAAGGACACTGTCAGAAGGACAAAATGACAACCAACAAAGTGGGAAAAGATTTTCACCAACCCCACATCTGACAGAGGGCTAATATCCAATATATACAAAGAACTCAAGAAGATAGACCCCAAAGAACCAAATAACCCTATCAAAAAATGGGGTACAGAGCTAAACAAAGAATTTTCACCAGAAGAAATTCGGATGGCTGAGAAACACCTTAAGAGATTTTCAACATCTTTAGTCATCAGAGAAATGCAAATCAAAACAACCCTGAGATTCTACCTCACACCAGTCAGAATGGCTAAGATTAAAAACTCAAGAGACGACAAATGCTGGCGAGGATGTGGAGAAAGAGGAACACTCCTACACTGTTGGTGGGATTGCAAAATGGTAAAACCGCTCTGGAAATCAGTGTGGTGGTTCCTCAGAAAATTGGGCATGTTCCTTCCAGAGGACCCTGGCATACCACTCCTGGGCATATACCCAGAAGATTCCCCTGCATACAATAAATACACATGCTCCACTATGTTTATAGCAGCCTTTTTTATAATAGCCAGAAATTGGAAGGAGCCCAAATATCCCTCAACGGAGGAATGGATACAGAAAATGTGGTATATTTATACAATGGAATACTACTCAGCAATTAAAAATAATGAATTCATACAATTTATAGGTAAATGGTTAGACCTGGAAAATATCATCCTGAGTGAGCTAACCCAATCACAAAAGAATACACATGAAATCCAATCACTGATAAGTGGAAATTAATGAGCCCAGAAGCCCTAAATACTCAAGGCACAATTAGCAAGTCAAATGATTCCCAAGAAGAAAGGAGAGGACCCTGGGCCTGGAAAGATTGGATCCAGTTTTGTAGAGAAACTGTGGGGGGAGGGGGAATGATTGGGGAATAGTTGGGGGGGAAGAGGAACTATGGGACATAGGGAGGGGGGAACTGGGAAAGGGGAAAGCCTTTGGAATGTAAACATAGAATATAGAAAAAAAGAAGAAAAAAAAGAAAAGTAACTTGGCTTTCAGGTTAAAGAAGAAGGAGGAGGAGGAGGAGGAGAAGAAGAAGAAGGAGAAGAAGAAGAAGAAGAAGAAGAAGAAGAAGAAGAAGAAGAAGAAGAAGAAGAAGAAGAAGAAGAAGAAGAAAGAAGGAAGTATGGATACTCTAGCCCTTCTTAGAAGGGGGAACAAAAGAAAGACATAGTATGTAACAGAGATGGAAGGAAAGACCATCCAGAGACTATCCCACATAGGGATGCATCCCATATATAGTTACAAAACACAGACACTATTATTGAGGCCAAGAAGTACTTCCTGACTAGAACTGGATATAGCTGTCACCTCGGAGGCTCTGCTAGTGCATGACAAATACAGAGTGGGACATCAGCCAACCATTGAACTGAGCACAGGGTCCCCAATGGGGGAGCTAGAGAAAGGACCCAAGGAGCTGACAGGGTTTGCAGTGCTATAGGAGGAACAAAGATATGAGCCACCCAGTTCTCCCAGAGATCCTAGGGACAAAAACAGATAGTATACATACTTTTCCCCATGGATCCAGCAGCATAGACAGCAGAGGATGGCCTTGTTGGACATTAAAGGGAGGAGAGGCCCCTGATCTTGGAAAAGCTCAATGCAGCAATGTAGGGAAATATGACAGGGAATCAAGAGGGGGTTGATTGGGGAATGGGGCAGGGGAGATGGCTTATGGGACTTTTAGGGGGTAACCAGGAAATGGGAAATCATTTGAAATGTAAATAAAGAATACATCTAATAAAAAATAATATATGGTAGAATATATAAGATTATTAAAAAAACCTAGAAAGACAAGTAAATCATTTAGTTTTTAATGACTACTTTAAAATTGATATTAGTGTGAAAATACACAATATTTTCTAGTAATTCATATCATCTACCTTAAGCATTATTGTATAACTGATTGAACAAAGACTAAAGTCATATCATGCTACTTTTCCTGGGACTTACACAGAAAATAGAAAGTCAAATGCTCAAAGAAGGTAATCAGTTCTCTTAATTGTAATTTCTTAATGAAAATAGAAACTGATTACCTAAGTTTAAAAAGAAGAAGCCAAGTTGCACATTTCTTACTAAGAAACACTTCAGTGAGATACAGACCAATGGTATTATTTTCATTTCATTTTACTATTTGGTCAATTTGCTATCTGTCTACTACTTCCACTATAGTAGTTGTAATTCAGAAGTAGAAAACTGTACTGGAGACATGATTAAGAGGAAAAAATGCCTTTGATACAAATATGTGGTATGAGGCTTTATGCTCAGTATCCGCAAAAGCTGGGCGTGGTAGCATGGACGCCTCTGTAACAGATCTTCATGGTGGAATTGGAAGTGCAGACAGACATTTTCCTGAAAACCCACAGGAAGTCTGGGATTCACAGTGGAAACAAAATGTTCTGCCCCAAACAAGATAGAAAGTGAAGAAGACACTCTAGGGTGACCTCTGACCACCAGATGCATGCAATGGTAGATTCATGTGGTCTTATTCATATAGACCAATAAATATATGCCATATCATACAAGGCAACCCACAGAAAGTAACTAAAAGATGAGTGTATAATATGAAATGCCAGATCCAATAAGATCTACTATATAAGTAGTAACTATATAATATATAAGTAGTACTATATAATAAGATAACTATAGAAGATCACCACTGAGTAATAATCATTCAATCTATAAAGGAATAAAATTTGTTTACTTGTTAATTTTACACAATAATGATGTAAGTGATTGCTTGGTTCTCGGTCTACAATATTCACCTTCTTCATAATAATAAAAGTATCAATAATGATAAAAATTTACTAGAAATATTTGTTATAAACTATTATTCAGTTTTCATAAATTCTCATATTTAGGTAATTTTAGAATTAATTTTCCAATATGACAAGAACTATACATTATATTCTTTCTTCATTGACTTTGCATATACACATATATGTGTGTGTGTGTGTGTGTGTGTGTATAATATTATATAGGAAGTATGTATATATAAACTATTATTCATATACATTTTCTATTTCATATTCATAAAATATATGGAACATCAAGAAAGAGTAAAATTTCTTATGTCTGCAAGTTCTTCAACAGGTGTGTCTATATTCTACATGATATAGTGTTGGCTATAATCTTATTCCAATGCCAAATGTGCTACAGAAATCATTAATCCTGTTATTATTATCACAAACACAGTGATTAGGCCTGATGCATGTAATCTGACAAAGGAGAGCTTTCAGTTCATTGCAAACATTAAATTACCTGAATTAAATAAACAATTTCACCAGGAGGAAATATCACAAACCACAGGATGGATGTTCACACATTTAAAATAATTAGGGATTGAGCAGAAGATAGGGCAAATGACATGATGTTAAAATGAAAATGTTTCAATAGGCTTGTTGAGTTGCCTCAAATGTAAATCCCAGGACATACCAATTCAGAAGCCTAAATGAAGAATATAGATCCTTCACGACTGATGACACAGAACTTTCAGTAAAACTGGAGGAAAACAGTAAGTTCAGAAGGTCAACCTAAGCCAGGCTCCACACCTCCTGCTCAGGTCAGAGAGGACAGAATTTACAGGAGGTAGAAAGTGTTGCTAAAGCTTTTGGCTCTTTTCTGATTAATGTGGTCTCTGGACTTCTTTAAATTAAGGAAACTATTAACATTTATACTATACTCACCTCAGGAAAAACGTTGTACTAAAATATGTTTACTAAGGTCCAGGAGAATGAATGGATTTATGTAGCTACTGGAGTGGGTTTTGGGGGGAACCTTGAGGAAATCCGAGAGACCTGGCATGGGGAAGCCTCCAAGGCTCAATGTGGATGACCTTGCCTGAAATGTCCAACAGTGTGGATATGGAACCTGAAGTTACCACCTTCAGTATTTAGACAGGACACCAGTGAAGGGAAGGGGACAGCAACCCACCTACAAAGTTGTTGACCCAAAATTGTTCCATCTAAAAGAAATGCAGGGACAAAAATGGAGCAGAGATATCAGCCCAACTTGACACTGATTCGATGGGCAAGCACCAAAGCCTACCACTATTTCTGACCCTGTGTTATGCTTGAAGACAGAAGACTAGTATGGCTGCCCTTTGAGTGGATCTATGGAGCAGCTGATGGAGACAGATGCAGATACTCACAGCAAAGTATTGGTTGGAAGTTGGCATCCCAGGGTAAGAGTTTGGAGGACTGAAGGGATTGGCAACCTCATAAGAAGGCAAACAGTGACAAATAACCTGGGCCCCTGGGAAGTCCCAGGAGTAAGTTAACAGCCAAAGAACATACACTAGCTGTGTCCAAAGCCCCCAGCACTATGTAGCAGAGTACTGCCTTATTTGGCCTTAGTGGGAGAGGATGTACCTAATCCTGTAGAGATTTGATAGCCCAGGGTGGGAGTATATGGGGCAATTTTCTCAGAATTTATGACTGACGGGAGGGGAGGAAGAACTCTTCAAGCAGGAACCAGGAAAAGGGCAACATTTGGCATGTGACTAAATAAAATACTTAAATAATAAAAATTAGTTTTTAAAAAGTAATTACTTACCCAGAAATATTTATGTATCGAATATTTTTATTCAGGCCATCCAGGACTTTCATGTCCTCTGAAGTCAACTGAAATTCAAAAACCTATCATATAAAAGAAACTTGATTATTATATTCATACTGCATTTTTTGTCAGTCTGTCTATTACAAACCTACCACATTAATGGTGCAAATAAACTCTTTCATTTATTCAAGGAAGCAAACACATATACAGCAAAGCATCAAGCAATGAATACCACATATGACAGTAGTCTTCCTCTACACAGAGGGTAAACAGCTGAGAAAGAAATTAGGGAAACAACACCCTTCACAATAGTCACAAATAAGATGAAATATTTTGGTGTAGTTTTAACCAACCAAATGAAAGATCTGTATGACAAGAACTTCAAGTCTCTGAAGAAAGAAATTGAAAAAGACCTCAGAAGATGGAAAGAACTTCCGTGGTAATGGATCAGAAGAATTAATATGGTAAAAATTGCCATCTTGCCAAAAGTAATCTATAGCTTCAATGTAACCCCCATCAAAATTCCAACTAAATTCTCAAAATTATAAGATTTCAACTTCATGTAGAATAACAAAAAAGCCCAAGATAACAAGACCAATTCTCAACAATAAGGAAACTTCTTGGAAAATCACCATTGTGACTTCAAGATGTACTATAGAGTAATAGTGTTAAAAAATCACATCTTATTGGTACAGAGACAAACTGTTCAATTAATGGAATGGGACTAAAGGCCCAGGAATATACCCACACATCTATGGACAAATCTTTGACAAAGACAAAACAATACAGTGAAGAAAAGAAAGCATCTTCAACAAATGGCGCTTTCTTTTCTTCTGTGTATTGTTTTGTCTTTCTGCTGTTCTAACTCAGTCTGCCTGTAGAAGAATCCAAATTGATCCATACTTAGTTCCTTGTATAGGGCTCAAGTCCAAGTGGATCAAGTACATCCACATAAAACCAGATACACTGAATCTAATAGAAGAGAAAGTGAGACATAGCCTTGAACACATGGTCACAGGAAAATTTCCTGAACAGAATACCAGTGACTCAAACTCAAAGATCAACAATTGACAAATAGGTCCTCATGAAACTGAAAATCTTTTGTAAGTCAAAGGAAACTTTCATTAAGACAAAACAACAACCTACAGATTGGGAAAAGTTCTTTACTAACACTATATCTGATAGAGGGCTAAGATCCAAAATAAACAAAAAACTATAGAAGTTAGACTCTGGTAGATAGAAATGGCCCCCAGTAGAGGAGTGAGGCTACCCACTCATCTCAATTTTTTTTAACCCAATGTTGTTCCTGTCTAAGAAAAATGCAGGAACAAAAGGTGAAACAGAGACTGAAGGAAAGGCCATTCATAGACTGCCCCACCTGGGGATCTACCCCATCCATAGAACCAAACCCAGACACTATTGCTGATGCCAGGAACCTCTTGCTAAATGAAGCCTCAAATGGCTGTCCTCTGAGAGCCTCTGCCAGCACCTGACTGAGACAGATGCAGATACTTACAGTCAGCCATTGACCTGAGGACACAGATGCCAATGAAAGATTTAGAGGAATGATTGAAGGAGCTGAGGAGGATTGCAACTCCATAGGAAGAACAAAATATCAAATAACCTGGACCCCTAGGAGCTCTTAGGGATAAGCCACCTACCAAAGAGTATACATGAGCAGGTCCCTGGCTCATATGAAGCAGAGGACTACTTTATTCGGCATCAATAGTAGGGGATGCTCTTAGTTCTGTGGAGGCTTGGTGACCCAAATAAAGTGGTTTCTAGAGAGGCAAGGTGGGAGTGGATAGATGGGTAGGGGAGTACCATAATAGAGGGGAAGGAGCTGGGCAAGTGTTGGGAGGGGGATCATGGAGTGGCCTGGGAAAGGGGACAACATTTGAAATGTAAATAAATAACAAAAATAATAATGAGAGAGAGAAAGTGGGAGAGGAGAATGGGAGAGAGAGGGAGACAGAGAGGGAGAGGGAGAGAAAGAGGGGGAGAGATGGAGAGAGAGAGCGAGAGCGAGAGAGAGAGAGAGAGAGAGAGAGAGAGAGAGAGAGGGAGACAGAGAGGGAGAGGGAGAGAAAGAGGGGGAGAGATGGAGAGAGAGAGAGAGAGAGAGAGAGAGAGAGAGAGAGAGAGAGAATAAATACTGGAAATTAATCCTGGATTAAAATGTACAGTCTCATAGACAAATGTCTTAACAGGTAAGCTGAAGAAATAACAAACCCATTAAAATTCCAAGACTGATCTTACCATGTTCTTCATCGGTTCAAAACAAATTAAGCAAGGTAGTTTAAATGTTTAATATAATTCAGATTTGTCATGATAAAAATCTTTATTTTAATTTAACTTTATTTTAATTTAAACTTTTTTCATACAATATTTTAGTACATTTCTACTTCTCCAATATTTTTCAAATTCCTCTCACCTTATAAATAAACAAACAAACAAAAATGAACTAAAATTTAATAAGACAAAAATATAAAAACAAAATATCAGGAAAAAATAGTGTTCATTTTCTGTTGGCCAGTTTTTCCTGGGCATGGAACCTACCCTGATGTGCAGTTGATATTCCTTGAAGAAAACCAATTATCTCCAGCAGGCTTCAGTGGCAAATAGCTTCTAAATAGTTAGGGGTGGGACTCTGCATCCATTTCCCCATTTTTATTCTGATGTGTTTTTTTCTTGCCTAAACCTGGGCAGATCTTTTCATGCTTTGAATTTATATGTACTGAGACTTATATGAATTTATAAGTCTCTGTGAATTTATATGTACTCCAGTCCTTTTGTTGCTGCAATATCTCAATAAAATGACTCCTAATGATATATTTCTACACCCATAGATCAAAGCATCATAAGAGAGCTTCATGAAATTGATGCTAATTAAAGTGGTGACTGAGAATTGTACAATGTGCAGACAGTGATAACAATTTTCTTATCTATTTTTAAATTATAAGGGTGCTTGAGTCAATATGTGAAATGATAAACAGTAATTCTGGTCAAACTTAAGAATAACTGGGCAAAGACAGAACGTGAATTTTTTTTTAAGGTAATGGAGAATAATTTGGGTGTGTTTCATACAGGAGAGCATAACACCAGTCAACTGCAAAAAGAAAAAAGAAGGAAAGAAAGAAAAAAGAAGAGAGAGAGAGAGTGGGGGAAGGAGGAAGGAAGGAAGGAAGGAAGGAAACAAGGAAGGAAGAAAGGAAACAAGGAAGGAAGAAAGGAAACAAGGAAGGAACGTAAAGGAAGTAAGGAAGAAGCCATGAAGAATTGGAATATGTAGAGAAGGAGTTCCTATTCACAATATTTAATTTAATGTAATGGGGAAATTGTACATTGTGGCATGAGGTATTTCAGCAAAAACAGAATATAAGGGCAGTGAATTTACAGAATGAAAAAAAAATGAGACAGACTACAAGAACAATTCCTCTTATTTATATTTTCCAGGATTTACTCTATAATTAATGAACCGATGTGGAAGAATTGTAGCCACAGAGTCTCAGTTGTATTATGAAAGGGAATGAATGGTGTACCTGATGTGAGATTACACATGAAAACATTGTATAGGATTAATTAACTACTTAATATTTTGTAGTGTGAGGGCACTGGCCAGCAGGACAACAGTACAAGAGGAGAATCCAGCCCCAATAAGCTCAGTGAAGTCTGTATCCTAGAGATGGCACCTGACTGTTTATCACATGTGTGAGCAACTTCACTGCAGATCAAGAGAGAGCCTGGCCAAGATTAGAATAGCCTGACTGGGATCAGACTATCCCATACACGTCTCTATCCATAAACTGGTAAGCTACACTAGTAACTTTTCAAAAAGATCCAATCCATAGGTATGGATTGATTTTAACACTACTGGTATTAGTGGAATACTTGATTCCCTACTTGCAACGAGCTGACAATTACCCTTAAATGAGGCAAGAGGTGAAAAAAGAGTTGATTAAAAACTCGATAGAAAGTGATGAAAGATCTGAATATTGAATAAAATATGACTGTGTATAGAAAAATATAAAATATACCACATATAAGTTAATGAAAGATAGTGACCTAGTCTTAGTGGTCTCATTTCAGAAATTGAAGAAGAAAACATGCCAATCACTTAAGGGTAAATTTTCAGTGTAATGCTATGATAAAAATCTTACTATAGATAGCGGTCTTTCCGTGGAACATGATTTAAGGTTCCTGGAGAAGCCCTTAAAGCCCAAATGTACAGGAAATGTAAAATGACTCACAGCTGGGTGGTGGTGGCACACGCCTGTAATCCCAGCACTCTGGGAAGCAGAGGTAGGCTTATTTCTGAATTCGAGGTCAGCCTGGTCTACAGAGTGAGTTCCAGGACAGCCAGGGCTATATAGAGAAACCCTGTCTCGAAAAAAACAAATCCTCAAAAAAAAAAAAAAAAAAAAAAAAAAAAAGACTCACTATGTTTATAGGACTATCAAGAAAGTACATAGGACAATTCTGTGTAGGTGCCTAAACACCATCACCAATTCATCACCTGCATATTCTCTTTTATCCTCTTCTCAGTGAAACTCTTGGCCAGGACCACAACCCCACGTTGCAGCTGGTAGCGAAGAGCAATCAGGGCAGGAGTTCGATTGTACTTTTTTGCCATGGAACCAAGAACTGGGTCATCCAAAAGAACAGGAGATCTCTGGTCCACCCTGCAAGAGAGGTAAGAATGTTAAATTGCTTTTCCTCTTTGATTTGTTAGAAGACTTCTTATACATAGGAAGATCGGTATATAGGCCCAGGTTTCCAGTGCATGGAATTATAAAGCCATTGTGGTTTTGATTCTCTCCCAAATTAAATTTCTCCATGCTTTTGGTTCATTTCAGAATAAACTATAAGGAATTATAAGATAAAAATGTTTATTCAACAATGTTTCCCTTCTGTTTGACTTTCATTTTATGTCCATATTACCACTGTTTTTCACGGTGACTTCCCAGAGCACTATAAGCAACCAGAACAATGTCCTTAGACTTGCAGAAATCCAGAAGTTTTCCCTGATTGAGATAAGGATGACATTCTACCTGTAGATGGAGAAAATAGAAATGTGCCACTTTATACAAAATTCTACATTTAATATAAAAAAATAAAAAAATTTATACAGCTTATTTGGTGGAGTTTGAAATGAATATATCACTCTCGGCATGGTGTGGTCACCCATGCCCATAATACAGCATATTGGAATGGTGAATTATGAAGATTGCAATGAACTTGAGGTCATTATAGGCTATAATAAATTTCAGATGAACTTACCCTACACATAGAGACTATGTTCCATAAATCAAACAAAGGAGAAAAATAGAGTATGAAGAAGCTAGTAAAATGGAAAAAAGAAAATATGAACAACTTCACAGTACAATGTAATTTGCATTTATTTATGTATTTGTATGGCATGGTAGATGTTTGTGTGCATGTTATAGTGAACACGTGGTGGCCAGAAGAGATAACTTGTGGAATTGGTTCTTTCCTTCTACCATGTGGGTTCCAAGAATCAAAAGGCTTGGAGAAAAGACCCTTTCTTTACCCATCGAACCATCTTGGTAGGTCTATAATTAGATAATTCAGTTAGCTGCACATATTGAGAAATTTCAGATCCATTTTTAATAAAGCAAGTCACACATTTTGAGCATGTTCACATTCTTGAAGTTCCCTGCTATTAATTGCTCCAGATTTACATATTTATATTAGAATTTACATTGGAGGAAACAGCTGAAGAAGTAACACTTTTGAGGTTAGTGAATTCCATATCCTACTTGATAGATACAATGACCTGTTTTTGCTATGGTGAGTCACAACTGATTTCAGATGTGGGGTAGGGAATAGATTCACTGAATTTTGATTAGTAAATAAAAAACTAGGCCCATGGTTCAGTAGCCTTCCTGTACTCAAAGGACAAGCAGGCTGAGAAAGAAATTATGGAAATAACACCCTTCACAATAGCCACAAACAATATAAAGTATCATGGCGTGACTCTAACCAAACAAGTGAAAGATCTGTATGACAGGAACTTCAAGTCCTGGAAGAAAGAAATTGAAGAAGACCTCAGGAAATGGAAAAATATTTCATGCTCTTGGATTGGCAGGATCAATATAGTAAAAATGGCCATCTTGTCAAAAGCAATCTAAAGATTCAATACAATCCCCATCAAAATCCCAAATCAATTCTTTATAGATCTAGAATGAGCAATTCTCAAATTCATTTGGAGTAACAAAATACCCAGGATAGCTAAAACTATTCTCAACAATAAAAGGACTTCTGGGGGAATTCATATCCCCAACTTCAAGCAGTACTACAGAGCAATTGTGTTAAAAACTGCATGGTATTTGTACAGCGACAGGCAAGTAGATCAATGGAATAGAATTGAAGACCCAGAAATGAACCCACAGACTTATGGTCACTTGGTCTTTGATAAAGGAACTACAACCATCCAGTGGAAAAAGATAGCCTTTTCAACAAATGGTGCTGGTTCAACTGGAGGTCAACATGCAGAAGAATGCGAATTGACCCACTCTTATCTCCTTGCACTAAGATCAACTCCAAGTGGATCAAGGACCTCCACATAAAACCAGACACACTGAAACTAATAGAAAGGAAATTGGGGAAGACCCTGGAGGACATGGGCACAGGGGAAAAGTTTCTGAACAGAATACTAATAGCTTATGCTCTATGATCAAGAATTGACAAATGGAACCTCTTAAAATTACAAAGTTTCTGTAAGGCAAAAGACACTGTCAGACAGACAAAACAGCAAGCAACAAATTAGGAAAAGATCTTCACCAACCCCACATCCAACAGAGGGCTAATATCCAATATATACAGAGAACTCAAGGAGTTAGACCCCAAAGAACCAAACAACCCTATTAAAAAATGGGGTACAGAGCTAAACAAAGAATTTTCACCAGAAGAAATTCAGATGCCTGAGAAGCACCTTAAGAGATGTTCAACATCATTAGTCATCAGGGAAATCCAAATCAAAACAACCCTGAGATTCCACCTCACACCAGTCTGAATGGCTAAGATTAAAAACTCAAGAGACAACAGGTGCTGGTGAGGATGTGGAGAAAGAGGACCACTCCTTCATTGTTGGTGGGATTTGAAGATGGTAAAACTGCTCTGGAAATCAGTCTTGCAGTTCCTCAGAAAATTGGGCATGACACTTCCAAAGGACCCTGTCATACCACTCCTGAGCATATATCCAGAGGATTCCCCTGCATGCAATAAAGACACATGCTCCACTATGTTCATAGCCGCCTTATTTATAATAGCCAGAAGCAGGAAAGAACCCAGATGTCCCTCAATGGAGGAATGGATACAGAAAATGTGGTATATTTATACAATGGAATATTACTCAGCAATTAAAAATAATGAATTCATGAAATTTGTAGGCAAATGGTTGGATCTGGAAAATATCATCCTAAGTGAGTCAACCCAATCACAAAGGAATTTACATGAATTGCAATCACTGATTAGTGGATATTAATGAGCCCAGAAGCTCTGAATACTCAAGACACAGTTAGCTAAGCAAAAGATTCCCAAGAAAAGGGATGGAGAGGACCCTGGTCCAGAAAAGACTAAATCCAGTTTTGGAGGAGAGTACCAGAAGAGAGAAATGGTGGGAAGGGGGGGTGATTGGGAATGGGGGGAAAGAGGACTTATGGGACATATGGTGAAGGGGGGAACTGGAAAGGGGAAAGCCTTTGTAATGTAAACAAAGAATATGGAAAATAATATATATATATACACACATACATATATATATACATATATGTATGTGTGTATATATATATATATATATCATGAATTCATGCAATTTATAGGCAAATGGTTGGATCTGGAAAATATCATTTTAAGTGAGTCAACCCAATCACAAAAGAATACACATAAATTGCAATCACTGATAAGTGCATATTAATGAGTCCAGAAGCTCTGAATATTCAAGACACAATTAGCTAAGCAAAAGATTCCCAAGAAAAAGGATGGAGAGGACCCTGGTCTGGAAAAGACTAAATCCAGTTTTGTAGGAGAGTACCAGAACAGAGAAATGGTGGGGAGGGGGGGTGATTGGGGAATGGGACAGGGAAGAGGACTAATGGGACATATGGTGAGGGGGGGAACTGGAAAGGGAAAAGTCTTTGTAATGTAAACAAAGAATATAGAAAATAATAAAAAAAGAAAAAAGAAAAAAGAAAAAACTAAAACAAATACTGATAATCATTCATAAGGGAAAGCAAAAAACAGTTATGTGGACTACCCAATAGTGTCAGTTATGTATATCTCCATATTAAAAGGAAAAATAAATCTATCCAAGTGCATGCAAAAAATACCAATAAATGATTTCTTATTAAAATGCAAAGAGAACAATAGGCAACTAAGAAATTCTGAAAATAGAACTATTCTTGCCCAAAGAAAAGCATACCAATCAGTTATGTGATACCAAATGATCTATTCTTAAAACACATACATATAAATATATGCAGACTGAGCAGGCTGTATTCATGGATTTACACATTGGTATATATTTATGTATAAACACACATACATATGTGCCAAATAAGGGAATACAAACTGAATTTGAATGATAAAAAATGGGTATCTGTGAGGATTTGTAGGGAAGAAATGATATAGAAGAAATGATAACACACATAAAGAAGACATATAGTCCCCAGTCAGTAGTAATCACTACAGTAGCTTTCTTTCTCAAAACAACAATTACAAAAACTATTAAAGTTTACTCTGTCTTGCAGAAATAATTTTACCAGACTAAAATTTTTGAAGGAAGTCTCAGGTAAGAAATGTCAACAAAGTAGTTAAAAATGAAATGTTTTCCAAACTACAGAGATTGACTCAGGCAAAATCATTGATGGATTCTCAAATACTACATGAGAATTATATATGAAACATATTCCAAATGTAAGTATGATTTAGGTCACATTTTGCAATAAACAAACTTTACTATTTCCCTTAATGCATCAAAAAATAATTCTGGGGACAAGGCATTGACACAATAAATGTGCTTCTGATGGCGGGAACCAGAGAAAATCAACAATGCTAAGGAATGGGTCATCTCAAAGCTTCACTCAGTTTGTGGAGTTATTTCTTCCCCCCAGTTGGCACCTGGCAGCAGCAGAGAAGAGAGGAGTGAACAGGAAGAAGGGAGGGAACCAGGGGAGCCCCACCTGGTTGCACACGGGCTTGTGCTTGAGCCCCGGCTTGTTGAGGATCTTCTCCAGCTGCCTGCGGTTAAAGTTGGACACCCCGATGGACTTGGCCAATCCTGCATCCTTGCATTTTTCCATGGCCTAGAAAGGAAAATGTGCCAAAATATAAACTAGTTTAAATGAAAAGGATCAAAAATGCCAACCCAGGCTACTATATCCAGCAAATCTCTCAATTACAATAGATGGAGAAATCAAGGTATCTCATGACAAAAACAAATCTACACAACATCTTTCCAAAAATCCAGCCCTTCAAATGATAATGAGTGGAAAACACCAACAAAAGAGGGGAAAATACACACTAGAAAAAGCAAAAAAAATTGATCTTTTAACAAACCAAAAACAAGAGAGCCACACAAACATAATTTCACCTTTAATAGTAAAAATAACAGGAAGCAACAATCACTTTTTCTTAATAGCTCTTAATATCAATGGTCTCAATTCTCCAATAAAAAGACATAAACTAACAGATTGGATACATAAGCAGGATCCAACATTTTGCTGCATACAGGAAATCCACCTCAGGCACAAATACAGACACTACCTCAGAGTTAAACGCTGAAAAACAATTTTCCAAGCAAATGGTCCCAAGAAACAAGATGGTGTAGCCATGCTAAGATCAAATAAAATCAACTCTCAACCTAAGTAATCAAAAAAGATAAGGACAGACATTTCATACTCATCAAAGGAAAAATCTACAAAGATGAACTCTCAATTCCGAACATATATTCTCCAAATACAAGGGCACCAACATTCATAAAAGAAACTTTAATAAAGCTCAAAGCACACATTACATCTCACACAATGATTATGGGTGAATTCAACACCCCACTCTCATCAATGGACAGATCAGGGAAACACAAACTAAAGAGAGACACAGTGTAACTAACAGAAGTTTTGGAGCAAATGGATTTAACAGATACCTATAGAACATTTCATCTTAAAACAAAAGAATATATCTTCTCAGCAACTCATGGTACCTTTTCCAAAACTGACCATATACTCGGTCACAAAACAGACCTCAACAGATATAAGAAGACTGAAATAATACCATGTACCCTATCAGATCAATACAGACTAAGGCTGGTCTTCAATAACAACTAAAACACGAGAAAGTCCACAAACATATGGAAACTGAACAATACTCTATTCAACCATAACTTGGACAAGGAAGAAATAAAAAATGAAATTAAAGACTTTTTAGAATTTGATGAAAACAAAGGCACAACATACCCAAACTTACAGGACACAATGAAAGCAGTGCTAAATGCAAAACTTATAGCTATGAGTGACTCCAAAAAGAAACTGAAGAGAGGATACACTAACAGCTTAACAGCACAGCTGAAGGCTCTAGAACAAAAAGAGCCAAATATACCCAAGAGGATTACACAGCAGGAAATAATCAAACTCAGAGCTGAAATCAACTATACAAAGAATCAACAAAACTAGGAGCTGGTTCATTAAAAGAACCAACAAGATAGATTAACCCTTAGCCAAACTAATCACAGGGCACAGAGACAATGTCCAAATTAGCAAAATCAGAAATGAAAAGGGAGACATAACAACAGATACTGAGGAAATCCAAAAAAAACTCATCAGATCCTACTACAAAAGCATATAATCAACAAAAGTAGAAAATATAGATGAAATGGACAATTTTCTAGACAGATACCAGGTACCAACGTTAAATCAGGCTCAGATAAATTATCTAAAAGAACCCTAAAGAAATAGAACCAGTCATTAATAGTCTCCCAACCAAGAAAAGCCCAGGACCAGATGGGATCAATGCAAAATTCTACCAGACCTTCAAAGAAGACTTAACACCAATACTCTTCAAATTATTCCACAAAATAGAAATAGAAGGAACACTTCCCAACTCGTTTTATGAAGCCACAATTACTCTGATACCTGAAACAAAGAAAGACCCAAAAAAGAAATAGAACTTTAGACTAGTTTCCCTTATGAATATTGATGCAAAAATACTCAATAAAATTTTTGCCAACTGAATTCAAGAACACATCAAAACGATCATCCACCATGATAAAGTATGCTTCATCCCAGGGATGGTCCAATATACAGAAATCCATCAGCATAATCCACTACATAAACAAACTCAAATAAAAAAAAACACATGATCATTTCATTAGATGCTGAGAAAGCATTTGACAAAATCCAACACCTCTTAATAATAAGTCTTGGAAAGATCAGGAATTCAAGGCCCATTTCTAAACATGATAAAAGCAATACACAGCAAACCAGTAGCCAACATCAAACTAAATGGAGAGAAACTTGAAGCAATACCACTGAAATCAAGGACTAGACAAGGCTGTCCATTCTCTCCCTACCTGTTTAATATAGTACTTGAAGTCCTAGCTAGAACAATTAGACAACAAAAGGAGGTCAAAGGGATTTAAATTGGAAAGGAACAGGCCAAAGTGTCACTATTTGCAAATAGTATACTTAAATGACACGAAAACTTCCACCAGAGAACTCCTAATCCTGATAAACAACTTCAGCAAAGTAGCTGAATATAATATTAACTCAAACAAATCAGTAGACTCCCTATACTCAAAGGATAAAAAGGCTGAGAAAGAAATTAGGGAAAGGACACCCTTCACAATAGTCACAAATAATATAAAATACTTTGATGTGACTCTAATAAAGCAAGTGAAAGGTCTGTACAACAAGAACTTCAAGTCTCTGGAGAAAGAAATTGAATAAGATCTCAGAAGGTGGAAGATCTCCCATGCTCATGGATTTGCAGGGATAATATAGTAAACATGGATATCTTGCCTAAAGCAACCTACAGATTCAATGCAATCCCCATCAAAATTCCAACTCAATTCTTCGTTGAGGTAGAAAGGACAACTTCCAAATTTATCTGGAATAACAAAAAACCCAGGCATGTGAAAACTATTCTCAACAATAAAGAACTTCTGGTGGAATCATCATCCCAGACCTCAAGCTCTCCTACAGAGTAATAGTGATAAAAATCTGTATGGTATTGGTACAGAGACAGGCAGGAAGATCAATGGCATAGAATTGAAGACACAAAAATGAACCCACACACCTATGGTCACTTGATTTTTGACAAAGAAGTTAAAACCATCCAATGGAAAAAAGACAGCATTTTCAACAAATGGTGCTTGGTCAACTGTCAGTCAATATGTAGAAGGATGCAAATTGATCCATTCTTATCTCCTTGCACAAAGCTCAAGTCCAAGTGGATAAAGGACCTCCACATATAACCAAATACACAGAATTTAACAAAAGAGAAAGTGGGGAAGGACCTAGAGCACATGAGCACAGGAGAAATTTTCCTAAATAAAATACCAATAGCTTATGCTCTAAGATCAAGAATTGACAAATGGAACCTCATAAAAGTGCAAAGCTTCTGTAAGGCAAAGGACACTGTCAATAGGACAAATTGGCAACCAACAGATTGGGAAAATCTTTTCCAATCCTACATCTGATAGATGGGTAATATCAAATATATACAAAGAACTCAAGAAGTTAGAGTTCAGAAAAGCAAAGAACCCTTTTTAAAAATGATGTACAGAACTAAACAAAGAATTCTCAATTGAGGAATATCGGATGGCTGAGAAACACCTAAAGAAATGTTCAACATCCTTAGTCATCAGGGAAATACAAATAAAAACAACCATGAGATTCCACCTCATACCAGTCAGAAAGGCCAGGATCAAAAACTCAGGGGACAGCAAATGCTGGAGAGAATGTCCAGAAAGAGGAACATTCCTCCATTGCTGGTGAAAATACAAGCTAGGAAAATCACTCTGGAAATCAGTTTGGCAGTTCCTCAGAAAATTGTACATAAGGACACATGCTCCACTATGTTCATAGCAGCCTTATTTATAACAGCCAGAAGCTGGAAAGAACCCAGATGTCCCTCAAACAAGAAATGGATACAGAAAATATGGTACATTTTCACAATGGAGTACTACACAGCTATTAAAAACAATGAATTCATGAAATTCTTAGGCAAATGAATGGAGTTAGAAACTATCATCCTGAGTGAGGTAACCCAATCACAAAAGAACACATATGGTATGCACTCAATGATAAGTGGATATTAGTCCAAAACCTCGGAACATCCAAGATACAACTCACTGACCACATGAAGCTCAAGAAGATGGAAAACTAAAGTGTGGATACTTTGATCCTTATTGGAAAGTGGATCAAAATACCCATGGCTCACAGCCAACTAATAGAATGACCATAGGGTCCTCAATGGAGCAGCTAGAGAAAGGACCCAAAGAGCTGAAGAAGTTTGCAGACCCGCAGGCAGAACAATAATATGTACCAACCAGTACCCCCAGAGCTCCCAGGGGCTAAACCACAAAAGTACACATGGAGGGACGCATGGCTCCAGCTACATATGTAGATGTATTTCAGACATCAATGAGAGGAGAGACTGTGGGTGCTGTGAAGGCTTGATTCTCCAGAATAGGGGAATGCATTCAGGAAATGGGGGGGAGGGGTGAGCAGGGGAAGGGGAGATGGCATAGGGGATTTTCCGATAGGTAATGCAGAAAGGGGATACCATTTGAAATGTAAATAAATCAAATATCTACTAAAAATTATTAAAGGAAAAATCATAATGTTAGAAAGAATACAGTAAAGAAATCCAAATTAAAACTCTTGGCATTATATTTTAGGAAAAATAAAACAGTAAGGAAAATGATACTATCAATTATTAAGAAGACCCTGGGCTATCCCTAGTCAATTAGATTCTTTATCATCATTTTAGGCAAACCTCCCCTTTATTTCTATTATAGCAGAGTGACACATGGTCCCCACATCTAAAGTAAACCAGCCCTCATAAAGAGCATTAGTTTTTACAACAGCATGCACACCTCACTCTCACAAGTTCTGACTCTCCATTCCCTCACTCTACTTCCTGCTGTGCTCTCTAACCACAGTACTTACTTCCCAGGTGTCACAGATATCCACTTCATCAGTTATGACTTTCCCATTCTTATCTATTGGAAAATTATCATCTCCCGGCTGGAATAGAGACAAATGTCAAGTAATCTCTCAATAAATGCATTTCCCCACAATAGCAAAGCTGGTCCAAAGAGAGGCCTATGCCTAGACCTTCTCTCACGTGGTATCCTATTTCATGTAACATGTGTCACATGATCTGGATGTAGAGTTTTAAAGAATGTTCTGGAGAATCACAGTTCTCTCTTTTTAACATAATTTTGTTTTAATAAAGAAATTATTACTGGGTACTTAGACTATCTTGCTTGACTTATGTTTCTGTTCAGGGCCTTCATTTAGAAATTTGGCAAGAACATGTCTGTGATTTCCACCAACAATGTATTCCACTACTGATCCACAGTAAATAATCAGTTTTTTTTTATGCTTATGGGTGATTCAGGCCTGGTAAATGAACAAAAGATGAGAAGACAGGGTTGTTGGGTTTTGTGTTGTTTGCCTTCTATCTTTGTTTGTTTGGGGTTAGTGTGTGTGTGTGTGTGTGTGTGTGTGTGTGTGTGTGTGTTTGTGTGTGTGTGCCTGTATGTGTATGACACAACTGTGAAGGTGCTGATAAAGGCCATGAAAAGTGAGGTCTCTTGGAGCTGAACTTACAGGCACTTACGAACTGCCTGAAGTGGAAGCTAGAAACTGACCCAAGGTCCTTGGTAACACCAGCAAGTGATCTTAACCACCGAGCCATCTCTCCAGCACTACAGTTGTACATTTAAAATTTTTTATGATTTAATATACAGGGAATCCAACAGATGTCAAAGAACTAGAACTTCAAACTACCTCAAGGCTAAATTTGTTGACAATGAAATTTACTGGAATAAAAACTAAGCAAATATGGAACTGGATGGCTCAATGACTAAGAGCACTTTCTGCTCTTCCAGAGGATAAAGGTTCAATTTCTAGTACCCATGAGGCATTTCATAACTGTTTGAAACTCTTAGCCCAGGGGAGTTAATATCATCTTTTCAACTCATTGAGTACTAGGTACAAATGTGGTACAAGATATACTTGCACACAAAACACAGTCATGAAATAAAATAAAAACAACTTTTAAAAAACCTTAGCAATTTTATAGTAATACAGGAATGGAAAAGCAGAGACATTTTAAAGACTACTTAGAATACCAAACTATTAATGACTTAGACTTTTCAGTTACATAATCTTATCAACTCCTTGCATAAAACATTTGGAAAGTTTTCTAAAATTAACTGAATTATGTTTTTAAACTTTATAGAATTCAGCCAACCAGATAACATCTAAATTAGAGCTGAAATATGTTGGTGATCCAAACTGCATACCTTCATGGCCATTGGGAAATGAATGAGGTACAGGTCTACATAGTTCAACTGGAGTTGCTTCAATGACTGTTCCAAGCAGACCCGCACCAGTTCTGGACGAAGAAAAGTACACCAAACCTGCAAAAGTTGAAGAATGGATCTTACATTAAATTATTGAATTTCCAGAGTTTGATCAGTCTCTTTACCAAATAAAGAGACTGGTGTGACATTGACAACCATAGGAGAAAATGTTCTCCTTGAATTTTTTCCACCTGAACAAGCCACAAAACTTTTTTCAATGTTTATTTATTATGAGTTAATCTAGAAAGTTACTCAAGTCCCCAAAGCTTTCAAGTAATGATAATTTATCCTCAAACTTGTAATTCACTGATTTTATAACAGACTTTAAGCATCTAATACACAGTAACTGTTCTTGCACATACATTATGATGTGCTGTGTTTGGTTAACCTGTATGAAGGAACTCTAACATTACCTATAACTACTGTTTTTAATATAAATAATCCTTGTGTAAATGTCTTAGGGAAGTCCCAAGCTGCCCAAGAACACTATGGATCAGCTACTTTTTTAGAAAAGCAACAGTAAGGAAGTAATTGTTCTTTAGAACATAGTGCTTTGTGCTCTTCTAGTTGTAAATAGCCATTTTAAATCCTTGAAAAACGACAGATTTTGTTAGCAGTAGTAAAACGGGGTGGCCTGCATTTGCTTTTTTTGTATTGTTAGTTCAGGTTAATGTTGAGTCCCAAGTCTTTTTAGTAAAATGGCTGATGATGAAATGATTAATTGTCATGTGTGCTTTCAAGCATCTCTAACCTTTACCTGAACAGAAAGCAATGCTGCTCTGTCTATATAAAGAGAAGGTGAATAAAACTATGCAAATTCTAAATAACTCATGGGGAGCTAGAGAGAAGTGTTAGCAAGAGAGCACTTGCTCCATTCTTAGACAGCCTGGATTTATTTCCCAGCGTCCACTGGTAGCTCATAATCATCTTTCACTCCAGTTATAAGGGATCTGATACTCAGAGGGGATCTGATGGCCCTTCTTGTTTTCTGCAGGTACCTCTGCAGGCTAACTCATCATACACATACACCCATGCAGTCAAGAAGCAAATGCACTTACAATAAATAAATATTTTTAAAATCATACATGGGGAAGAAATATAACCTACAATTTTACTAATTGGTAACATGCATTTAGGAGGATTGTAAAATATTATTTAGGCTAATACTGAGATGTAGATATTTCCCACCTCTATAGTTGAACTTCTTCTTAATAAAAAGTGGGAGAATGAACATTGTCATCACTAAGATTATTTAAGAAAAAATATTAAAATGTTGACATGGTGTGACCTTTCACATTGAAATCTTGCCTTTCTGTAATTTACAAAAATGAAAAAAATATGCAATTTTAGTTTATAGAAAATTACTTAGGAAGCAAACACTAAAATATAGTTCTAGAACACATAGTTATGTGCTACTTCACAAAGTTTAGGTTAGCAATGAACCATGTTTATAATGGTGGGTGATCAGACATTTATTGAGTTGAATTTTCCCATGGTTTGGATTACTCTGGTGCTGCTTACACATTGGTGCTAATTCTGCTTACTCAAGAGGAGCTTCTCTGATGAGCAGTGGATCATGTACTCAAGTGACTCCATGTGAACCTTCTCTTTTTAACTGGTAAATAAAGACAGCAGAAGCTAATCGCTGGGCAAAGGATAAGGTGGGATTTGCAAGCCCAGGAGAAATAAGAGAGAGAGAGGAAATGAGAGAACTCGATCAGGTTATGGAGCAGATAGGAAGCAGCAAATATGTAGATCTCTCAGGGCACCTACAGTATGTAGCATCTCCCACAGGCAGACGCCAAAGAGCATGGAAAAGGCTACTATTAGATTATAATAGGAAAATTTCCCCCAGCACTTGTGTTATCTGGCTGGTTTTAAAATATTGAGGCTGCCTGGTGTTTTCCATCCATGGTGACTCAGGTGGGCAGAAGAAAGGGCACAGTCCAGTCATGGGGCAGTCATTAGATGGTTGGCAAAGCTAACTCTGGGGGTTGGATGACACGGCCATTGTCAGCACTGGTCAAGAAGCAAGCATGCATTTTAAAATTATATAACAACTTCATAGCCATCATAATATTATGACACAATATATTTCTCAGTGTTCTATGGTGATGGTAGCAAAGAAAGTATGACATTCACAATTATAAAGAGAACATACTAATAAATAATGACTATAACTGCTAATGACTTATGAGTGTACTTTTATATACTTCTTAATATGTCTACTATTTTTGTTCTAATTATGAAAACATTTTTACTGAAGAAAATAAGATTCTAATGGATTAGTCCATCAAAACTGGAAGAATTCATGTCTCATTTATATGTCTGAATGGAAAATATATTGAACATCCAATTACTCCCTAGATACAGAAAGAACATTAGTTACTTATATCTTGTTTAACAAAGTGCTTTCTTGTAATATTGTATCTTATTAATGAAAGAGAAATTGTTTTCAAAGCAATGAGAATTTTTTATAGTTATTCAGGAAATTAAAAAAGCCAGTTTACTTGCCTATTCTAAATCATACACTGGTGAACTGAGACTCAAAGAAGAAGGTAGTTACCAATCCATTGATAATTTTTTTTTATTTCACTGATATATTTTATTGTTTTTTTTAATTTTTATTTTCAATATTCTATGTTTACATTCCAAAGCCTTTCCCCTTTCCCAGTTCCCCCCCCCACCATACGTCCCATAGTTTCTCTCCCCCCCCAACTATTCCCCACTCATTCCCCCCTCCCCCCGCGGTTTCTTTACAAAAACTGGATCCAATCTTTACTGGCCCAGGGTCCTCTCCTTTCTTCTTCTTGGGAATCATTTGACTTGCTAATTGTGCCTTGAGTATTTAGGGCTTCTGGGCTCATTAATATCCACTTATCAGTGATTGCATTTCATGTGTATTCTTTTGTGATTGGGTTAACTCACTCAGGATATTTTCCAGGTCTAACCATTTACCTACAAATTGCGTGAATTCATTATTTTTAATTGCTGAGTAGTAGTCCATTGTATAAATATACCACATTTTCTGTATCCATTCCTCCTTTGAGAGATGTTCAACATCATTAGTCATCAGGGAAATGGAAATCAAAACAACCTTGAGATTCCACCTCACACCAGTCAGAATGGCTAAGATTAAAAACTCAAGAGACAACAAGTACTGGCGAGGATGTGGAGAAAGAGGAACACTCCTCCACTGTTGGTGGGATTGCAAAATGGTAAAACCGCTCTGGAAATCAGTTTAGCGGTTCCTCAGAAACTTGGGCATGTCACTTCCAGAGGACCCTGGCATACCACTCCTGGGCATATACCCAGAGAATTCCCCTGCATACAATAAAGACACATGCTCCACTATGTTTATAGCAGCCTTGTTTATAATAGCCAGAAATTGGAAGGAGTCCATTGATAAATTTAAAGATGAGAAAACTGAAGCTTACAACTTTGTCTATATTTAGTTCACCAACCTTCACTGACCTAATCATATAAATATTATTTCAATGAATGATGGTACATTCACTTGTATACCATATTCCCAATACCTTTGATGTATAAAATATGTCTTCCCTCTTCACAGTGCCATCTGAAATCTTGCTTCGGATGGCTAGTCCAACCTCCTTTTCATTTTGATACATAGCAGCAGAATCAATATGGCGGAACCCAGCATCTATAGCTATTTTGGTGGCTTCTGTAGCCTTACTCTTAGGTACCTAAAAAGGCAACAAAAAGCAGCATTTAGAAATAGATATGACTTAGAATGTTTAGGGCACAAGAACAAAAGAAACATCTTCTTCAGCATCAAGTTTCTCCATGTCTTCAGTGAGGTGTTCATTTGCAGTGAAGAAGGCAACCAAGTTTGTCTAGACATTTCCTACTGAGTCACAAGAGTAAAGAATCCCAAGAACCACTTTAGTCCAGCCAATTACAGATTAGTCACTGGCATTACGGGTTCCCACTTGTACCCCAGGAACTGACATTTGCTAGAGGAATACCTAGGTGATGGAGCCATGAAGTTTGAACAGGAAAAAAAAAGAACATGGTACCACATAAAGAAGAAACACTGTAGAATCCTCTATGAACCATCTCCCAGGGAAGTCTCGGAGACTATATCAAAGTCTCTAACACTGAATTTGCAAAAATGTAGGTGTTTAAATAGAACCAATTTATGTTCTTCATTTCTAAGATGTTCATTTATAACTTGTTACATAATCACCCTGACCTGTTGCATTCTAGATGAAAGCACATACACACAACACCTACTGTTTGCACAGGCAGTTTGTGGAAAACTTCCATCCTTCTGTTATGAAAGAAAAAGATGTCAACAATATCATAACAAGACAATGTTATAAAATTAGAAGATGCTTAGGGATCATCTAAAATTGTCAAAAGGAACTTGAGGAGATGGTGGTATGGTATAAAGTTTTTACACAGCCTCCTTATATGCATAACAAATATTAAAACTTTCAACAAGATGTATTGTCAAAAGATGAAATCTATACCTAGGAAATTAAGAACATCATACACAAAAATGTTATCCATACACATTCCCTCTGTTCATCTACAATTTCTTATTTTGTAGTAATTGTGATTGGAGTAAAATTAAGGGTTTTTTGTCTACTTGGCTAAATTTTAATTAAAAATACAGAACTGCATTAAAGGATGAAAATGAAATGGTAATGTTGTAAGCACATAAGAAAACTTTTATTTTTAGAAAGAAAGTGGAATTTTTCTCCAGTGTTTATTGTCTTTGAGTTTCTATTCCTGTGATAAAACACCATGACCCATAGTAGAGTACAGAGTTCAGTTCACCTTACAATGCTCATGTCACATTCCATCACTTAGGGAAGTCAAGGCAGAAACTCAAGAAACTCCTCTTGGAGGAAGGAGCTAATGAAAAGATAATGGAGGGGAGTGCTTACCAGTTTCCTCTTTTTGTCTTGTTCAGTGTGCTTTCTTATGGAATTTGGGACCACCAGCCCAGTGATGGCATCACCCACAATAGACTGGGCTCTCCCACTAATTTAGAAAATTCCCTACAGCCTGATCTTATGGTGGTATTTTCTCAATTGACATACCCTCCTCTAAAATGACTTTAGGTTAAGGCAACTAGATGGAAAAACTACCCACACATGTACAAGAACTGCACAGTCTTAAAAACAGGTGAATATGTAAATATACATCTCAACAAAAGAACTTGACCAACAAGTACATTTTAAAAATATGCTCAGTAACAGTGTTCATCAGGTAGTACTCTTGCTGCTTTGATTTCATTTTTCCTACCTAACTGGGATGGAGAGAAATGGAAGGAAAAACTGGTGCCCACAATAATCCGGGGCTAGGCTCTTGGGTCAGTCCCTGATGCTGAATGCCATCTGCCTTTTACTTTCACAAGAAATAACTATAGACGGCTAAAACAGAGAACCAGGTCAGCCCTGAAGAATCACATCAGAATTCAATGAGTGCACCTACCATATGAGCCCACCTACCCTCTCAACCCCATCTGCTACCATTACCTCTTGAGGTGCATAGGTACCAAACCCCAGTACAGGCATGAAGTGACCATCATTTAATCGCACTGTCTGCTGCTTAGAATTCATGGCTTCTCAATCCTCCAACTGAGAAGATACTGCCCTGGCTTCATTCACAGGACAACAAATAAATGATTGGTCTTGTCCCAGCTGTCCTGGTAATGAGTTACCAATGTAATTTGACAAAAGATAAGAAAGCAGTTTTGCACAGATAAAGGGCAAACTGGAACCAATTCTGTTTTAAATTTCTGTGATATATTTATACTAATTTTATATTTATAGGTACTTTTTCTACATCTGTGTCATGTACTACATGCATGACTGATTCTTATGGAGGTCAGAGAAGTGCATAGGGTCTTCTAAACTAGAGTTACTGATAGTTGTTAGCTACCATGTGGGTGTTGATAACTAAACCCAGGAGCTCTGGAATAGCAGTCAATGCTCTTAATCTCTGAGCCATCCAGCCCCAAGTTTTCATGAATGACAATTTCTTAAGATAATTAAAAATCTGGAATACAGCTCAGTGGCAAAAACCTTGCTGATCCTGTGTAACATGCTGAATTCTTTCCAAACACCATAGAGAAAGCAGAAGAGAAGGGAATGAGAGCAGAGAACAGGTGGCAAAGGCAAAGAAAATGGAAGGAAGGAGGCTACTGATGATTCCAAAACACTAATTTTTTCTACTACATCTGTATTAGAATCTCCCATGTATTCTTTTAAATTATTAAAAATCAATGAACTGTGCTGATGATATCTCAGACTATGAAATGCCACATACCTGTTTCCTTATTATCTTTGTTGTGTTGGCGGTTGTTATAAAGATTCTTCTTATGAAAGCAATTACCTATCTTATGAAACACACTTGTTATGAATATATACAGAGAATTTAAATACTACTAAACATTAAAATAAATTATCAACAAGTGTCAGAACTGAAAAAGATAGAGACTAGAACATGCCCATTAGTGAAGTACATCCTGTATCTTCCTTCTCTGTGTCTCATTAGAATACCCAGTGACACGGGTGCAGTTCTTACAAATATGCAGTGCAGGCCAAGTGGTGGTGGTGCATGCCTTTAATCCCAGGATTTGGGAGGCAGAGGCACGTGGATTTCTGAGTTCCAGGCCAGCCTGGTCTACAAAGTGTGTTCTAGGACACCAGGGATACACAGAGAAATCCTGTCTCGAAAAACAAAACAAAACAAAATATGCAGTGCAAATCATCACATTACTGAAAGTCTCCAAAGTACTTTTTACCAAGGACAATTTTTAACAAAAACAAAAGAACTATAAAGCTATTAATAATGTTCTTGAAACTCAGTAAATACATCTGAGTGCTCATAGTTTCATAAATGACCTAGATTGGAATGACTTCAAGCTTGTTAATTTCTGGAGTATATTAGGAGAGGAATCTGCTGTCTCATAAAAATAGATCAAAGTCTCATAGTTAACAATTGATTTCTACTGCACATCTATTGACCCAAGTTTTTTGGTCCATGCAGATCTATCTAATCTACATGCCTGTAGCTGTCAGTCCTAACTTTTACATTAGTATCATGGTAGGCAACAACATGAGCCATCCCTGGAGATCTTAACATCAGAAAGCAAATGGAGAATAAAAGGAAATGTACAAAGGTTTGCCTACAATTGACTGAGAATTCAAGAATAAACGATGTTTTACTGTAACTTTGCTAGGGCAATCAAGTTTCCAAGATGAAAAAAATTTCCCATTCAAACGGGGTCCTGAAGATATTTTTACATAAGTGCAGAATATTATCATTACCCAAATAAAATAGTTAAGAAATATTGCTCAACTTAATGAAGGTTCAATGTTATTGATCTTTCCTTGTTTGATCATAGGCCTTTGAAGTTGATCCTAAAGTTGTGGATACAATCATAACAAGAAAATTACAAAGTACATAATTAAAAATTTCTCTCTGTATAAATTGTAAAGACCAGAATTATAGCTTCCTGTGAGAAAGTTTTCTTTTGTTATAGGAGGACAAGGCTCCACTCTGTAATTCAAGCTAAACTCTAACTCATGAACATTCTCGTGTTTCAACTTCATCTTTCACAATACCCAAAATAATAACAAATATCTCAAGCTAGCCCTAACCAAAAAAATGAAAGATTGATATGACAAAAAGGTTCAAGTCTTTAAATAAGTTGAAGATATCAGAAGAGAGAATGATCTCCCATGCTCATTGATATAAGCATAAATATTCAGAAGGTAGTTTTACAACATGACCATTTAGAAAACCGAAATCAGTTGATGTTTCTCTAGGTCCTATGACTTTCTTGGACTTAATAACCTCATTTTCCTCTGCCACCTGCCTAGCATCTTCCAGTATTGTTAAAGCTAACTAGTGGGTAAAAAGTTCCCTCAGTAGTTGAAATCTAATTTCTCTATGTTTTTCGGCCAAAGTATATGGTGTATCCAGTAATAGAGTCTTACCATCTAGCTATGGTCCACATGAAGAACAGTGGCATTAGACTGCTTCTGGGAATTTTCTAAACAATAATTCATATGCAGGTAAACAGTGCTAAGCAATTAGATTTTCATTTAATAACATTTTATGACTAGTCAAATGCTTTTTTACTTATTAATTTTACCTTTAATTAGCATACAGACTAGAGGGATCATAAGACCTCTTTTTACACCCTTAATATTTGTTAATATTCTTTCTACCTTTCTTTTTTATCAGCTACCTTCTTCTTTTCCTAATTAAACCTTCAACTTCCAGTATCCCCCCATAATTCTTTCATATTTCATGTTTGACTATCCTATTTATATTGTTATTTGTGCTGCACAATTTTAAGACCCAAATAGCTTCTTTATGCATATTGTATTTTACTTGGCCCTTCCTCTGGAACCTTTTACTCCCTAAGTTCATACCATCCTGTCTCCAATATTTTCCCCTCTAATTTCTCTGATATTTTACCATTTGCCTTGCCTAAATACTTCTAATGACCTTTCTTGTTTTTGAGCTTCCATGTGAACTCTTTTAGCCACACAAAACTAGATTTGAATATAAGGATCACCTATGAGAGAGATCATGCAGCATTTTTTGTGGCCTTGGTGACCTCATTTAGCATAATTTTCTTCAGTGCTATTCATTTACCTGAGCATTTTATAATTTTTATTAGACTATACCAGAAAAAGACCTTAGATCCTATAAATATGTTTAGCAAAGTGATAGTATATAAGTAATATTCAAATTCAATAATGTTCCTATGGCAAACATATTGGAAAAGAATTCATGGAAGCAATCCCATCTACAACACATACACACACAATCTCACACATATGCACACACACATGGGGAGGGAGGGAAGGAGGGAGAGAGGTAGGGAGAGAGAGAGAGAGAGAGAGAGAGAGAGAGAGAGAGAGAGATGGATACATGTATGTGCCCAAACATCTATTAATAATCCTAACCAAGGAAAAGACTTCTACAGTGGAAACATTAAGACACTAAAGAAATTGAGTACAGCAAAATATCAAATGATCCTCCACGGCTTGGAGGAAACATATTGTGACTATTGCAATCCTACCAAAAGCAGCCAACAAATTTGATGCAATCCCAATTAAGATATCAGGACCTCTCTTCATGAATATATAAATAACAATCTCAAATGTGTTATAGTAATACAAATAACCAACAATCAACAAAGAAATCTTAAATAGAAAGAATACTGTTGATATTGTCATCATACCTGATTTGGTTTCAACTTGTTCAAACTGAAATATTTATTTGACTAATCATAACCCATGTAGTTAGCTCTAAAAATACAGGCTGTTAAATGAAAATCTCATTGCTTAGCACAGTTTACTTGCATATAAATTATTGTTCTGGAAATTCCCAGAAGCAATCTATTGCCATTGTGTGTGTGTGTGTGTGTGTGTGTGTGTGTGTGTGTGTGTATGGATTTTATCAATAGAAGACAGGATTTCCAACAAGTGGTGCTGAGTACAGGATTTCAAGGAAATGAAACTACATCCTTACCTCTTATCTTGTATAAAACTCAACTCAAAATGGACCAGAGACCACCAATACATCACCAGATACATTGAAACTGTTAGAGAAAGAGAACAGGTATTAAATGTCAACTTACAGGCACTGGTAACAGTTTTCTAAATAGGACACCAATTATCTTAGAGGGAAAGACCAACAGTTAACAAATGGTATCTTTTTTTGCAGTGAAACAGAGGCCCCAGTGGCAATTACTTTATTGAGGTTTTTCCTGACCTGAAAAGTGTCCCCCCACAAGCGCTGCTGCCCTCCTCCTACCCTAGTCTCAATACCCTTCCATTAGAACAAATGGTATCTTATGAAACTAAAACATTTTTATACTAAGAAAATAGTCAAATGAATTAACAGTCCACAGAAAAGGAGAAAATCGTTGATATGTGGAGAGAGAGAGAGAGAGAGAGAGAGAGAGAGAGAGAGAGAGAGAGAGAGATGACTGAGTATTGGTATCTAGAATATAGATAAAAGAACTGAAGACCAAGAAAAGAAATTTCCCAAATGGCTTATGAAATTGAAAAGTTTCTTGGGAGAACTGCAACTGCAATCTGCTAGCAAACATTTTTAAAGTGTCAACTTCATCATTTACCATGGGAATATTGATTAACAATATATTCAGGTTCCCTCTTATCCCAGTCAGAATAGTTATCATGAATAACAGAGATAACAGTAAATGTTGACTCAGGATATGGGGAAAAGGGAAACTTTACATAATGTTAATTGGAGGGAATAAGTGTTGTAGACCTTGTTGTCCTCTGGGAATGCCAAGATCAATGCTCCCTGAACATACAGCAATTCTGGTCAACTGTAAAAAAACAGAGCTATACTGGGCCCTATAACATTCAGTTCGTAGGTAAGGAGGACCTTAAGAGGTTCTGCCCTCCCCAAGGATATAAAGGCAGTTAGTTACTGGTCTCTGGAGGGAGAAGAGCTAGTTTCTTTTAGTTTTTTTCATACAATAAATTTTTGTTATATTATTTCTTCTCCAACTCTATCTAGATCCTCCCCATGTATCTACCAATCCAACTTCATGTTCTCTCTCTCTCTCTCTCTCTCTCTCTCTCTCTCTCTCTCTCAACTCCCCTACTATGGAAAAAATAAAAAAAGTAAAACTAAAAAAACAAAAAAAGGAAAATACAAACATACAGAGAGACAGACAGAGAAAGAGAGACAGAAACAGAGAGACAGAGAGAGACAGAGAAAAATACTGAGACAGAAAGAGACAGAGAGATAGATACAGAAACAAAAGAGAGAATCTGTTTGGGGTTGGCTAACTACACCTGGTCATGAGGTCTTCAGCCTTGGCATGTGGTTTATGTACCAGTGATACTCCATTGGAGAAGTTTTATTTTCCCTTTACCAACAGATAGCAACTGTAAATAACTTCTTGGTTAGGGATAGAACTGTTTTGACTTTCACTATTTAGTGACCACTATTTAATAGACCACTATTAGTGCTGGGAGTTTGGCAAGAGCCTGTCCAGGTCTTGTGTGAGTTGTCATAATCTCTGTAAGTGTATTAGTGAAACACTGTTTCCTTGGAGTTATTTATCACTAGTGGATACTATGATCTTTGTGTCTTTTCTTTGACATATATCACTAAGCCTTGATGGGTGGGGTTTGATGAACAAATCCTGTTTAGGATTGAGTGCTCCCTTAATTTCAACTCTGCACATTGTCGAATTCTGGGTCTGTGAGTTAATTTCAATCTACTGACAGGATAAGCTTGTCTGGTAAATGTTCAGTGATGCACTGAACTACTAGTATAGCAATATGTCATTAGGAGACTTTTGTTGCTCTTTCTTTATCAGAATAAGAGTAAATTCCTTCTAGGGCCTATTTTCTCTCTAGTCACAGATTCTTGCCTACTTTCATAAAGCCAGGTGTGAGCTCCACTTGATGGCTGGACCTTAAGTCCAAATTCTTAAGAGTAATTAATCTCTGCTCCATCAATATATTTTGCAGGCAGGTCACTGTTGAAGGTCCCTGTTTTGTAGCGGTGTGGTGTTAATGATTACTTTTCCTATCTAGTAACATACAAACCACTTTCCAGTTCCATGAATGCTAGTCAATAGGGGTAACTGGGCAACAGCTTGATTTGTTCATGTTAGATAATAGCTTATATTTTCAGCAGAAGGGATATGCTCTCAGTAGAAAACTTTAGTATTCCTTTGTGTCTGTTTTTGATCCCCTACTCAAAGAAAATTCTCTTTGCAACCGAGACCATGACAGAAAACTCCAAACAAAACCAAGAATTGGGGATAGGAGTCCCAGTGTATACATCTACCAAACACATCTGTACCTAAGGCTCAGGAAACACTGCCAAAGATATTTTAAGAGCCAGAGAATCAGGTAGTTTACTGTGACATTCTGTCCCTAGTTATGTCAGAAGCTACATCTATCTATAAGGTGTCACCAACAGGACTACCTAAACATGAGCTGAACAAAACTCACAGTAATAAGCATGCTACATTGAACAGTAAAAGGTTCATGAGGCCTCAACCATACACACAGAGGCAACTTAGGAAAGCTGGGAGAGAGACAGTTTGCCTTTCCCAAAGAAGAACACACCAAACAGTTGTCCAATGACAACCTGTATATACACTTGATTATATACACTTATATACATGCCAAATTATCTTAAAGAATATATGTATATATGCATATATGCATGCAATAGCAATTGGTTTATAGAGAAGACATGAATTTAAAGGAGAGTTGAAAGGGCTATATTGAAGGGTTTAGAGCAACTGTTTTCAACCTGTGGGTTATGACATCTTTGTGAGTCAAATGACCCTTTCACAGGGGTTTTCTAAAACCATAGGAAAACACAGATATTTTCATGATGATAGCAAAATTATGGTTATGAAGTAGCAACAAATATAATGTTATGGTTAGGGATCACCACAACATGGAGAACTCTATTAAAGGGTACCAACATTAAGGAGGTTGACAGCCATTTGGTTTAAAAGAAGAAAAGGGAAGAGAGAAATATTGTAATTATAATTCTAACTATTTTTAAAAAATAGAAATTAAAAATAAGAAGTGAAAGAGAATGTTTTCATAAGTCTTATCCAGGAAAGACAGAGGGCACACTAATGTCTCCCTACAGTGAGTTTTAAAGCACATGGAAATTGTAATCTACAGGGAAAGCAACAAAAGTAATGTTATGGCTGGAGGTCACCACAAAATGGAGAACTCTATTTTAGAGTTACAACATTAAGGAGGTTGACCACCTTTTGGTTTAAAGGAATAAAAGGGAAGAGAAAATATTGTAATTAGAATCTCAACTTTTAAGAAAATAGAAATTAAAAATAAGAAGTGAAAGAGGATGCTTTCACGAGTATTATCCAGGAAAGACACAGAGGGTACACTAATGTCTCCTCATAGTGGTATCTTAGTCACGGTTTCTATTCCTGTATAAGCATCATGACCAAGAAGCAAGTTGGAGAGGAAAGGGTTTATTAAGCATATACTTCCATGCTGCTGTTCATCACTAAAGAAAGGCAGGATTGGAACTCAAGCAGGTCAGGAAGCAGGAGCTTATGTAGAGGCCATGGAGGAATGTTTCTTACTGGCTTGCTTCCCCTGACTTGCTCAGTTTGCTTTCTTATAGAACCCAAGACCACCAGCCCAGAGATGGTACCAGCCACAAGGGGCCCTCCTTCCTTGATCATCAATTGAGAAAATGCCCCACAACTGTATGTCATGGAGGCACTTCCCCAACTGAAGCTCCTTCTCTGTGATAACTCGAGCCTGTGTCAAGTTGACACAAAAAACCAGCCAGTACCAGTGGGTTTTAAAGCTCATGGAAATTGTAATCTACAGGGAAAGCTGTTGAAATAATTTTTTCTGATATTTCCACTGGAGCTTGCAAGAACACACTAAAATTCTACTCTTGCAATAGAAGGCAAAAATAACACTGTTTGCACAAATTAAACTCTATGCAAACCGTTCGAGCTCAGCCACTGTCCTTATCTGATTTGAAATGACGAAAGGTCAAAGTTTCTACATACTAAATCAGTTACATAAATGGCAAGACCTTGAACAGACAGAACTAGGTTAACTTCATAATAATCATTAACTCCACTTGAAATAACTAAATACTGACTGTAAAGATATGTACACAGGATTATTGATTTTTAAGTAAGAAATATCATCCATTTTATGTTTTTCCATGAGTCATCACATTAAAGGCAGACTTCCTTCTTTTAATCCATATATGATTACAGAACTATAGTAATTTAAATAATATTTCTTTATTCTTGAAAATTTCATACATATATAAATGAAATATAAGCAAAATTACAACTCTTCTTGTATCTCCCTCAATGTGTTCACCTTCCAACTTCATGTCCTTTTTATTATTATTCACTTTACATGCTGATTGATGTTCCCCATTCCTGTACCTCCTTCCCAAGTCCCTACTCTCATACCCCCTCCTCTTCTTTTCTGAGAGAGTGGAGGCTTCCCCAGCTTTCCCCTCACTGTAGCACACCAAGTCTCTGCAAGGCTAGGCTCTTCTCCCACTGAGTCCAGACAAGACACCTGAGTTAGTGGAACAGATTCCACAGATAGGCAACAGCTTTAGGGACAGCCCTGATCCAGTTGTTCTGGACCCACATGAAGACCAAGCTGTACATCTACTACATAAGTGAAGGAACCTAAGTCTAGCCCATTTATGCCCTTTGGTTGGTGGTTCAGTCTCCGGGAGTCCCCAAGAGTCCAGGTTTGTTGACTACAGTCTTCCAGTTCTCACCCCCTAAGGGGTCTTCAATACTTTCCCCAGCTCTTTCAAAATAGTACCGGGGCTTTTTTTGGTTTTTGCCTTGGTGGTGTTGTTGCTGTTTTCAAGACAGGGTTTCTCTGTGTAGCCCTGGCTGTCCTCGAACTCACACTGTAGACCAGGCTGGCCTTGAACTCAGAAATCTGACTGTCTCTGCTTCTCAAGTTCTGGGATTAAAAGGCATGTACCACCACAAGAAGGAAGACCAAAGTATGGATACTATGGATACTTTGGTCCTTCTTAGAAGGGAGAACAAAATACCCAGGGGAGCAGATACAGAAAAAATAGTGTTGAGCAGAGACTGAAGGAAAGGCCATCCAGAGACTGCCCCACATGGGAATTCATCTCATATACAGTCCCCAAACCCAGGCACTATCATGGCTGCCAACAAACGCTTGCCTGATATAGCTGTCTCCTGGAGGGATCTGCCAGTACCTGACAAATACAGAGGTGGGTACTCTCAGTCAACAATTGGACTGAGCACAAGGTCCCCAATGGAGGAGCTAGAGAAAGGACCCAAGGAGCTGAAGGAGCTTGCAGCCCCCTAAGAGGAACAGCTATATGAAATAACCAGTAGCCAGAGAGATCCCAGGGACTAAACCACCAACCAAAGAGTACACATGGAAGGACCCATGGATCCAGCTGCATATATAGCAGCAATGGCCTTGTTGGACATTAAAGGGAAGAGATATATCTTGGTCCTGAGAAGGCTAGATGCCTCAGTATAGGGGAATGCCAGGACAGGGAAGCGGGAGTGGGTGGGTTGTTGAGCAGAAGGAGGGGGTGGGATAGGGTGTTTTCAGAGGGGCTAGGAAAGGGGATAACATAGGACATGTAAATAAAGAAAATATCTAATAAAAAGAAAACTATTCCTTGATAATATATATTCATGAGTTTGTGACCATAGGATATGAAGGAGGAAGAGGAGGAAGAGGAAGAGGAGGAGGAGAAAGAGGAGAAGGAGGAGGAGAAGAAGAGAAGAAGAAGGAGAAGAAGAAGAAGAAGAAGAAGAAGAAGAAGAAGAAGAAGAAGAAAAGAAGAAGAAGAGGAGGAGGAGGAGGAGAAGGAGGAGGAGGAAGAAGAAGAGAAGAAGAAGAAGAAGGAGAAGAAGAAGAAGAAGAAGAAGAAGAAGAAGAAGAAGAAGAAGAAGAAGAAGAAGAAGAAAAGAAGAAGAAGAGGAGGAGGAGGAGAAGGAGGAGGAGGAAGAAGAAGAGAAGAAGAAGAAGAAGAAGAAGAAGAAGAAGAAGAAGAAGAAGAAGAAGAAGAAGAAGAAGAAGAGGAAAAGAAGAAGAAGAAGGAGGAGGAGGAGGAGGAAAGGGAGGAGGAGGAGGAGGAGGAGGAGGAGGAGGAGGAGGAGGAGCTGGAGGAGGAGTCCTAGAGCTCAGTCGAATAGTCTGTTGCTTGGCTACGAGCCTCTGCATCTGTCTGAGTCAGCTGGTGAGTGAAGCCTCTCAGAGGACAGCCATGTTAGGTTCCTCTCTGAAAACATATCAGAGCATCATTAATAGTGTCATGGAATGGTGCTTGTCTGTGTCATGGGTCTCTAGTAGGGCCAGTTGTTGCTTGGCCATTCACTCAGTCTTTGCTCCATCCCCAATCCCTGCATTTCTTGTAGGTAGGATTATTTGGTTTTGGTTTTGGTTGTTTGTTTTTGTTTGTTTTGAGACACTGAAGGTAAAGTTAGAACAAAACAGCAACTTAACTCTTATTTCCAGTAACCTTGGCCACAATGTTTTATGTATTCTTGCCTCTTTATAAGAAAGACTTCTTGAACTTTAGAAACAGAGAAGACATTCCCACTACAAGTAAAAATCCATGCGAAGAAGGTAGCAAACAATGTTCTTGACAGCCCACCTTCACTTTTTTCTACCTGCATGTTTAGCACTCTGGAACAGGGGCTCACTGCTCAGAGCAAGCAACAGGCTGTGGGGCCATAAAAGGCAGTTTGTGGCCTGGTTTAGCAAGGCTTACTCTGGAGATCCAGTAGAATATTCTACAAGGGACGGAACGTGAACAATGCTCCAAGATACTTAGGATCCTGACACCAACCCCATACTCTTGACTCCTCAACTCCATAATCCTGTGGCCATCAGCCATGTAGGGCCAGGTCAACAGTGTTCTGGCTGGACTCCACCCCCACAGTCACCTGGCTACAGCCAGGTGTTCACTGCCCACAGTTACCTGGCAATAGCTAGGTAACCCAGCCCATTATAAAAGGGAGATTCTTGACCCCTCCTAGCTTTCTTGCCCCTCTTCTCTTGCCTCTCTCTCTCTTGCCCCGTTCCCCTTCTCTCCCCATTCTTCTCCCGTCTTTCCATGTGATCATGGCCAGCTCTCACCTCTCTATCTTTTCTTTTTCTCTTTACTTCTCTATCTTTTCTTTTTTCTACTTTCCCATAATAAAGCTTTAAAACCATGGACAGCCTCTTCTTATCAAAATCCACCGTAGGAGCAATGGAACAGGCCTCAGCATCTCCAGCCACTAGAAAGGACCTAGGATTTCCGTGATTGGCCAGGTTTCCTCTCCAGAGATATGGGGCCCTTGCCAGAATGGCCACACGTTCTGGTAAAGGACCTTCCCATTAGCCAGACAGCCTCCCTCTGCAGGTACTGGGGTGCCCACGATCCTTATATGAGTACACAGGTCCTGCTCACTTTCTCTACAACAGGTGATGGTATAACAGTGATGCCAGACACAGGGTGGACCATTTTCTCTCTTAATATAGAACAGTTGTAGCCTGCAGGATAACTAAGAATCAAGCAAGGCCTCCAAATTCACACAGGTAGGTGACTGGACATTAGGAGATTAATTACTGACACTGTGTTAAATTAAAAACCACTTAGAATCCCATTTTCTTGAGTTTTTATTGACTTTTTGTTGATATATTAACTACATTCATCTTTAATTTATTTTCTTTTAATTCTCATCCATATCACTTCTGTCATTACCAGTCCATGTTCTTACAAGCTGAAGCTAGATAAAACTAAAGAGAATAACATTTAGCTCCATATGCTCATATGTGAAATTCACTGCGTGTCACTCATCTGGCTTAAAACAGTCACCTTCCTTTTGGCCTTCATGCAGCCCAAGAATAACAAGAAATTGAGATTCCTATTAGCTGTCTAATATCAACTTTTGGGAAGAGTGTGAGGATAGTGAACAAATAAAACCCAATGTGTTACTTTCTATAAATGAAGTCCTGTAAAATAATTTTATGACACAGAAAATAGGAGGTAAGAAAAATTTGCTATTTAATTTCCTGAGAATTGTCATAAGTATTCTGGAGATTAATTACTCATATTGCATTAAATTAAAACCACTCAAACTCCCATTTCCTTGACTTCTGTATTTTTTATTAGAAAGTTTTAAATATTGCATCATTTGAACCCACTAGTGTCCTGTAGTGCACACAGTAATAAGTAATGATCATTGGTATTTCTCAAAAATTTTACCATCAAATAAAATTCAAAAACTAAACTTTTTGACAGAAAATTGTTTTTAACATGCTCATTGAAGAAGTTGACTTCCTTTCTTGCTTTATAAGTACTACACTCAGATAAAGCACAGTAAGAATAACTATGCCATCAAAGGGCAACACAGCAGGCTGTAGAAAACAGGGAACTATTTTGAAAGCACAATCAGAAAGCTGGAGTTTATTATACCCAACAAAATTCTCAATTACCATAGATGGAGAAACCAAGATATTCCATGATAAAACCAAATTTACACAATATCTTTCCACAAATCCAGTCCTACAAAGGATAATAGATGGAAAACTCCAATACAAGGAGAGAAAATCCACCCTAGAAAAAGTGAGAAAGTAATCTTTCAACAAACCCATAAGAAGATAGCTACACAAACATAAAAATAACATCAAAAGTAACAGAAAGCAACAATCACTATTCCTTCATATCTCTTAACATCAATTGACTCAATTCCCCCAATAAAAAGACAAAGACTAATGAACTGGAAAAAAAACATACATATTTCCAATAACTAAAGAACAACAATGCAGTGTAGGCATAATGTGTTTGTGCATTGGATAAAGGATATCCTTGTATTATTCAAATGCTTATTTCTCTCTCTTTATATCTTGTTTCAATCTGAATATGGCATTGTCAAGAATCTCCTGTCTCAATTCTTACCATTTATTTTCTACCTTGTCAATAAATGTTGAACACCTAATGGCTGGGCAGAAGAAAGAATAAGGTAGGATGTCCACCAGTCAGGGGAAGAAATGAATAGAAGTGAGAGGCAGATTGGTCATCTGGAGGAGGAGGAGAAAAGAGTCCCTGAGAGTTTAGCAAAGGCATGAAACATCATAGTTGCAAATATTATTGGGATTCTTGGCTTGGAGGTAGCCATATTAGCTTAGAGAACTTAATATAAATTAATAGACTGCCAGGTATTGAAATAAAGCTTTAAAATAAATCATTGTCTCTCTAAGGTGTTATTGGGAAAAATCTAGGATAAAGATATACAGCTGCTTTATTAATTTACTACATTTATATTAAAAATAACATTTGCAATACTGAAAAATATTTAATATGATCCACCTACTTCTTTATGTTCCTGAAAGAAAAAACTGAAATATATGTTGTCAAATGTTTAAATAGATAATCTTTGATACACTGAGAAAATGAAATACTATGAAGTAATTAAAAAGGAAATACATTTTATGTTAATCAAGAATATTTAAATACATGAGAGTTTTAATGTGTAAAGTAAAAGTCTGAAAAGTCTAATAGTATCTGTACTCACATAATATTATATGACATATAGAATAAAAACTTAATACTGAACTCTAAACTTGGGAGGGCCAAAGAGGAGATAATATTATCTTAATAGATTATCTACTTGAAAGAAATTGTCTATATGCCCCAACACAAAATGAGCACACATCAATTCAAATACTTGAAGGAAAGAAAATGAAAAAGAAAGGAAGCCTTATTCATGTTTTATGGTATACAGTTATACAGACAATGTGAGATTAAATATTCCTAAAGTTATTATGAAAATACATTTTTGCATTTTAATTGGATATTTTATTTATTTACATTTCAAATGTTATTCCATTCCCTGGTTTCCACTCCACAAACTCCCTAACACATTCCCTCTCACCCTGCTTCTATGAGGCTTCTCCCCATTCACCCACCCACTTCTACCTCACCACCTGGCATGCACACACACTAGGGCATAGAGCCTTCACAAGACCAAGTGTATACTGATGCCAGATAAGACCATTCTCTGCTACATTTGTAGCTGGAGCCATGGGTCCCTTCATGTGTACTTTTGGTTGGTGGATTAGCCAATGGGAGCTCTGGGGGTCTAGTTGATGCTGATGTTCTTCCTATGGGGTTGCAATCTCCTTCAGCTCCTTCAGTCCTTTCTCTAAAGTTCCCATGCTCTGTCCAATGGTTGGCTGCAAGCATCCACATCCATATTGGTCAGGTTCTGACAGAGCCTCTCAGGAGACAGCTATATCATGTCCTGTCAGCAAGCACTTCTTGGTATCAGCAATAGTATCTAGGTTTTGTGTCTGTATATGGGATGGATCCCCAGGTAGGGCAGTCTCTAAATGGCCTTTCCTTCAATATCTTCATCATACTTTGTCCCCATGTTCCCTCCTGTGAGTATTTTTCCCCTTTCTTAGAAGGACTGAAGCATCCATACACTGGTCTTCTTTCTTCTTGAGCTTCACATGGTCTATGAATTGTATCTTGGGAATTCCAAGCTTTGAGGCTAATATCCACTTATCAGTGAGTGTATACCATGTGTGTTCTTTTGTAATTGAGTTACTTCACTCACAATGATATTTTCTAGTTCCATCCATTTGCCTAAGAATTTCATGTGGGACACAATGAAAGCAGTGCTAAGAGGAAAATTCATATTTCTGAGTGCCTCTAAAAAGAAACTGGAAAAAGCATACACTTGTAGCATACCTGAAATCTCTAGAACAAGAAGAAGCAAATACACCCATGAGAAGATGGCAGGAAATAATCAAATTCATGGCTGAAATCAACCAAGTAGAAACAAAAAGAACTACACACACACAAAAAAAATCAATCAAACCAGGAGCTAGTTTTTTGAGAAAATCAATAGAATAGATAAATCTTTAGCCAGACTAACGAGAGGGCACAGAGACAGTATCCACATTAACAATCAGAACAAAAACAAATCAGAAATGAAAAGGATGATATAAGAACAGAAACTGAGGAAATTCAAAAAAATCATCAGATCCTACTACAAAAGCCTATAGTCAACAAAACTAGAAAATCTGGATAAAATGAACAATTTTCTAGACAGGTATCAGGTACAAGGCACACAAAATAACACCATCAAACAGTAGCACCTTATTAAGACAATGTAGAATTGCAGCGGAGGCCGCCATCCTGCCTCGGGTCACTACAGACAGTTGGCAGCTGGGGCCAGGTGCATGGACAGAGTCCTAGTCTAACATTGACTACTCTGTCAGGCTCTTGCCTGCTCCCAGAGCCAGAGCAGCTTGACGGGAGGTCTGTGCACTGGCAGCTCGGTGGCACACTCAGAGCCAGATCAGCTCGGCGGGTGATCTCTGCACTGACCTGCGCAGGCACCAACTTGCTCAGGGATCTGTGCCTGGAGTACATGGAGGCCGACATCTTGCCTTAGGGCACCACAGACAGCTAACCAGACAGAGCCCTGTGGACTGAGAGCACCACCATCTAGGTTCCAGCAGTCCAACCAGGGAAGCTCCGGTCCTACTGGGAATCCTCAGGTTAGATACAGCCCTGAGATCTGCCACAATCTTGGAGCTGGTGGCCTGACCAGGTCACCATAGAGAACTGACAGAGGAGCGCAGGTCACCATAAAGATCTAACAGACAAGCCCAGATTGGTGGAAAAAATATCTGATTCTTAAGAGTTGGCAACTAGGCAGGCCAGGAGGAGATGGCAGGAGGCCAATTGCACATCCAGCAGCAAGCCCCAGGGAAACTTGGGTGTGGCCCAGCAGAGCTGAGGAGGTAACTCAGAGCCCAGTAGCGGAAACCTTCCAGTCTCCACCTCTGGAGCACGGACAACCTCTACGCCAGCAGCCACAAACGTCAGGCTCACAGGAGCTTCAAACACCAGCCAGTAACAAGACCAACTAACTCCAGAGATAAACAGATGGCAAAAGGCAAACGTAGGAATATTACTCACAGAAATCAAGGCAATATGGCAGCATCTGAACCCAATTTGCAAACCTCAGCAAGTCCTGGATACCCCAACACACCAGAAAAACAAGAGTTGGATTTAAAAGCACAGGTCATGATGCTGCTAGAGGAACACAAGAAAGACATAAACAAATCTCTTAAAGAAATGCAGGGGAACATGAATAAGGTAGAAGCCCTTACAATGCAAACACAAAAATCACTTAAAGAATTTCAGGAGAATATGGATCAAGAGACAGAAACCAATAAAGAGGAAATGAGAAAATCACTTAAAGAAATGCAGGAGAAATTGAGTCAACAGGCAGAAGTCATGAAAGAGGAAACACAAAAATCTCTTAAGGAATTGCAAGGAAACACAAACAAACAAGTGAAGGAACTAAGCAAAACCATCCAGGATCTAAACACAGAGGAAGAAACAATTAAGAAATCACAAAGGGAGACAACTTTGGAGATCGAAAACCTGGGGAAGAAATCAGGGGTTGTAGATGCAAATATCAACTACAGCATACAAGAGATAGAAGTAAGAATCTTAGATGCTGAAGATACCATAGAAACCATTGACTTCACAGTCAAAGAAAATGCAAAATGCAAAAGGATTGTAACCCAAAACATCTAGTAAATCCAGGACACAATGAGAAGACGAAACCTAAGGATTATAGATATAGATCAGAGTGAAGATCTACAATTTACAGGGCCAGTAAATATCCCCAAAATATTCTGGAAGTAAACTTTCCTAACCTAAAAAGAGAGATGCCCATGAATATACAAGAAGCTTACAGAACTCCAAACAGACTGGACCAGAACAGAAATACCTCCCGTCACATAATAATCAAAACCCAAAATGAACTAAACAAAGAATGAATATTAAAGGCAGTAAGAGAAAAGGGGCAAGTAACATATAAAGGAAGACCTATCAGAATCACACCAGACTTCTCACCAGAGACCATGAAAGCTAGAAAATCCTGGGTGGATCTCATGCAGACTCTAAGAGAACACAAATGTCAGCCAAGACTACTATACCCAGCAAAACTCTCAATCAACATAGATGGAGAAATCAAAATATTCCATGGCAAGACCAAATTTACACAATATCTTTCCACTAACCAAGCCCTACAATGGATAATAGGAGGAAAACTCTAATACAAGAAGGGAAACTACACCCTGGAAAAAGCAAGATAGTAACCTTCTTCCATCAAACTCAAAAGAAGATAACCACTCCAAAAAAAAAAAATAACATCAAAAATGACAGGAAGAAATAATCACTATTCCTTAATATCTCTTAACATCAATGGACTCAATTCCCCCAATAAAAAGACATAGACTAACAGACTGGATATGGAAATAGGATCTTATATTTTGCTGCATACAGGAAACACACCTCAGGGTCAAAGACAAACACTACCTTACAGTAAAAGGCTGGAAGACAATTTTACAAGCAAATGGTCTCAGAAGATGAGCTGGAATAGCCATTCTAATATCAGATAAAATTGGCTTTCAACCTAAAGTTATCAAAAGAGACACAGAAGGTCATTTCTTGCTGGTCAAAGGAAAAATCCAGCAAGAAGAACTCACAATTCTGAACATTTATGCTCCAAATGCAAGGGCACCCTCATTTGTAAAAGAAACTATATTAAAGCTCAAAGCACACATTGCACCTAACAAAATAATTGTGGGGGACTTCAACACTCCACTCTCCTCAATGGACCGATCAGGAAGACAGAAACTAAAAAGGGACACAGGGAAACTCATTGAAACTTTGGACCCATTGGATTTAACATATATATATATATATATATATATATATATATATATATATACATACATATAACATTTCATCCTAAAGCAAAAAAACTATACCTTTTTCTCAGCACCTCATGGTACCTTCTCCAAAATCGACCGTATAATTGGTGACAAGACAGACCTCAACAAATATAAGAAGATCGAACTAATCTCATGCCTCCTATCAGATCACCGTGGAGTAAGAGTGGTCTTCAATAGCAACAAAAACAACAGAAACTCCACATATACATGGAGGCTGAACAATATTCTACTCAATGATACGTAAGTCAAGGAAGAAATAAAGAAATCAAAGACTTTTTAGAATTTAATGAAAATGAAGGCACAACGTAACCCAAATCTATGGGACACAAGGAAAGCAGTGCTAAGAGGAAAACTCATAGCCCTGAGTGCCTCTAAAAAGAAATAGGAGAGAGCATATACTAGCAATTTAATGGCACACCTGAAAGCTCTGGAGCCAAAAGAAGCTATTTCACCCAGGAGGATTAGAAGACAAGAAATCATCAAACTCAGGGCTGAAATCAATCATATTGAACAAAAGAGAACCATACAAAGAATCAACAAAACCAGGAGCTGATTCTTTGAGAAAATCAACAAGATAGATAAAGCCTTAACCAGACTTACCAAAGGGCACAGAGACAGTACACAAATTAACAAAATTAAAAATGAAGAGGGAGATATAACAACAGAAACTGAGGAAATTCAAAAATTCATCAGATCCTACTACAAAAGCCTGTATTCAACACAACTGGAAATCTGGAGGAAATAGACAATTTCCTAGACAGATACCAAACACCAAAATTAAATCAGGATCAAATAGATTGTCTAAACAATCCCATAAACCACAAAGAAATAGAAGGGGTCATAGAAAGTCTTCCAACCAAAAAAAGCACTGGACCAGATGGTTTTAGTGCAGAATTCTATCAGACCTTCAAAGAAGACTTAATACTAATATTCTTCAAACTATTCCACAAAATAGAAACAGAAGGAACACTACCCAACTCATTCTATGAAACCACAATTACCCTGATAACAAAACCACACAAAGATCCAACTAAGAAAGAGAACTTCAGACCAATTTCCCTTATGAACATTGATGCAAAAATACTCAATAAAATTCTTGCCAACCAAATCCAAGAACACATCAAAACATTCATTCACCATGATCAAATTGGCTTCATCCCAGGGATGCAGGGATGGATCAATATACGGAAATCCATCAACATAATCCACTACATAAACAAACTCAAAGAAATAAACCAAATGGTCATCTCATTGGATGCTGACAAAGCATTTGACAAAATTCAGCATCCTTTCATGCTAAAAGTCTTGGAAAGAACAGGAATTCAAGGCCCATACCTAAACATAGTAAAAGCAATATACAGCAGACCAGTAGCCAACATCAAAGTAAAGGGAGAGAAACTTGAAGCAATCGCACTAAAATCAGGGACTAGACAAGGCTGCCCCCTCTCACCATATCTTTTCAATATAGTACTTGAGGTACTAGCTAGAGCAATTCGACAACATAAGGAAGTCAAAGGGATAAAAATTGGAAAGGAAGAAGTCAAACTATCCCCATTGGCAGATGATATGATAGTATACTTAAGTGACCAAAAAACTCCACCAGAGAACTACTACAGCTGATAAACATCTTCAGCAAAGTGGCTGCTTATAAAATTAACTCAAGCAAATCGGTGGCCTACCTATACTCAAAGGATAAGCAGGATGAGAAAGAAATTATGGAAATGACACCCTTCACAATAGCCACAAACAATATAAAGTATCTTGGTGTGACTCTAACCAAACAACTGAAAGATTTGTATGACAAAACAAATGAATGAATGACTACTCCGGCTTGTTTCCTGGGACCATTCACATGTAAAATTATTTTCCAGTCTTTTACTCTAAGGTAGTGTTTGTCTTTGACACTGAGATGTGTTTCCTGTATGCAGCAAAATGTATGGCCCTGTTTCCGTATCCAGTCTGTTAGTCTGTGTGTTTTTATTGGGGAATTGAGTCCATTGATATTAAGAGATATTAAGGAATAGTAATTATTACTTCCTGATATTTTGGGTGTTATTTTTTATATTTGAGTGGTTCTCTTCTTTTGGGTTTGATGAGAGGGGGTTTCTATCTTGCTTCTTCTGGAGTGTAGTTTCCCCCCTTGTGTTGGTGTTTTTCCTCTATTATCATTTGTAGGGCTGGGTTTGTGGATAGATATCGTGCAAATTTAGTTTTGTCATGGAATACCTTGGTTTCCCCATCTATTGTGATTGAGAGTTTTACTGGGTTCAGTAGTTTTGGCTGAAGTTTGTGTTCTCTTACAGTCTGCATGAGATCTGCCCAGGATCTTCTAGCTTTCATGGTCTCGGGTAAGAAGTCTAGTGTAATTCTGATAGGTCTTCCTTTATATGTTACTTGTCCTTTTTCTCTTACTGCCTTTAATATTCTTTCTTTGTTTAGTACATTTGGAGTTTTGATTATTATGTGATGGGAGGTATTTCTGTTCTGGTCCAGACTGTTTGGGGTTCTGTAGGCTTCTTGTATATTCATGGGCATCTCTCTCTTTAGGTTGGGGAAGTTTTCTTCCATAATTTTGTAGAAGATATTCGCTGGCCCTTTAAGTTGTAGATCTTCACTCTCATCTATACCTATAATCCTTAGGTTTGCTATTCTCATTGTGTCCTGGATTTCCTGAATGTTTTGGGTTACCAGCTTTTTGCATTTTTGCATTTTCTTTAATTGTTGAATCCATGGTTCCTATGGTATCTTCAGCATCTGAGATTCTGTCTTCTATCTCTTGTATTCTATTGTTGATATTTGCATCTATGACTCCTGATTTCTTCCCAAGGTTTTCTATCTCCAACATTGTCTCCCTTTGCGATTTCTTAGTTGTTTCTACTTCTGTTTTTAGATTCTGGATGGTTTTGTTCAGATCTTTCACTTGCTTGTTTGTGTTTCCATGTAATTCTTTAAGGGATTTTTGTGTTTCCTCTTTTATGACTTCTATTTTTTGACCCATGTTCTCTTGTATTTCTTTAAGTGATTTTTGTGTTTTCCCCTTATTGGCATCCATTTTTTGTTCCATATTCTCCTAAATTTCTTTAAGTGATTTTTGTGTTTGCCTTGTAAGGACTTCTAGCTTTTGATCCATTTTCTCCTGCATTTAAAATTTAAGAGATTTATGTAAGTGTTCCTCTATCAGCATCCTGACCAGTGATATTAGATCTGAGTCTTATTTTTCTGGTGTGTTGGGGCATCTGAGACTTATTGCTGTCGGAGAACTGGGTTCGGATGCTGCCATATTGCCTTGATTTCTGTTAGTAACGATCTTATGTTTGCTTTTTGTCATCTGGTTATCTCTGGTGTTAGTTGATCCTGTAGTTACTAGCTAGTGCTTGAACCTCCTGTGTGCTCTTAAGGCTATTTCCCCATGAGTGGGACACCTGAACCACTGCCCTGCGGGGCTCCTGCTCACAGATTGCTGACAGGTGGCCTGAGTCCCCAGAGGTCTTAAACTCAGGATATCTCGGATATCTGGTTCTGCCTGCTGGTTCCACCTGCTGGTTCGATACAGCTGGGAAGATGGCGGAGGCTGAAAGGAGTGCGGGGTCTGTGTTCAGGGCACAGAGCCCATACCTGGCTGGGGTCCTGGACCAGCTCCACTGCTCGCAGCTCCTGCTCAAGGCCTGAGTCCCCAAAGCTCTTAAACTCAGGATATCTTGGGTACCTGGTTCCACTGGCTGGGTTCTAAACAGCTGGGAAGATGGCAGAGGCTGCAGAGAGTGCAGGGTCTGCCTTCAGGGCACATAGCCCACACCCAGCTGGGGCTCTGGACCCGCTGCTCTGTGCGCAGCTCCTGCTCTAGTCATGAGTCCCTAAAGGCCTTAAACTCAGGATATTTCGGGTACCTGGTTCCTCTGGCTGGTTTGAAACAGCAGGTTCAGCTGGCTGGTTCTAAACAGCTGGTTTCGCCTGCTGGTTCGAACCAGCTAGCAATTATAAACTTATTGACAATGACAAGTTACTAATCAGGCAATGGGTGATGAAATAGCACCACCTTCTGGAAGGAGATATACCTGGAAATATGAAAATCAGTTCAGATTGGGAGATGGCTATTACTGTGAATTTACATTTTATAATCAATTCATTTTGTGTATATGTACAGTTATACATATATATTCTTAGAATATTTACTACCAAATTCCATTTAAATTCTTGTCTCTTGTTTTATTTTTATGGATAATTCTGCCTACCACCAGAGAATAAAACAATTAACTTTAATTCTATCATCAATTCCAGAGATGTCACCTTTTATGTGTTTGCTGTCAGTTATCCATTTCCTGATGAATATTAAATGGGGTATTGTCATGACTTCTGACCAAGGTCCCTAAATGTGGACAGCGATAAGGGTAGTGATATTCCAAACACTGTTGAGTGGACATATTACTTTTCATTAATGCATACCACTTAAACTCACTAAAATGTGACTACTTTCACCAACCTAGAAGAGAATGTATTCTATTCTCACTATGCTTTAAAATAAATAAAATAGCCTTTTCTTCAAATAATCTTTTCTAAGGTCTGTTTGTTACTTCTTTGCTTTTAATTTTCCCTCTTTTGAATTATTATTCCCCTAAACATATTTTGGTGGAATTTATGGTCAGAGTTTGGGAGAAGGTAATTCCCATTTTACAGGTTTTTCAGGGATAAAGTGGTTGGAGTTCACAGGCTCCGGAAAATGACATTCAACAGGTGCTTATGTGGCAGTATATCAATAATCCAGCAAACAATAGTTTTTTTGTTTTTGTTTTTGTATTTTGTTCACATGTATATGCAAGGTATAATTCTACATTATCGTTTTTTTATTGGATATATTCTATATTTGCATTTCATTTCCCTTTTTCTGGTTCCCTGCTCTCCAAAGGTCCCACATGCCCTTTTCCTTCCCCCTGTTCTCCCATCCAACCCTTCCCACTTCCCTGTTCTGGTATTCCCCTACACTGATATATTGAACCTTTCCAGAACCAGGGTCCACTCCTTCTTGTCCGACATCATTTGGTATGTGGTTTGTGTCCCAAGATTCTAGGCTAATATCTACGTATCAGTGAGTGCATACCATGGGTATTTTTTGAGACTGGGTTACCTCACTTAGCATGTTGTTCTCCAGCTTCTTCCATTTGTCTAAGAATTTCATGAATTCATTGTTTCTAATGGCTGAATAGTACTTTATTGTGTATATATACCACAATTTTTGTATCCATTTCTCTGTTGAGGGACATCTGGGTCCTTTCCAGCTTCTGGCTATTATAAATAAGGCTGCTATGAACATAGTGGAGCATGTATCCTTATTGCATGCTTGGGAATCTTCTGGGTATATGCCCAGGAGTGGTATGGTTGGGTCCTCCGAAAGTATAGTGTCCAGTTTTCTGAGGAACCACCAGACAGATTTCCAGAGTGGTTGTACTAGCTTGCAGTCCTACCAGCAGTGTAGGAGTGTTCTTCTTTCTCCTCATCCTCCCCAACACCTGCTGTTTCCTGAGTTTTGAATCTAACGAAACAAGTGAGAGATTTGTATGACAAAAAGTTCAGGTCTCTGAAGAAGGAAATGGAAGAAGATCTCAGAAAATGGAAAAATCTGCCATGCTCCCAGGTTGGCAGGATTAATATAGTTACAATGGCAGTCTTGCCTAAGGCAATATACAGATTCAACGCAATCCCAATCAAAATCCCAACTCAGTTCTTCATAGAGTTAGAAAGAGCAATTCTCAAATTCATCTAGAATAACAAAAAATCCCAGGATAGCTAAAACTATTATCAACAGTAAAAGAACTTCTTGAGGAATCAGTATCCTGGACCTCAAGCAATATGACAGAGCAGTAGTGTTAAAAACTGTATGGTATTGGTACATTGACAGGGAGGTAGATAAATGGAATAGAATTGAAGACCCAGAATTGAACTCACACATCTATGGTCAATTAATCTTCGACAAAGGAGCTGAGAACATCCGGTGGAAAAAAAGCCTTTTCAACAAATGGTGCTGGCTCAACTGGAGGTCAACATGCAGAAGAATAAGAATTGATCCACTCTTATCTCCTTGTACTAAACTAAACTCCAAGTGGATCAAGGACCGCCACCTAAAACCAGACACACTAATAGTAATAGAAAAGAAACTGGGGAAGACCTTGAGGACATTGGCTCAGGGGGAAAGTTCCGGAAGAGAACACCAATAGCTTATGCTCTAAGATCAAGAATAGACAAATGGAGCCTCAGAATATTACAGTTTCTGTTAGGCAAAAGACACTGTCAGAAGGATAAATCCGCAACCGAAAAATTGGGAACCCTACATCTGACAGAGGGCTAATATCCAATGTATACAAAGAACTCAAGAAGTTAGACCCCAGAAAACCAAATAACCCTATCAAAAATGGGGTACAGAGCTAAACAAATATTTTCACCTGAAGAAATTTGGATAGCTGAGAAGCACCTTAGAAAATGTTCAGCATCATTAGTCATTAGAGAAATACAAATCAAAACAACCCTGAGATTTCACCTCACACCAGTCAGAATGGCTAAGATTAAAAACTCAGAAAACAGCAATTATAATCTTAATGACAATGACAAGTTACCAATCAGGCAATGGGTGATGAAATATCACCACCTTCTGGAAGGAGATATACATGGAAATATGAAAATCAGTTCAGATTAGGAGATGGCTATTACTGTGAATTTGCATTTTATAATAAATTCGTTATGTATATATGTACAGTTATACATATCTATTCTTAGAATATTTACTACCAAATACCATTTAAAATTTTGTCTCTCCTTGTTTTATTTTTATGAATAAAATAAAACACCCTCCCTCCCACCAGAGAATAAAACAATTAACTTTAATTCTATCATCAATTCCAGAGATGTCACCTTTTATGTGTTTGCTGTCAGTTATCCATTTCCTGATGAATATTAAATGGGATATTGTCATGACTTCTGACCAAGGTCCCTAAATGTGCACAGCGATGAGGGCAGTGATAGCCCAAACACTGTTGAGTGGACATATTACTTTTCGCTAATGCATATCATTTAAACTCACTAAAATGTGACTACTTTCACCAACATAGAAGAGAATGTATTCTATTCTCACTATGCTTAAAAATAAATAAAATAGCCTTTTCTTCAAATAGTCTTTTCTAAGGTCTGTTTGTTACTTATCTGCTTTTAATTTTCCCTCTTTTGAATCATTATTCCCCTAAACATATTTTGGTGGAATTTATGGTCAGAGTTTGGGAGAAGGTAGTTCCCATTTTACAGGTTTTTCAGGGATGAAGTGGTTAGAGTTCACAGTCTCCAGGAAAATGACATTCAACAGGTGCTTATGTGGCAGTATATCAACAATCCAGCAAACAATAGGTTTTTTTGTCACATGTATATGCAAGGTATAATTCTACATTATTTTTTTATTGGATATATTCTATATTTCCATTTCATTTCCCTTTTCCTGGTTCCATGCTCCCCAAAAGTCCCACATGCTCTTTTCCCTCCTCCTGTTCCCCTATCCACCCCTTCCCTCTTCCTTGTTTTGGAATTCCCCTAAACTGATTATTTGAATATTTCCAGAACAAGGGTCAACTCCTTCCTTGTCACACACCCCCTGCGGACACTGTGAATTCCACAGGTAAAGCGAGAGTCTCAAGTGGACACTTTGAATAAGTGCTGTCTAAAGCACAAGGTTCAGTGTACACCTTTTGAGTAATCGCAGTCCCTGAGGAAACAAAGCTGTGAATTTCCTGGCTGGAGAGGTTTCTAAACTCTAATCTCAGGGCAACCCTATCTTTGCCTTTTCTTTGATCTATTTCACAAGAATTTCTGATATCCGGAGCTATATGCAACCAGGCAAGAATATTTATTAAAGGTTCATTCTTTGAACTACAGTACTGGCCAAAACACCTCGGTTCTAGGTGCCATTGCTTTGCTTAGTAGTTTACATACTTCCATTGATCTTTTATGGCTATGCTAATGAGAGTGGCACTGACATCGGGAGACTCTGACTTAACACAAAGATCTCAGGTTCCCTCAGAGAGAGCCAGGTGATAATTAGGTTACTCAATGAATCTCATTAAGACCTTAGGGGTCCGGTTTGCAGTCCCCATTTACGGTTTGCAGTCCCTGTTTACGGTTTGCAGTCCCTGTTTACGGATGTCTCCCAGAAATGTTTTCTACCTGGCTGATTTTACATTTCCTCATGGCAAATGGTTATTGCTAATTGTCTTTTGTGCCTGCTGTACTGGATACATCCTTTGATATGTAAAGATCTCATGTTTAAAATCCTCTGGCTGAGTGCAACAGGTCGCACTCAGACACCAAATACACGGAGATTCTACACCTTTTCTGTGTCCTGGTGTTCTGTTTGCCATTTCGCCTGGAACCCGTACTTTCCTGTTTCGAGGAAGAATCCTAGCCCCAACCTTGAGAGAATGCGGTCCGCAGCACTTCCTACTTGTAGGACTCATTTGGTATGTGGTTTGTGTCTTTGGTGTCCCAAGATTCTAGGTTAATATCCACTTATCAGTGAGTGCATACCATGTGTATTCTTTTGAGAGTGGGTTACCTCACTTAGCATGTTGTTCTCCAGCTTCATCCGTTTATCTAAGAATTTCATGAATTCATTGTTTCTAATGGCTGACTAGTACTCCATTGTGTATATATACCACAATTTTTGAATCCATTTCTCTGTTGAGGGACATCTGGGTCCTTTCCAGGCTATTATAAATAAGGCTGCTATGAACATATTGGAGCATGTGTCCTTATTGCATGCTGGGGAATCTTCTGGGTATATACTCAGGAGTGGTATGGTTGGGTCCTTCGGAGGTATAGTGGTCAGTTTTCTGAGGAACTGCCAGACTGATTTCCAGAGTGGTTTTACCAGCTTGCAGTCCCACCAGCACTGTAGGCATGTTTGTCTTTCTCCTCATCCTCCCCAACACTTGCTGTTTCCTGAGTTTTTAATCTAACCAAATAAGTGAGAGATTTGTATGACAAAAAGTTCAGGTCTCTGAAGAAGGAAATGGAAGAAGACCTCAGAAAATGGTAAAATCTTCCATGCTCACAGGATGGCAGTTTAATATACGCAAAATGGCAATCTTGCCAAGTGCAATATATAGATTCAACACAATCCCCATCAAAATCCTAACTCAGTTCTTCATAGAGTTAGAAAGAGCAATTCTCAAATTCATGTGGAATAACAAAAAAACCAGGATAGCTAAAACTGTTATCAACAGTAAAAGAACTTTTGGGAGAATCAGTATCCTGGACCTCACACAATACTACAGAGCAGTAGTGTTAAAAACTGCATGGTATTGGTAAAGTAACATGGAGGTGGAATAATGGAATAGGATTGAAGACCCTCAATTGAACCCACACATCTATGGCCACTTGATCTTTGACAAAGGAGCTGAAAACATGTAGTGGAAGAAAGATAGCCTTTTCAACAAATGGGGCTGGCTCAAGTGGAGGTCAACATGCAGAAGAATGAGAATTGATTCATACTTATCTACTTGTACTAAACTCAACTCCAAGTGGATCAAGGACCTCCACATTAAACCAGACACACTAAAATTAATAGAAAATAAACTGGGGAAGACCCTTGAGGACATTGGCTCAGGGGGAAAGTTCCTGAACAGAACACTAATAGCTTATGCTCTAAGATAAAAATAGACAAATGGGACCTCATAAAATTACAAAGTTTCTGTTAGGCAAAAGACTGTCAAAAGGGCAAATCAGCAACCAACAAATTGGGAAAAGATCTTCACCAACCCTACATCTGACAGAGGGCTAATATCCAATGTATACAGAGAACTGAAGATGTTAGACCCCAGGAAACCAAATAATCCTATCAAAAATGGGGTACAGAGCTAAACAAATACTTTTCACCTGAAGAAATTTGGATGACTGAGAAACACGTTAAAATTTTTTCAACATCATTACTCATTAGAGAAATGCAAATCAAAACAACCCTGAGATTTCACCTCACACCAGTCAAAATGGCTAACATTAATAACTAAGGAAACACCAGTTGTTGGGGAGGATGTGGAGAAAGAGGAACACTCCTACACTGCTGGTGGGAATGCAAGCTGGTATAACCACTTTGGAAATCAGTCTGGTGGTTCCTCAGAAAACTGGACACTATACTTCCGGAGGACCCAACAATACTGCTCCTGGGCATATACCGAGAAGATTCCCCAGCATGCAATAAGGATACATGCTCCACTATGTCCATAGCAGCCTTATTTATAATAGCCAGGAGCTGGAGAGAACCCAGATGTTCCTCAACGGAGAAATGGATACAAAAATTGTGGTATATATACACAATGGAGTACTATTCAGCCATTAGAAACAACGAATTCATGAAATTCTTAGACAAATGGAAGAAGCTGGAGAACATGCTAAGTGAGGTAACCCAGTCTCAAAAGAATACCCATGGTATACACTCACTGATAAGTGGATATTAGCCTAGAATCTTGGGACTCCAAAAACACAAACCACATACAAAATGATGTCGGACAAGAAGGAAGGAGTGGGCCCTTGTTCTGTAAAGCGTCAAAGCATCCGTGTAGAGGAATACCAGAACAGGGAAGTGGGAAGGGGTGGATGGGGGAACGGGAGGGAAAAGGGCATGTGCGACCTTTGGGGGGCAGGGAACCAAAAAAGGGGATATGAAAAGCAAATATAGAATATATCCAATTAAAAAAAAGATAATGTAGAATTATACCTTGCATATAAATGTAACCAAAAAAATAGTTTGCTGGATTGTTGATATACTGCCAAATAAGCACCTGTTGAATGTCATTTTCCTAGAGACTGTGAACTCTAACCACTTCATCCCTGAAAAACCTGTAAAATGGGAATTATCTTCTCCCAAACACTGACCATAAATTCCACCAAAATATGTTTAGGAGAATAATGATTCAAAAGAGGGAAAATTAAAAGCAGAGAAGTAACCAACAGACATTAGAAAAGACTATTTGAAGAAAAGGCTATTTTATTTATTTTAAAGCATAGTGAGAATAGAATAGATTCTATTCTAGGTGAGTGAAAGTAGTCACATTTTAGTGAATTTAAGTGATATGCATTAGTAAAAAGTAATATGTCCACTCAACAGTGTTTGGGCTATCACTGCCCTCATCGCTGTCCACATTTAGGGACCTTGAACAGATGTCATGACAATACCCCATTTAATATTCATCAGCAAATGGAAAACTGACAGCAAACCCATAAAAGATGACATCTCTGGAATTGATGATAGAATTAAAGTTAATTGTTTTATTCTCTAGTGGGAGGCAGAATTAATAATAAAAATAAAACAAGGAGAGACAAAAATTTAAATGTAATTTGGTAGAAAATATTCTAGGAATATATACGTATAACTGTATATATATTTAATGAATTGATTATAAAATATAATTTCACAGTAATAGCCATCTCCCAATCTGAACTGATTTTCATATTTCCATGTATATCTCCTTCCAGAGGGTGGTGCTATTTCTTCACCCATTGTCTGATTGGTAACTTGTCATTGTCATTAAGATTATAATTGCTGTTTCCTAAATTTTTTTTTTTTTGTTTTTTTTTTGTTTTTTTTTTTTTTTTTTTTTTTTTTACGGTAGGCGCTTTTTTTTTTTTTTTTTTTTTAATTTTATTTAATAATTCCCCTTGAGTATTCTCCTTTATCAAAGATCAAGTGACCATAAGTCTGTGGGTTAATTTCTGGGTCTTCAATCCTATTCCATTGATCTACCTGCCTGTTGCTGTACCAATACCATGCAGTTTTTAACACAATTGCTCTGTAGTACTGCTTGAGGTCAGGGATATTGATTCCCCCAGAAGTCCTTTTATTGTTGAGAATAGTTTTGGCTATCCTGGGTTTTTTGTTGCTCCAGATGAATTTGAGAATTGCTCTTTCTAGATCTATGAAGAATTGATTTGGGATTTTGATGATGATGTACTTGAAGTTCTAGCGAGAGCAATCAGACAACATAAGGAAGTCAAAGGGATACAAATTGGAAAGGAAGAAGTCAAAGTATCATTATTTGCAGATGATATGATAGTCTACTTAAGCGATCCAAAAAACTCCACCAGAGAACTTCTACAGCTGATAAACAACTTCAGCAACGTGGCTGGTTATAAAATTAACTCAAGCAAATCAGTAGCCTTCTTGTACTCAAAGGACAAGCAGGCTGAGAAAGAAGTTAGGGAAATAACACCCTTCACAATAGCCACAAACAACATAAAGTACCTTGGCGTAACTCTAACCAAACAAGTGAAAGATCTGTATGACAGGAACTTCAAGTCCCTGAAGAAAGAAATCGAAGAAGACCTCAGGAGATGGAAAAATATTTCTTGCTCCTGGATTGGCAGGATCAATATAGTAAAAATGGCCATCTTGCCAAAAGCAATCTACAGATTCAATGTTTCCTAAATTTTTAATCTTTTTATTTTATCAGATAAAATTGACTTTCAACCTAAAGTTATTAAAAGCGACACAGAAGGTCACTTCTTGCTGGCCAAAGGGAAAATCCACCAAAAAGAATTCTCAATACTGAACATCTATGCTCCAAATGTAAGGGCACCCTCATTTGTAAAAGAAACTTTACTAAAGCTCAAGCACACATTGCACCTAACACAATAATTGTGGGTGACTTCAACACTCCTCAGGAAAGCAGAAACTAAACAGGGGCACAGTGAAATTAATTGAAGCTTTGGACCAATTGGATTTAACAGATATAGATAGATAGACAGATAGATAGATAGATAGATAGATAGATAGATAGATATAGATATATAGATATATATAGAACGTTTCATCCTAAAGCTAAAGAATATACCTTTTTCTCAGCACCTCATGGTACCTTCTCCAAAATCGATCATATAATTGGTCACAAGACAGACCTCAACAAATACAAGAAGACCGAACTAATCCCATGCCTCCTATCAGATCACTATAGAGTAAAAGTGGTCTTCAGTAGCAAGAAAAACAACAGAAACCCCTTCACTCACATGGAATCTGAACAATACTCTACTCAATGACACCTTGGTCAAGTAAGAAATAAAGAAAGAAATCAAAGACTTTTTAAAATTCAATGAAAATGAAGGTACAACCTACCCAAATCTATGGGACACAATGAAAGCAGTGCTAAGAGGAAAACTTCTAGCCCTGAGTGCCTCCAAAAAGAAACTGGAGAGAGCATCCACTAGCAACTTAACAGGACACCTGAAGGCCCTGGAACAAAAAGAAGCTAATTCACCCAGGAGGAGTAGAAGACAGGTGTACTGGCTAGTTTTGTGTGTCAACTTGACACAGGCTGGAGTTATCATAGGAAAAGGAGCTTCAGTTGGGGAAGTGCCTCCATGAGATCCAGCTGTGGGGCATTTTCTCAATTAGTGATTGTGGGTGGTACCATCTCTGGGCTGGTATTCTTGGGTTCTATAAGAGAGCAGGCTGAGCAAGCCAGAAGAAGCAAGCCAGTAAGAAACATCCCTCCATGGTCTCTGCATCAGCTCCTGCTTCCTGACCTGCTTGAGTTCCAGTTCTGACTTCCTTTGGTGATGAACAGCTGTGTGGAAGTGTAAGCTCAATAAACCCTTTCCTCCCCAACTTGCTTCTTGGTCATGATGTTTGTGCAGGAATAGAAACCCTGACTAAGACAACAGGAAATCATCAAACTCAGGGCTGAAATCAATCAAGTAGAAACAAAAAGAACCATACAAAGAATCAACAAAACCAAGAGCTTGTTCTTTGAGAAAATCAACAAGATAGATAAACCCTTAGACAGACTAACCAAAGGGCACAGAGACAGTATCCAAATTAACAAAATTAGAAATGAAGAGGGGGATATAACAACAGAAACTGAGGAAATTCAAAAGATCATCAGATCCTACAACAAAAGCCTATACTCAACACAACTGGAGGATCTGGGGGAAATGGACAATTTCCTAGACAGACACCAAATACCAAAATTAAATCAGGATCAATTAGATCAGCTAAACATTCCCATAACCCCTAGAGAAATAGAAGGAGTTATAGAAAGTCTCTCAATCAATAAAAGTACAGGAGCAGATGGTTTTAGTGCAGAATTCTATCAGACCTTCAAAGAAGACCTAACACCAATACTCTTCAAACTATTCCACAAAATAGAAACAGAAGGAACACTGCCCAGCTCATTCTACGAAGCCACAGTTACGCTGATACCAAAAGCACACAAAGATGCTATAAAGAACGAGAACTACAGGCCAATTTCCCCTATGAATATTGATGCAAAAATACTAAATAAAATTCTTGTCAACCGAATCAAAGAGCACATCAAAACGATCATTCACCATGATCAAGTAGGCTTCATCCCAGGGATGCAGGGATGGTTCAATATACTGAAATCCATCAATGTAATCCACTACATAAACAAACTAAAAGAAAAAAACCACATGGTTATCTCATTAGATGCTGAAAAAGCATTTGACAAAATTCAGCATCTGTTCATGCTAAAAGTCCTGGAACGAACAGGAATTCAAGGCCCATACCCAAATATAGTAAAAGCAATATTCAGCAGACCAGTTGCCAACATCAAAATAAATGGAGAGAAATTTGAAGCAATCCCACTAAAATCAGGGACTAGACAAGGCTGCCCTTTCTCTCCATATCTTTTCAATATAGTACTTGAAGTTCTAGCGAGAGCAATTAGACAACATAAGGAAGTTAAAGAGATACAAATTGGAAAGGAAGAAGTCAAACTATCACTTTTTGCAGATGATATGATAGTATATGTAAGTGACCCAAAAAATTCCACCAGAGAGCTCCTACAGCTGATAAACAACTTCAGCAAAGTGGCTGGTTATAAAATTAACTCAAACAAATCAGTAGCCTTCTTGTACTCAAAGGACAAGCAGGCTGAGAAAGAAGTTAGGGAAATAACACCCTTCACAATAGCCACAAACAACATAAAGTACCTTGGCGTAACTCTAACCAAACAAGCGAAAGATCTGTATGACAGGAACTTCAAGTCCTTGAAGAAAGAAATCAAAGAAGACCTCAGAAGATGGAAAAATATTTCTTGCTCCTGGATTGGCAGGATCAATATAGTAAAAATGGCCATCTTGCCAAAAGCAATCTACAGATTCAATGCAATCCCCATCAAAATCCCAACTCAATTCTTCATATATCTAGAAAGAGCAATTCTCAAATTCATCCGGAGCAACAAAAAACCCAGGATAGCTAAAAACTATTCTCAACAATAAAAGGACTTCTGGGGGAATCAATATCCCTGACCTCAAGCAGTACTACAGAGCAATTGTGTTAAAAACTGCATGGTATTGGTACAGCCACAGGCAGGTAGATCAATGGAATAGAATTGAAGACCCAGAAATGAACCCACAGACTTATGGTCACTTGATCTTTGATAAAGGAGTCACAACCATCCAGTGGAAAAAAAGATAGCCTTTTCAACAAATGGTGCTGGTTCAACTGGAGGTCAACATGCAGAAGAATGCAAATTGACCCACTCTTATCTCCTTGTACTAAGATCAACTCCAAGTGGATCAAGGACCTCCACATAAAACCAGACACACTGAAACTATTAGAAAAGAAACTTGGGAAGACCCTGGAGGACATGGGCACAGGGGAAAAGTTCCTGAACAGAATACTAATAGCTTATGCTCTATGATCAAGAATTGACAAATGGGACCTCATAAAATTACAACGTTTCTGTAAGGCAAAGGACACAGTCAGAAGGACAAAACAGCAACCAACAAAGTGGGAAATGATCTTCACCAACCCCACATCCGACAGAGGGCTAATATCCAATATATACAAAGAACTCAAGAAGTTAGACCCCAAAGAACCAAATAACCCTATCAAAAAATGGGGTACAGAGCTAAACAAAGAATTTTCACCAGAAGAAATGCGGATGGTCGAGAAACACCTTAAGAGATGTTCAACATCATTAGTCATCAGGGAAATGCAAATCAAAACAACCCTGAGATTCCACCTCAAACCAGTCAGAATGGCTAAGATTAAAAACTCAAGGGACAACAGGTGCTGGCGAGGATGTGGAGAAAGAGGAACACTCCTCCACTGTTTGTGGGACTGCAAAATGGTAAAACCACTCTGGAAATCAATGTGTGGATTCCTCAGAAAATTGGGCATGTCACTTCCAGAGGACCCTGGCATACCACTCCTGGGCATATACCCAGAGGATTCCCCTGCATACAATAAAGACACATGCTCCACAATGTTTATAGCAGCCTTGTTTATAATAGCCAGAAATTGGAAGGAGCCCAGATATCCCTCAAAAGAGGAATGGATACAGAAAATGTGGTATATTTATACAATGGAGTACTACTCAGCAATTAAAAATAATGAACTCATGCAATTTGTAGGTAAATGGTTAGATCTGGAAACTATCATCCTAAGTGACCTAACCCAATCACAAAAGAATACACATGAAATGCAATCACAGATGAGTGGATATTAATGAGCCCAGAAGCCCTAAATACTCAAGGCACAATCAGCAAGTCAAATGACTCCCAAGAAGAAGAAAGGAGAGGACCCTGGGCCTGTAAAGATTGGATCCAGTATTGTAGACCCAGAACAGAGAAATCGTGGTGGGGGGGATGATTGGGGAATAGCTGTGGAGGGAGAGGAATTATGGGACATATGGTGGGGGGGAACTGGTAAAGGGGAATGCCTTTGGAATGTAAACATAGAATATAGAAAATAAAAATTAAATTAAAAAAAACCAAAAAACCAGATACACTGAAACTAATAGATAAGAAAATGGGGAAGACCCTGGAGGATATGGGCACAGTGGGAAAGTTTCTGAACAGAACACCAATAGCTTATGCTCTGAGATCAAGAATTGACAAATGGGACCTCATAAAATTACAAAGTTTCTGTAAGGCAAAGGACACTGTCAATAGGACAAAACGGCAACTAACAAATTGGGAAAAGATCTTCACCAACCCCACATCTGACAGAGGGCTAATATCCAATATATACAAAGAACTCAAGAAGTTAGACCCCAAAGAACCAAATAACCCTATCAAAAATGGGGTACAGAGCTAAACAAAGAATTTTCACCAGAAGAAATTCAGATGGCTGAGAAGCACCTTAAGAGATGTTTAACATCATTAGTCATCAGGGAAATGCAAATCAAAACAACCCTGAGATTCCACCTCACACCAGTCAGAATGGCTAAGATTAAAAACTCAAGGGACAACAGGTGCTGGTGAGGATGTGGAGAAAAAGGAACACTCCTACACTGTTGGTGGGATTGCAAGATGGTACAACTGCTCTGGAAATCACTCTCGCGGTTTCTCAGAAAATTGGGCATGACACTTCCAGAGGACCCTGTCATACCACTCCTGGTCATATACCCAGCGGATTCCCCTGTATACAGTAAAGACACATGCTCCACTATGTTCATAGCACCCATATTTATAATAGCCAGAAGTTGGAAAGAGCGCAGATGTCCCTCAAATGAGGAATGGGTACAGAAAATGTGGTATATTTATACAATGGAATACTACTCAGCAATTAAAAATAATGAATTCATGCAATTTGTAGGCAAATGGTTGGATCTGGAAAATATCCTAAGTGAGTTAACCCAATCACAAAAGAATACACATGAAATGCAATCACTGATAAGTGGATATTAATGAACCCCAAATCTCTGAATACTCAAGGCACAATTAGCAAATCAAAAGATTCCCAAGAAGAAGGAAGGAAAGGACCCTGGTCCTAAAAAGACTGGATCCAGTTTTGTAAGAGAGTATCAGAACAGAGAATTGGGGTGGGGTGGGGGGTTGGGGAATGGGCTGAGGGAAGAGCACTTATGTTACATATGGTGAGGGGGGACTGGGAAAGGGGAAAGCCTTTGGAATATAAACAAAAAAATATAGAAAATAAATATATATAATTCAAAAAAAGATAGAAAAAAAGATAAGTTTAATTAAAGCTAGATCGTTTCAGCCATAAAAGCTCTTTAAATGAATATGCATCAACTACAATGGAGACATAGGAATAAAAGACCTAGATGTCTTTCATCCTTCTGAAGTAACTTCTGTGTCCCCCAGTGTTGCAGGAGTCTCCGGAGTCCCAACATAGCTAAGCCACATTTTAAACCTGGGGAGACCAAGTATACGACAGCCATAAAACAGAAGCTGTAGCTATCCAACGCTACCTCATAATCAAAGAAGTTGTAATTGTTTTAAAGTATGTTAAGTCATTAAAAAAATAACTTAACTATTGGCCTGAATCCAGGAGAGTCGGGAAATGTGCTGTAGGTTGATAGTCCTAAGAACTTTCCCGAGAGGTTCTCATGACTCTGCCCTAAGGCCAAGGAAATTCCTATGACCTGGAGACTTTGAGTCGTGGGCTACACAGACAAAAACTGAATAAAGACTGCTTTCCTCCAATAATGATGAGTTTATTACCACCTAACACAGTAACCGTGCAGATGGAACGAATCTTACCCTCTTCTGAGTCCTGCCGCAATGGGCCACGGGAGTCTCTGCTGTAATAGAACTGTGAAGGTTAGTCCTCCGGATTTAGTGGTTATTAATCCTACCCTGTTTAGCCTCTTCAGCTAGTAGGAGCCATTTCGGGACACGTTAGGATAGCACAAATACACAGCCCTTCGCAAGAATATATATCACACTAAAGTCACATCATCTGAACCTCCCTCTCCGATGTAAGTCTGTATGTCTGTTCTACCTGTGGGAAGATTGGTATTCTGCGAAACAAACACTAAACGCTCTAGGGCGTCACTTTGTCCTGTGTTACCACCTTTTGCCCATAGATGGCAGCAATACCAAGGGACTGCGTAGCCAAGGCCCCAGGGACTGTTGTTTTCCCTTTGCAGTCTAGATCATTTTGGTTTCAAGGGCTCAGATTTGTGCCCAGGGAAAGAAGCAGTCCCTACAGTGGTGGGTAAATAAACAGCCTGGAAAATAAAAGATTATAATTGCTGTTTCCTGAGTTTTTAATCTTAGCCATTCTGACTGGTGTGAGTTGAAATCTCAGGGTTGTGTTGTTTTGCATTTCTCTAATGACTAATGATGTTGAACATTTTTTAAGGTGCTTATCAGCTATCCAAATTTCTTCAGGTGAAAACTATTGTTTAGCTCTGTATCCTATTTTTTTTGATAGGGTTATTTGGTTTTCTGGGGTCTAACTTCTTGAGTTCATTGTATACATTGGATATTAGCCCTCTGTCAGATGTAGGGTTGGTGAAGATCTTTTCCCAACTTGTTGGTTGCCGATTTGTCCTTTTGACAGTGTCTTTTGCCTTACAGAAACTTTGTAATATTACGAAGTCCCATTTGTCTATTCTTGATCTTAGAGCATAAGTTATTGGTGTTTTGTTCAGGAACTTTCCCCCTGGGCCAATGTCCTCAAGGGTCTTCCCCAGGTTCTTTTCTATTACTTTCAGTGTGCCTGGTTTTATGTGGAGGTCCTTGATCCACTTGGAGTTGATCTTAGTACAAGGAGATAAGAGTGGATCAATTCTCATTCTTCTGCATGTTGACCTCCAGTTGAGCCAGCACCATTTTTTAAAAGACTATCTTTTTTCCACTGGATGTTTCAGCTCCTTTGTCGGAGATCAATTGGCCATAGATGTGTGGGTTCATTTCTGGGTCTTCAATCCTATTCCATTGATCTACCTCCTTGTTACTGTACCAATACAATGCAGTTGTTAACACTACTGCTCTGTAGTATTGCTTAAGGTCCAGGATACTGATTCCCAGAGAAGTTCTTTACTGTTGATAATAGTTTTAGCTATCCAGGGTTTTTTGTTATTCCACATGAATTTGAGAATTGCTCTTTCTAACTCTATGAAGTACTGAGTTGGGATTTTGATTGGGATTGCATTGAATCTGTATATTGCCTTTGGCAAGATTGCAATTTTAACTATATTAATCCTGCCAACCCGGGACCATGGAAGATTTTTCCCTTTTCTGAGGTCTTCTTCCATTTCCTTCTTCAGAGACCTGAAGATTTGTCATATAAATCTTTCACTTGTTTGGTTAGATTAAAAACTCAGGAAACAGCAGGTGTTGGGGAGGATGTGGAGAAAATAGAACACTCCTACACTGCTGATGTCACTGCAAGCTGGTACAACCACTCTGGAAATCAGTCTGGTGGTTCCTCAGAGAACTGGACACTATACTTCTGGAGGACCCAGCCATACTGCTCCTGGGCAGATACCCAGAAGATTCCCGAGCATTCAATAAGGATACATGGTCCACTATGTTCATAACAGCCCTATTTATAATAGCCAGAAACTGGAAAGAACCCAGATGTCCCTCAACAGAGGAATGGATACCAAAAATAAGGTATACATACACAATGGAGTACTATTCAGCCACGAAATTCTTAGACAAATGGATGGATCTGGAGAACATCGTGCTAGGTGAGGTAACCCAGTCTCAAAAGAATACCCATGGTATGCACTCACTGATAAGTGAATATTAGCCTAGAATCTTGGGACACCAAAGACACATTCCACATACCAAATGATGTCTGAGAAGAAGGAAGGAGTGGACTCTGGCTCTGGAAAGGCTCAATGCATCAATGTAGGGGAATGCCAGAACAGGGAAGTGGGAATGTGTGGATGGTGGAACAGGGTGATGGAAAGGGCATATGGGACCTTTGGGGGGTAGAGAACCAGGAAAAGGGAAATGAAATATAAATAAAGAATATATCCAATAAAAAAGTTTATAATTGCTTGGTACATATTATTGTTCCTCCTATGGGCCTGCAAATGTCCTCAGCTCCTTGGGTCCCTTCTCTAGCTCCTCTTCCTATGTTCAGTTCTTTGGTAGCCTGTGAACCATGTGTATTTTGATCCCCCTTCTAAGAAGGACCAAAGTATCCACACTTTGATCTTCCTTCTTCTTGAGCTTCATGTGGTCTGTTAATTGTATCTTGTGTATTCCGAGCTTTTGGGCTAATCAGTACCCCCAGAGCTCCCAGGGACTAAACCACCAACCAAAGAGTACACACCACACAGAGGAACCCATGGCTCCAGCTAAATATGTAGCAGAGAATGGCCTTTTCAGACATCAATGAGAGGAGAGGCCATTGGTCCTGTGAAGTCTTGATGCCCTAGTAAAGGGGAATCCCAGTTCAGGAAAGTGGGAGGGGATTGGTAAGCAGGAGGAAGGGGATGAGAAAGGGGGTTTTCAGAGGGGTAATGAGGAAAGGGGAAAATATTTGAAATGTAAATAAAGCAAATATCTAATAAAATTATGAAAAAGATTATAATTGCTGGTCTTCCTATAGGGTTGTCTTCCTCCTCAGCTTCTTGCAACGTTTCCCTAACTCATCCACAGGGGTCACCAGCTTCTGTCCATTAGTGTAAAAATCTGCATCTGACTCTTTCAGCTGTTGCTTGTTAGTCATTTCTTAGGGTAATCATGATAGGTACCTGTTTGTAAGCATAGAAAGTGCAGCAGTCTCAATTAACCTGGATCCCCAGGATCTCTCAGACACTGAGTCACCAACCAGGCAGCATACACAAACTGATATGAGACACCCAACAAATAGAGTAGAGCGATGCCTGGTCTGGCCTCAGTCAGAGAAGATGCACCTAACTCTTTAGAGACTTGGGATAGCAGGGAGTGGGAAAGTCTGGTGGGGACAGGGGATATCGTCTTAGAAACAGGGATGGGGGGAGATGCGGGATGTGGAACAGTTAGGGGGTGGACCAGGAGAGGGATAAAGTCTGGACTCTAAAAAAAGATTAAAGAATAATAAAAAACCGAGCGATTGTAATTACAAATAAGAACTTAACAGCAAAAACTTCATGATGTTGTCTTAGTGGCTGAGTAATATTACATTGTGTAAATGTATCATATTTCCTTTATTCATTCTTCTGTGTAGGGATATCTATGTTGTTTCTAGTTTCTGGCTATTATCTTCTTTTGGGGGGGATTTGTTTTGTTTTGTTTTTGAGACAGGGATTCTCTGTGTAGCCCTGGCTATCCTGGAACTCACTCTGTAGACCAGGCTGACCTTGAACTCAGAAATCCGCCTGCCTCTGCCTCTGCCTCCCAGAGTGCTGGGATTACAGGCATGCGCCACCACTGCCCTTCTTCTGGCTATTATCAATAAACCTGCTAGGACTCTAGTTAAGCAAGTGTCTTTGTGTTATGGTAGAGTATCTTTTGGGTATATGTTCAGGAGTGCTATACCTAGGTTTTGAGGTAGAACTATCCTACTTTTCTGAGAAACTTCCAAATTGATTCCCAAAGTACTTGTATAAGTTTGCACTCCCACTAACAATAGATAAATGTTATCCTAGTTCCATATCCTTGCTAGCATGTGTAGACACTTGAGTTTTTTTTATACTGGTCATTCTGATGGATATAAGATGGAATCTCAAAGTCATTTTGATTTGCATTTCCCTGATGACTAAGGATGTTGAATTTTTCTTTTATAATTTTTATAATTAATTAATTAATTAATTAATTAATTTACATCCCCAAAGCTATCTCTTCCTGGTTCCCCCTTATGCTTTTTGACCATTAGATATTCCTCCTTTGAGAATACTTTGTTTAGATTTATACCCCATTTTAATTGGGTTATTTGTTGTGTTGATATATAGTTTCTTGAACTTTTTTATATAGTTTGATAGCCTTCTGTCAGATGTAGGGTTGCTAAAGATCTATTCCCATTTTGTAGGCTGCTGTTTTATCCTTTTAATCACCTTACAGAAGTTGTTCAGTTTAAGAGTACAGGGAGAGAAAACTGGAATGGAGGGGGGCATCTCTGGGATTAGCTAGAAACTACAATAATGGAATGTCCCTGGTCTCTATGAGGATAACCCTAGCGAAGACTCCTAGCAACTGGGACATATAGAATCTGAAATAGCTATCGCTTATAACCAGAAATGACTACCAGTGGAGTGACTTTAACACCAACCCTGCTATGAAACCTTAGATCCACAATTTGTCCTGACTACAAGAGCTACATTGTACAAGATAGAGCAGAAATTGATGGAATGGCCAAATGACCGGCCCAGCCTGAGACTCATACCATGAGAGAGAGCCCACCACTGACACTCTTAATAATATTCTATTATACCTGCGGGCAGACACCTAGATGATAGCATAACTGCAATCTGAGAGGCTCCACATAGCAACTGATGGAAACAGATGAAAAGACCCATGGCCAAACATTAGGTAAGGCTTGGAAAATTCTATTCAAAGGGGGAAGAAGAACAGAGGAGCCAGAGAGGTCAAGGACACCACAAGAAAACAAAGATTAAACTAACCTGGAACTAACCTGAACCCATAGTGGCCCACATAGACTGAACTTCCAAACAGAGAGCATGCATGAAACAGACTTAGGCCCTTTGAACATATATAGCAGTTGTGCAATTCACTCTTCATGTGGGACTCCAAATACAGGGGCTGTATCTGACTCTGTTGTCTGTCTTCAGATCCCGTCCCCTAACTGGACTGTCTTGAATAGTCACAATAGGAGAAGATGCACCTAGTCCTACCACAACTTGATATGCAAAAGTTGGTTGATATGCATGAAAGGTCTCCCCTTTTCTGAGGAGAAAAAGAGGATGGAATGATGGGGGTGGGGAAGGGAGCAACTGGAAGGAGAGGAGGGATGTGAAGATGCAGTGTGATTGAGGTGTAAAGTACATCTTAAAAGTTCAACAAATGGTGCTGGTTAAACTGGAAGTCAACATGCAGAAGAATGCGAATTGACCCACTCTTATCTCCTTGTACTAAGATCAACTCCAAGTGGATCAACAACCTCCACATAAAACCAGACACACTGAAACCAATAGAAAAAAAAACTGGGGAAGACCCTAGAGGACATGGGCACAGGGGGAAAGTTCCTTAACAGAACACCAATAGCTTATCCTCTAAGATCAAGAATTGACAAATGGGACCTCATAAAATTACAAAGTTTCTGTAAGGCAAAGGACACAGTCAGAAGGACAAAACAGTTACCAACTAATTGGGAAAGGATCTTCACCAACCCCACATCTGACAGAGGGCTAATATCCAATATATACAAAGAACTCAAGAAGTTAGACCCCAAAGAACCAAATAACCCTATTAAAATGGGCTACAGAGCTAAACAAAGAATTTTCACCTGAAGAAATTCAAATGGCTGAGAAGCACCTTAAGAGATGGTCAACATCTTTAGTCATCAGGGAAATGCAAATCAAAACAACCCTGAGATTCTACCTCACACCAGTCAGAATGGCTAAGATTAAAAACTCAAGAGACAACAGGTGCTGGCAAGGATGTGGAGAAAGAGTAACACTCCTCCACTGTTGGTGGGATTGCAAGATGGTACAACCACTGTGGAAATCAGTCTGATGGTTCCTCAGAAAATTGAGCGTGACACTTCCAGAGGACCCTGTTATACCACTCTGGGCATATACCCAGAGGATTCCCCTGCAGGCAATAAAGACACATGCTCCACTATGTTCATAGCACCCATATTTATAATAGCCAGAAGTTGGAAAGAGCGCAGATGTCCCTCAAATGAGGAATGGGTACAGAAAATGTGGTATATTTATACAATGGAATACTACTCAGCAATTAAAAATAATGAATTCATGCAATTTGTAGGCAAATGGTTGGATCTGGAAAATATCATCCTAAGTGAGCTAACTCAATCACAAAAGAAAACACATGAAATGCAATCACTGATAAGTGGATATTAATGACCCCAGAAGCTCTGAATACTCAACGCACAATTAGCAAATCAAAAGATTCCCAAGAAGAAGGAAGGAGAGGACCCTGATCACAAAAAGACTGGATCCAGTTTTGTAGGAGAGTACCAGAACAGAGAAATGGTGGGTGTGTGTGTGTGGGGGGGGGTGATTGGGGAATAGGCTGAGGGAAGAGGACTTATGGGACATATGGTGAGGGGGGAACTGGGAAAGGGGAAAGCCTTTGGAATATAAACAAAGAATATAGAAAATTAAAAATAAATAAATAAAGTTCAAAAAAAGGAACTAGAGAGGAGAGAGAGAGAGAGAGAGAGAGAAAGAGAGAGAGAGAGAGAGAGAGAGACTCAGAGCTCTCCCCTAGTAGCATTCTTCTTCCAGCAAAGCTTTAGATGCTAAAGGTCCTGTTACCTCTCCAAACTGCATGACCAAGAAGAGCAAGTGTTCAAATATCAGAGCCTATAGGGAACATTTCTGATTCAACACATCATATCCACCCTAACTGGAGGCCAGGGAACATCCCTCAGTTCAAGAGCAAATGAGAAATCAACCAAGAAAACATTACTAAAGAAAGTAAAGTTGATGGTTTTGATCAAAACAATTTAGGTCGTTATTGGAATCTTTCCTGCTTCCCCAGTTGCATGGAGTGACTTCCCAAGCCTGAGTACTCTGTTGACCTGTTTCTAATCGATGCTGACAAGTGGAGTGACAACAGATCTATGACCTGTTGTGACCCACATTGTGATGTCACTGGCTTGTTTCCCATTTCAGATCTAGGTGACCTTCATTGTGATGTCACTGGCTTGTTTCCCATTTCTATGATTCTAAAGAATGAATACTTGATGGTGATTGTTGTTTCTTGATTTTTTTTAACTTTAGAGATTAGTGTTAATATCCAGATTTGTTGGTGGAATCTGCAAAGTTTTCTACATAAAAGATCATGCTCTTTGTGACAAAATATGTTTTTTTCTCCACATTGAGTATTTTTTTAACAGGGACAGACAGGAAAGGGAATACTCCATTCATCTCCATCTCATATTGCTTCTGATACAGTTTCAGGTTCAACTAGAATGTAATTCCCTTGACGGAAAAATCCCCTGGAAAATTACTCAACTTTCTTCTAAGAACCTTAGATCAAGATGCCCCAACTAACTTTCTGTTAAAGTGCCTGCCTGTTCAAACCTCTTACTTCAGCTGCTTATCTTATCTTTGTAAAATCTCCTGCAATGGCCAAGTTAGACACCATGGTATGGATCTTTTGGTAAAAAATTCCTTCACCTTAAATGCTTGGTGCTACATTTGATTCCAAAATGCCCACGTAGTGTCCGAGCTGGCTTAATAAAGACTTTTTCAATTGTATGTCTGAACGGTGTTTTCTAGTGGGCACCCCATAACATGTTTAATGTATTTTTGTTATCTAAGAGTTCTGTCTAGACTCACCATATCATGCTGAGTACTTGTGAAAATGTCAAACACGAATTCAGTGTGCATAATGTCCATTGTGGGTTTTCCATTTGTGAAAATGAGTATAATCAGATAAGATCTAGCTACTCCTGCATTCTGAATGTTTTTTTTCATTATGAGAGAATGATAAATTTTATCCAGTGGTTGAGGTTTCAGCATTGAGATCTTACTTGTTCTTCCCACTTTCCCCCAGTACAGTATATTTTGAATGGTACAACTTTGTACATTGAATGAGATTTGAATTCTAATAATAAATTTCACTTCAGCAAATAAAAAAGTCCTTAAGTATGCTCCTAAAGCTGGTTGGTTTGTTTTCTACTGAGGATTATCATAGGGTGTTATACTTGCCTATTTTGTGTTTCAACTTGTACAAGGTAGAGTCATTATAGAGGAAGTAGCCTTCATTGAGGAAATGCCTCCCTGAGACCCAGCTGTAAGGAATTTTCTCAATTAGTGATCAATCAGGAGTGCCAGGCCATGGTGATCATCACCATCCCTGGTCTGGTATTCCTGGGTTCTATTTAAAAAGCAGGCTGAACAGGCCAGGTGAAGACACCCATTCATGTCTTCTGCATCAGCTCCGCCTGCAGGATTCTCCCTGTTTAAGTTTCTGCCCTGACATCCTTCAATAATGAATACAAATATGGAAGTATAAGCTAAATAAACCCTTTTCTCCCCCAACTTGCTTTTTTGGTTATGGTGTTTCTTTGCACCAATAGAAGCCCTAACTAAAAGTATTAATGAGATAAGGAGATATATTATTCTACTGTGAGAGTGAACATTATATTCAAAAGTTTTAAAATACTATGTCTAAAAGAACTGTAAAAATGAAAATGTCTGCCTTATAAGCCCCACTCACCTAAGGACAGATGATGATGAAGTCTTAGAATGCTGTAAGGTTTTCTTCTAATTGCCTATGTTTTCACTTCTGTAAATAATCTTGCTTGCCCCTGACTGCATATGGAAAGAATGTGTGCCTGATTAAAGAATCACAAAGGCAAGAAATACATAGCCATGAGTATTTTTGCCTTTATAAATTCACAATTAATGTAATTCAAGACTGAATCTTGAGACTCTCTTGGGAATCCTATGCCAGTATTTAACAAAACTACCTATTTGTTAAAATTTATTCAGGGTCATGTTAAACACCCCAGGTAACCCAGGCCCATAACACTACAATTTTATTTCTTACAAAGTTTGTGTCTGGTTTCAATACTAAGTTAAACCTGGGTTTGTAGAATGAGGTAGAAATTTTTTTTTTCTTCTTTCACTGGAACAGTTTTACAAAATATAAGTGTGAATAGCTAAAGTCCCAAGTGAGTGTTTAAGGGACCAATAAAGTCATGCCTTAATATGTATTACTGATAAGATCGTTGGCTCAGACCCGTGGGAAGTAGCAAAGTCTTCAGCTCAGCCTCAAAATTTGCAAAGCCTTCTTCTAGTCAGTATGTGAAAGTTGACAGAGTGTACAGAAAGCATATACTCAACTTCTTCCTCCAGGACTTTTACAACCTGAGCCTACTTCCCTACAGAGATCTCCCACTTCGTGTTCACACTCTGAAGCCCAAGCATGTGTTGTTTACTGGAAAAAAAAACTGTTTCTAGTTGGGGTATGGCTCAGCCATAGTACATATATTTAATCCAAGGGCCTTCTGCTTATTGTAAACAATATTAAATAAAGTCAAATATAGGTCAAGAGGAAAATCAAATAGCCAGTTGACAAGGAGTGAGCATGGGGAAAAACATAGACAATAAGAGGAAGTAAACAGGAAGGATAGAGAGATGCACAGGAACTGGAAGGGAGGGACATTCAGTCTGAGGAGCTTTTGAGATTACATGGAAAACAAACTTTCTTTTGAGAGGTCAGCAGAGGGAGGTCATCTAAATGTTTTCTCTTAGCTAGCATGCTTTCACTTCAGTATCTGGCTCCCATTCTTTATTGGTAGAATAGAACATTTGAAATTTGTTTAAAAAAATGGCCAATTGATCTTTGATAAAGGAGCTGAAAACATCCAGTGGAAAAAAGATAGTCTTTTCAAAAAATGGTGCTGGCTCAACTGGAGGTCAACATGCAGAAGAATGAGAATTGACCCACTCTTATCTCCTTGTACTAAGATCAACTCCAAGTGGATCAAGGACCTCCACATAAATCCAGACACACTAAAACTAATTGAAAAGAAACCGGGGAAGACCTTTGAGGACTTTGGCTCAGGGTGAAAGTTCCTGAACAGAACACCAATAGCTTATGCTCTAAGATCAAGAATAGACAAATGTGACCTCATAAAATTACAGTTTCTGTAAGGCAAAAGACACTGTAAGGCAAAAGGGACAAATCGGCAACCAACAAATTGGGAAAAGATCTTCACCAACCCTACATCTGACAGAGGGCTAATATCCAATGTATGCAATCAACTCAGGAAGTTAGACCCCAGAAAACCAAATAACCCTATTAAAAAATGGGGGACAGAGCTAAACAAAGACTTTTCACCTGAAGAAATTCGGATGGCTGAGAAACACCTTAAAAAATGTTCAACATCATTAGTCATTAGAGAAATGCAAATCACAACAACCCTGAGATTTCACCTCACACCAGTCAGAATGGCTAAGATTAAAAACTCAGGAAACAGCAGGTGTTGGCAAGGATGTGGAGAAAGAGGAACACTCCTATACTGCTGATGGGATTGCAAGCTGGTACAACAACTCTGGAAATCAGTCTGGCGGTTCCTCAGAAAACTGGACATGATACTTCCAGAGGACCCAGTCATACCACTCCTAGGCATATACCCAGAAGATTCCCCAGCATGCAATAAGGAAACATGCTCCACTATGTTCATAGCAGCCTTATTTATGATAGCCAGAAGCTGGAAAGAACACAGACTTCCCTCAACAGAGAAATGGATACAAAAAATGTGGTATATATACACAATGGAGTACTATTTAGTCATTAGAAACAATGAATTCATGAAATTCTTAGCGAAATGGATGGAGCTGGAGAACATCATACTAAGTGAGGTAACCCAGTCTCAAAAGAATACCCATGGTATGCACTCACTGATAAGTGGATATTAGCCTAGTATCTTGGAACACCAAAGACACAATCCACATACCAAATGATGTTCAACAAGAAAGAAGGAGTGGACCCCTGGTTCTGGAAAGGCTCAATGCATCAGTGTAGGGAAATACCAGAACAGGGAAGTGGGAAGGGGTGGATGGGGGAACAGGAGGAGGAAAAAGGGCATGTGGGATCTTTGGGGGGCAGGGAACCAGGAAAAGGTAAAGGAAATGTAAATATAGAACATATCCAATTTAAAAAATTGAAAAAAAAGTTTGGCACTCCAATATGTGGCATGACCACACACAGAGAAATCACACCAGCTGTGGACAAACTGAAAAGCCATCAGATTTTGAAAGTTACTTGGGAAGTCCTCAAGATGAGAGTTAAGGATTGGAAATACTATAATAAAAGGCACTAAGACCCTATGTTCTTTAAATGGTTTGAAAATTCAAGCAGAAAATGAAAATAATTGATGCGAGATTGACAAAATACCAACTATAATTGCTCTCAGTCTAGTGATTCATATTTTTCCTTAATAGCCATAGTATTTTTGAGCCAAATACAAAAAAAGGGATTGATAAGTTACAAGTATTTGTAAGATTTATAAATGAAAATAAGAAAAATACTCAGTCACAGACAGAAGAATTTAGACAAGAACCTACCATGTCACCACATGAAGAAACTGAAGAGGGGTGACACAAGGATGTTAAAACAGCAATCTTAGTTTATCAATCTTACTTGGCAAGACCTACCAGGATATAATGGAGACTCCCAAGGTTATGAATAAGATAAACAGAATCCTATAGACAGATTTGAGAAGATTTAAAGAATTGGTCCTTTTATATAGTTTGCATTCACCCTATGTGAAGCATGGTCAACTCAGAACCCCTGTGAATGGAAAGATTTGGCAACAGCAATACTGGAACTTGGTCCTCGGTTGCAATGTTGGACATAGTGGAAAGAGGAAGCTAGGGCCAATAACAAAGTAGGGTTAGAGGTATTAATATTTCCCAGCATCAATTGCTAGGTAAAAGTCTAAGTTGCAAAGGCAATTTGAATTTGATAATCATACTTTTGCAATGTCTTTTAGCAGCTTTAAGTGCTTGAGACAAGGTTAAAGAATCAGGAAAGAGGTCTGAGTCATTTATTGAACTTATACAAGACCCAAAGGAAGCCTTCAATGATGTTTTGCAAAGGTTGACTTCAGGTGTCATATTCAGTACTATATCCAGAAATCAGACAAATATTAATCTTATCTTTGATTATTAAAATGCTAATTCAGAATACAAAAGGGTTATTAGAATTTTAACACCAACATCAGCACCATTAGATGATTGGATTAGAAATATGACTGGTATTGGATCTCACATTTATGATGCCAATCTGATAGAAGTAATTGCCAAAAGTTTTAAAATATCAAAATGTCAGATGTTTTAATTATGATGAGTACAGTCAATTGAAAAGGTATTGGAGGCAAGGCATTCCCAGAAACAATAGTTGGGGTTTTTGGTTGTTGTTTTTTCCCTTAACATACAAAACGAAGACTCCAGTCTTCTGGGGTATTCACAAGATGTGGCAAAGGCTGGCATTGGACTAATAAATGCAGATCAACTAAGGACAGGCAAGGTAATCATTTGCCATTTCGAAATACCTCCCGCAGTCCCAGATTTCAAATTTTGTTCAATCTTTCCTAGTCAGCATCAGATAAACTAATCAATAGAGCAAATAAAAGATTTAATGTCTCTAGTTAAAAACAACACTGTTCCAGGTATAATCAAGGACAGAACAGCTTCAGTAGATAAAACAAAATATTCACAAAAAAATAGAAAACAAGTGTTTTGGCAAACTTCTATAAATGATCAGAGACCAAGCTAAAAGTACAAATAAATGGCATTGAAATGGAATGTTTAGTAGACACTGGAACAGATGTAACAATAATTTCACCAAAATGTTGGCATTCAGATTGACCTCTTGAAGAAGATGGATTCTAGGGATTGGAACTTTATCTTCCAGAAAATAAAGTGCAAGATGGACTGAGTATATAAGGCCAGAAGAACAAATAGGAACATTAAAACCATATGTGGCTAATATAGCCATGAATTTATGGGAACATGATTTGTTGCAGTAATAGAAAGCACAGATTAACATTCCTCCAGTCTCAGAAACAAACCATAAAATAAAGCATGCTTCTGAGAAAAATATTAAAAGGTATTATCAAGAACAACTACAGACTTTCTAGGGAGTCGAAAGCAGGACAGAACAGGTGTTGGTCTTTAAACGGTAACAACTACCCTTTCTTTAAAATGATAAACTGAAAAACTTGTAGGGGGTGGGAAACAATGGCACTTGGCATCAAAAAATTTAGAGGTTCTAGAATAGCTGGTACAGGAGCACCTAACTGCTCAACATATTGAAGAATCTATCTCTTCACAGAATTCCCTTGTGTCTGTTACAAAAAAGAAATCGGGGAAATCGAGGATGTTAACAGATTTAAAAGCCACAAATAAGATGATTCTGCCAATGGGTTCTATATAGCCTAGAATCTCATTGCCTTCTTCATTCCTTAAGTCATGACTTTTGATAGTAATTGATTTAAAAGACTGCCTTTAAACAATCACATTGCATGAGCATGATAGAGAATGGTTTGCTTTCTCAATACCTACTTTTAAAAATAGTTGTACAATCAGGAGATATCATTGGAAAGGCTTACCACAAGGGATGATAAATTTTCTATCACACCTGAGGAAATTATTATTTTTCTTTTTTATTTTCTATATTCTTTGTTCCCCCCCACACCATATGTCCCATATGTCCTCTTCAACCCCACCTGACACCACCCACCCCCCAGCCCCCCACCCCCACCCCCACCCCCGCCTATTCCCCAATCACCACCCCACCATTTCTCTGCTCTATTCTGGTAGTCTCCTACAAAACTGGATCCAGTCCTTTCAGGACCAGGGTCCTCCTTCTTTACAATTGCCTTATTATGGGCAGAAAATGAATACTTGCGAAGAGCTTCAGAAATTGGTGGGGGAGGAGATTAACAACAAATATTCCCAAGGCAAGAGACTGCAATAACAAAACAAAACAAATACAAACACAAATCTGATTTGATTCTCCCTTATATAATAAAAGGGACACCAATTTCTGGAGCCCCTACATTCTATATTGATGCAAATAAAGCAAAAATGGCAGGTGGTAAATCAGGAAAAATAAGTAACGTGGCTACAAGCTCTTATGATTCAGTTAAAAAAATCAGAGCTGAAAGCCATTCTTATGGTATTATTAGATTTTACTGAATCATATATGTATGATTCATATATAATATATGAATCATATATATAATTAAAAGATATGCTTACAAACAGAAGGAGTGTTAAAGGTCCCCCCAAGAGGTAGATTATACAGGACTTTATCAATTTTAACATTTTAAATGCTAATGAGAAAGGAACAACAGCTGCAGAGAGGGATTGAATAGTAGAAGAAAACTGTTGAATTAAATCATCCTGTGTATTTTAAAGATGAGTTGACCTCAGAGTGAAAACTAGTGTATTGTTACACTTTGGAAAGAGGTTTTGTCTTTATTTCCATAGGGAAAAAAAGATGAATGTTGGATGGATACCATCAACGTTAATAAAGCTTAGCTTTGAACAGGAGATACCTCCTGAGTAAGGAGAAGCAATATATCATTAGACAGTGTGGTCATTCAATCCAAACTAACTTATAAAGACTAACGAATGCCTTTCATTCTACCAGCCATGAGAAAATAAAATTTTGTAATATTTTCCAATGATAAGTTACCAAAGGCACATTTAAGTTACAGTAAATACCCATCTTATTCTCTATTTTACTCAATTTTAGAGAAGAAAATATTTCCTTTCAGACTCTGAATTGATCGATGTAGTTACTATTCTGAAATTAAACATTCTTCCATTGGTGGTAAAAAAAATCACGTTTAATAACTTGATATTTAATTATAAAATGTAGGGAGATTTTATTAAGCATTTAAAATTCTTCAATCATAGTTCTAGTTTATTGATATTTGATGTATATAAATCCTCCAATAGTCAATAGACTGAGTGAAAAAGGCAGTAAGTAGTCACCTCAAGTTCCAGGGCTAAAAGCGAGAGGAGACTCAAATGCCTGGGGTCAGAGCTTTCAAACAAATCAAGAAGGCAAAATCTATGCTCTTCCAAGAGAAGAGCACTAGGCACCAGTAGAGTCTACCAAGTCATTGGCAAAATGTTAGGGTTAACCAGGAGAAGCACCTGACAGGTCCTACCAAGCTATGCCACAAAGAAATCACACTATGTAACAGATGTTAAGTAAGAGGTTTATGGGGGGGGGTGACAGGAGAGAGACAGTGACAGACAGACTAACTAGGAGACAGAGAGAATGAAAGAGATAGGCAGTTCAACAAAGAGGCCAGGAGACAGAGAGAATGGTAAAGACAGGCAGATAGAGAGACTGAGAACAAAACAAGGAAGAGAATGAGAAAGAGGCAAAGGGAGATGGATAGATAGACAGTAAAGAAGACTAAGAGGACAATCTGATATCAAGGGTAGGAAGGGGCTTTTAAAGGGTTGGCAGCTAGTGATGATGTAGCTGTTGAGTCACTGAGTGCCTGAAGGCAAGCTTGGGCAAATGCCTGATTTCTAACAACTGAGACTCTAAGGAGCAAACTTCATCATTTTATACTAAGCAATGCTGTTTCAGATTTAGGCCGTTTAAAGGTTTAGGTTTCTACCTGGCAACCACAAGCAAATTATTAACTCAATGATTCCAATGGCCTTCTTTATACATAAAAATATTTCTCAGTTTCAGAAATAATAAAATTTATTTCCAGAAAAGTTAAAAAATATATGTCATTTTATGAATCCTTCATAATCTCCACTTTCAGGAAAAATGACTATGATTTGCAACTCTGCCTTTCAGTTATGTATAAAATATGTCCACAAATGTTTATTTTTGTAATGTCAAGTATATGAGAACACAAACAACGCCAAAAACCAACAACATGATGACCACAGTAACATGCATTTCAATAACTACTTTAACTATCAAATATGGCCTTAATTCTCTAATCAAAGGATACAGGTTTACTAAATGGATCAGGTAATAAAACCTACCTTCCTGTTGTCTACAAGAAACATGAATTTTTTAAAGCTATAATCTGACTTAAAATAAAATGTTGGCCAATTAAATGGGAAAAGAAAGCAAGCAGGTGCTGCTATTCTCATAGCTGAAAAATAGACTAAAAATAAACAGAAGAGTTAAAAAGTCCTCTTCATTCTAATCAGGGGAATAGTTGACCAAGAAAGCATTGCTATACTAAATGTAGATGTAGATATAGATATAAATGGAGATAGAGAGTTAGATAACAAATTTTTGGGTGCCCAATATCATTAAAACCTGCCACTAGATTTAAAGACATAGATTATGTCTGTGTATTAGTGGATGATTTGATGTCCCACTTTATCCAATAGACAGTTAATCAGACAAAAAATAAATAAATAGAAAAACAAAATTATCATACATAAAATAGACTTAACATAATTTTAGAATATTGCACCCAAACATCAGAGAATAAATGTGCTACCTAGTAATACACAGAATCTTTTCTAAAATAAACCATAACTTGGGACACAAAAAAAACCTTTACAAATTCAGAAAGTTTGAAATGATTCTCTGTTTCTTAACTAATCATAATGCAATAATACTTAAAATTTACAACAGATGAATTTCTAGTAAATACACAATTTACTAAAAATGTACAAGAGAAATTCATATCTCTAAGTGCCTACAAGAAAAAATCATAAGGATCAGAAATAAATGACTTAGTGATACAACTCAAAATTTGGAACACAAGAAAAATCAATAGAAAATATGAAAATAAAAATCATGGCAAACGTGAGTAATACTAAAAAGGAAAATTATGTGAGTAAAAAATAAAAAACAAATCTGAGGACTAGGGAAACCGTGCTTTCTGGCTACTTTATTGGGTTCTTTAATCTCTACTTCCTTTCTCCTCCCCAATCCCTTACAACTCCCCAAATATAGGTAGGCAAGAAAGGTTAGAGAAGAAAGGGGCATCATCTCATTAGACTACTTCCTGCTGAAAGAAACATCAAGTTCCTAGGGACAAGTCCAATCTTCATCACCAAACTATCTCAATCCAGCAATCCAGCAAATAGCAAAAGCAACAGCAGGAACCAGCAGCAGGGACCAGCAGCAGCAGGGACCAGCAGCAGAGTGCACAGCTTCAGGCTGAATGGCAGCCTCCCTGGGGCTCTCACATTTATACTCTCTAAAGAGAACCCAGAATTCCAAATGTAAACTATCTGCATCTGGCAAAAAGCATGCCCCTGCTAGAACACGTAAAAATCATAATTAGTTGTTGTGGGCAATCTGCGTCATCTCTATAATCTACACCTCGGATTAAAAGAAAAACAATTACATAACATAACTGGGTTTTGTATGAAATAAAAATTCTCCCAGAAGGCTAATTCTGTGAAGAAAGAAATGTGATCAACAGATCACCCTTGGCCCAACTAACCAAGACAAGACACAAACTAGCACATTCAGAAATGAACGGGAAAACATTACATCAGACACCAAAATTTATTCAGAATATTATTTCATATTTTAAGTATTTTAAATAATTAAATGTCTTATTTAATTTTAAAAACAATATTTTTAAATTCTATTTCAAGAACCAGTAGTCTATTAAGCTGAAAAGCCTAACAGAAATGGATGAATTTCAAGATCCAGCCAAACTACCAAATTAAACCAAGAAGTCAACTGCCTAAATTGACCTATAACAAAGAACTGAAACAGTAATAAAAATCCTTCTAGATTAATAAAATCATGGCGGGGAGGATTTGTAGGAATTGTTCCAGCTCTTCCTACGGCCACTCCATTTAGAGTATGAAGGAGGAAGAAAAGGAAGAGGAGAAGGAGGAGGGGAGAGCATGAGGAGGAGGAGGAGGAGGAGGAGGAGGAGGAGGAGGAGGAGGAGGAGGAGGAGGAGGAGGAGGAGGAGGAGGAGAAGAAGAAGAAGAAGAAGAAGAAGAAGAAGAAGAAGAAAGAAAGAAAGAAAGAAAGAAAGAAAGAAAGAAAGAAAGAAAGAAAGAAAGAAAGAAAAGAAGAAGCTGAAAATATTTTGTCCAGGACACAGTTTAAAAAGTGTTGTTTTGCCAGACATGGTGGCGCATGCCTGTAATCCCAGCACATGGGAGGCAGAGGCAGGCGGATTTCTAAGTTCAAGGTCAGCCTGGTCTACAGAGTGAGTTCCAGGACAGCCAGAGCTACACAAACACTGTCTCAAAAAACAAAAACAAAAACAAAAACAAAACAAAAAAAAACCAAAAAAATCCAAAAAAAAACCAAAAAAACAAAACAAAACAAAACAAAACAAAACAAAAAAACAAAAAAAACAAAAAGTGTTGTTTTTGGTTTTGTTCTTCATTTAATTCTAGACTCCAGAGAGTCATAATGTATAAAATTTTCAGCAGATTTTCTTAATAATCTTCTGTATATGATATAAAATATTTTATGTTTTATGGGATATATAATTAATAACCAGATTCTCATTATAATGCAAAAATTTTATACCAAGAACAAAAAATTCTGATGCTGTCAATATGGCATATAGTTAAGAAAGCTTGTTCTGTGTCAGAGAACCAAAGTTCAGGTCAGTCATCTCTGTCAGGCTACTTCCAAACACTTATAGCTCCAGCTCAAAGAGATATAATGCCTCCTTCCCACTGCCATGTGCACTTGTATACCCAGAGACAGATGGGAAGGCGGGGTGGGGGAAAAATTTAAAAAGTTAAAAACAATTCTGACAGTTTCTAGCTGTTGGTAATTATCCAAATAAATACTATAGTTATGCACAGAGCATGAAGAAAAAAGTTATTTAAAACTAATCATTGTAGTGTCAGTAGCTCTAGCTAACCACAATTACATAAATCATTTAATGGGTTCTGATTGCTCTCCATAGTTGCTTTGAGTTAACCTCACTCCCCCACATTTGCTATTGGTCAAACATTAAACAGATGCTAGGAATTAGACTCTGCCCTTGCTTTTTAGCCCTATATAAATGAAAGAAAAGTATAGTCTCTGTACAATCAGAAGAGTGAATAGTAATGAATTTCAAACAGCAGTGTGTGGAACTCAGTGATGGCCACCTCATGCCGGTACTGGGATATGGCACTTATCAAACTCCAGAGGTAACAAAAGATGAAGGGTTAAGGGTGGAGGGTTGCAAAAGAAAACTGACACATGGTATGTGGGAAGTGAACTCTCCCTCTTCATCTCTAGTTCAGTTTCTGCTAGCTGGGGCCACTGCATGTTAAGAACAAAAATAGGTAGAATTTAATGGGGTCTCATTAGGCCATTGGTGATTGATTGTTCTGGGCACTGTTCTGTCTGTTTCCATTCATTTCCCAGCTTCATTTGAAATCTGAAAGCCATTACTCCACAGAGCTACCTCACAGCTCCCTTGACTTGATACTAATAAAACTGGGAGTTGTTTCTCTGTTTATTTCTACAATACAGGACAGCATTCTTCCTTGTTTGCAGTAAGGAGAAACACTAGAAAATAGGTGTGTCCGAAGTGACTAGACATGAGAAGCATAGAATAATAGGCAGAAGAGTACTTCTGTTCTACAGAGACACCTCCAGCAATTCCCAGTATCTGTTGAAACTGAGATAAGTAGAATATGCCACATAATGCTAACAACTGTGAGAGATTTGCATGCATGTAAAATATAAAAACTAGGAGAGCTTTGGCCTTATGGAAGATTCTATGAACGATTGGCTCCCATATTGATAAAGATGGTACAGGTAACATAACGTATGTAAACTGGAGAATTTAGTAGCCTAGAAGCAAGTCAAGAGTCAACAATCTCCCTATACTATTCAACTGTGTGACATTGGAAATGGTAGCTGAATTTTGCATGTGCATATACCTCTTGCACAACTGTGAAGAATACGACAGAACTTAGTTGTTTTGAAGTAACCAAAGTACTGGAAAGGGCCAGAGAATTAAATGTGTGCTTCTAAAGTTTCATCATGATAAATGTCCTACCTCCTAAGAAAGTGAAGCTGGTGTTGAGAGAGGAATGTGAAAACCACGACCATCCTTTCCTTGTAATTTTATTAAGGAAAGAACATTTTTAAAATTATTAAACTGTATGGATATGCATGTATTTGATGTTCTGCTCTACCCTTAAGAAATAAATTCTCAAGCCATGACCAAAACGTAAAGAAAAGACAATCATTTTAAATGCTACATGAGACAGAGAGATGTCCACAAAGAATAAACGTGTGCTTGAAGTAATGACAGATACAGCAAACGTCTCTAACATAATGATGACAAGTCACATTTCTTTTTTTTTCTATATTTTTTGTTTATATTTCAAATGATTTTCCTTTCCCGGTTGCCCTCTCCCTATAAGTCCCATAAACCCTCTTCCATCTGCCCATTCCCCCATCAACCCCCTCCCATTTCTCTGTCCTGGTAATCCCCTACAATACTGCGTCAAGCCTTTTCAGGACCAGAGCCTTCTCCTTCCATCTTCTTGGGAATGATTTGATATGTGAGTTGTGTCTTGAGTATTCAGAGCTTCTGGGCTAATATCCACTTATCAGTGATTGCCTTCCATGTGTGTTCATTTGTGAATGAGTTACCTCATTTAATATGATATTTTTCAGTTCTAACTATTAGCCTAAGAATTTCATGAATTCATTGTTTTTAGTTGCTGAGTAGTATTCTATTGTGTAAATATACCACATTTTCTGTATCCATTTCTCCATTGAGGGACATCTGTGTTCTTCCCAGCTTCTGGCTATTATAAATAAGGCTGTTATGAAAATAGTGGAGCATGTGTCCTTACTGCATGCCGGGGAATCCTCTGGGTATATGCCCAGGAGTGGTATAGCAGGGCCCTCCAGAAGTGTCATGCCCAGTTTTCAGAGAAACTGCCAGACTGATTTCTAGAGTGGTTGTACAAGCTTGCATTCCCACCAGCAGTGGAGGAGTGTTCCTTTTTCTCCACATCCTCACCAACACCTGCTGTCTCCTGAGTTTTTAATCTTAGCCATTCTTACTGGTGTCACCTCGCGAGTCACATTTTTAAATGCAAATTTAAAGACTATAATTTTTCCCACTCACAGTTTGTTTCTGATACAGAGGAAAGGTCTGTGTTCCAAAGATTTAAAGCATCACAGCAGAAATCTGCTCAAGTCCTCTGCCCGGTCTCACTCTTATGGACATCTAGATTTTGTTTTCTATTTTGTAGCTACTGGGAATATTAACTATGCCTTGACTGCCTCTGCTAGCAGTGAATATGTGTATCTGATTTCCTTTCGACAAGCAGAATATGTGGTGTGCTTCCATAAGTATGAAGGTGATTAGTGTGAGACATTTCTTGTAGATATTTCTCATGCATTGTTATATTTTAAAGCTGGTGGGTTGAAGGATTTGTGACTTCCTTGGGAAATTTCCGATAAAGACATTTAGGAAGAACCCCCACAGAAACCTGTACCACATTACTCCCACATTCACTAAGGGGACGTTTCCACTCTGGTCATCTTATTCTGTCCCACTACTATGTTGACAATGAATGAGTGGCCAAGATGGCTCAGCAATAAATGTGAAACCTGCAGGATTAAAGACAGCTACTAAAAAGGTTCAATTTGTCACCCAGCTGGCCCCTGATATTAGAAAAAAAAAGTTATATAAGCTATTTTAAAGTAGCAGTAACTGCCAAAATGTGCCATCTTGTGCCTATAGGACCCAACCAATTGAACAGGTGTATCAAAGGGCATTTCTTTTTTTTAATCATTTAGACATTCTGCATATTAATTTTGTACTTTTACCTACCCTGTCTTACATCTCTAATATCCCATTTAACTCCCTCCTCTTTTTTTACTTTTTAAATTTATTTTCTATATTCTTTGTTTACATTCCAAAGGCTTTCCCCTTTCCCAGTTCCCCCTTCACCATATGTCCTATAAGTCCTCTTGCCTCTGCCCATTCCCCAATCACCTCCCCCCCACGATTTGTAGGAACAAAACTGGATCCAGTCTTTTTGGGACCAGTGTCCTCTCCTTCCTTCTTTTTGGGAATCTTTTGATTCGATAATTGTGCCTTAAGTATTTAGAGCTTCTGAGCTCATTAATATCCACTTATCAGTGATTGCATTTCATGTGTATTCTTTTGTGATTGAGTTAGCTCACTTAGGATGATATTTTCCAGATCCAACCATTTGCCTACAAATTGCATGAATTCATTATTTTTAATTGCTGAGTAGTATTCCATTGTATAAATATACCACATTTTCTGTATCCATTCCTCCTTTGAGGGACATCTGGGCTCCTGCCAACTTCTGGATATTACAAATAAGACTGCTATGAACATAGTGGAGCATGTGTCTTTATTGTCTGCAGGGGGATCCTCTGGGTATATGCCCAGGAGTGGTATGACAGGGTCCTCTGGAAGTGTCATGCCCAATTTTCTGAGGAACTGCCAGACTGATTTCCAGAATGGTTGCACCATCTTGTAATCCCACCAACAGTGGAGTGTTCTTTCTCCACATCCTCGCCAGCACTTGTTGTCTCTTGAGTTTTTAATCTTAGCCATTCTGACTGGTATGAGGTAGAATCTCAGGGTTGTTTTGATTTGTATTTCCCTGATGACTAATGATGTTGAACATCTCTTAAGGTGCTTCTCAGCCATTTGAATTTCTTCTGGTGAAAAGTCTTTGTTTAGCTTTGTACACCATTTTTAATAGGGTTATTTGGTTCTTTGGGGTCTAACTTCTTCAGTTCTTTGTATATATTTGACATTAGCCCTCTGTCGGATGTGGGGTTGGTGAAGATCTTTTCTCAATTTGTTGGTTGCTGTTTTGTTCTTCTAATGGTGTCCTTTCCCTTACAGAAACTTTGTAATCTTATGAGGTCCCATTTGTCAATTCTTGATCTTAGAGCATAAGCTATTGGTGTTCTCTTCAGGAACTTTCCCCTCACAGGGCATTTCTATGGCCCCAAAGTTTGGGTAATAACCTATTTTGTAATATAGGTTCCAGTCGTTGAAAATACCTCAAATAATGTTTAACAACAAAAAATGATTGGAATAAGACCTTTCACATAAACTGAAAACTACCATAACCTTCTCTAAAGATGAGATGCAATTAAACTTACAGATGCCCAGCAAACTTTTGGTGACTCACCCTGTCAGAAGCAATCACTCCCCTAGGACTGGCCCAACACCAAACTCCTATCATTGTTCAATCAACCAGAAGATCAGCTACTTCTGCCTAGGTTAAACAATAGCCAATGACCTTGGAAACAGAGAGGAGATTTATGGTCCATTTTTCCTGGCTTAAAGAGAGACATCTTAGTGACCTGTCAGCCACCCTGGAATAACCCTCTCCAACCCATGAAGAAATTTAGGACCCCTGATTCTCAGGAATCTGGATCTTCAAGAAAAATAGGTCTGCACTGTTGTGGACCTGAAAGATGCACTACTGTTCAGCATCCCATTGACAGGGGTTAATACCTGCATTTCAATGGGCAGACTCACTGGTAGTTTACAGAAAGCAGCATACCTGGACCAGATTGCACTGGGGTTTCAACGCACTAAATAAAAACATCTTGTCCTTCCATTAGAGGCTTCCCAGGAAAATAGGTCAAAAAGGTCACGAAGAACTGCTGTACGAGTTTCAAACCTTAGGTTACAAACAGTTGACTAAGAAAGCCTAACTTTATTATAAGCTACCTATCTTGGCTACCAGAAAAAGGGAAGCAAAGGAAATACATCTCAGAGTAGGGTTGCTGCCATTTTTCAGATCTCAAATCTAAAGACCAAGAAGGAGATTTGAGTCTTCCTATTTGCAGCTGAATATTACTCCCTCGGAATACCACAGTTTGTGGAAATAGCAAGGATTCTTCTGTACACCAGCACAAAGAGGGCTCTAAGCTCCTGATCTATACTGAGACTAAACAAAAGGTAAAGGGGAGTTTAACCCAAACAATGGAGTCACAGAAATGCCCTGTGACATACCTGTCCAAATGATTGGATCCTATAGCCAGGATGGTCCAATTATTTAAAAGTTGTGATTGCTACTGCTAATTTAATAAAGGAAAGCAAACAAGTTATCTCTCAGTCAAGATCTTTTACTCACAGCACCCCATGACACATTTGAGGTGCTTCTCCATGGAACACCAAAATGCTGGCTGTCTAGTGATTGTGACCCAGAACTAAGTTCTACTCCTGGCCCACCCTCAAGAGTGGTTTGAGAAACCCACCACCATCAATTCAGCCATTCTCTGAGCCTCAAGCATTCATCCAAGCCTGTCAAGAGATGAAAAATGAACCTAGGTACACGGGTGCTTTCATAGTTACTCTAATCAAACCATTTATTAAGTCTATGCTGTCCTGCTGGGCCCCCAGTTACCAGAAAGGTAATTTCCATTTCTAAAACCTGGGGTCATGTCTTAGTCAAGGTTCCTGCACAAACAGCATGACCAAGAGGCAAGTTGGGGGAGGAAAGGGTTTATTCATCTTACACTTTCCACATTGCTGCTCATCACTAAAGGAAGTCAGGACTGGAACTCAAGAAGGTCAGGAAGCAGGAGCTGATGCAGAGGCCATGGGGGGATGGTACTTACTGTCTTGCTTCCCCTGGCTTGCTTAGCTTTCTTTCTTACAGAAGAATCCCAGACTACAAGCCCAGAGATGGCACCACCCACAATTGACCCTCCCCACTTGATCACTAATTGAGAAAATGCCCCCACAGCTAGATCTCATGGAGGCACTTCCCCAACTGAAGTTCCTTTCTCTGGAATAACTCCAGCCTGTGTCAAGTTGACACATAAAACCAGTCATTACAGATCATAAAACTGAGGATTCCTGAAATTTTTCTTTAAAAGGATTTTGGCCTTTGGAAAACAGGAAAAAACCTTGCAGAATCGGTTTCCGTGCCACAGGAATTGACCCTGGGAATTGAGTTAATCATTCCTAGCCTAAAATCTGCCAAGGCTTCTGGTTATGCATAGACATCCAACTACTGTAAAATATAAAGATAGGAACTAACCAGACTGTCAGTCTATTGATGGACAAAACTCACTATTGCTGGGAGGCAGCCCAAATCAATGTTGCAAAGACTTACAAGGGGCTACAACTTGTCTAATATATGAAACCTTTAATCTAGGCATGTACCCTTATTCTGATGCCTGCTATTCTGCCTCATATGTGAATTCATATGGATAACAATATTACTGGACAACTGAGAGAAAGTGGTGGGCATGTAGTAATGGTTTGACTAAACATGTCTTTTCTTATGTTTTCCCAACTAAGAATACTGGTTGATCACAATATGCACCTTACAACAGCAGTTAGATTCCCTTACAGAAATTATCCTACAAATCTGGAGAGACTTAGATTTACTTCTTATGAGATAAAGAAAACTATCTCTAGCTCTGAAAGAAAACCTATTGTTTCTATCCTAATTATTCAACAATAATTTTTAAAAACAATCTTGCCATGGTTTGAAAATATTTACTACCATTTTTTGCTCTTTTGATCCCCCTGGATAACTACTCTGCTGTTGGAACTGGCTGAATTTTAATTCTCATTCTGATTGGATTAATAGCATCTTAAACTAAAACAGGACAAGTCCATAATTTTACATATTCAGTAAAATAGTCAGTAAAATTCAGACTATTTGGGGAATGTAGCAGGACCCTATAACTTATTTCAATCAAAGTCCATAGTTCTGGGAAAGTATCTAAATCTACTAATCTTGTTTATTGGCTTCTGTGGTTCTGCTTCTGGCTAACTGTTCTTTTTAATTGAAGTATGTCATGGATATGGTTTTTATGCTTAAAAGCTTACACTGAAGAAGACTTGATGCTACACTAGGATCCTAAATGCCCAGTTTAGTCATAGGCCAGCTAATAAAGACATCTATTGGCTTAAATTTATGTCCAACCAGTCTTCTCTGCTGAATACCCCAAATCAGAGAAAAGTCAACTTTGAGAAAGTGATCACATCTGCCTATGTTATGCATTCCACTCATTTGAAGTTCTGTAAGGCCTTATGGAAAAGAAAAGTGGGAAATCTGATTCTAGGAAGTGATCACTTGTCATTTAATTAAGAGGCTTGAAGGGGATTTTTAAATTCACATCTCTCAGCACATCCTTGTCCAAATCATATCGTTTCTTCCTCCTCTAGGTTCCTGCAAGTGAGATTTTAGAGTCTACTAAAATGGCAATAGATACTGGGTTCCGCCATATTGATTCTGCTTATGCATACAAAAATGAAAAGGAAACGGGACAGGCTATTCGAAGCAAGATCGCAGATGGCATTGTGAAGAGAGAAGACATATTTCTCACTACAAAGGTATTGTGTGTATAGTAGGCTTCCATATGAATTAATGAAGGGTGATATAAAAAATCTAACACAGTATTGCCTTGCTGAAGTGTGTTGTTGGTACGATATTTATCTACATATCACATATAAATCTTAGTTTCATAAACTGAGAAACATAGGCTTCTTACTCTCTAGAAATGTATGGCTTCCAAATTCCTTTGTTTCCTGAGCTCAGGTTCAATGCAGCATAATTCTGTTGAATCTCTTAACTCAGAAATCAATTTGATCACTTTTAGATTTTTTATGGGCTTGGGTGGCTTAAAAAATCTTGAACATCTAGAAGATTAATATTTTTCCTACTGAAAATAATGGGATATCAGAGTGCATCAAATGTTAAATTACATCTATCCTGTTCATGGAAGTTATGTCCAAAGATTATTAAGTATCCATAGCACATTTTGATGATTTATATTAATAAGCAAATGCTAATATATTTCCAGGGAATTGGAGGGATGTGATACTTACAAAATTTTCACTTTTGTATATGCTTGGGCTAGGGAGTGGCTCTATTAGGAGGTATGGCCTTGTTGGAGTAGGTGTGTCACTGTGGGTGTGGGTTTTAATACCATAGTCCTAGCTCCCTGGAAGTCAGTCTTCTCTTAAAGGCCTGCAAATGCAGGTATAGACCTCTCAGCTCCTCCTGTACCATGCCTATCTGGATGCTACCATACTCTCCCTTTGATAATACTGGACTGAATTTCTGAAGATGTAAGTTAGCACCATTAAATGTTGTCTTTATAAGAGTTGCCTTGCTCATGGTGTCTGTTCACAGCAGTAAAACCCTAACTAAGACAGAAGTTGGTATCAGGAGTCAGGTACTGCTGTGATAAGCCTGACAATGCTTTTGTTTGGAAGAATGTGGATTTGGGGACTTTGGATTTGAAAAGCAGTGGAATATTTTAAGTGGGCTATCATAGTAAGAATAGTAAAGTCTTTGTTGCTGAGATTGATTTGAACTGTGCTGACCTGACCCAAGAAGGTTCAGAGGAGAAAATTTTCAGTATGTGGCATGAGTTTTGGAATTTTGGTGAAGACAATGGATTTCTGCCATTGTGTGAAGAGTCTACCTGAGGCTAAGGTAAAGAGATTTATATTAATTGCATTGAAAAAGGAAATCTAAAAAAAACAGCAGAAACTTTATTCTCTGGTTAAGTCTCATGAAGAGCATTTTGAATAAATATAGCAAGCTTAGAAAAAAATATGAAATATATGGTTCAAATATTAAAGGGGCACCAGGAAGTGAAATGGAGCTGAATCCTGAGTTCAGGAATATTAAATTGAACTGAGGGAGTGGTAACCATGGGGAAAGTTCCCACACAGCTAAATGTAGGACCAGGCATCTTAGTACATGTTTTTAATTGCAGGAGACTGAGGAAAGCAAATCTCTGAATTCAAGGACAGCTTGGGGCTAAGTAAATTTTAGATCCAGGCATGGTGGTACACACCTTAAATCCCAGCGTTTAAGAGACAGGCGTGAGTTCAAAATCAGTCTATAGAACAAGTTCCAGAAAAGGTAAGTTTAGGCAATGAAGAAGTTGGAAAACAGAAAGCTGGTGATAATATAATAGAACAAGGAGGTCATGTTGCAGCTACAGGAAACAACAGAACTCAGCAACTTTGATCATTTGGCTCTGGTCTTATAGTCAAGAGAAGAAGAAGACTACTGGGACAATTAAAGATGGTTAGCTGGAGGTACAAAATTAGTGGTGATTAAGAAGAGACCAAAAAAAAATAGACCCATATTTGTCACCTTGCCCAAAGCTCAAGTCTAAGTGGATACAGGACCTCAACATAAAACCAGATACACTGAATCTAATAGAAGGGGAAAGTGGGAAAGAGCTTTGAACTAATTGGCACAGGGGGAAATTTCCTAAACAGAACCCCAATGGGGCATTCTCTAAGATCAAGAATTGAGAAATGGAGCCTCATTTAACTGGAAAGATTCTGTAAGGCAAAGGATATAGTCAATAAGACAAATTGGCAACCTACAGATTGGGAAAAAAATCTTCACTAACCCCACATCCAATAGAGGGCTAATATCCAAAATACATAAAGAACTCAAAACACTAATCACCAAAAAAACAAACAACCCAATCAAAAAATGGGGTATAAAACTAAACCGAGATTTCACCACTGAGGAATCTTGAATGGCTGAGAAGCACTTAAAGAAATGTTCAAAGTCCTTAGTGATCAGAGAAATGCAAATCAAAATAACCCTGAAATTCCACCTTACACCAATCAGAATAGCTAAGATCAAAACCGCAAGTGAAAACACAAGTTGGAGATGATGTGGAGAAAGAGGAACCCTCCTCTATTGCTGGTGGGATTGCGAACTGGTACAACCACTCTGGAAATAAATCTGGAGGTTCCTCAGAAAATTGGAAATAGATCTACATGAAGACCCAGCTATACCTCTCTTGGGAATATACGCAAAAGATGCCCCACCATCCCACAGGGGCACGTATTCTACTATGTTCATAGCAGCTTTATATGTGATAGCCAGAAAGTGAAAACAACCCAGATATTCCACAACAGAAGAATGGATACAGAAAATGTGGTTCATTTACACAATGGAATACTACTCAGCTATTAAGAACGAGGACATTCTGTGTTTTGCAGGCAAATGGATAGAACTAGGAAATATCATCTGAGTGAGGTAACTCAGACCCATAAGGACAGGCATGGCATGTACTCACTAATAAGTGGATGTTAAAAAGTACTGAGTACCCAAGATACAGGCCACAGAACTCAAAATGGGGAACAAGCTGAAGGGCCCAAGTGAGGACGCCTCAGTCGCACTTGGAAGGGAGAACAAAGCAATCATAAATGGGGAGGGAGGGAGGGACATGGGAGGGAAAGTGGACAGGGGGAGGGAGTGGAGGGAGAGGGGAGCATGATCTGGTATTGGATGAGGGAAAAGGACTGAAGCCCTGAGAGACAGAAGGAATAGAAACAGGCAACCTCAGGAGATAGGAGGTTGGGGGAATCCTCCAGAATGTACCAGAGACCTGGGAGGTGAGAGGTTCTGAGGCCTCACAGAGGGTGGGGGAAACCTTAGATGAAATGACTGACAGTAGGGAGAGGGGAACTTATAGAACCCACCTCCAGCAGGTAAACAGGGCATCAATTGATGGAGAGGGGGTCGTCATACAGTCACAATTCTGACCCATAATTGTGCCTTTCTGAAAGGATTACAGGAATGGAAATGGAGAGGATCCTAAGGAAAAGAAGGCCCAGAGACCGACCCAAAGTAGGATCCAGCTCAAGTTGAGGTCCCAAGTCCTGACACTATTACTGGGACTGTGGAGCACTCACAAAAGAGGGACAGTGCGTGATAGCACTCCAGAACACCCAACAAACAGCTGAAACAGTCAGATGCGATGCAAATATTTGCATACAACCAATGAACAGAAGCAACTGATCCCTGTTGTTGAATTAGGGAAGGCTGAAAGAAGCAGAAGAGAAGGGCAATTCTGTAGGAAGACCAGCAGTCTCATTAATCAGGTCCCCCAAAGTCTCTCAAACACTGGACCACCAAACAGGCAGCATATACACCAGCTGATATGAGGCCCCCAACACATATACAGTAGAGGACTCCTGGGTCTGTGTTCATTCAGAGATGATGCACCTCAAGAGACTGTAGGCTCCAGGGAGTTTAGAGGTCAGGGGGAGTAAGGGGTGGGGATATTCACATGCAGACAGCAGGTAGGAGGAGGAATGGGATGCGGAACAGTCAGAGGGTAGATGGGTGGTGGGGGGTAAAAAATATGGAGTGTAAAAATAATTAATTATTAGTTGATTAATTAATTACTTAAAAATAGAGAAAAAGAAGAAGAGAACAGCTTCACTGATGTGAAGTCTTCTGCGAAGTTTGGAGATTCCAATACCATAGAATGATCACCAAGAACAGCAGCAGCAGTGATATCAACCAGAGCCTAGAGTGCTACAGGGGAAAAGAGCTGGAGTAATGACCCAAGCCCTTTGAAGAGCCAAGAAGATCATATGTGGATCCCAGACAGTGGAACAATAAGCTGTAACACTGAAGTTGCCTTGGAGACCCCAAGATGTTCGAGATGCCAGAGCCATGGAATACCTGATGAGTAAAACTGATAACAAGGAGTGGAACTATCCCAGGAGAAAGAAGTTTGTTGCTGTCAACAAAGAAAAAGGAGTTGAAGATCTTAAGACTTCAGACATGGACATGGAGATGTAGAATTTGGAGGTTTACCAACTAGTTTCCTGTCTTAGTTAAGTGATTGGATGAATTTCAAAAGAGACCTTGAACTTTGGACTTTAACATTGTCAAGACTTCTATAGACTATCGGTATTTTGGAAGTTGGACTAAATGTAGTTTGCATTATGCTACATTTATGTAGGGCACCCATAGACTCATATGTTTGAACAAGCCTATGGGGGCCAGGGCATGGAATATGAGAGTTTATATATGGTTGGTCTAGGGAGGGCTTTATTAGGAGGTCTGACCTTGTTGAAGTAGATGTGTCACTGTGGGTGTGGACTTAATACCCTAGTCCAAGCTACCTGGAAGCCAGTCTTCTCTTAGTGGCCTGCAGATGAAGATGTAGACCTCCCAGATCCTCCTGCACCATGCCTGCCTGTGTGCTGCCTTACTCCTGCCTTAATGACACTGGACTGAACTTCTGAGCCAGTAAGCCAGCCTCAATTAAATATTGTCCTTTTAAAGTTTGCCTTGGTTATGCCATTTGTTCACAGTAGAAAAACCCTAAGACAATATGATTAAGATTTGAAAAATGTCTTGAAAAATTTTACATCTTTAGTAATGTCTTCCCATATAAATTCAACTATTAGTCACAATCAGTGTTCTGAAGTTCACACACACACATACAGACACACACACACACACACAGACACACAGACACACAGACACACACACACATGCACACACACACACACACACACACAGAGAGAGAGAGAGAGAGAGAGAGAGAGAGAGAGAGAGAGAGAGAGAGAGAGAGAGAGAGATCGGATCAAATAGCCCAACTGGAGTGCATAATATTCCCTATGGTTATCATTTTCTGCTCATTACAAAATTTCCCAATTCTGATTATTTTGAACCTAAGACAACTTCTATTCTTTAACCCTTCAGCTTTGGTGTACATTCCATCGGCCAGAACTGGTTCAAGTTGGCTTAGAAAGATCACTGCAAAACTTTCAACTAGATTTTGTTGACCTCTATCTTATTCATTACCCAATATCAATTAAGGTATGCCATTTGCATTATGTAGACTAATTAACTTTGTCTATACTATTGATAGATGATGCTGTTCTTTACTTAGTTCATGGATGTTTACATTTCTGTTTCCAGTACAATCCTAAGGCCACTGCATAGGGTGGGCTGCATGTCTTTGCTGAGATTTCTATAACAACTGCTTTTATTACAGCCATCAGAGGAGTTATTTACAAAAGATGAAAATGGAAAAATATTGTTTGAGACAGTAGATCTCTGTGCCATATGGGAGGTAAGTAGCCCAGAAGGTGAGACCCCAGAAGAACTGAAAAGAGAATGTCAGGACATGATTTCACTTATGAAAATGGAGTGTGCTCCCTTCAGTCTAGAAAGCATCCTGAGTTCACAGGTGTTTCCCTAAAGTACTGGGACAGAAAAGCCTGACTAAGTAGAGAGAAAAAAAGAAGTGAAGACTGAAATATAATTGAAAGGTGACTCTCTGAAATATCATATGTGGGTGTTTTTTTATATAAAATCTGTCCCTATATCCTCCTCTCCAACTCCTTCTTACTCACACTGTCCTCTTAACTCATGTGCTCTTTTTTACACCTACTGTGTCCATTTAGTGTGTATGTCAATGGCTGGTGTACTCTAAGACGGGCATGCTATCAGAAGCTGCACATGATGAAAATGGATTTTCTCTCCTCAAGCCACCATCAATTGGAAATAGTCATTCAACTAAGAGTAGGGATCTGTAAGACCTATCTGATCCATGGTGGAATTATGAATGGTCTTAAACTGTTCATGCAGATAGAGCTGCTATGAGTTCATTTGTACAAAATCCTGACATGTTAGAAAAAGAAGCCTGTTTCACAGCAATCCTCTACTTCTTGTGGGCCTCTTCATCCTTCTATCCCCACTACCATATTGATCCCTGAACCTTAGAGAAAAACCTTTGATTTCTGATTTAGGACTGAACAATCCACAGTCTCTTATGCTCTGCACTTTGACCAATTGTGAGCTTGTATTAGCTGCCACCTATTGCAAAGAGGAGCTGTCTGGTAAGGTTTGGGAGCTACACTAGGCTGTAGAAAGAAAGATAAATATTTAGTGGGCAGTTTATCAGTATATGCATTTAGCAGAAGAATAATGGGTTCTCCTTGAGGACCTATGAACTAGACAACTACAGAATATTGACTTGGTTAACAGTACCAGATATCAATTATATCTTTTGGCGTAAGGCTTAAATTCAATCAGAAAGTTGTGGGTAACTCTAAAAGCAGATGTGGCAATATTGCACTGCTGGACACATCTTACCAGGCTGGTCATTATTGTAGTTCAAGAGTTTACAGCTAAATAAAATTGCTGATTATTTTTATCCCTCATTAGTGTACACATCACCTCCCAGCACTATAAAAGCTAACCAGTTCTGATAAAGCTTCCAAGTCACTACCAGATTTATTGTCATGTCCTGTGCCTTAACTATGTGCTATTAGCAGCAAAAATATCTTACTAAGTTATGGATGTTAACAAAACACAACTCATATTGTTTGGGGGTGTCTTTAATACTCCAAGGACCAGCAACACCTGGCTTTTTGACATTCTATGGTAACTAGGAAAACCATTCTCCTCTCCTTGGAGGATAACTTCATTCAAGTTCCCCTTATCTCCATATGTATGTATATTTTACATTAGTAGGTTTCCATATAACTTTTTCATAATACTTCAGAGTAGGTTACTTCTCCCATACTGTCCCCTCTACTCCACCATCCCATTCCTACACTACTCAACACTTCCTCTATTTCTCCCATTCTGCTTTCATCCAACCTGTGTTCTCCTACTCTATTTGAAAGCTACCCCTCCATGGCCATTTTCATTTCTCTTGAATTCTACAATGATCTAATATGTTTATAATGTAAGATTTATAGTTATAATTCACATATTAAAAAACACATGATATTTATCTTCCATGTTTTGGGACGTTTCCCTCTGAATAATTATTTATTTCCAGATCCATCTATTAACCAATTGCAGTAAAATTATCATAAGAATTAGTAATTTTGGAATTTTATTTGTGTTTATAGCTAAATGAAACTGTGTTGTGTATATGGACCAAATTTACATTATTCCTTTTATTCCTTGATAGAGTCTAGGTGTTTCCATTTCGTAGATATTTTGAGTAGAGCAGAAATGGGTGAGCAAGTTTCTTAAGAGGAGGATATATTCCTAGTGGTATGGCTGTGTCATATGGTAGATACATTTCTAGCTTTATGAGGAACCTCCAAATCGATTTCATTAGTGTCTGCATCAATGTTCACCTCTAACAATAGTGAATACGTGTTCCATTTCCCCCTTATATATGCCAGTATATTTTCATTTCTTTTCATGATCTTTGCTGGAATTAAGATTAAGTCTCAAAATTGTTTTAATTTGCATTTGTTTATAGATATGGAGGTTGAATATTCTGAAAGTATTTCTTTTTTATTGAATATATTCTTCATTTATATTTCAAATGTTATAACCTTTCCAGGTTCCCCCATCCCAGAAAACCCCCAACTCAACCTCCTACCTCCTGCCTCCAAGAAGATGCCCCTCTGCCCAACCCACTCCGACCTCCCACCCCCTCTTTGATTTCACCATATTGGGGCATCTATCAAGCCCCAAGGACCTCTCACCGATGCCCAACAAGGTGTTCCTCTGCCACACTTGTGGCTGGAGCCATGTGTACCCCTACGTTGATGACTTAGTCCCTGGGAGTCCTGGGACATCTGGTTGGCCGACATAGCCATTCTTCCCATGGGGCTGCAAACTCCTTCAGATCCTCCAGTTCTCCCTCCAACTCCTCCATTGGGGACCTTACACTCAGTCCTATGGTTGGCTGCTAGCATCTGCCTCTGTATCTGTAAGGCTCTGGCAGGGCCCCTCAGGAGACAATCATAACAGGCTCCTTTGGGCAAGCACCTCTTGGCATCCGTAATACTGTCGGAGTTTGGTGACTGTTTATAGGATGAATCCCCAGATAGGAAAGTCACTAAAGGCCTTTCCTTCAGTCTCTGCTCCACACTTTGTGTGCATAATTGTTCCTGTGAGGATTTTGTTCCCTTTCTCAGAAAAAACTGAAGCACCCACACTTTGGTCTTCCTTCTTCTTGAGCTTTCTAAAGTTTGTGAGTTGTATCTTGTTTATTCTGAGCATTTGGGCTAATATCCACTTATCAGTGAGTGCATACCATGTGTGTTCTTTTGTGATTGGGTTACCTCACTCAGGATGACCTTTCTAGTTCCATTCATTTGCCTAAGAATTTCATGAACTCATTATTTTTAATAACTGATAATACTCCATTGTGTCTTAATCATTTACATTTTTTTCATTTCTTACTCCATTCTTGTTTTCAAAAAACAGATTTAAAATTGGATTGTTTAGGCTTTTTTAAATTATTTTTAATACTTTGTCATACTTATGTTTAGCTTTTTGGGGAGGGTATACATTGCCATTTCAAAACAGTTCCTAAAACAGTCCCATTTTTCATTTATATTAACATTAGTGCTATGATAAAACAATCCAAAAGCAACTTGAAATGGAAAAGGTTATCTTTAACTTACTTTCCACATTACAGTCAAGCCCTGAGTGAAGTCGGGAAAACTCAAACAAGGCTGGAACTTAGTGGCAGTAACAGAAGCAGAGACCAGGGAAGAGTGCTGCTTTACTGCCTGGCTTGCTTTCTTACACCATGTTTCACCATGCTCAATGGGCTGAGTTCTCTCACATGAATCATTAATTAAGAAAATTGCCTACATTCTTGCATACCTGAAAATCTTAAGAAGGCATTTTCTCAATTGAGAGTTCTTATTCTCAAATGATTGCAGTTTGTGTCTATGTGGTATAAAACTTGCCACCATTCTTTCATGAATGTATACATGACCCTATGCAATTTCTCCTTCCCCCAGGCCATGGAGAAGTGTAAGGATGCAGGACTAACCAAGTCCATCGGGGTGTCCAACTTTAACCGCAGGCAGCTGGAGATGATCCTGAACAAGCCGGGGCTCAAGTACAAGCCTGTGTGCAACCAGGTGAGACACCTCAAGCCTCTTTTTCTGTTCTTCACGTTCTTTCTGTCACATAGCAGGTAACTATACCTTCCCACTTCTCATTCATCTTAGATTTGTAGAACACAAAATTCTCATAGCAGTTTAGAGCATAATGGATTCTTAATTTTATCGTTTCTTGATGGTACCTTAGTAAAGAAAACAGGGTGATATTAGTGTTCAATGAATGTAAGAATCTTTGGATATGAATGCAACCCCAAATCCAAAATCATAGTTCCTGACTGGAGGCTATAAAAAGTTAGACCGACAAGTTACCTACTTACAGAAGTTCTCGATGGTACATGAAATCCACTCACAGAGCATTAGCTGACCTTATTCTGGAATACATCTTATTCATTGTCTCTTTTGGAGCTTCTGCAATCAAATCAACCTTTTAAGCACAATTGTCTTTTGTTCTAACATATTTCTCAATACATTTCAATCACTGGTATGAAATCACATGTAGGAGACACTAATTGTACTACAATGTTGCATATATTTTCTTATGTTTAATTTACTTTTTCATATTTATTTTTTTGTATTAATATTGACACTGTGGGCTAGTGATATGGCACATCAGTTAAGAGTGCTTGCTGCTTTTCTATAGCTTTGATGAATCTAATAACTTCTTTGACCCTTAAACACACACACATACATAAATGCACACACACATTAGATGATAGTGATTATGAAAAAGATACATATATTATGATAGGTGATAGATAAAAATTATTTTATTAAATGGAATTTCTTTTTTTTTTTTTTTGGTTTTTCAAGACAGGGTTGCTCTGTGTAGTCCTGGCTGTCCTGGAACTCACTCTGTAGACCAGGCTGGCCTCGAACTCAGAAATCCGCCTGCCTCTGCCTCCCAAGTGCTGGAATTACAGGCGTGCGCCACCACGCCCGGCTGGAATTTCTAATAGTACAGTATATTTCTATACTGTCCATCCATAGGTAGAATGTCACCCTTATCTGAATCAGAGCAAGCTGCTGGATTTCTGCAAGTCAAAAGACATTATTCTGGTTGCCTACGGAGCCCTGGGGACTCAGCGTCCTGTAACTTGGTAATAAGCACAACTTTTTTATTTGAGATTATAATTTAATGATAGAACTTTCCCTTTCCTTCCACCAAACCTTCCAATATGACCCTCCCTGCTATCCCTCAAATTAATGGCCCCCGTTTTACTAATTATTGTTTCATGCATATACACATATATATTCATACATTACACATACACACACATACATACATACATACATATATACCTATTTAGTCCTATAATAATACCTAAATGTTTTCAGAGCTGACCATTTGACACTAGACAACAAAATAGTGTGTTCTTCCCTGGAGAAGGCTACCTCTCCTGTTCCCAGTGTTCCCTCAGTTACCTAAAGGTCTTTATGTAGGGTTAAGGACTCATGGGGTTTTCTTCATCCAGTTTGATATATTCATTCGTGTTCACTTTGCTTAGCTAATGTTTTGGCAGTCATATTGATGAAACTTTATGGATGTAGTTTTTGGGATTACTAGGTTAAACAATTTTACAACTTTCCTTATCTTCTGGCTCATACAATTCTCTGCCCCCTCTTCTGAAATGTTCCCTGTGCAAAATACTTTGCAGATGAATCCATAGGGACTGGGTGCGATAATTCTTGATTTTGGTTGTAGTTTCCTATAGTGGTCTCCATTTGTTGCAATGAAAATCTTCTTTGAGGAGGAGAGAGGACTACACTAATCTGTGGGTATAAAGACGGGTGTTTAGATTCTTGTTAGCGATTATGCTTCTTTAGTAAAGTAAGTTGTAAGTTCTCTAATATCCATGACATTATTAGCACTGAGTAATTCACTTGGTTTCATGTACAGGGCAAGGTTTCCCTCTTGTTTCATGGGGTTTAAGTCTAATTATAGAATTATTGATTACTGGCAAAGTGTGTGTATTAGTTCATGTTTTACTGCTGTGAACAGACACCACAATCAAGGCAACTCACATAAGGACAACATTTAATTGGGCTAGCGTACAGGCTCAGGGATTCAGTCCATTATTTTCAAGTGAGAACATGGCAGTATCTACACAGGCGTGGTGAAGGAGAAGTTGAGAGTTCTACATCTTCATCTGAAGACTGCGAGCAAAATACTGGCTTCCAGGCAACTAGAATGAGGGTCTTAAAGCCCACACAGCCAGTAACTCACCCACTCTAACAAGGTCATATCTACTTCAATAGGGCCACACCTTTTATTAGTGCTACTCTCTGGGCTGAGCATATATAAACCATAACAGTATGTTTGCCACAATTCCTCCCTTAGGGCTATTATGCCATACTGGACATTGATATGGTTAATAGGTATCATATAAGCACAACAACTTTTATTTCTGTAATCCCCTCTTTTCAGGAATTCACTGTGAACTGATTCAGAGAAACAACAGAAAGTCTTCTCAGAATATTGATTCTTCTAATCCAGGGAAAATTTGTGGCAATCTCTTGTCTAGAGCAATATCTTGAAGTGTTTGGAAGTCCCCTGAAAAACCAAACTTTCAGCTTCTGGAGTTCAGTATTTATGTTTTTTCTTCTAGGGTAGACCAGAATGCACCATTTCTTTTGAATGATCCAGTTCTTTGTGCCATGGCCAAAAAGCACAATCGAAGTCCAGCTCAGATTGCCCTTCAGTACCAAGTGCAGCGTGGGGTTGTTGCCCTGGCCCACAGTTACAAGCAGAATGAGATGGCAGAGAACATTCAGGTGACAGGGAGCTCGGGGTATCTAGAGCTCTGGGCCTTCTTCCTTACCCATGAATTCCTTTGGAAAACCTATAAGTATTTTTTTGTCAATTGCCAAATCATTTTCTCTAACCTTTCTTGTGCAGGTGAGGTTTCAAGGGTTGTGGTTAACAAAAATTGCTAACATATTGTAAAACTAAATGCTTACATCTGTGGTAATTCCAAGAAATATCAATAAATATTAGAACAATCCCTTACGATATGAATCTAGGTGTGAGACAATCATTGCATTTAGTTCTGTATTTTACTCTAAATTTGAAACTTCCTGTAGTTTCAATAACATATCCCTTTTTATTTTTAAAAATAAATATTTTTGTCTTGAAAGACATCTTGCAGTTAAAAATGCCATATATTTAGAGAATGAGTTGTTTTTCAAGCCAGTTATTTATCTAAACATATAATTTGTATTTGGACATCTCCTGGCCTAAAGTTTATTTGAAAGGACATTGTTCAAGTATAACTCTATTAAGGAAAATTAGTAGATTAACTTCTACATTTAAAAATATTGTTAATGATTCTTCAGAACTTTTAAGTACACACCAATGTAGTCATTGAGTGACACCATCTTTGTTTTTTCTGCAGCCATATTTGAGTCTCCTCATGTAGTACAATTTCAACATATCTCACCCCAAGGCTCAGGGATCCTTGCAGAAGTTTAGGCAGGAAGATTATAAAAGGTTGGGGTAATGATAACATGTAGAAAACAGTGTTGTCCAGATACAACAGGACAGATGTGCATTTAACCTTATAAGGATTGTAACAGCACACACATGATATTTCGAAGCTCCAGCTAGACAAAATTCTAGCAACAAAGGGCAAGGAGTCTATGTAATAAAATTACTAACAGCAGCTATTTGTATATCTGATGGCTGCTGAAAGGAGAGTTAATTTCCTTTAATAATGTAACCACGGGTGGATGACCACATAGTAGGGCTATCCTGATATCAAAAATAAATAGACAGTACAAAATGGGTTCAATGAGAAAGGATGAAAAAGAAAAGGTAATCTCCCAGATGGATGAGAAGAATTGAGAGAGTGAATAAACTGGCAAGGCGAGGGGCAGGGTAATAAATCTGTTGAAATATGTCATGCGAAATTCTGAAATTTTTAATCAAAAGAGTACACAAAAAGCTGATGTTTATATTCTGCCTGATAGTCCCTAATAACCTGTGTATTTTGTGCAATGCCTTTCATTACTTTTACAAATTTATCAGATAGTTTGAATATTGTGTCTGTACTAATCCAATTAGTTTAGGTTTTCAAGATAGGCAAGTTTCCAAGGTAAATTTGTGAAAATATTTTCTTCCTGTGTGATAGGTACTTGAATTCCAGTTGCCTTCAGAGGATATGAAAGTCCTAGATGGCCTGAACAGAAACTTTAGATATTTTCTCATGGATATGTAAGTAACTTCAATAAATAATAGAAGGCTATACAACAAACAGGTTGCATCAATTAGCCTAATGTTGAATCTCTCCTTTCCATTGGTGCACATTTGTTCAGAAGTCCACAGTGGATCTTTTGGTTTTGAGTTTTGGAGATACCAGGCTTTCCATGAAGTGGCTAAATGAAGTTCTGATGAGGGATTCAAAGGCAAAGAAAGGGTATTTACGCAGAAGTTCAGTCACTGACGAGAGTCTATAATTATCAAAATGTCTTTCTTCTTTCATTCTCTATTTTTAGAACATGATGTTGACTTTATGTTACAAATGAGAGCTAGCAAGGCATTCATAAGCATTGTTTTAAAATTATTGTAATTAAAATATAAATACATTATTCCTTACCCTCCTTTCCTCCTTTCAGCCCCCTCTCATGTACCCTCCCTCTAACACCCATGCCCCTTCACACTCCCTCTCAATTGGATGGCTGCTGTTTCTTTATCACTGTTACATAGATGTATTCCAGAAATATACAAATATAATCTTTTAAGTCTGTATAAGGTTGCTTAAGTATATATGATTCCAGGGCTGTCTCTTTATATTAGATAACCAAAAAAGGAACTCACCCCTGGAAGATAATAACTCTCCCTCTTTCTGTAGTTAGTTGCTGCCTGTAGTTCTTTGTCTAAAGGCATTGCTTATATGGGAGGGGTAACTTCTTTCTCCTTTTGTTTGTGGGAAATATTATCATAGAAGAAATAAGTGTGATATGCTTGAAAGATGCTGGGTAGTCCACAAATATCTGGGCTCAAAAATTGGTAGATTGATTGCTAAGTTTGTTAGTACAGAGCAAACCATGGATCAAGAATGAAAATAATACAGAGAGAAAGCATCAAAGGATTATTACTATTATCTTATTATATTAGTATTAATATAAACAGATCTGCAAGTATATGAAAGATATACAGGAAAACACAAACAAACAAGTGAAAGGACTGAACAAAACCACCCAGGATCTTAAAACAGAAATAGAAATGACAAAGAAATCACAAAGGGAGACAGTTCTGGAGATAGAAAAGCTTGGAAAAAAAATCAGGTGGCATAGATGCAAATATCAATAACAGAATAAAAGAGACAGAAGAAAGAATCTCAGGTGCTGAAGATACCATAGAAAGGATTTACACATTAGTCAAAGAAAATTCAAAATGCAAAAAGCTTGTAACCCCAAACAGCCAAGAAATCGAGGACACAATGAGAAGACCAAACCAAAGGGCTATAGGTACAGAAGAGAGTGAAGATTTACAACTGAAAGGGCCTGTAAATATCTTCAACAAAATTATAGAAAAAAACTTCCCTAACCTAAAGAGAGAGATGCCCATGAACATAGAAGAAGCCTACAGAACTCCAGACTGGACCAGAACAGAAATTTCTCCTGTAACATAATAATCAAAACACCAAATGTACTAAACAAAGAAGCAATATTAAAAGCAGTAAGAGAAAAAGGCCAAATAACATATAAAGGAAGACCTATCAGAATTACACCAGAATTCCAAAAAAAAAAAAAAAAAAAAGACCCATACCTAAGCATAGTAAAAGCAATATACAGCAAACCAGTAGCCAACATCAAACTAAATGGATAGAAATTTGAAGCAATCCCACAAATTCAGGGACTAGACAAGGTTGCCCTCTCTCTACATATTTATTCAATATAGTAATTGAAGTTCTAGCTAGAGCAATTAGACAACAAAAGGGGGTTGAAGGGACACAAATTGGGAAGGAAGTCAAACTATCACTATTTGCAGATGACCCCCCCAAAACAGTCCACCAGTGAACTCCTAGCTGATAAACAACTTCAGCAAAGTAGCCAGATATAAAATTAACTCAAACAAATCAGTAGCCTTCCTATACTCAATGGAAAAACAGGCTGAGAAGGAAATTAGGGAAATGACACCCTTCACAGTACTCACAAACAAGATAAAGTATCTTGGTGTGACTGACTCTAACCACACAAGTGAAAGATCTGTATGACAAGAACTTCAAGTCTCGGAAGAAAGAAATCGAAGAAGACCTCAGACAATGGAAAGATCTCACATGCTCATGGATTGGCAGGGTTAATATAGTAAAAATGGCCATCTTGCCAAACGCAATCTACAGATTCAATGCAATCCCCATCAAAATTCCAATTCAATTCTTCATATAGTTAGAAAGGGCAATTCTCAAATCCATCTGGAATAACAAAGAAAAAAACAGGATCTTTAATAGTGAAGTTTCTTCCTTGTGGTTAAAAATATATATTCTTTTGTTTGTTTGTTTGTTTTCGAGACAGGGTTTCTCTGTGTAGCCCTGGCTGTCCTGGAACTCACTCTGTAGACCAGGCTGGCCTCGAACTCAGAAATCCGCCTGCCTCTGCCTCCCAAATGCTGGGATTACAGGCATACACCACCACGCCCGGCTAAAAAAATATATTCTTAAAGAATTCTGATTGTTAAAATTTACCTAACCAAAACAGATGCAAGGTTTTGTTTCTGCAGATCACTTAACAATCAAAAGTGTTCATAAATTTAGTTTATCAGTTCTCAGGAAGTTACTTTATGAGAAAATTGTGTTAATTATATTCTTCCCAAGCATGTATTTTTGTGCAAGATTTTTAGTCATTGAATCTAATGACTAATTGAATCTGCATTTAACCTGCAATTGAATCACAGGTTAAAAATGGAGAACCGAATTGCACAAAAGGAATCATATTCACAATGGCATTTAACACAAGAAACTTTTTACTGATTACTGTTAAACTTTTGTTTTTTGCATATCTGACTAAACTAAAGTGTATACATTTCTCATGATAGATTAAGAATACCACAAATGGATTGATGGGGCAATCTGTGATATATAATTGTATATAAGATATTTGAAAAGATGTATTTAGTATTAGGATAAACAACAAACTACATGGGAAAATTATCTTTCATACAGCTTTTTGAAATCACTTGGTTGGACACAGCAAAAACACAATGTTATGATGATACTATTTCACAGGGAGAAATTAAAATATAGGAGGGCTTCATGCATTAGGAAAAAGTAGTCTTAGAGTAAATGGTTGCTCAGGTTCCTAAAATCTCCAATAATACCATCTGTGACATATAAATACAATAAACAGGAATTCAGTAGTGGGTATAAAGTTAATGAATAAACAACTTACTTTAACAATACACAAACAGAAAAAAAAAAGAAAAGCAGATTCTGTCTGTAGAGAGAATGCTCAGTGGTTAAGAGTACTTCCTGCTCTTTCAGTGGTCATGAGTTCAAATATCAGCAACCACAAGGTGGCTCACAACCATCTGTAATGAGATCTGAGGCCTTCTTGTGGTGTCTGAAGACAGCTACAGAGTACTCATATACAACAAATGAATATATCTTTAAAAAAAGAAAAGTAGATTCTCAAACCAGAAAGTAAAGCAATTCAAATTTATTCTAGTGTCAGATCCAGTAAGAAATAATAATAAAGTATAACAAAAATTACACATCTTACGTGTTTGAATCAGATTCATTGAGCCCACACTGGGTATTTTTTTTTTATTTTAGTGCTGCTGAACACCCCAATTTTCCATTATCTGATGAATATTAATATGAGAGCCTTTGTCATGACATCTATCTGAAACTCCTAAATGTCGATAATGATGCTGCTGCTGATGGTGGAGCTGATGCTGATGAGACATAGAACTCCTGGTTGATTCATTCTACTTATAACAACTTACTGGCAATTGGAGCTACATTCACCAACCTAGAGGAAAGGGACTAAGTTTTTAATTACATACTGAAATAAAAGTAACATTTTTTTCTTTGCATAATTTTTTAGTACTATCTCTCTTACCTCTATGAGCTTATTTTGACTGATTGTAACCAAAACTGATTTGGGTTGAAGTGAATGGACAAGAATGGAAGACAATAATAGCTATTTAGGAAATTGATGGATGGGAGAAAGTAGAACCTTCCAGTTCCAGAGAATTGGCCCTTACATAGAGTTCCTTGCCCATAGCTAAACAACAAAACAGACTACACAGTAAACTTTTTGTCAGATCAAAGAAGCATATCTAAGAAGAGTAAACAACAGAGCCCAGGTTCTTCTCATCAATTCCATGAGTCCTACAAATGAGGATTGGAGCATTTAGGTTTGATAATACTTATAACAATTATGTGGTCATGACTGGGTAGAATCTTGTATAATCACTGTAAATTGAAGTTACATAATGATGTTAACAAATACTGACTTATGAAATTAGAAATTCGATCTCAGGCTCTTTTAAGCAGCTAGGAGAGAAACAGCTAGAAAAATAAATAGAATTTTGTAACACCCCAGCAATTCACCCCTGAGCCTGTGTGAACTCAAACCAACTCTATGTGAGGTCAGAGACCTGTAACCCCAACCCGAGTCCATTCTCAGTCTCTCAGCACAACTTTGGTTTTCTCTCACCACAAACTTGGACTTTTACCTAGAGCCTGAGACCTACAACTACAACTCTTTCATGACTTGTGCCAAATCACACAGATCATTGTGAGGTCAGAGAACTTTAGCTCCAGCACACAGTCCCTACCCAGCCTCTAGGAATTCATCTCCATGAATTCTATATGCAAATCCGCTTGCCCAACTAAGATCACCTCCCCAACTCTACCAGCAAAATCTTCATGTGTCTTCTTAGGGCACCCAACCTTACAGAGGCCAGCTAAGCTGAGGATACACCACAGACCAATTCAAGAACTCTCCTAGCTCAGTGTCAGATGCTTAGTCTAAAATGCAGAATCCACTTGCTTAGCTGTTTCCAGACATCAAGCTCTAGAGTCCAAACCACAGACTGGTCTGGAGCCAGAGCCAAAGCAATGCTTCCATCTAAAGTCAGAGCAGAGTCACACACAGGTTTGAAACAGTCTTCGGAAACAGAGGAGAAACAAAGTGACTGGCCATCACAGAGGAAACTCTTAGCAGTAAGAAAGCCTTGAAGCTAGGATAAGAAGATAATAATCAACAAAAGAAGCCTAGCAATCAGGAGCATAGACCTGAATATTATCTCATGTTATACTTGACATTTTACTCTCAGGTGAGGTATGAGGACAGAGCTTGAGACTCATATCACCAACCTAACACCACAAAACAACGTATTAATCATAATACAGTCTAGTACTGACACAATATTTTAAACATTCTCCCAGAAAGAAGACATTTTCCCCTCGTTGTTTGGCAAGACTTTCTCTCATACATTAAATCCTAACCATAATTTTCCCTCTCTCCACTCCTCTCAGTCTCTGCCACTTCCCTCTTCTCCAAATCTACTCCCTTTCACATCCTCATCACAAAAGAGAAGGCCTCTGAAGACAACAGTTTGAGATCCTATCAGCAATGGAGGAGTTTTCCTCTTTCCAGTGCTTAGTAGGGGAAAATTTCACACCAAAGACAAATAAATTACATTTTCAATATAATTATAAAAGAATTTTATCCAAATCCATGAAAAGAGGCCAAACTAGGTTCAAAAGCTAATAGAACAGCAAATAGATAAGACCCAGAAAAAACAGCTCATGGTAAATCAAAATTGAAACATTAAATGTACAGAAAAATAAATTATATTAAAAGGTGCTAGAGTGAAATACCAAGTAGCACATAAACTCAGGGCAATAAAGGCGATTATTTAACAAAACCTTTAAAGGCAATCAGGTCTTGAATATGTACTTGAAATTCTGAAGGCCCACAGCTTTAAACCTAGACTAATATTCCCAGCAAAACTACTCATTTGTAATGAGGGAGAAAAGAGTATATTTCATGACAAAAAAATAACTGAAGAAATCCATGGTAAAAGTGACTCCTATGAGGGTTATTAAAAGTTATTCTTGCATTGAAGATATTGAGAGCCTAGCTGATCTGAGGGTCTCCCTGAGGACCGGTTGCATGGAGAAGGAACACAACTCCTTGCCTAACACAATAAGTAGGTTTTATGGAGCCAGTAATAATCTGGTGAGCCAGGGTCTTTGGGAACTCCAACTTCATTCTGAGAAAGTCAACTCTTCCCACCCAAAGGTGATATAATTATCAATTCCAAAGACTCTATCTGCTTTGTGTGTGGTATACTTGAGTTATCCTACTTGATTAACTTCCTGATAACTTAGATCTATTTCATAATAATCTTCTGCTTATTCTACTGCATTTCTCTGCTGAAAACTGTATATACTTATACAGAAAACTGTATATACTAAAAAGCTGTACCTCTGTTTTTAAAAACTGTACTTCTTAGTAAGCTTACTTAGCATAAGATATAACTAATACAATATGTCATGATCCCAACTTTTTATCTTTATTTTCTGATCTCCTCTCCCATCCCCTTAGAGTCTTTCTGCTGAAAAACAGAATAGGAGAATGAATCAGAAAACAGGATTGATTCCATTAAACAAAACATCTTCACCATCAAAGACAAATACTATCTTAGACTGAAGGAATGGGCAAAGGTATTCTAAGAAAATGGGAAAGAAACAGAAAGGTATCATCATTCTGACATCTGACACAAGAATCTAGGTATCCATCATCCATTAACTGAGCAATAAGTAAAGAAGCATTGAATATATATACAACAGAAAACTATTCATCTGAAATGGCTTTGTTTATCATTTGTTACCACATATATGAAACTGGGAATAATTATATCACTAGAACTACATGTCAAGACAAAAAAAGATAAGCAATGCATAGCAGCACTCAACCACAAATTTGTAACATTTGTAAAAATGATGCTTTCAAGGAAATTAAGACTATAATGGCCATTACAGAAGCTGAAAGAGTTTGGGAGAGAGAGCAAAAGACTATTAATGCACATCAAAGAGTAGTTGGTGTAGAAAGTAATTCTAATATGCTGTTGTATAGTAGGGTGAGAATAGTTTTAAAACCTCTAAAAATAGGTTGAATGCTTTTCTATAAAAAGAAATCAATTTTTGAAGAGAAAAAATGCTATATATGTGTGTATATATATATATATATACATATATATCACTAAATATCAATTTTCTCAGATTTAAATATTATCAAGATCAGATGACTCCCTACTGATATATAAAATTTTATGCTTAAGTACAGTTAAAAGATGTCACATGTAAAAGATTGTATTTGAAATAAAGACAAACAAACACATAATACATTTAAGAACCAAGAAATGAATATCCATGTATGTTACCCAATGATGCTGGCCTTTCATTGAGACTAAGATGGATTTTTATGGCAGAATTGAGTAAAACAGAAATCTAAAATGCAAAACAAAGAATTCAGACCTTTATCTCATACAATATATGAAAATCACCCTAAAATTGATCCAAGATTTCAATTTTGATGATAAGACAGTAAAACCAAGGGCTTTGACGCTAGATTAGACTATGAAATCTGAAGTTATGAGAAATAAAATGAAAAATGTTGAGAGTCACTAGAGTTTAAAACTTTTGTTCAGAAAAAGACAAAATCAAAAGAATAAATAACAAATCACAAGACAGAACTTTTCTCAGAGGGGTGTTCAAAAATGTGGCTTTTCTTTGCTTAGTACATAATTTCCTGTTTTACTGCATTCTGCTTTGCCAGCCACAACATGATCTCAGCATACAAATGAACAGAGGTTCAGGAAACAAGGGAGGACGATTTGGACTTTCAGTGGACAATACATAGAACTCCCTCTTTCTCAGGTTCTTGTTATAAATAATATTTCTGAAAGGGCTAAGGCAATATTATACAGGGTTATTGCCTACTTGGAGCTAATGAAGAAAATAAATTTCTGCCATACAATTCTCCCTTCACCAGAATATTCATATTTCCAAAAGCATTCAAAATACACAGGACAATGGACAGATGTCATGCAGTTCTTCTAGAGTACACAAATGCTAGCCCAGGCTACAATACCCTGCAAACTCTCAGTCATCAAACCAAATATTTGATGAAGAAACCAAAATATTCCAGAAAAAAATCCAAATTTAAGCAATATCTTTCTACCAATCAAGCCATACAGAAGATTCTAGAAGGAAAACCCTAACACAAGGGGGGTACCTACACTGAAAAAAAAAAACAACAAGAAATTAATCATTTCACAACAAAACCAAACAGAGAGAATCACATATACATAATGCCATCTATAACAATAAACATAATAAAAAGCAACAATCATCTATCTTTAATATCTCTCAATATCAACAGACTCAATTCCCCAATAAAAAGACATAAGCTACCAGACTGGATATGTAAGCAGGATCCAGCATACTGCTACATATAAGAAACACACCTCAATAACAAGGACATACACTATTTCAGAGTAAAAGGATGGGAAAAAGTCTTGAAGCAAATTGTCCCAAGAAACAAGCAGGAGTTGTCATTCAATAAAATAGACTTTCAACCAAAAGTTATCAAGTAGAGAAGGACAGCTCATATTTATTTGAAGAAAAAAAATCGAAGAAGAGAAAGCCTCAGTTCACTTCTGAAAAACTATGTCCCAAATGCATGTCACCAACATTCATAAAAGAAACTTTAACAAAGCTCAAAAAACACATTGAGACCCACATAATAATAGTGAGAGACTTCAACACACCACAGGATATTGAAAAAGAAACTAAACAGAGACACAGGGAAACTAATAGAAGTTATGAACCAAATGGATTTAACGAATACATAGAGAGAATATTTCACCCTAAACCAAAAGAATGTGCCTTCTTCTCAGAATCTCATGGTACCTTCTCCAAAATTGACCATATAATTGGTTACAAAACAAGCCTCAACAGATATAAGAAGTTGAAATAATCACATGCATTCTGTCAGATCACCACAGACTAAGACTAGACTTCAATAACAAAAACAAATGAAACCCCACATAACCATCTAACTGAACAACTCTCTATTCACTGATAACTTGGTCAGAGAAGAAATGAAGAAATTAAAGACTTCTTGGAATTCAATGAAAATGAATACCCATTCTTATGGGACACAATGAAAGCAGAACAGTTCTAAGAGGAACATTCATAACACTAAGTGTCCTCATAAATAAATTGGAGAGATTCTACACTAACAACTTAGCAAAACACCTGAAGACCCTAGAACAAAAAGAAGCAAATTCACCAAGAGGAGTAAATGGCAAGAAATAGTCAAACTCAGGGCCTAAATCAACCCAATAGAAAGAAAGAGAACACTACAAAGAGTCAATAAAACCAAAAGCTGGTTCTTTAAGAAAATCAAAAAGATAGATAAACCTCTAACCAAGTCAACCAAAAGGCAGACAGATTGTATCCAAATTAACAAAATCAGAAATGAAAAGGGAGATATAACAATAGAAACTGAGGAAATTCATAAAAATCCTCAGATACTGTTACAAAAGCCTATACTCAACAAAACTGGAAAATCTAAATTAAATGGATGATTTTCTAGACATATACTACATACCAAAGTTAAATCAAAAGCAGGTAAACAATCTCATATCCCCTAAGGAAATAGAAGAATTCATTAAAAACCTTCCAACCCAAAAAAAGCCAAGGGCCAGATGGCTTCGGTGAGTAAGTATTCTACTAGACCTTCAAAGAAGGGCTAATATCAAGATGCCTCAAACTATTTCATAAAATAAAAACAGAAGGAACACTACCTAATTCATTCTATGAAGCCACAATTATTCTAATACCTAAACCACACAAAGAACCAACAAGGAAAAAAGTTCAGACCAATTTCACTGATGAATATAGACGAAAAAATACTCAATAAAATTCTACCAAACTGCATTCAAGAACACATCAAACCTATCATTCATTACAATCAAGTAGGTTGCATCCCAGGGATGTAAGTGGATAAGAAAATCCACTAAAATAATCCACTATAAAACAAATTCAAAGAAAATAATCACACAATCATCCCATTAGATGCTGAAAAAGCATTTGACAAAATACAACACTCATTCAAGTTAAAAGTATTGGAGATACCAGGAATTAAAGGTCCATACTTATTCATAAAAAAGTAATATACAGCAAACCAACAGCCAATATAAAATTAAATGGAGAGATACTTGAAGCAATTCCACTAAAATCAGGGAGAGGACAATACTGCCCATTCACCTCATATCTATTCAGTACAGTACTCAAGGTTCTAGCTAGAGCAATAAGACAACAAAAGAGCACTAAGATATCAAGGGGATACAAGTTGGCAAAAAAAAAGAAGTCAAAGTATCACTATTTGCAGATATGATAGTATTCATAAGCAATTCCTAAGACTTTTACCAAAGAACTTCGACAGCTGATAAACAACTTCAGCAAAGTGGCTGGATGTAAAATTAACTCTAACAAACCTGTACCCTTCCTTCACACAAATGATAAATAGACTGAGAAAGAAAATAGAGGAAACAACACCTTTCACAATATTATAGCATACCTTCATGTAACTTTAAACAAACAAGTGAAAGATGTGTATGATGAGAATTGTAAGTCTTCCAGGGAAGAGATCAAAGAACTCAGAAAATAAAGACATCTCCCATGCTCATGGATGGGTAGGATTAACATAGTAAAAACACATATCTGACCAAAGGCAATCTACAGATTCAATACAATTCCCATCAAAATTTTAACACAATTCTTCAAAGACATGGAAAGAGCAATTCTCAATTTCATATGGAAAAACAAAGCTCCCCAGATATCGAAAACAGTTCTTAACAATAAAAGAACCTGTGGGGGAAGCTACATCTCTGATCTCAAACAGTACTACAGAACAATAGTGATTAAAAACTGCATGGTATTGGTACAGAGACAGACGGATCACTCAATGGAATAGAATTGAAAGCCCAGAAACAAACCCAAACAGTTGCGAACACTAGATCTTTGACAAAGAAGCCAAAAATACTTCAGCAACCTGGTTATTATTTTTTTTTTGTAAACCATAACCTTTGATTTCATCCCTGAATTTTTAGCGACCATGATAACTGTTTGTTGCCTCTTTTGTCTCCCTGCTTAGCTGACATGTTCATAGGGAACACCTGCTGGTGTTTGAGGCTGGGGTACAGCAATAATAAGACCAGGAGGTCAGGAGATGGACAGTATATGGTATCAGAGAGCACAGAATAGCTGACAGACCACCTGATCTTCTAGAAGGTGTGGCCTATTGTTGAGCCTGGGATGGTCACATGAGCTGGTAGCTGGGACACAGTGATGAATGGTAGGTGTGGAACAGGAAGGAAATATCAGTAGGATCGATAGGATATGTAGTTATGGGAAGAGTTTTCTGTTCCAGTGCTACAGACAAGCCTGAGGAATTGGGACTACTGGGGGAACAGAGTATCTAACAACCATTTATAACTCCAGTTCCAAGGGATCTTACATCCAAGGTCTTCTCACAAACTTGCACACATCATACACACACACACACACACACACACACACACACACACACACCATAAATATGTGTATATATATACATACATACATACATACATACATGCATACATATGTACATACATACATACATACATACATACAGCTTTTGGGTCCTGCACACTTAGAAATGAAACAGTACTAGAACTCTACATTTTACTATTTAACTTTTTATTGATTCCCTGTGAATTTCATATTATGTACCATGATCCCACTCATGCTCCCATCTCAATACCTGCCCTGGAAGATGTACTGTGTCACAGTGTCTCCCACAGTGTACATTCTCTCCTATCTATTCTTGGGGCATTGGAAGTGATTCAGGTGTATTAATGGTTTGAAGAATGGTAGAGGTATAAGAATCCAATAAAATAATGAAACAAATGCTTCAACAATCCTCCCTTCTCCACACTTCTTTTCTTGTAGGTGTGCATGGTGCCTTGTGTTAGTTGTGCTTCTCCATATTTCGCCCTTCATCCTGGCATCACTTCCCCCCACCTATTCAATCTTCCTATTCTACTTTGCCTCTTATTTCTTCAGAACACTATATTCTATTTTCCCTTCCTTAGGAGATCCTCTTCTCCCCAAAGTCTGTAACTAGCTAGTTAATTTCTGTGATTGTTTGAGTTGGAACACACATTTTAAACTTAAAAGCTAACATCCATATACAAAGAAAACATACCATCTATGTATTTTTGGGTCTGCGTTTCTTTGCTCAGCATAAGTGTTTCTATTTCCATACTCTGATCTAGAAATTTCATGATTTAATTTTCTTAACAGTTGACTAATAATCTATTGTGTTTATTGCCACATTCTTGATATCTATTAATTGATACAGCTGTATTGCCTTTAATTTCCAGCTACTATGAGTAAAGAAGCAATGAACATGGATGAGCAAGTATCTATGTGGTTACATGTAGAGTCCTTTAGGTATATATCTAAGACTTGTATAGCTGTATCATGAGGCATATCAATTTTCAGCCTTTTGAAGAACTGTCAAACTGATTTCTTTAGGGACTATAGAAGTTTAAAGTCCTACCCACAATGGAGAAGAGAATTCTCTGTTTAGTTTTATATTCTACTTTAAATTGGATTGGTTTTTTTTTTTTTTGATGTTCAATGTTTTTGTTGGTGATGGTTTGTTATGTGTGGTAGATAGTAACCCTCTAGCAGATGTATAATTGTTAAAGATAGTTTTCATTCTGTCGGTTCCTACTCTGTTTGGTGATAGTATCCATTGCTGTATAGAATATTTTAGTTTCAAGAGATCCCATATATTAATTGTTCTTAATGACTGTGTCAATAGTGTCATCTAGAAAGTCTTTTCCTATGCCAGAAAGTTCAAGCTTTCTCATTAATTTATCCTATATCTGGTAAAAGGAAATCTGGTTCTATGTTCTATGTGGAAAAGGAGAAAAAAATTTGTAAGAGCCAGAAATGGAGCATGACTTCAAAGAATCTATCTTCCAGATACAAGACTGGTACACATATGGGCTCAAAGACCCTGTGACTGCATATAGAAGACTTAAATAGGTTCAAACAATACAAAATCTCAGCACTGAGGAGAGGAACTGGTCACAAAGTTCTACCCAGAAACAAAAGCTATCTGCAACTGAAACCTGCTGGGAAAGGGGAAATCAATTTTATCCAGTTGAGTGTCACTTGATTTATTAACCACACTCCAAAACAATCCCCATGCCTAGGTCTTGTTGACCAAAACAAAATGGACTCCATAATGAATGCCATGTTTTCTGGTTGATTCTGTGTGTGTGTGTATGTGTGTGTGTGTGTGTGTGTGTGTGTATACATGCTCATGCGTGCACATGCTCATGCACACGTACATATTTTGTTCTGATTTTTTGAATTGTTGATTTTTTAAAGATTTGTTTGGCTCTTTGTTTCACCCCTCCCCTATGGATTTTTTTTAATTTTTAATGTTGATGAGCGAGAGAGAGAAAAATAAAGAACATTAGTTTTGGTAGGTGGAAGGTGGTAATAACTCAGGAACTGGAAGACAAGAAAGAACATGATTAAAACATACTGCATGAAAACATCTTAAAGTATTTCCTGTTAAAGAGTTAAAAGACCAGACACAGTATACTTGTGCTTCCCATGGAGTCTGAGATTTTGGTAGAAGTAGGTGCTACTTGCTCACATGCCTAGATGAACTGAGCCCTGAGACCCTACTGACTTTTCTCTGTGGACATTTACCATTCTCAAATGCTGACTGTGGAGGATAAAGCAGATTGATTTTGATGTCCTCAGAACAGAACTGAGTGTTTGTATCACCTCTTAAGTATTACTGCCACAAATCAATGTTTTTCTTTCACTTTATAGTGTTTGTTCACTGCAAAACCAACATAAAATTCTCTTGAGCCTTGTTAATAGATACTTGTAAATAATTGAATGTATGTCTTTGTGGAGGTCTTGAGAGCGATCATCAACTAGCGATCCTTTGGGACTGAAGGACTTCCTAGAATGGAAAACTTATGATTAACACTCCTAAATTTCTCTTTGAACTGGGATTGGTTTTTTTAACCAGTATAGAAATACTCAAAGAAAGAAATGATGCTGCGAAGGCCATTGCATGTGGCATGAATCACCCAGTTCACTGGGTAAAAACACTTCTGGGGGAATCAATATCCCGGAATTCAAGCAATACTGCAGAGCAGTAGTGTTAAAAACTGTATGGTAGGCCCAGCTGGTGGTGGGGAAGCCGGAGGGTCACCCAGCGTGCCAGGTGCTCAGAACCATCCGGCGGCGGCGGCAGAACCAGGTACCCGACACAGCCCGAGCTTAAGACCTTCGGGGACTCAGGCCTGGAGTGGGAATTGGGCACAGAAAAGCGGGTGCACTCTGCACTCGCGCGCGGGGCGGACCCCGAGCTCCCTGCAGGCAGCTGCCATATTGCCTGCAGCTTCCCGCCCAGCTGGCGGTGGGGAAGCCGGAGGGTCACCCAGCGTCCCAAGTGCTCAGAACCATCCGGCGGCGGCGGCAGAACCAGGTACCCGACACAGCCCGAGCTTAAGACCTTCGGGGACTCAGGCCTGGAGTGGGAATTGGGCACAGAATAGCGGGTGCACTCTGCACTCGCGCGCGGGGCGGACCCCGAGCTCCCTGCAGGCAGCTGCCATATTGCCTGCAGCTTCCCGTCCAGCTGGTGGTGAGGAAGCCAGAGTCAGCCAGTGTGCCAGGTACCCAGACCCAGCCGGAGGCCGAACCAGCCTCCCATCCAGCCAGTGGCAGGGAAGCTGGAAACCGGACCCAGCCAACTTCCCAGCAGCTTGGGACCAGCAGGCGGAACCAGATAACTGAGATATCCCAACTTTAAGACCCCTGGGGAAACAGGATATCAGACAGCGAACCCTGAGCAGGAGCAGTGCAGAGCAGCCGCCCAACAGGCGGAACCAAATACCTGAGATATCCTGAGGTTAAGACCTCGGGGGACTCAGGCCACCTGTCAGCAATCTGTGAGCAAGAGCCCCGCAGGACAGTGATTCAGGTATCCCAGTCACTGGGAAATAGCCTTACAACCCCACAGGAGGGTCAAGCACCAGCTAGTATCTACAGGACCAACTAACACCAGAGTTAACCAGATGGCAAAAGGCAAACGTAAGATCGCTACTAACAAAAATCAAGGCAATATGGCGGCATCCGAACCCAGTTCCCCAACAGCAATAAATATTGGATACCCCGAAACACCAGAAAAACAAGACTCAGATCTAAAATCACTGGTCAGGATGCTGATAGAGGAACACTTAGATAAATCTCTTAAAGTAATACATGAGAAAATAGATCAAAAGCTAGAAGCCATTGCAAGACAAACACAATTAAATCCCAGATATCTCAACACACCAGAAAAACAAGACTCAGATCTAAAATCACTGGTAAAGATGCAGATTGAGGATCACTTAGATAAATTTCTTAAAGTAATAGAGGAGAAAATAGATCAAAAACTAGAAGCCCATACAAGGCAGACACAAAAATCACTTAAAGAAATCCAGGAGAATATAGAGCAAAAAGTGAATCCCAATAAGGGGGAGAAACAAAAATCACCCAAAGAAATACAAGAGAACATGGGTCAACGAGTAGAAGTCATAAAGGAGGAAACACAAAAATCCCTTAAAGAATTACAGGAAAACACAAACAAGCAACTGAAAGATCTGAGCAAAACCATACAAAATCTAAAAACAGAAGTAGAAACAACTAAGCAATCGCAAAGGGAGACAATGTTGGAAATAGAAAACCTTGGGAAGAAATCAGGAGTCATAGATGCAAATATCAACAATAGAATACAAGAGATAGAAGACAGAATCTCAGATGCTGAAGATACCATAGGAACCATGGATTCAACAATTAAAGAAAATGCAAAATGCAAAAAGCTGGTAACCCAAAACATTCAGGAAATCCAGGACACAATGAGAAGACCAAACCTAAGGATTATAGGGATAGATGAGAATGAAGATCTACAACTTAAAGGGCCAGCAAATATCTTCTACAAAATTATGGAAGAAAATTTCCCCAACCTAAAGAGAGAGATGCCCATGAATATACAAGAAGCCTATAGAACCCCAAATAGACTGGACCAGAACAGAAATACTTCCCGTCACATAATAGTCAAAACCCCAAATGTACTAAACAAAGAAAGAATATTAAAGGCAGTAAGAGAAAAAGGACAAGTAACATATAAAGGAAGACCTATCAGAATTACACCAGACTTCTCACCTGAGACCATGAAAGCTAGAAGATCCTGGGCAGACCTTATGCAGACCCTAAGAGAACACAAACTTCAGCCAAGACTACTATACCCAGCGAAACTCTCAATTGCCATAGATGGGGAAACCAAGATATTCCACGACAAAACCAAATTTGCAAGATACTTATCTACAAACCCAGCCCTACAAAGGATAATAGGGGAAAAATACCAACACAAGGGGGGAAACAACACCCCAGAAGAAACAAGATAGAAACCCCATCTCATCCAACCCAAAAGAAGAGAACCACTCAAATACAAATAATAATAACAATTCCCAAAATGTCAGGAAGTAATAATTACTATTCCTTAATATCTCTTAATATCAATGGACTCAATTCCCCAATCAAAAGACACAGACTAACAGACTGGATACGGAAACAGGACCCTACATTTTGCTGCATACAGGAAACACATCTCAGTGTCAAAGACAAACACCTCCTTAGAGTAAAAGGCTGGAAGACAGTTCTACAAGCAAATGGTCCCAGGAAACAAGCTGGAGTAGCCATTCTAATATCAGATAAAATCGACTTTCAACCTAAAGTCATCAAAAGAGACACAGAAGGTCACTTCCTGCTTGTCAAAGGGAAAATCCACCAAGAAGAATTCTCAATACTGAACATCTATGCACCAAATGCAAGGGCACCCTCATTCGTAAAAGAAACTTTACTAAAGCTTAAAGCACACATCGCACCTAACACAATGATTGTAGGTGACTTCAACACTCCACTCTCCTCAATGGACCGATCAGGAAAGCAGAAACTAAACAGGGACACAGTGAAACTAATTGAAGCTTTGGACCAATTGGATTTAACAGATATATATAGAACATTCCATCCTAAAACAAAAGAGTATACCTTTTTCTCAGCACCGCACGGTACCTTCTCAAAAATTGATCATATAATTGGTCACAAGACAGACCTCAACAAATACAAGAAGACCGAACTAATCCCATGTCTCCTATCGGATCACTATGGAGTAAAAGTGGTCTTCAATAGCAAGAAGAACTACAGAAAGCCCACATACACATGGAAACTGAACAATACTCTACTCAATGACACCCTGGTCAAGGAAGAAATAAAGAAAGAAATCAAAGACTTTTTAGACTTCAATGAAAATGAAGGTACGACCTACCCAAATCTCTGGGATACAATGAAAGCAGTGCTAAGAGGAAAACTCATAGCCCTGAGTGCCTCCAAAAAGAAACTGGAAAGAGCATACACTAGCAACTTAACAGCACACCTGAAGGCGCTGGAACAAAAAGAAGCTAACTCACCCAGGAGGAGTAGAAGAGAGGAAATCATCAAACTAAGGGCTGAAATCAATCAAGCAGAAACAAAGAGAACCATACAAAGAATCAACAAAACCAAGAGCTGGTTCTTTGAGAAAATCAACAAGATAGATAAGCCCTTAGCTAGACTAACCAAAGGGCACAGAGATAGTATCCAAATTAACAAAATTAAAAATGAAAAGGGGGATATAACAACAGAAACAGAGGAAATTCAAAAGATCATCAGATCCTACTACAAAGGCCTATACTCAAAACAACTGGAGAATCTGGAGGAAATGGACAATTTCCTAGACAGATACCAAATACCAAAATTAAATCAGCATCAAGTAGACCAGCTAAACAGTCCCATAACCCTTAAAGAAATAGAAGGGGTTATAGAAAGCCTCCCAACCAAAAAAAGTACGGGACCAGATGGTTTTAGTGCAGAATTCTACCAGACCTTCAAAGAAGACTTAACACCAATACTCTTCAAACTATTCCACAAAATAGAGACAGAAGGGACACTGCCCAACTCATTCTTCGAAACCACAATTACGCTGATACCTAAACCACAAAAAGATCCAACAAAGAAAGAGAACTACAGGCCAATTTCTCTTATGAATATAGATGCAAAAATACTAAATAAAATCCTTGCCAACCGAATCCAAGAGCATATCAAAACGATCATTCACCATGATCAAGTAGGCTTCATTCCAGGAATGCAGGGATGGTTCAATATACGGAAATCCATCAATGTAATCCACTACATAAACAAACTAAAAGAAAAAAACCACATGGTCATCTCATTAGATGCTGAAAAAGCATTTGACAAAATTCAGCATCCTTTCATGCTAAAAGTCTTGGAAAGAGCAGGAATTCAAGGCCCATACCTAAACATAGTAAAAGCAATCTACAGCAAACCAGTAGCCAACATCAAAATAAATGGAGAGAAACTTGAAGCAATTCCACTAAAATCAGGGACTAGACAAGGCTGTCCTCTCTCTCCATATCTTTTCAATATAGTACTTGAAGTTCTAGCGAGAGCAATCAGACAACATAAGGAAGTCAAAGGGATACAAATTGGAAAGGAAGAAGTCAAAGTATCATTATTTGCAGATGATATGATAGTCTACTTAAGCGATCCAAAAAACTCCACCAGAGAACTTCTACAGCTGATAAACAACTTCAGCAACGTGGCTGGTTATAAAATTAACTCAAGCAAATCAGTAGCCTTCTTGTACTCAAAGGACAAGCAGGCTGAGAAAGAAGTTAGGGAAATAACACCCTTCACAATAGCCACAAACAACATAAAGTACCTTGGCGTAACTCTAACCAAACAAGTGAAAGATCTGTATGACAGGAACTTCAAGTCCCTGAAGAAAGAAATCGAAGAAGACCTCAGGAGATGGAAAAATATTTCTTGCTCCTGGATTGGCAGGATCAATATAGTAAAAATGGCCATCTTGCCAAAAGCAATCTACAGATTCAATGCAATCCCCATCAAAATCCCAAATCAATTCTTCATAGATCTAGAAAGAGCAATTCTCAAATTCATTTGGAGCAACAAAAAACCCAGGATAGCTAAAACTATTCTCAACAATAAAAGGACTTCTGGGGGAATCAATATCCCTGACCTTAAGCAGTACTACAGAGCAATTGTGTTAAAAACTGCATGGTATTGGTACAGCAACAGGCAGGTAGATCAATGGAATAGGATTGAAGACCCAGAAATTAACCCACAGACTTATGGTCACTTGATCTTTGATAAAGGAGCCACAACCATCCGGTGGAAAAAAGATAGCCTTTTCAACAAATGGTGCTGGTTCAACTGGAGGTCAACATGCAGAAGAATGCGAATTGACCCACTCTTATCTCCTTGTACTAAGATCAACTCCAAGTGGATCAAGGACCTCCACATAAAACCAGACACACTGAAACTATTAGAAAAGAAACTTGGGAAGACCCTGGAGGACTTGGGCACAGGGGAAAAGTTCCTGAACAGAACACCAATAGCTTATGCTCTAAGATCAAGAATCGACAAATGGGACCTCATAAAATTACAAAGTTTCTGCAAAGCAAAGGACACTGTCAGAAGGACAAAACGGCAACCAACAAAGTGGGAAAAGATCTTCACCAACCCCACATCCGACAGAGGGCTAATATCCAATATATACAAAGAACTCAAGAAGTTAGACCGCAAAGAACCAAATAACCCTATCAAAAAATGGGGCACAGAGCTAAACAAAGAATTCTCACCAGAAGAAATTCGGATGGCCGAGAAACACCTTAAAAGATGTTCAACATCATTAGTCATCAGGGAAATGCAAATCAAAACAACCCTGAGATTCCACCTCACACCAGTCAGAATGGCTAAGATTAAAAACTCAAGAGACAACAAGTGCTGGCGAGGATGTGGAGAAAGAGGAACACTCCTCCACTGTTGGTGGGATTGCAAAATGGTAAAACCGCTCTGGAAATCAGTTTGGCGGTTCCTCAGAAAATTGGGCATGTTACTTCCAGAGGACCCTGGCATACCACTCCTGGGCATATACCCAGAGGATTCCCCTGCATGCAATAAGGACACATGCTCCACTATGTTTATAGCAGCCTTGTTTATAATAGCCAGAAATTGGAAGCAGCCCAAATATCCCTCAAAGGAGGAATGGATACAGAAAATGTGGTATATTTATACAATGGAATACTACACAGCAATTAAAAATAATGAATTCATGCAATTTGTAGGTAAATGGTTAGACCTGGAAAATATCATCCTGAGTGAATTAACCCAATCACAAAAGAATGCACCTGAAATGCAATCACTGATAAGTGGATATTAATGAGCCCAGAAGCCCTAAATACTCAAGACACAAATAGCAAGTCAAATGATTCCCAAGAAGAAGAAAGGAGAGGACCCTGGGCCTGTAAAGATTGCTTCCAGTTTAGTAAAGAAACCGAGGGGGGAGGGGGAATTATTGGGGAACAGATGGGGGGGAGAGGAACTATGGGAACTATGGTGGGTGGGAACTGGGAAAGGGGAAAGCCTTTGGAATGTAAACATAGAATATAGAAAATAAAATTAAAAAAAAAAAATTAAAAAAAAAACTGTATGGTATTGGTACAGTGACAGGGAGGCAGATCAGTGGATTTGGTAATGACAGTTAAGATCAGCTACTCTAGGAGATATGGAATATCCACATCAACTTCCACAGTAAACTATATTCTACCTATCATCTATCTATCTTAAATACTTTCCTTTTTTCTAAAACAAAACAAAACAAATCAAAAATTGTTGATAAATTACTTAACTTGACACTCTCTTCTTTCAGATTTTAGTATTCTTCTTTGCTTTTTTCTTTTGCATTTTTCTTTGGCAATCAAATGACTGTTATGTTATGTTGTATTGTTATGTCTATCTTTCCCAAGACAATCAAAGGGTATATCATGATACCATTAAAAAGCATTTTCATGTATACAGAAAGTGGAATTGCTTAAATTTAAATCATCAGGGGAGGGTCTAAATGATCTGTGACACACTTGTAAACAAATGCAACATTACTAAGCACTCAATGTAACGCACTGCAAGTGCTTTCAAATACATTAATGGATCTCACAGATATGGAGCACAACAGAAGCTAGGCACAGATGAAATAAGATACTTTTTAATACTTCTTTAAGATAATATTATTTATTTGTCTATTTATGTTCATTAGTTTATTTATTCACTTTACATACCAATTGCAAACTGCACACTTCTTCCAGACTCCCCTCATTTAGCATGTACTCTACCCCCTCCCCTTCTCCCATGAGAAAACAGAAGCCCCCTTCTGTGTACTAACCCACCCTGACACATGAAGTCCCTGCAGGGCTAAATGCATCCTCTCCCACTGAGGCCAGACGGGGAACAAGATCCACAGGCAGGCAACAGTCAGGGGCAGTCCCTGGTACAGTTGATGGGGAACCTACATGAAGACCAAGCTACATATCTGCTATATATGTATAGAAGAGGTCTATATCTGGGCCAGTCTTGATCTTTGATTGTGATCAGTCTCTGGGAGCTCCCAAGGATTTAGTTTAGTTGACTCTGTTTGTCTTCTTATGTAGCCCCTATCATCTCTACATCTCTTAATCCTCCCCACAACTCTTCCAGAAGATACTCTGAGCTCCAAGCTGGATGGAGCCTCTCAGAGGACAACCTTACTAGGTTCCTGTCTATGAGCATAACAGAGTACCTTGAATTATGTCAGAGATTTGTGCTCGCCCATGGGATGAGTCTCAAGCTAATCCACTTATTGGTTGGCCATTCCTTCAGTCTCTGCTTCATCTCTGTTCCTGCACTTCTTGTAGGCAAGACAAATTTGGGGTCGACATTTTTTTAGGGGGGAGAGTTGATGTATTTTTATATGAATAGGTATTTTGCCTGCCTGTGTCTGTCAACCACGTTCATGTAGTACTCATAGAAGCCAGAAGAGGGCATCAGGTCCCTGTATAACAGAACTTTGTAACCCACCAAGAAGTTTCTGGAAGCAAAAGTTAGTCCACTGGAAAAGGAGATGATGCTCTTAAGAGCCAAGCGATCTCTTCTGTCCTCTTATATACTTCCTAGTAAACACCTTCTTCAGACTCCAAATTGATAGACATTAATTCTAGAATACTGAAAAGCATATAGAAAAGTTATTAATCACAGTAACTCTTTTTTTTTTTAATTTTTTTAAGGATTTACAAGCAGTGCTAACTGAGTCAATGTAATGAATCTACAATATTCCTTTCATTCCTGTAAAACACCCAACACTTCCAAGTGATTTTATTTTTTTAAGTTGCCATGGCAACATACTTGTATTCTATCAGCTTCAGATCATCTGAGGATAGTTGCATTTATCCAAATACTTTCAAGCAGATATATATATATATATTTAGATTAGATACTTTTATTATCCCCATTATACAAATAAGGAAAATGAGAACACGTTAAAAATTTAGGCCAGTTCCAGGTAAAACCAGGGCATTAACACCGAGCAGTTGGGCACTGAGCCCACACTCTTCAGCATTTTAGCATACCATGAATACAGGGCTAATTAGTGAGGTGTTCTGTTCACTATGTCAAACATCCTATGTCAAACATCCTATGTCAAAACTGTCCATTCAAGGGAGACCAGGTTTCACTTGGGGTTCTGTGCAATGTCAAACTATTTAAGGAATTCAAAGAAATCAGTAATTAAAAATGATGGTCTGATTTGAGTGATATGTCTCATTATAAAACACATCCTCAAATCCACTTCCGGCCCCCATGGATACACCATCATTAAATTACTACTAGGAATCTGTGTGTCCCGGGAGCCTGGGTGCTGTGGAGGTGTGGGAGGAGTGACTCAGATGCTCAGTCCAGACTTACAGGGCCACCTCTCAAGCAGATATATTTTAAGGTTTTAAAATTTTTCTAATCTCACTCAAGTTATACAGGATACAAAAGGGATGGTAGACTATGTTTATGTACTAGTATGATGTTGACTTTGTCATTATCACTGTGAATAGGAACCTCTATTGACATGGAAGCTTATTAAACATGTCTGTCATTATTCAAAAGGACATGCTCCAATGCCCTTTATTTTCCTATTTTTACCATATACATCCAGTTCATCATGTTAAAATTCTCAGTTTGAATTAGAGCAACATAAAATAGGCATTACTATTCCTTAGTGGACATAGGCTAATCTATCACTTCTTTTTTTTCTTTTTTTTCTTGAATATATTCTTCATTTATATTTCAAATGCTAAAATCTGTCCCAGTTTTCTCTCTCCCCAAAAATCCCCAACCCCTCCTTCAACCCCCTGCCTCCAACAATATGCCCCTCCATCCGACTACTCCCCCCTCAATTTCCCTTTGTTGGGGCATTTATTGAGCCTTCGCAAGACCAAGTACCTCTCCTCCCACTGATGCCTTACAAGGCATTCCTCTGCCATACTTTTGGCTGGAACCATGTGTATCCAAACTGAGGAAATTAAAAAAATCATCAAATCCTACTGCAAAAGCCTATACTCAACACAACTGGAGAATCTGGAGGAAATGGACAATTTCCTATACAGATATCAAATACCAAAATTAAATCAGGATCAAATAGATCGTGTAAACAGTCCCATATCCCCCAAAGAAATAGAAGGGGTCATAGAAAATCTTCCAACCAAAAAAAAGCACAGGACCAGATTGTTTTAGTGCAGAATTCTATCAGACCTTCAAAGAAGACCTAATACCTAATACTCTTCAAACTATTCCACAAAATAGAAACAGAAGGAACACTACCCAACTCATTCTACGAAGCCACAATTGCCCTGATACCAAAACCACACAAAGATCCAACTAAGAAAGAGAACTTCAGACCAATCTCCCTTATGAACATCGACGCAAAAATACTCAATAAAATTCTTGCCAACCAAATCCAAGAACACATCAAAATGATCATTCACCATGATCAAGTTGGCTTCATCCCAGGGATGCAGGGATGGTTCAATATACAGAAATCCATCAACATAATCTACTACATAAACAAACTCAAAGAAAAAAACCACAAGGTCATCTCATTGGATGCTGAAAAAGCATTTGACAAAATTCAGCATCCTTTCATGCTTAAAGTCTTGGAAAGAACAGGAATTCAAGGCCCATACCTAAACATAGTAAAAGCAATTTACAGCAGACCAGTAGCCAACATCAAAGTAAATGGAGAGAAACTTGAAGCAATCCCACTGAAATCAGGGACTAGACAAGGCTGCCCCCTCTCACCCTATCTCTTCAATATAGTACTTGAAGTACTAGATAGAGCAATTCGGCAACATAAGAAAGTCAAAGGGATACAAATTGGAAAGGAAGAAGTCAAACTATCACTATTCGCAGATGATATGATAGTATACTTAAGTGACCCAAAAAACTCCACCAGAGAACTCCTACAGCTGATAAACAACTTCAGCAAAGTGGCTGGTTATAAAATCAATTCAAGCAAATCAGTAGCAGGCTGAGAAAGAAATTAGGGAAACTGTTTCTTTTAAAAGAATGAAGTATTATAAATTCCAGCCTGGCTTGTATATAAAACACATGAAATGGAAATTTGGCTTTAAAAATTATTATGTATTATAGTCACATTTGTGCTGCATTAGTGGAAATCTATGTATTTTAGATTTAATTGAATAAATAAAAAGTATCTATCTCATCAATACTTTAAATTTACTCTCCTGGCCGGGCAGTGGTGGTGTGCGCCTTTAATCCCAGCCCTTGGGAGGTAGAAGCAGGTGGATTTCTGAGTTCAAAGCCAGCCTGGTCTACAGAGTTAGTTCCAGGACAGCCAGGGCTATAATGAGAAGCACTGCCTCAAAAATTTTTTTTAAAAAATTTACTCTTCCCACTCTAGTGGGAGTAATTGCACAGTAAATTATTTTTCAATTTAGTTCTTTTATGAATGTTGAAAGAAGACATAAACTGTAAAATATTGATCTGCATTTTAACATCTTATTATTAATAATCTAAAATCATGGACTAGAAAAACGGTACAGTGGTTAAGAGTGTTTGCTATGAAGTCATGTGACCAGTATTTTTATCCTAGTACCCATATAAAGAGTTAGGTCTAACATAAATGCTGGATATCATATCCCAAAGAGATTGGACACATTCTTCTGGTACACTTGCATTTGTACAAAAATATTTAACATTTGAAGCAATTATTTTAAACTGATCTAAGAAATGAATGCATTAGTAATGTTTATGTCATGTTGCATGTTGCAGAAAAGAAATTCCAGTAGCTGCCAATTGTTTAGCAACCACTAGGCGCTATTCTGTGCTGTCCTCTTTACTATGCATTTCAGTATTACACTTCTGTCAATAATAATAGAAAATTTCAGGTAAAATGCAATTCCAAAAGTTTGAACTTTTCCAGTTTAATAGTTGAACTCTTTTTTTTTATATAAAATGCTGAGAAGACTAAATTCAGTTCACAAGTTATCTTTTCCAGTAAATAATTTATTTATTCACTTTACATCGTGATTGCTGTCTCTGCCCTGGTCCACCCTACCACACCCCCAAACCTTTACAAAGTCACTTTCCCCTCCCCTTCTCTTCTGAGAGCATGGAGGTATCTTGGATATATCCCGACCCTGGCACATCAAGTTTCTACAAGACTAAGTGCATCCTCTCCTGCTGAGGTGAGACAAAGTAACCCAGTTAGAGGAACGGATTCCACATGAAGTCAACAGCTTTAGGGATAGCTTTACTCCACTTATTGGGAGACCCACATGAAGACTGAGCTGAATGTGTACTACATATTAGGGGGAGGGGCTAAGTCTAGGCAAAGTATGCTCTTTATTGGTAGTTTGGTCTCTGAGAGCCCCCAAGGGTCCATATTAGTTGGCTTTGTTGGTCTTAATATGGGAAGAATTTCTATCCCCTTCAGAATACTCAATCATCCCCCCATCCAACTTTTCCACAAGAGTCCCTGAACTCCATCCAATGTTTGGCTGTAGGTCTTTGCATCTGTCTAACTCAGATGCTAGGTTAAGTCTCTCAGAGGTTAGTTATGCTAGCTTCATATCTTCAAGCATGACAGAGTATAATTAATAGTGTCAGGGATTGGTGCTTGCCCATGGGATAGCAAGTTGCACTGGGTATTCCTTGGCCATCCTCTCAGTCTCTGTTCCATCTTTATCCCTGCCTTTATTGTAAACAGGACAAATTTTGGGTTGAAATATTATGAGTAGTTTGTGTCCCTATCACATTAAGAGCTCAATTGTGACTTCTTTGCTTGTTATGTTGTATGATATGTGGTAGATAGTTATTTTCAGTGATGTATGATCAAGTAGAACCTTCATAATGGCCAAATGAAAATAAGTGTCTTCCATATAATAATTGTTCAGTCAATCTCTTCTCTAATAATATATAATATATGAGATAAAGAAGAGAAAAAACACAGAAAAAAATTCTTTTTCATTATATCATACTTTATTTGAAATTCACCCTTCATATGAAAATGAATGTCTTTTCTCCTTATATGTGGAATACTGCTCTAAATTTCTCACTCCTCCCTTCCATTGGTTGTCCATTAGACAGACAATAGTAGTAGGCACACAACAGTACTGTTAACCATTAGCCAGACTGTAGCACTGATTAATCATTAGCTGGGGGGTAAAGATGGTTAAACATTAGCCAGTGAGTAGGCATGTCTAACTACCAGAAAGGGAGTGTCCCTTGTTAACCACTAGACTGGAAGTTTATATATAATGTTACCCACTTTTCCTTCAGGACAACAGAAGACTCAGGAAGTACTTAGCCAGGGGAGTGAGAGACAATGAGCTCCAAACAGCAGTGTGTCAAACTAAACGATGGCCACTTCATTCCTGCCCTGGGATTTGGCACCTATAAACCCAATGAGGTAAGAATACAGGATTCCCAGTATCTCCAGGCTAGAGCTAATCCATGTACAAGAGAGCAGATAGATTTCCCCTGCATCGGGGTCTGATGTTTCCACACTTGTTGATTGTTCTTGTTAAATAGAAGTTGCAGCAGCAGCTGCAATTGGTGGCTGTAGATAGGAGACTGAGCTGGTTCCCTTCAGATACGGTGCATCAGGATTCAGGCAAAAGAGCTGGTTCTATATTCATACTTGCTCTTTTTTCTCTCACTTATGTAAAATCATTTATTTTTTGAAATGCTTATTACATGATCATTCATTGATTTATTCCCATTATGTCTATAAGAAACTAAAGAAACAATAAATGATTCATTCATTTGAAACAAAAAATAGTAATTAAATGACCATTTAATTTGTGGTTAATTTATTCATTATTCCTCTTTCAATATATGGAGACTTCTTCTGCAATTTATGGCCAGAGTTATATTATTCCCTCTCAGTTTTGGTGAAGTTGAAAGGCAATCCTGGCCTTGACTATAGAAACACATTAATAGTAGTATTCAGCTCACTGGCCTAATGGACACAGATCCTTGGGAGTATGAGTCAGAACTGGGTTCCTTTAATTCCTAAGAGGCAGAACTCTGGGGTACCTACACCACTGCCTGAAGACCTCAGAATCTGTTTCTTTTCTTTTGGCACAAGCAACATTTACAGGTGCTTATACCATCCTCTACCCCAAGTTTCCGGGTCTTTTCAGGACCCTGAGCCTCTAGGGTGCTACAGTAAAAAGAAGAAGCTACAATTATACTGACATTACAGGACTCAGATATGTTGTGAAGGAACCTATGCCTTGCAATGCCCTGGAAGGCATTTCATCTTTGAGAATCCAAAGACCGGAACTCAAAGAGTGTGTATTCTCTCTCTGGTAGCAGCAGGCCTCCTTACCTGGTAAAAGGAGGAATTAATGGATTTATGAAGACACATGTGAAAATTCCTGGCTGAACTTTTAAATATACGATATAACGATGATAGTAAGAGATGTCAAGGATGATGATATTTGGACATAACAATATTGTGACAGAAATTTTACCAGTTCTCACTGTGATGACCATGGCTCTACCTTCAGCTTGAACAACTTGAAATCTAGAATTGATTTATATATTTAAGTTCAGGGTTGTTTTTTTTTTTACTTTTTTCATATAATTGTAATAATGAACATACTGGGTAATGTCAACAACAATATATAGATTTAACTTTTATATTATATCCTGACCAAATACCTCCACCATGATGATCCCTGCTCTTCCCCAGATTCACTCCCCAACTGCCTCCCTCAGAAAAGAGCTGGACTTCCAGAGACATCAATCAAACAAGCTATAAGACCATCACATGAAGGCTATGCAAGGCAACCCAGTAAGAGAAAATTAGTCCCACAAATAGGTAAAAGAGTAAGAGAAAATCCCTGTGCTCCCTGTTAGGTTTTATACTCTTAGGTTTTTACATAAGAACACCAAGCTACTCAGCCATTACATGCTGTATTCAGTTATACAGCATGGTATGTCAAGTTTGTGAGCTACTAAAATTTTTATAGAAACAGTATCTTTGACAATCTTTGACAATTATAGTAGCTTCTTTTATGCAAACTGTTAAGAATTCAGATACTAATGGTTTTGGAAATATTGAGGGTGTTACAGGAATAAGGCTTGCAAAGATTTTACCTAAAAAAAATAGTACCATATGAGTAGGGAAGGTCTTACACCCTGCCTTGAATATTAGAAACAAAAGAGGATGAAATGTCAATAAAAGTAAATAATACTTTACGAATTATAGTTCTTGGCTTTTTATTTGTTTTGTTTTGTTTTCTTTTGTTTTTCAAGACAGGGTTTCTCTGTGTAGCCCTGGCTCTCCTGGAACTCACTCTGTAGACAAGGCTGGCCTTGAAATCAGAAATCCACCTGCCTCTGCCTCCAGAGTGCCATTAAAGGCATGCATCACCACTGCCTAGCAGTTCTTATCTTTTATGTTATTTTTATTTTTGTGTGGCTCTTTTGTCCTCTTTTGGGTTTGTTGAAAGATTAATTTCTTGCTTTTTCTGGGGTGTAGTTTCACTCCTTGTATTGGTGTTTTCCATCTATTATCCTTTGTAGGACTGGATTTATGGAAAGATAGTTTGTGTACATATGGTTTTGTCATGAAAAATCTTGATTTCTCCATCTGTAGCAATTGAGAGTTTTGTTGGGTATAGTAGCCTGGACTGGCATTTGTTTTCTATTAGGGTCTGTATGTCATCTGCCCAGGATCTTCTAACTTTCATATTCTCTGGTGAGATGTCTGGTGTGATTCTGATAGGTCTACCTTTATATGTTACTTGACATTTTCCCCTTACTGCTTTTAATATTCTTTGATCTTTTGCACTTGGTCTTTTGATTAGTATGTGATGGGAGGAAATTCTTTTCTGGTCCAATCTATTTGGAGTTCTGTAGGCTTCTTCTATGTTTATGAGCATCTCTTTCTTTAGGTTATAGAAGTTTTCTTCTATAATTTGGTTGAAGATATTTACTGACCCTTTAAGTTGAGAATCTTCACTGTCTTCTATACCTATTATTCTTAGGTTTGGTCTTCTCATTGTATCCTGGATTTTGCATTTTCTTTGACTGTTGTGTCAATGTTTTCTATGGTATCTTCTGCACCTGAGATTCTTTCTCCTATATCTTGTATTCTGCTAGTGGTGCTCATATCTTTGACTCCTGACCTCTTTCCTAGGTTTTCTATCTCCAGGGTTGACTCCCACTGTCATTTCTTTATTGTTTCTGTTTCCATTATTAGATCCTGGATGGTTTTGTTCAATCCTTCACCTTTTTGGTTGTGTTTTCCTATAAATTTTAAAGGGATTTTTGTGGTTTCTCTCTAAAGGTTTCTACCTGTTTGCCTGTGTTCTCCTGTATTTCTTTAAGGGAGTTATTTATGTCCTTCTTAATGTCCTCTATCATCATCATGAGATGTGATTTTAAATCAGAGTCTTGCTTTTTTGGTGTGTTGGGGTATTCAGGGTTCACTGTGGTGGGAGAACTAGGTTCTGATCATGTCAAGTAGCTTTGGATCCTGTTGCTTATGTTCTTGCCCTTGCCTCTTGCCATCTGTGTATCTATGGTGTTAGCTGATCTTGCTGTCTCTAACTGTGGCTTGTGCCTACTGCAAACCTGTATGTCAGTACTCCTAGGAAACCAGTTCTCTCCAGGGTACACACAGAAACCAGAAAAATCCTGTCCCTGGCTGTTCCTTGGTTCTTGTAACAGGTTCGGTTGGCTCTGGGCAGATCCCTCTTGGGCCAGGAATTTGAGCAATAGTGGTGGTCTTACCTCTGCTCATAGGTGTGTCAGCACTCCTAGGATACCAGGTCTCTCCCGGTGGTATTTGAGTATGGAGAGCTGTGACATAGGGTCAGTTCTAGGTGCAGACACAAACAGGAAACCAGAAGGATCTTGTCCCAGGCTGCTCCTCAATTCCTGTGTCCCAAGGGCTCCAGGTGGGTCCCTCAGAACAGAAGTGGGAGACCAGCTCTCTCCCAGAAATATTTGGGTAATGAGTGCTGTGGTACCTCATATTTGCTCTTCCCTGGGGAAAGAGCCCTGCTCCTGGTGAATCAGTAGGGAGGCAGACTTAATGGGAAACAAAAGAAAGGCCAAACTCTAAAAAATGTTCTCTGGTGGTGGATGTTAGTGCAGCATATGATGGAACTACAGGGTACATGCCTCAGTGGCACTGGGACATTTGTTATAACTCAGTCAGTGACTTTAGGACAGGGAGAAAGTTTGATTATCTTCTCTGTTATTCTTGCTGTCACCTAGGGAATCTGTGCTTGCCAAAATGTTGCTGTACCTGTTTTTTCTTGGATTTACTTTTTTTGACCTAGGACTTCCTGTGAATTGCTATTCCCATATGGGGCCTGTCAGCTCTAAGAGTGAACTTCACTGTGAGCTCTGGGCTCAAAGGGACACACCCATGACCTAACATTCCCGGGCACTATTCTTTTCTTATGTCCATGCTTTACAACTTGATAGAGGAGAAGAAAGTAACTAGATTGTCTATAAGCTTTCTTGGTTGCAGTGTGGGAGAGGATTTCTATTTATGTCCACAATCTACAACACCGGTTTTTCATTTCAAAAAGGCACAACACCAGAAATGAACATGGTACCTGTAGATCATTAGTTCTCATCTGAGTTGGAACTACAAAGTTTCAAGAGATTGCATATAAGATATCCTGGTCATCAAATATTTACATTATGATACATAACAGTAGCACTATTACAGTGTGAAGTAGCAACAAAATCATTTTGTGACTAGGGATCATCACAACATGAGGCACTGTATTAAAGGGTTGCAGCATTAGGAAGGTGGGAAACAACTGCTGTAGACTAATGCATAAAACAAATATTTGACAATAGTTTGATTTTGTTTTGGGGTAGTAGTCAGCATCTTACAGTGAATATTTATAAGAGCTAAATGAGGTCCCCCATATATAACACTCAACTGTGGGAAACTTACTGGAATTTATAGTGCATCATTATGATGAGGAGAAGGAGGACTTAATAAAGATAAAGGTGAATTACTGGTATTCATTAGTGTATGTTGCATTTAGAGAATGGTTGGCTTCAGAATGAAAAACATCAAGGTGGACTGTTTGCTAACCTGGAGAGACTTTGTTTTCTAGGCTACCTGGGACCTTTTAATTGTGTGAAGCATGACATCTTCCCTTGACTTCAAATTTTTATATCTCCCTCCTGTTATATTCCAGAGAAATTTGCAGATATCCACAGGATTTGTTACTTTTGCAAAGTTGAATGAAACACAGGAACAAGTCAAGGCCACTACTGGATCTTTAGTTTTGATAGCTCATGGTACCTTATCCTTGCATAAGTCAGGGCAGGTTTCCAGACAAGGTTGTAGAAGCCAAAATTTTAGTCCCTGTCTTTTAATGAGAAAAGATAACTGTAGAGATTCTTTTTTTTTACACACACACACACACACACACACACACACACACACACGAATGCACACACACACACACACACACACACGAATGCACACACACACACACACACACACGAATGCACACACACACACACACACACACACACACACACACACGCATGCACGTACATACACACATATCAAAAAAACTCTGGGCACAGAAACCCTGCCAAGGAGAATGCCATATTTGATAGCAATCTTATAGATAATGAACTTAGAGAAAAAAGGTAAAAGCAGAAAGGGGAATTACAAGTCAAAGAAGTAGAAGGTGTAATGACTATTTTTTTTTTTGTATTTTTATTTACATGGCAAATGCTTTCCTCTTTCCCAGTTCCCCCTTCCCCATAAGTCCCATAAGTCCTCTTCCCTCTACACATTCCCCAATCATCCCCTCCCATTTCTTATTTGGCTTTCTGGAGTCTATGTCTTGAGTTCTTTGTAAATATTCGATATTAGTCCTCTCTGTTGGATGTAGGGTTGGTAAAGATCTTTTCCCAATTTGTTGGTTGTTGTTTTGTCCTTTGGACAGTGTCCTTTTCCTTACAGAAATTTTGTAATTTTATGAGGTCCCATTTGTCAATTCTTGATCTTAGAGCATAAGCTATTGGTGTTCTATTCAGGAATTTCCCCCTGTGGCCATGTCCTCAAGGGTCTTCCCCAATTTCTTTTCTATTAGTTTCAGTGTGTCTGGTTTTATGTGGAGGTCCTTGATCCACTTAGAGTTGAGCTTAATACAAGGAGATAAGAATATATAGATTTGTATTATTCTGCATGCTGACCTCCAGTTGAACCAGCACCATTTCTTGAAAAGGTTATTTGTTTTCCACTGGATGGTTTTAGCTCCTTTGCCAAAGATCAAGTGACCATAGGTATGTGGGTTCATTCCTGGGTCTTCAATTCTATTCCATTGATCTACCTGCCTGTCACTGAACCAATATACCATGCAGTCTTTAACACTATTGCTCCGTAGTACTGCTTGAGATACGGGATACTGATTCCCCCAGAAGTTCTTTTACTGTTGAGAATAGTTTTAGCTATCTTGGGTTTTTTGTTATTCCAGATGAATTGGAGAATTGCTCTTTCTAACTCTATGAAGAACTGAGTTGGGATTTTGATAGGGATTGCATTGAATCTATAGATTGCTTTTGGCAAGATGGCCATTTTAACTATATTAATCCTGCCAATCCACAAGCATGGAAAAATTTTTCATTTTCTTAGGTCTTCTTCGATTTCCTTCTTCAGAGACCTGAAGTTCTTGTCATACAGATCTTATACTTGTTTGGTTAGAGTCACACCAAGATACTTTATATAGTTTGTGGCTATTATGAAAGGTTTCATTTCTCTAATTTCTTTCTCAGCCTGCTTATCCTTTGAGTATAGGAAGACTATTGATTTGCTTGAGTTGATTTTATACCCAGCCACATTGGTGAAGTTGTTTATCAGCTGTAGGAGTTCTCTGGTGGAGTTTTTTTTTTGGGGGGGGGAGGGGTCACTTAAGTATGCTATCATATCTGCGAATAGTGATAGCTTGACTTCTTCCTTTCCAATTTGAATCTGTTTTACCTCCTTATATTGTCTAATTGCTCTAGCTTGAACTTAAAATAGTATATTGAAAAGATATGGAGAGAGGGGTCAGCCTTGTCTAGGCCCTGATTTCAGTGGGATTGCTTCAAGCTTCTCTCCATTTTGTTTGATGTTGGCTACCGGTTTGCTGTAAATTGCTTTTCCTATGTTTAGGTATGGGCCTTGAATTCCTGTTCTTTCCAAGACTGTTAACATGAAAGCATGCTGAATTTTTTTCAAAAGCTTTTTCAGCATCTAATGAACTGACCATGTGTTTTTTTTTTCTTTGACTTTGTTTATGTAGTGGATTGCATTGTTGGATTTCCTTATATTAAACCATCCCTACATCCCTAGGATGAAGCCTACTTGATTATGGCCAATGATCATTTTGATGTGTTCTTGAATTCAGTTGGCAAGAATTTTATTGAGTATTTTTGCATCGAAATTCATAAAGGAAATTGGTGTGAAGTTCTCTTTCTTTGTTGGATCTTTGTGTGGTTTTGGTATCAGCATAATTGTGGCTTCATAGAACAAGTTGGTTAGTATTCCTTTTGTTTCTATTTTGTGGAATAGTTTGAAGAGTATTGGTGTTAGGTCTTCTTTGAAGGTCTGATAGAATTCTGCATTAAAACCATCTGGTCTTGTGTTTTTTTGGTTGGAAGACTTTCAATGACCACTTCTATTTCTTTAGGGGTTATGGGACTATGTAGATGATCTATTTGATCTTGATTTAAGTTTGGTATTTTGTATCTGTCTAGGAAATTGTCTATTTCCTCGAGATTCTCCAGTTGTATTGAGTATAGGTTTTTGTAGTAGGATCTGATGACTTTTTGAACTTCCTCTGTTTCTGTTGTTATATCTGCCTTTTCATTTCTAATTTTGTTAATTTGGATACTGTCTCTGTGCCTTCTGATTAGTCTGGCTAAGGGTTTATCTATCTTGTTGATTTTCTCAAAGAAGCAGCTCCTGGATTTGTTGATTCTTTGTATGGTACTCTTTGTTTCTACTTGATTGATTTCAGTGTGAGTTTGATGATTTCTTGTCTTCTACTCCTCTTGGGTGAATTAGCTTCTTTTTGTTCCAGAGCTTTAAGGTGTACCATTAAGCTGCTAGTGTATCCTCTCTTCAGTTTCATTTTAGAGGCACTCAGGGCTATGAGTTTTCCTCTTAGCACTGCTTTCATTGTGTCCCATAAATTTGGGTATGTTGTGCACACAAATTCTAGAAAGTCTTTGATTCTTTCTTTATTTCTTCCTTGATCAAGGTATCATTGAGTATTGTTCAAGTACTATGTGTATGTGGGCATTCTGTTGTTTTTGTTGCTATTGAAGAGCACTCTTACTCCATAGTGATTGCATAAGAGTCATGGGATTAGTTCAATCTTCTTACATCTGTTGAGGTCTGTCTTGTGACCAATTATATGGTCGATTTTGGAGAAGGTACCATGAGGTACTGAGAAAAAGGTATATTTTTTTGCTTTAGAATGAAATGTTATATATATATATATAAATATAAATATATATATATATACTTGACATATATATGTGTGTGTGTGTGTGTGTGTGTGTGTGTGTGTGTGTGTCTTAAATTCAATTGGTCCAAAGTTTCAAATAGTTTCACTGGGTCTGGACCTGTAGGACAGTCAACAGGGTTCCAGGACCACCTAGGAGAAGGCAAGAGACAAGAGACAGGAGAGGTGGACAGCAAGACAGTATTCTGATAAAGCTGTCAAATTTTATTATTTACACAAGGCAATATAAAAAGAAGGAAGCAAGGTATAGGGAGGGGTGAAGGGGGAAGATCTCAGGGGACTGGCATCACTTCTTAGAAACAGTTTCTCAGAATTTCTGGGAAAAGCTGTCTGTTGCTGCAGGAATCTTGGCACTATAAAGGGGTTATGAGGAGGTGAAGTGGAAAGGAGTTGCCACAGGTGAGCTCCAATTGATCTAGCCCACTCAAGTAAGCTCTGTGTGTACTGATTATTGAACTATTTCATAAATCTTTAAACTAGGATATTTCTTTAAAAGCAGGCCAGAAAAAGGCAGGCTAGAAATGGCTGAAAGGAGGGGATTTTGAGATCTAAGTGAGAATGGCTCCTGGTATCAAGATCTCCTGGCATCGAGATCTAAGTGAGAATGCCTCCTGGCATCACTGTTTCCCTGTTTAGTTTCAGTTTTCCTGATCAGTCCATTGAGGAGAGTAGCGTGTTGAAGTCACCCACAATAATTGTGTTCAGTGCAATGTGTGCTTTGAGCTTTAGTAAAGTTTCTTTTATGAATGAGGGTGCCCTTGCAATTGGAGCATAGATGTTCAGAATTGAGACTTCTTGGTGCATTTTTCCTTTGACTGGTAAGAAGTGTCTTTCTGTGTCCCTTTTGATGACTTTAGGTTGAAAGTCAATTTTATCTGATATTAGAATGGCTATTCCAGCTTGTTTACTGAGATCATTTGCTTGTAAAATTGTCTTCCAGCCTTTTACTCTGAGGTAGTGTTTGTCTTTGACACTGAGGTGTGTTTCCTATAAGTATCAAAATGTAGGGTCCTGTTTATGTATCCAGTCTTTTAGTCTATGTCTTTTTATTGAGGAATTGAGTCCATTGATGTTAAGAGATATTAAGGAATAGTGATTATTACTTCCTGTTATTTTTGATATTATTTTTATGTTTGAGTGGTTATCTTCTTTTGGATTTGATGGAAGATAGTTACTATCATGCTTTATCCAGGATGTAGTTTCCCTCCTTGTATTGGCATTTTCCACCTATCATCCTTTGTAGGGCTTTGTTTGTGGAAAGAGATTGTGTAAATTTGGTTTTATCATGGAATATCTTGCTTTCTCCATCTATGGTGATTGAGAGTTTTTCTGGGAATAATCTTTGCTGGCATCTGTGTTCTTTTAGAGGCTGCATGAGATCTGCCCAGGATCTCTAGCTTTCATGGTCTCTGGTGAGAAATCTGGTGTAATTCTGATAGGTCTTCATTTACATGTTACTTGGTCTTTTTCTCTTACTGACTTTAATATTCTTTCTTTGTGTAGTACATTTTGGGTTTTGATTATTATGTGACAGGAGGTATTTCTGTTCTAGTCCAGTCTGCTTGGAGTTCTGTAGGCTTCTAGTATGTTCATGGGCATCTCTCTCTTTAGGTTAGGGAAGTTTTCTTCCAGAATTTTTATGAAAGATATTTACTGACCCTTTAAGTTGTAAATCTTCACTCTCATCTATACCTACACTCCTTAGGTTTGTCTTCTCATTGTGTCCTGCATTTCCTGGATGTTTTGGGTGACAAGCTTTTTGAATTTTGCATTTTCTTTGACTGTTGATTCAATGTTTTCTATGGTATCTTCAGCATCTGAGATTCTTTTGTCTCTTGTATTCTGTTGTTGATATTTACATCTATGACCCTGATTTCTTCCCAAGGTTTTCTATCTCCAAAGTTGTCTCCCTTTGTGATTTCTTAGTCTACTTCTGTTTTTAGATCCTGGATGGTTTTGCTTAGTTCCTTCACTTGTTTGTTTTGGTTTTCCTGTAATTCTTTAAAAGATTTTTATGTTTCTTCTTTCATGACTTCTGCCTGTTGACACAAGTTCTATATTTAAGTGATTTTTTGCATTTCCTCTTTATTGGCTTCTATCTGTTGACTCATATTCTCCTGAATTTCTTTAAATGATTTTTGTGTTTCCCTTGTAAGAGCTTCTACCTTTTGATGCATTTTCTCCTGTATTTCTTTAAAAGATTTATTTATGTCCTTCTTGTGTTCTTCTAACAGCATCATGACCAGTGATTTTAGATCCAAATCTTGTTTTTCTGGTGTGTTGGGGTATCCAGGACTTGCTGTTGTTCGAGAATTGGGTTCGGATCCTGCCATATTGCCTTGATTTCTGTTAGTATTGTTCCTTCATTTGCCTTTTGCCATCTGGTTATCTCTGGCTTTAATTGGTCCTGTTGTCACTGTCTGGTGCTTGAACCTCCAGTAAGCCTATAAGGCTATTTCTGCTCCTCTGGATGACTAGGTTTCCCCTTGGCACAGATTGCTGATGGGCTTCCCTACTCTGAGGTGCCCTTGGAGCCCTGGTGTGCCTTGCCCCAAGCAATGTTATACTAGGGGTTGTCTCTGTCTACCTGGAGCTGCCTGTTCTGTCTGACTGAGAGTAAAGATGGCAGCCTAATCCTCTATAGAGATTCTTGAGGAGGCAGGATCTCTCACTGAGTCTGTAGTGCTCAGAGATGAGCTCTAGGGCTCACCCTGATGCTGCCTCCTCAAGCACTGGGACTGCATGTTACACTCTGCTTTACAAGAGAGGTGTGGGTCTATACTAAGATATCAAAGTTTGCAAGCATGTTCCTGACTGAGTCATCTTCCCAGCCCACACCCTAAACCTTTAACAAAAACCCAGTCACATCATCATCCAAATCTGGCAGCCACGGCAATAATGTTAGATTTAATTCTAGCCATGTCCTTTTAAAACAAATAATCTTTGGTAGAAGAGGCTGACACTCAAAATAAATAATCTCTAATATAAAGTAGGTAAGGTATTTTACATAAGGATATATTCTTACATTAGACTTTTTCCTGCCTGAATTTAGGATTGTCAGACAAAGAAAATAGATATGTAGAAAGACTAACATAGGTCAGTACTTTCTGCGAAAGTCCCTTTTATTAATCTGGCCTTGCTTGGTATCTGTGATCTTTGCTTTCTTATCCTTTTATAATAGTGTCTAGGCTGGGAGCAAGAAGGAGTGTCTGTAATTGCCATGTACAATGCAAACTTCCTTGTGTTCATTTTGCTTAGTCATGCTACTACTTACATTTACTGTGACTTTCTAGTAGGTCACTGACCCCAGGCTGAACATTTATAAGTTCCAGTAAGTAACCAGGACCGCAAGGGTATAGGGAGGTTCATGGATATAAAAGTCTTGTTGTTAGTGAAGAAAAACCCTGAGAAAGCAATTTACCTCATAGCTCTAACATGGGAAAAAATATGGCCAAACACTGATTCTGATAAGATACTTTTCTGTGACAATTACAATATCTCTGGAGATTTCATTGTGTTTTATATAATAGAAAGTGTGTTGAAAGAATCAGGATACTAGGCTCTTACCTAACAAGTGGTCTTAGGATGACTTTGAAAGACAAAATTCTTTCTAACATACTAAACTACCATCTAGACTCACTTTGAGCTAGCTCTCAGAACATGCATCTCTAAATACCTCCTTTGGTTGCTTCCTTAGGTTCCCAAGAGTAAGTCATTGGAGGCTGCATGCCTAGCTCTAGATGCTGGGTACCGCCATATTGATACTGCTTATGCATACCACATAGAAGAGGAGATAGGACAGGCCATTCAAAGCAAGATTAAAGCAGGGGTTGTAAAGAGAGAAGACCTGTTCATCACTACAAAGGTATAGTATGCAAGTGTGCAAATTATTGAAATATAATAAGGCAGCAGAAAATATATCACTGCATCAGAAGTTGGCTAAAATGTCAGTTGAATTAATGGGTAAAGGAAAGTAAAGGCAGATTTAAGTCTATATGAAAATAATTTAGTTATTGACACTATTAGTATACATTTTATTTCTTGTGCAATTTTTTTATTGTTTAATAAATGAACTAAAAAATTACCCCAAAACTATAGCTGACTTCTCATGGTTAAGTAAGAGTAAATTAAACACTAAGTAAAGAGAAATGCTTAAAATTTTCCTTCAAGTACAAAAAAATATCAGTGTTAGGATAAATGACTATGCACATTTGGGTGATCTATTAATCTAGCACAACTAACATTCTTCAACATCTGCAGCTTTGGTGCACTTGCTTTCGACCAGAGCTGGTCAAGCCTGCTTTGGAAAAATCACTGAAAACCCTTCAACTGGATTATGTTGATCTTTACATTATGCATTACCCAGTGCCAATGAAGGTAGGGGATTTGTATTGTCAAATGTATATATTCTTGCATAGGGGCATGAATATCATTTTTATGAATGGTTGAGAACTTTCTATCATAAGTTTATACAATGTTAATTTATATGTTACTAAACTTCTGAGTAGGTTCCAGAAAGAGTATATTGGATTATGAAATGAGGTATTTCAGCAATGTCTAGAAACACAGACTAGAATTAACTTCCAGGAAAACATGTACTTATGCATCTTGTACATTGTATTACTAGATATTTGCTTAGGTCTTGTCCCTGTTTTCTCTCTTGGTAGCAAAAGTGGCCTCGAGACAGTTTCAAGGTCACTAACATTTTGTAGCTTCTCAGCATGTTTCCTTACTAAAATCAGTCTTGTGTTCAGTCATTCCTTGCCTCACATCCCTGTCTCTGGGCACACATGTTTCATGTTCTTTACTTGTCCTGGGTCAGGAGAGATACAAAAAGGCTATGTAATGAAAGGGTTTCCCAATGAACATGAAGCATTTTTGTTTCTAAAAGAAAGAGTAAACAAAATAATACAAGCCAGCTATTGTTGGACTCATCAATGAGGAGGACTCATTTAGTAGTTCAGAAATATTATTTGGGTATAGACATTATAAACACATATGCATATGCATGTGTGTGTGTGTGTGTGTGTGTGTGTGTGTGTGTAAAAAAACATCATTAAAGAGAGAGAGGCAATGAGTTTGAGAAACATGGAGAATTGGAGGAAACAAGAGAAATTATTTAACTATATTATAATTTTAAAATTAAAATTATTATAATAATATATATAATTATTTACACAATTAATTCAAGTGAATGCAATAAAGTAAGCTCCAAAAAATAATGTAATTCTACATGCATATCAGCTTTAAAACATACTATATAGAATGATGCCTCACTCCCTTATAGCAGCTTACTGTCTTATTTCCAAGATATTCTTTTAAATGTTTTTAATTTTTTTATTTTTGGTTTTTCAAGACAGAGTTTCTCTTTATAACCCTGGCTGTCCTGGAACTCACTCTGTAGACTGGGCTGGCCTCAAACTCAGAAATCCACTTGCCTCTGCCTCCCAAGTGCTGGGATTAAAGGCATGAGCCACCGCATCCCAGCTTTTAAATGTTTTTAAAAACTTATTGTTTGTTGTGAATGGGTGTTTTTCTCCTGTCTTTGTCTGTTTGCTCTGTGCATATCTGGTGAATGTGAAAGTCAGAAGAGGGTATGGGGTCCCATGGGACTGAAATGACAGATAGTTGTGACCAACTATATAGCTTCTGGAAATTGAACCCAGGTCCTCTAAAAGACCAGCTAGTGCTTAATCACTGAACTATATCTCCAGCTCCTACAAAATAGTCTTAAATACATTACTGTAGAGGAGATACATGTTTTATGAAATTGTATTAAAGTTTCTTCTCTTCCAGCCAGGGGATAATGATTTTCCAGTAGATGAGCAAGGGAAATCTCTACTGGACATTGTGGATTTCTGTGACACATGGGAGGTGAGTACTTTTTAAAACAATAGTATAGCAAGCAGAGGAAGGGAGAATCAGCTCATTTTCCCCTGGGTGTAGAAACTCATTTCACTCATAGATATTTGGTGACATGAAACTGGAGGTATGCATTACTAAAATGTAAAAGGGTGAAATGAAGAAGGGCACAGGACAAGAGGCATATGGGTGTTTTGTCACCTTGTGCAGTAAGATTATCCTTGATTTTCTAGTGATGTTACAGGAATTCCACTTTGGCTGACACCTTCTACTTTAGTATCCTCATCTTGACTTCTTTGGATTTAAATCCAGTGATCACCTGGCCAATGCCCCCCTCCCACCTTTAGTGCCTGTGGTCAATGTAGGGTCTTGTACACACTGGCAAGTGTCTACCACTGAATGATATGTCTAGCTCTGAACAATTTTTCCTGTTCCCAGTCCATACTATGTTTTTATCCACAAAGTCTGTTTTAACTATGACCCTTTATTGCCCCTTCTCATCACCAGATGTTGGAGAAGTGTAAGGATGCAGGATTGGTCAAGTCCATTGGGGTGTCTAACTTCAACCACAGGCAGCTAGAGCGAATCCTTAACAAGCCAGGACTAAAGTACAAACCTGTTTGCAACCAGGTGAGGCTCTGCATTCCTCTCAGGCTGTTCCTCACTTCTGAACTACTGATGCCCACTTAGTTGCCCTCTTTCCAGGTGATTTTCATCTTCTAGAAAAAAAAACATTCTAAATACAGCATCATTTTTTTCAACGAGGTCAGGGATTCTAAATTTAGCCTTGCACTCTTAGAATATTGCTGAAAAGAGAGACTTACTATGGTGCCCACCTGATAAACAATGTGTGGATTTAGTGTTGGTCCATCAGGCAGAATTTGAGGGCAGGGGAAAGTGAACTTCTCCCTGAAATGAGAACAGTGAACAGACATGTAATAGTTTATTGAAAATAAAATGGATTAAGATAAAAATTAGTCAGTGGTCAGGACTTGCATAGAGTTTATGCCTCTCACAATCTTATTGTGGTCCATCCTCAGGATTCCATTAAACTTAGCAGCTGGTGTCTTTACCCAGTGACCCCTCTAGCTGTTCCTTAACTATATTTTTGACACAAAAACTTGCAAGACCAAATGTTATCAGAAGAATGCTCACAAATTAGTTCATTTGTCCTTCAAAAAATTTGCAACAGATTGATCTTTTTTAATTCTTGTGTGAAATTACGTGTATTCTATTCTATTTTAATGACTTTAAGCATTTTTATTCTCATAATATGAGCATTTGATAAAATCTGTTATATCTTTTCATTACATTCTATCATAGGTTGAATGTCATCTTTATTTGAACCAAAGTAAACTACTGGATTACTGCAAATCAAAAGACATTGTTCTAGTAGCTTATGGTGCTCTGGGAACTCAACGATATAAAGAATGGTAATAAAATATAAAAAGTAAATCTCAAAAAGACTGTTAATTTGCACCCCAGCACTCAATTCTCAGGAAGAGGGGGATCTTTTTTTAGAAGATCCTGGTGAAGTAGTTTCTTAGTTTCTTTTCCTCTTGCTCTGATAAAATACTCTGACAGAAACTTGAGGGAGAGAGGGCTTATTATGGTTCACAATTCAAGGGCCCAGACTATAAAAGGAGGAAGTCAAGGTGTCAGGAGCTTCAAGTAGGAGATCATTTCTCCTTATAATCAAGATGAGAGAATGATGGACACTAAGACTCAGATCACTCTCTCCCTCTGTACAGCTGGGATTCCATGCTAGGGAAATGATCACAGCCATAACTGAAATGGGTCTTCCCACATCAATTTTCATAATAAGATAAAAGGCATCTAAGAGACTCATCTTACAAGTTATTCTAGATTTGCTCCAGTTGAGAATTGTCCATATCTATCACATCCAGTCGAATGAGCCCTCTACTGTGTTTTGAAGTACTGTGATATAACCAAAAGCTTGGCCTCATGAGCTCATTCCGACTTTCCTTCTAGGGTGGACCAGAACTCCCCTGTTCTGTTGAATGATCCAGTTCTTTGTGATGTGGCCAAAAAGAACAAGCGAAGCCCTGCCCTGGTTGCACTTCGATACTTGTTTCAGCGTGGGGTCGTGCCCCTGGCCCAGAGTTTCAAAGAGAGTGAGATGAGAGAGAATTTGCAGGTGATGAGCTCTGGTCCTTAGGGTTCTGATACAGCATCTTACATATGCTTCCTTCCTTCTAGTCTATCAGAATAACTTTGAGGTCAAGCTCATACCTCTAGCATTTCCTAGGCATGTGAGTTTTCAAGAGCATTGAGAAATGTTTTATCTGTAACATAAACCCACCATAACTTGTCAGGTTTAGGGCAGGAAAGAATGTAGAATTTGGTTTGCATTTTCAGCCAAGTACTGTGTAATCCTTTCCCATGGACTTCTTTATTTTGTGAAATGATAGATCTAGACTCAGTAATTTTGACTCTAAAAATTTCTATTGTTTCACTATTATTTCCCTGCATACTCAAATATTCTAATGCATACAGATGCATATATACATACATACACATACACACACACACACACACACACACACACACACAAACACATACATACATAAATACATGCATATATACCAGTCAATTGTATGTTCATTTTACCTTGGTTACTCATTTTATCTTGGTTAAATTTTTATATGTCAAGTATATTTTATTATACTGTAAAATATTAGCAGTTACTATAGAAACTTACTTGAAGTAGAAATTTAATATATAGAATTTTTTTACCTTAGTGTTTGTTAATATTCAAAACTTGCCTTAATTTAGCCTGAAATTAGTGAAAATTATCTGTCTGCACTGTGTCCTTTCACATAGCTTCAAGGAGCTATTGTATATATTTTCAGGATGATGAAGCCTCTCAAGCTCAGATGAATGATTGAGCTTTGCCTCAATTCCATATACGTTTCATACAACTGACAAGTTTCCCTGGTTTTACTCCTGCACTTAGCTCTAAGCTGAGGCAATGAGAAGCCTTTTATGACAAACACAGAGTTGATCCATCTGTAAAGTTCAAATGTCCAGGGCAAGTTACTAGCAGCCAAGGTTAAAGGGTTAGAAAATAGACACCACATGAACAGTGTGCAGACCAAGAACTGTGGATTATAATTAGTCAGCTGCATCTACATAGTCTCAATTGTATTAATTACTATCTCAAAATTCAGAAGGATTTGCTCAATTATCTTCTTCCAAATTTTAATTGTTTTCATTCTCTTTTCATTTTTTCATGAACTGGGTGCGCTTACTTTATCCTTTTCCTGTGTGACTGAGCTCACATGCTTCTGCTTGTTAGACAAGAGTCTACTTCCCTATGTTACCAAGGGTTTGTGTTATTTCTCCCTACACTGTTCTGGGTTGTGAAATACACATACAAATCCACATACAAATCTAATTTTTAAATAACTAATTCATTTATGAGTTCTTTTCCCTGCTCAATTAATTTATTTACTCTCACCTAGCGCTCAGATTGTACTTCATATTAAATTTATCAGTTGTTAATTGTTGTTAACTGTTGACAAATATCCTTGTCCCAATCTCCATCTTTCTCTGCCTCCATATTGTTAAAGTGCCAAAGGACCTAACAGTGTGCATGTTTTAATATGTAAGCATATATTGAAAATCACTTTGAAGATAAAACATTTCAAATTTAAATAACATCTTTTAAAGACAGCTCTTTTATTCTACATGAGTTTGGTTAAGTCTTATCTTGTATAACATTGAGAAAGCATTTTAATTACTTATTGATGAATAACAGAAATCTAACTCCCCATAAAAGACAATTTCTATGAGGTATTTCAAAAATTTGCTCTAGATTTCTTGAAAACTACAGACCATAGTCTTTTTATGAACTCAGTTTTTCTTTTCTCCCAAGCTACTCTTGAGTTTACCTCTTGTCTGTGGTATTATGCTATTTTAATATATCTCAAAAGCAATATCTTTCATTCTTACTTGTTATTGATTAACCATGAATGTTTTGATAAACAATGTTCATCATTTCTTTGAAAGTACTAATTGCATTGCCTCTGAGAATTAATATGTGAGTCATTCTAACGCTAATACCTTTGTACTTTTCTGACAGGTTTTTGGATTTCAGTTATCTCCTGAGGACATGAAAACACTAGATGGCCTGAACAAAAACTTTCGGTACCTTCCAGGGGATTTGTAAGTAATGTTGAGGAAGACCTCAGCTCAATGTGTTTCAATTCAAGTGGCTTATTTCCTCTTCCGTTCATGCAGGCTCAGAAACTAAATGCCTATTTTTTTGCTATAAGTTTCCCATGGAGAGAATTAATAAAATATTTGTTTCTAAGTTTCTGAAATATGGACACAACAGCACAAAACACAGATATGGTTTTAAAAGTCATATTCAAAAATAAGAAAAGTGAGCAGGGCGTGGTGGCGCACGCCTGTAATCCCAGCACTTGGGAGGCAGAGGCAGGCGGATTTCTGAGTTCGAGGCCAGCCTGGTCTACAGAATGAGTTCCAGGACAGCCAGAGCTACACAGAGAAACCCTGTCTTGAAAAACAAAAAAACAAAAACAAAAAAACAAAAAATAAGAAAAGTGCCTTCCAGAAATAGTTAAAGAGCTTTAATTTCCATGCAAGGACAAGTTCCCTTCATGCTCTTATGGTTACAGGATTTGGTTCTAGACATAGATTTGTTGCAGAGTATTTGATCATGCTGTGAACCCCAGGATTACGTTCTTTACTGGAAATCTTGCAACTTTAATCCAAGAGCTTTCTGCTTATTATAAACAGGGTCAAATAAAGTCAACCATAGGTCAAGAGGTAGAGCGAGCAACCCATTGACAGGGAGTCAGTCTGAAGGTCCAGGGTTCAGCCCCCACATTGGGGATCAAATATTTTTTAACAATATCTCATTCATCCAATTTTACCAATGAAGGCTTGGGAGCCAGATGCTGGACTGAAAGTCTGCTAGCTCAGAGGGGCAGAGGAAGCATCCAGCTGCCCATCCTCCTCAGCTGATGTCTCAAAAGAAAGCTTTCTTGATGGTCTTTCTAAGTATGCCACAAACTAAATGTTCTTCCCTTCCACTTCCTGTGCCTCTCTCTGTCTGTTCTCCTGATTTCCTCTTACTTTCTATGTTTTTTTCTATGTTCACTTCCTGTCAGCTAGGTGCTTGCTCAGCCTCCTGACCTATAGTTAGCTTTATTTAATCCTGTTTTCAAGAGCAGATAGCTCTTAAATTAATAGAGTGCTAAGGCTGAACCACATCTGAACTAGAAAGAGGTTTTTCCCACCAAAAACCAAAGTCTTTGGGTTCACATTGTGATTAAGTATCCCATAACATAGACTATGAATGATGACACAGAATGCACATACGCACAAATATATATGTACATATGTGTATATTTATTTTTCTATCACCTATCATAATCTAGAATTGTTTATCTATTACTGTGTCTCTATCTATATATTTATCTATCTATCTATGGTCTACCTATCTTCTGCTTGTGAAAATATTTATTCTCAGTTGAAATAAATATGACAATGATGGAAGATTACAAAATCTACAATGTAAAATTGGTGTATATGTATATTATCATTATACTTTTGTTACTGTAGAGCAGAATAAAGGCACTAGAACAGATATAACTCAGTGATTGAATCACTGTTATGAATAATAAATATTTCTTCCCAAATTTTAACAATTAATAATTTTTATCACTACATATTTTGGATTGTTATACATATATAGAGGTTTACAAATGTTGCTGCTATTTCCTTGGACATGAAAGCACATTTCTTTCTCCTTTTTTTTTTCCAAGACAGGGTTTCTCTGTGTAGTCCTGACTGTCCTGGAACTCACTCGGTAGACCAGGCTGGCCTCGAACTCAGAAATCCGCTTGCCTCTGCCTCCCAGAGTACTGGGATTACAGGCGTGCGCCACCACCGCCCGGCGAAAGCACATTTCTTTTTACTGACATTCTTTTTCTAATTCAACCTAATTCAGTACATTGGAGATGATGGAAGTCAGTGAATAATTAATGGATTACTAAGAGTTAAACAGCAGTGAAAGTGGTAGGCATCAATGTGCATGGTAAGATGTTTTTGACTTGAACTAAAGATGACATAATGCCTTTCTCCTTTTACTGGAGACTAAAGTTGGAAAGGATTTTTGGCATTTCTTTCTTTGATTGATGCATGAAGGAAGCCAAGGGAGATGAATATTTATGAACACTGGTCTTTGTGTTTTCTGTTCTAGGTGAAGGGACATAATTTAAAATATATATAAATAATATTTTTAAAACCAATTTTTATAAAGCATTGTAAATGACTGTAGGACTATCTCACTCTGCCACTGATCAAGGAATGAAACAGTTAGCTTTCACCTTGATGGTGGCTTCCTAGATGTTACTCCTTTACACTGCAGAAAAGGCCATACATCTGATGTTTGTTTTCGTTTCCTATTTAGCTTTGTTGGCCATCCAGAGTACCCATTTTCAGAGGAATATTGACATGGAGACCTAATCATCACTTCTCCCTGAAGGCGCTGTGTGTGAACCGTGATGCTGGTGATGTGACTCAGATGCTTTTGGATGGACATGCCATTTCTGATAAATCTGTGTTTCCTAGCAACTCACATTCAACTGAAGCTTTACTTAATGACCTCAAAGAAAAGAAATTTAATTTTGATGGTACTTTGAAATAAATATACAATTGTCTCTTCAAAGACATTTCTTTGGTTTTTTTTGTTTGTTTGTTTTTATTGTGTTTCTTGGATCATTATGACACAAAAGTAGCTGTGTTGGTAGTTGTGGGTGGTATTGGGAGATAAATATTCCCATTTTATAAACATTTCAGTATTGGGGTAGGTAGTGTTTTCAGTTTGGGTAATGGCAGATAGACATTTATGAGTCTGCAGTGCTCAATGATTTTAAGACCAAGAATTGACAAATGGGGCCTCATAAAATTACAAAGTTTCTGTAAGGGAAAGGACATGTCAAAGGACAAATCGGCAACCAACAAATTGGGAAAAGATCTTCACCAACCCTACATCTGACAGAGGACCAATATGTACAAAGAACTTAAGTTAGACCCCAGAAAACCAAATTACCCTATTAAAATTACAGAGCTAAACAACAAATTTTCACCTGAAGAAATGTAAATGGCTGAGAAGCACCTTAAGAAATGTTCAACATTATTAGTCGTTAGCAAAATGCAAATCAAAACAACACTGAGATTTCACCTCACACCAGTCAGAATGGCTAAGATGAAAAACTCAGGAGACAGCAGGTGTTGGCGAGGATGTGGAGAAGGAGGAACACTCCTCCACTGATGGTGGGATTGCAAGCTGGTACAACCATGCTGATAATCAGTCTGGTAGTTCCTCAGAAAACTGGGCATGACACTTCCAGAGGACCCTGCTATACCACTCCTGGGCATATACCCAGATGATTCCCCAGCATGTAATAAGGATATATGCTCCACTATGTTTATAGCAGCCCTATTTATAATAGCCAGAAGCTGGAAAGAACCCAGATGTCCCTCAACGGAGGAATGGATACAAAAAAAAATGTGGTATATATACACAATGGAGTACTATTCACCATTAGGAAAGTTCCTGAACAGAAGAACACCAATAGCTTATGCTCTAAGATCAAGAATTGACAAATGTGACCTCATAAAATTACAAAGTTTCTGTAAGGCAAAGGACACTGTCAGAAGGACAAAACAGAAACCAACAAAGTGGGAAAAGATCTTCACCAACCCCACATCCGACAGAGGGCTAATATCCAATATATCCAAAGAAATCAAGAAGTTAGACCCCAAAGAACCAAATAACCCTATCAAAAAATGGGGTACAGAGCTAAACAAAGAATTTTCGCCAGAAGAAATTCGGATGGCTGAGAAACACCTTAAGAGATGTTCAACATCATTAGCCATCAGGGAAATGCAAATCAAAACAACCCTGAGATTCCACCTCACACCAGTCAGAATGGCTAAGATTAAAAACTCAGGAGACAACAGGTGCTGGCGAGGATGAGGAGAAAGAGGAACACTATTCAGCCATTAGAAACAATGAATTCATGAAATTCTTAGACAAATGGATGGAGCTGGAGAACATCATCCTAAGTGAGGTAACCCAGTCTCAAAAGAACACTCATGGTTTGCACTCACTGATAAGTGGATATTAGCCTAGAAGTTGGGAATACCCAAGCGACAATCCACATATCAAATGACGTCCAAGAAGAAGGAAGGAGTGGCCCCTGGTTCTGGAAAGGCTCAGTGCAGCAGTGTAGGTGAATACCAGAACAAGGAAGTGGGAAGGGGTGGATGGGGAAACAGGGGGAGGGAAGAGGGCTTATGGGACTTTCAGGGAGGGGGGCCAGGAAAGGGGAAATCATTTGCAATGTAAATAAAGAATATATCGAATAAAAAAAGGAAAACACTGCACATAGTTCAGGAGTCTCTGCCTGGAACATTAGGCACAGTTGACAAGGTTAACCAATAGTATAAGGACTCTCTAGCTGCTTAGCAGTCTTTGAACTGAAGAGTGAGACATCCCTGAGGTAGGTTAGGCCAAAGAGGGGACATGAGAACTAGCTTAGTAGGGTCAGTAAAAGTCAGGATGGGGAATGTCAGGAGGAGAGAGTTGATCATGTCTCTACTTAGGAATGATGTAAAGGTTGGGTACATATATAATTTATTGGTGGACTTTAAGGTATATAATATAGTGATGATTTTTTTTTATCTCTTGGAACTAAAATAATAGAATAGTAATTTATTGCTGGGTACATGGTGAAATTGTTCTTGACAAAGGCATCATTATATACAGACACAGTTTTAGGGACGGAAGAAGACCTAAGAGATTATCATATAAGATTATGGGAATTTTTTATAAGTTATATAAACTATTTTTATAATAAGGAGCTTTACTTATGGAATAACAGTTTTCCTGTGGTAATTGGATTTAAATTTTTTAAAAACATGCTTTCAAATTCTCACCATATCCTCAAGCTTCTGCAAAAACAGAGGATTTATCAGTGTAGATTGTGGGCAGGATATAGCAATCGTGAAAGTTCTGTACATGGAGGAAAGTGTTCCAGTTCTTTCCGTGGGTCCAGGACATTCAAACAGAGATGTTGGTATACAGCGTAATGTCTAAGTAGATGAACAGGGTAGCTGGATTAAAAAGGGAAATATTAAGATCCTCCACAAAGGTAGAAATGTCCTGGAGTTCATGCAAAGGAAACTAACAAGTTATCAAAATGTGTATTTGCCTTTCTAGAAGCAGATTGGAGGAATATAGTAATGAACAAGGAAGTCAGAAAGGAGACAGGACACTGAGTTTGTGATAGTGAGTAGGTTCACTTGACATAGAGTTAAGAATGTAATTTTCTGCATGGGAAATTCTATTTATTCCTGTAATTAAAGGCACAGCTCTCTATTTAAAAAAAATTTTTGAGAGGCCACCTCAAGGTGCTGGCTAAGACTGCTAGAGGCAGATTCAGTGTCTCTATGATAAGCAAGTTTGTGAGAGAGAGATGAGAGAGGAATGGAGTATTTTGTGTGATATGAAGAGAACCACAACTGGAGACCTGAGAGTAGTGAGCCACAGCTTCACATGAAGAACCTGCTCTTCCACCTGAGGCCATGGTGATGTCCAGGCCCATGGTGCTGCCGAAGGCCATGTGTGCCTGCAACAGCAGGGGTCTCTGGGAGAGCTGGCCCTGGGGGTAGGGGCAGTAGAGAGCTGGCAGGCTGACCAGCTCAGCTGCTATGCAGACCCAGATACAGGGCTTTAAGTTGACCCACCCCAACATCTACTCTGTCTATGAGCTGCTGGAGCTTGTGAAGGGGCCAGTTCAGCAGAACCGAAGCTGCAGAATCTTCATGACTCTGTGCAACAGGAGGATAATGGAGATGAATCTTGGTGATGTTCTAGAATTGATAGTATAGCAAAAACCAGAGGCCTTGGACCAGAGCAATGACTTGTTGAAATGATCATTGCAAGAAAAGCTATTGAGAAAAGTATATACTGTGTGACTAATAGTCCATGGTGAGAGTTTTTTAATTGTTTTCTTTTCTATAGTGGGGGATGTGATAGGGGCAGAGGGCAGATAAGGAAGGACTAGAATGTGAGTGGGATTAGGGTGCATGTTTGAAATTCACAAAGAATCAATAAAAATTATATTAAAATTATTTCATTAACTATTTAAATTTTTTTCCTTTTTTTGATTCGATATATTCTTTATTTACATTTCAAATGATTTCCCCTTTCCTGGATTCCCCACTCCCAGAAAGTCCCATAAGCCCTCCTCCCTTCCTCCTGTTCCCCAATCACCACATTCCTGATTCCCTGTCCTGGTATTCCCCTATACTGCTGCACTGAGACTTTCCAGAACCAGGGGTCTCTCCTTCCTTCTTCATGGGCATCATTCAATATATGAATTGTTTCTTCGGTATTCAGAGCTTCTGGGCTAATATCCGCTTATCAGTGGGTGTATACCATGTGTGTTCTTTTGTGGATTGGGTCACCTCACTCAGAATGACATTCTCCAGTTCCACCCACTTGCCTAAGAATTTCATAAATTCATTATTTTTAATTGCTGAATAGTATCCCATAGTGTAAATATACCACATTTTCTGTATCCATCCCTCCATTGAGGGACATCTGGGTTCTTTCCAGGTCCTGGGTATTATAAATAGGCCTGCTATGAACATAATGGAGCATGGGTCCTTATTACATGCTGGAGAATCCTCTGGGTATATGCACAGGAGTAGTATAGTGGGGTCCTCTGGTAGTATCATGCCCAGTTTTCTGAGTAACTGCCAGACTGATTTCCAGAGTGGTTATGTCAGCTTGCAACCCCACCAGCAGTGGAGGAGTTTTCCTTTTTGTCCACATCCACTCCAGCACCTGTTTCTCCTGAGTTTTTGACCTTAGCCATTCTGACTGGTGTGAAGTGAAATTTCAGGGTTGTTTAATTTGCATTTCCCTGAAGACTAAGGATGTTGAACATTTCTTTAGGTGCTTCTCAGCCATTCGATATTCTTCAGGTGAAAATTCTTTGTTTAGCTCTATACCCCATTTTTAATAGGGTTATTTGGCTATCTGGACTCTGTAACTGCCAGCAGTTACATTGAATGGGTTACCTGGATGTATGGGGAGGCAGCAAAAAAGAGACTGAGACCAACATAACACCTGCTATTCAAGGTCTCAAAGTTTAATGAAGAACTCCCAATATATATGGGCAGGGGGAAAGGGCTAGAAGCTTCTCAGTAGAACTGGTTCAGTTGCTCCCCAGGTGGCTAGTGTTTCTCCGGAGACTGCAGGTACTTGAAGAACAATAGGCTTCACCTTTGTCTGAGCACTCCACCCTAGGTGGAGGGGATTATGGCTGACACAGGAATTCCCACTCAAAGGCTGGGAGAGGAACTTCACATTGGTCAATGTCAAGTTCCTGCCAGGTGGCATGGCACCTCAATAAGGCTCTCTATATCTCCTCCCTTTTTATTAGTTTTAAGATGAGAAGATAACCAAGTGGACAGTCATCTGTCAATGGACGGTGGGCATTAACCACAGGGGTGGGGGAAAGTAGTGACCTGGTCCTACTAAATATTTTATGGTGTCCTTTTATGGAGGAGAGGGCTTAGGCTTCCTTGTCATTTGTTAGTCTAAGGAACGCCTTTAAACACCAACCTCTATGCAACCAGGTTTGCTTCACAGGGGACTCAGTGGCAGAAAAAATGGTCCTTCCCTTGCAGTGCTTTGCCTCCAACCTCCCACTGGTGCCCTTGCCTGCTCATAAGCAAGCACACATAGATCTGAATTCTATGTAGCTCTCGTTAGAGGTCCACTTGTGTTGGTTTTGATGTCAGAGTCTTTTTTTTTTTTTTTTTGACAAACACCCTGCAAGTGTCTTTAACAGACATGCCAGTTTTCAGTCCAGGTAAGACTGAGTGGAGACAACCAATCTGCTTAAAATATAAGGTAAAGAGTTAAAAGCAAAAGTTTTAACTTGTCTTTGGATGTCCCAAGATGTCCAATTCAATTGCAAATTAGCAACTTTCAATGGTGCCAGAGCTGTTTTTAATTCTTTTATCACTTTGAACTCCAAAATCTGATATTATCTAACTGTATTCTGCTGGTCTGAGATCTCAATGACAGGGAAAACCAGCAGGTCAGATGTCTCCTGTCCTTCCCTGCAAGCCTGACTCCCAGCTCTTTCTTGCGGCGATTGGTGCATCTCAGGATCACTGCTCCTTCCTGTACTTGATACCCTTTATAGCTCCTGTAGCTCATTAGTCAATTTCTGCAACTTAATTTTAAACTCCAATTTATGTAGTTGCATATCCATCTGAGTATTATCTTTTACAGTAAAGACCATAGGCGAAGCAGAAGGTACACTAGGAGACCAATCCTTCATCTGAATGAGCTTTCTCTTCTAATGTTAGCTCATCAGTTTTATCTTTATATCTTTCTAACTTAGGATTGACAGGACCCTTTTCTGAGAAAGTCCTCTCTGGCAGGCTTCCTTCTGATGCCTGTGCATTCTCTTTATCAATAATATCTTTTATAAGTGAACCATGGGCAACAAGAACCTCTCTGGTCTATAAAACCTTCTAACCATTGTTTTTCAAAGCCTTCTTTCGCCTGAAGCAGCTCTTGAAGGCTGTGGACAAATGCCTATAAAGTTCCTATCCCATTTACCACTGTCAACCCCTAAGGGAGTTCAGCACTGGGTCAACGCTGTCCCACTTAGCCCGTATCCTTCTGCACCTACAACAGCTTAAAAAGATGAAATGTTAGACTAGTACTAGTATTTAACTCCTATAGTTGCTCACCGTGCAGGATAACAATTTTTCCATTTTCTGCGAAGCTATGCCAAGACAGGGTAACCTCAGGAGACCTTCCTGTATCCAGTCACATGTTCAGGCATCAATCTGTAACTATCCACAGTTACAGGAGTCTACTTTCTTGAGTTCTTTGTATATCTTAGATATTAGCCCTCTGTCAAATGTAGGTTTGGTAAAGATCTTCAAGAGTTTTTTTTTTTTTTTTGAGTCTCTTCAGTATACTATCCTATCATCTGCAAATACTGATATTTTGACTTTTTCCTTTCCAATTTGTATCCCTTTGACCTCCTTTTATTGTCTAATTGCTCTAGCTAGAACTTCAAGTACTATATTGAATAAATATGAAGAGGTAGGGCAGCCTTATCTAGTCCCTGATTTTAGTGGGATTGCTTAAAGTTTCTCTCCATTTAGTTTGATGTTGACTACTGGTTTGCTGTATATTGCTTTTATTATGTTTAGGTATGGGCCTTGAATTTCTGTTCTCTTCAAGACCTTTAACATGAAAGGATGCTGAATTTTGTCAAATGCTTTTTCAGCATCCAATGTGGGTTTTTTTTTCCTTTGAGTTTGTTTATGTAGTGGATTACATTGATGGATTTCCATATATTGAACCATCCCTGCATCCCTAGGATGAAGCCTACTTGATCATGGTTAATGATCATTTTGATGTGTTCTTGGATTCAGTTGGCAAGAATTTTATTGAGTATTTTTGCCTCAATATTCATAAGGGAAATTGGTTAAAGTTCTCTTTCTTTGTTGGATCATTGTGTGGTTTTGGTATCAGCAAAATTGTGGCTTCATAGACTGAGTTGGGTAGTGTTCCTTCTGTTTCTATTTTGTGGAATAGTTTGAAAAGTATTGGTGTTAGGTCTTGTTTGAAGGTCTGATAGAATTCTGCACTAAAACCATTTGGTCCTGTGCTTTTTTATTTGAAGACTTTCAATGACCATTTCTATTTCTTTAGCCATTATGAGACCAGTTAGATGGTCTATCTGATCCTGATTAAACTTTGGTAGTTGCTCTCTGTCTAGAAAATTGTCGATTTCTTCCAGATTTTCCAGTTGTGTTGAGTATAGGCTTTTGTAGTGGGATATGATAATTTTTTTTTTAATTTCTTCAGTTTCTGTTGTTATTTCTCCCTTTTCATTTCTAATTTTGTTAATTTGGATACTGTTTCCCTCTAGTTAGTCTTCCATAAGGTTTATCTATTGTATTGATTTTCTCAAGGAACCAGCTCCTGGTTTTGTTGATTCTTTGTATAGTTCTTTTTGTTTCAACTTGGTTGATTTCAGCCCTGAGTTTGATGATTTCCTACCTTCTACTTCTCTTGGGTGTATTAGCTTCTTTTTGTTCCAAAGCTTTCAGGTGTACTGTTAAGCTGCTAGTGTATGCTCTCTCCAGCTTCTTTTTGGAGGCACTCAGAGCTATGAGTTTTCCTCTTAGCAATGCTTTCATTGTATCCCATAAATTTGGGTATGTTGTGCCTTCATTTTCATTAAATTCTAAAAAGGTTTTGAATTCTTTCCTTATATCTTCCTTGACCAAGGTATCATTGAGTAGAGCATTGTTCAGCTTCCATGTGTATGTAGGCTTTCTGTTGTTTAAGGTTAATACTACCACCTTTTCTTCCTGAAAACCCTCCTATATACCATATATGCCTCTGTCCCTGCTCTCTTTCAAATTCTTTGTCTTTTAAAATTGTTGTTATATGCATATATTCTTATATACATTTATATTTCTAAATACATAAATACCCTTTCCTGAGTCTATCTAATGTTACTTTTCTAGACTATTTTGGAACTTACCATTTGGTATAGCATAATCATTTAGTATACTTTTCCTTGGAAAAGACTGTTTCTCCTGCTCTCAGACTTTCTTAGTTGTTTGTAAATAAACCATTCTTAGAATTAAAAATGATAAAAATATGCTTGTAATGCCTGAAAAGGGGAATAGAACATAAAGCAGCCACTTACACTCCAAAACTTCAGAAATAATGACTGCTCAAACCTTCAACTCTTTCTGTTATCACCCATATCATATAACCACGTGCATTGTGTATAACATGTTCCCTGCTCTTTGAAAGAAATTCATTAAAAGCCTTTTTGTTGTAATTAAACATTGTTCATTAATGTAAATCTATATGCTCCACTTGTGATTATTTCATATTATGACAACAGCATTTCAAATCCTGTACAAATGCTCTAAAATTTACAGCCAAGCAATGCTTCCCAATTCTTGTATGAATTATTTTGAGAAAGCTACACAATAAATTGGATAGTCTTCTGCGATTTGACTATAGTGATAGATTCCAACAGTTGTATTCCAGGTGAAAGTCATAATGGGTGCTAAGGTTCAGTTTGTACCTTGACACACAGTTTGCAACAGTGGTTAATCATTCTACATCTACTGCTCTTTTTATGTGATGTTCTCACTGCACTGTCATGACTAAGCACAATAATGACAAAGCAAAATTATACTTGCCAAGTAAGGGAAGTTGAAGGGCTTATTTTTCTTTTCAATTTTCATCTTAGGTTCTACAGAGCCAAAAATTCAGAAACACTGTGACCAAGCATTCAAACACATTCATCTATGGAGGCCATTTTTTTTAAACCACCCCACCCTATACCCTCCTATGTGACTTTTAATGTTCTTCCAGTATTTTCTCACATAGGAATAGAGTATATTCTTTATTGTCATACTCTTCCTATTCATCATGTCATATGTAGGTGGCTTCTAATTTTCTACTGTTGACTAGTTGTCTCAGACATGGACTTTCACATCCCAGATATAGACATGGGTATCAAGAGATGTATATGTAGTTAGGAGTATGATACCCAAATATTTTGGCTTACAACATCAAATTTTTTATTTTTAATTATGTTTCCACTTCTTTATCTCAAGTTAAAAATGTAAAGATAAACAAAATATGCTTTGAGGAGAAATATAACACACATATAATTATGTTATAAAAAATCTCAATAATGCAGAAGTTTTAGAGTTGAGTTATAGGAAGCTTAAAATGAATAAAGCATACAGAAGTATATTTTTATGTACTAGTTTGTTTACAATTAAATGGTTATTTATAAAATTTTCATATTTTTATATTCAAAGCAAGTTGACATTCTTAGAAATTAATCTATTACAGGAAATTTAAAATGCTAAGCTTAAGCTATTTTTCTTTTATTGTAATACATTTTTGACAGTTTTTGTTAAAAATAGATCTTTAATAGTCTTGAGGATTATTTAAATTTCTATTTAGGCTGAAATATTTATTTATTCACTTTACATCCCAATATCAACTCACCCTCTCTTTTCAGAACCCCTGCATGCAGAACCTATGCCCGTTCTTCCTTCCCCTTCTCCTTTGAAAAGGTGCCACCTCCAAGTGTCACACACCAACCAGGTGCTACACATCCCCCTCTTGGGCACATCAGTTGACTGCAGGACTAGGCTCATCCTCTCCCACTGAGGCCATTTGGACAGGCAGGCAACAGATTCTTGGATAGCTACCCCAACTCCTGCTCTTGGGCTGCCTTCATGAAACACAAGCTGCTCATGTGGAGGTGACCTAGCTTTAGCCCATGCTCACTCTTTGGTTGGTGAGTCAGGCAGTGGGAGTCACAAACTGTCTAGATTAGTTGAGTCTGTTGCTCCTCCTCTGGAGGCTGTGTACTCTCTGGGTCCCTCAACCCCTTCCTTTAACTAGTTCTTAAGACTCCCTGAATTCCAGCTCCTGTTTAAGTGTGGGTCTATGCATCTCTTTCCATTGGTTGATGGCTAGAGCCTCTAATGGGACAGTTATGCTAGGTTCCTGTCTGCAAGCATAAGAGTATCATAATAGTGTCAAGAACTGTTTCTTGCCCATTGTATGAGTCACAATTTGGGGCAGTCATTGGTTGGCCAATCCTGCAATCTCTGCTCTATATTTGTCCCTGCACATCTAGTAAACAGGACACATTTTGGGTCAGATTTTTTGTGAGTGGGTTGCTGTGGCTAAATTAATTTTTATTGTCACTTTTATATCTCTGATTAAATTGTAAAACTTAAAATGCTCTGCGAACTGGTGTTATCCCAGCTAAATTTGCTAATAATCATTTTTCAAGGGTCTTGGATCTATTTTATCCACCAGCACTATCTGCACACCCCACCTGAGTTGTCCCAACTGAAATGACCATTATCACAGTGCAGAGTATGCATAGCAATGTGCTGTGGTTCAAGATATGGTTCCTCTCTCCTGAAGGGACTTCTAATACATCATAAATCTTTCTCCTGGGGACAAGTTTTGTCATCTGGCTTCCCCTATAACCTCAGCCTTTCCTTCTCCAAGTGCAAGTTTCCTGGAGCAATTCTAACTTCTTGAGGTCCATTGATTTTTATATTCTGATAGCTACAGAGGGATAAAGCAACTCTGTAGAACATCATAGTTCCTGGGAGGCCTGTAGTTGTTGCTCATTGTTTCTTATATTATGTAGTCAAATAGACACTTCTTCATGGCAAAAGGCTTTGAAAATTAAATACACATAAAGTTTAGGCAGGAGGGACTGGTCCAGGACTATACCCATGAACAGAACATAAATAATAGTTGGTAGTTATTGGCTCACCCTATACTGGCATGCCCAGGGAAGCATGCACATCAAATTTATTTGATTTTATGTGTAATTAAAATTCTATTACATATTCATGAACTTCTGAAAACGCCTTAGAGAAAAAAACTTGGATACATAAAAAGCCTCTTTTCTAGAAGGAGGAAAGGCAGGGAATGTATTATCAAGTAGAGAGAGTTCCCCGCCTTCCAGGCTGCAGGCATTGCTGCTGGGCTCAGCCTGCTCTTATTCTGAAGAGAAGTCTTACTTCCTTGTTTTCTAAAATGCAACACTAGACTGCTGTCCCTGTTGTGCATTCCGTCTATGTTATTCACATTGGAATTCAGAAGAACAAAGAGTGAAGCTAGAGTTGAGACTACTAGAAACCGGAGACCTCCCCCAGGAAGTCTGCTGTTCAATACAGGTTCAGTTTCTTTAGCTAAAGGACTCCATTATGCCCTCACCACCCCACCCATCGAAAGGACTATGCTCCGTTTGCTACTTGTGTCTCCTTACTTCCAAGTGTACTAAGTTTCTTCTTGTTGTTTTTTCTGATATGAGAATCTTTTAGCTTCAATGCTTCACTCCCACTTCTTCGTCTCTATCACTCCTTACAACCTTTCTTTAATTGCCTCAGCCATCCAGTTTATTTCTCTCTTTTCTCTTCCTCCTCCTTCTCCTTCTTCTCCTACTCTTCTTCGTCCTCTTCTTGTTGGTTTTTTTCTTGTTTGGAAATGATGGCCTAGGGACAGCTGCCTCTATTATATTGTGGTGTGACACTGAAATTTTTGAATGGCCAAGGACATTCACTGGCTTGTTCCTTTTCCTACAGCTTTAATCCAGATGAAACCCTTTTACTTCCTCTCTCATGTGAAAAGATACTGAAGTTCCCTGAGCTGGTTATCTTGATGCTTCTAACATTATTTAAACAAGTATGGCCCTGAATAGGCCCTTTCATTTCTTACATTGTTGAACATTTTTTTCAATTTTTTTTTTAATTTTTATTTTCTATATTCTATGTTTACATTCCAAAGGCTTTCCCCTTTCCCAGTTACCCCCCACCATATGTCCCATAATTCCTCTTCCCCCCCCCCGCTATTCCCCACTCATTTCCCCCCCCCCATGATTTCTCTGTTCTGGGTCTACAATACTGGATCCAATCTTTACAGGCCCAGGGTCCTCTCCTTTCTTCTTCTTGGGAGTCATTTGACTTGCTAATTGTGCCTTGAGTATTTAGGGCTTCTGGGCTCATTAATATCCACTTATCAGTGATTGCATTTCATGTGTATTCTTTTGTGATTGGGTTAGCTCACTTAGGACGATAGTTTCCAGATCTAACCATTTACCTACAAATTGCATGAGTTCATTATTTTTAATATTTAATCCCTGCACCTCTTTTAATGGGCAAGTTGCTTTGTTCCAAAATTCAACAGATTACTTTTCAAATAGTTATGCAAAAAATTGTTGAACTGACTGCTATTCCAGAGAACCTGAGTTCAACTCTTAGCATCCACATGGCCACTCACAATTCTCACAAGCTCACAACTCCAATTCCAGAGGGATCTGGCATTCTCAGAGAAAGATGCATGCAGGCAAAATAACATTGATGCATGCATGTTTCTATTGAGTTCAAAGATTCAAGGAAAATCTTTGTGATGGCTCAGTATTTAAGAGCACTGTCTGCTCTTCCAGAAGTCCTGAGTTCATTTTCCAACAACCACATGGTGGCTTACAACCATCTCTGCTGGATTTGATGCTCTTTTCTGGTATGCAAGTGTATACCTCTCTTGGACCACATCCTGACACATCACAGCCTACATTGGATTAAAAGAGACACGTGTTCTTGGGGATTTTTAAAGGTAAAAATTAAATTACATCTTACTTATACCAACAGGTTCCCACAAGCTCTTTCTCACAGTTTGACTTTTGTTGTCATCTTTGATACTTATTTCATTTAGTACCCTGCTACAACTGATGTCTTCCATATATCCCATCACCAAAATGCAGCTAATGATAACCAAGTGACCCTAACCCTGACCATTACAATCACTTTCTTCTTTTAAAGACTCCCGGAACTAACCTTCTTTGGAGGAATCTGTGGTTCCTCATCTGGATGTTTCTTATGACAGTGCCCTCACCCAGCAAGGAATAGGCAGAGAACCACTGTCGCTGTTCCCTGGAAATTTTCAAAAGCCTAATATTGAGCAGGAGGCTAGCTGACAAACGATCTCCTCAAACCAGGATATGAAGAGCCATAAGTAGCCCATGAGGTTTAGGTACAGGAGTTGTCCCTGTATGAATGTCCCTTGATACCGGGCTCCACAAATGTGCTTGTGTGTTAATTAATTATGATCTTTCTTTTTTCTTTTTTTCTTTTTTTTTTTCTTTTCTATATGCTTTGTTTACATTCCAAATGATTTTCCCTTTCCTGGCTTCCCCCTCCCCATAAGTCCCATAAGCCCTCTTCCCTCTGCCTGTTCCCCAAACAACCCCCTCCTACTTCTCTGTCTTGGTACTCCCCTCAATGCTCCATCAAGCCTTTCCAGGACTAGATCACTCTTCTTCCTTCTTCTTGGAAATGATTTGCTATGTGAATTGTGTCTTGGGTATTCAGAGCTTCTGGGCTAATATCCACTTATCAGCGACTGCATTCCATGTGTATTATTTTGTGATTGGGATACTTCACTTAGGATGATATTTTCCAGATCTAACCATTTGTCTAAGAATTTCATGAATTCATTATTTTTTTAATTTTATTTTCTATATTCTTTGTTTACATTCCAAAGGCTTTCCCCTTTCCCAGTTCCCCCCCACCATATGTCCCATAACTCCTCTACCCCCAACTATTCCCCAATCACCCCACCACCACCACCACCATTTCTCTGTTCTGGATCTACAAAACTAGATCCAATCTTTTCAGGCCCAGGGTCCTCTCCTTTCTTCTTCTTGGGGATAATTTGACTTGCTAATTGTGCCTTGAGTATTTAGGGCTTCTGGGCTCTTAAATATCCACTTATCAGTGATTGCATTTCATGTGTATTCTTTTGTGATTAGGTTAACTCGCTTAGGATGATGTTTTCCATATCTAAGCATTTGCCCAAAAATTGCAGGAATTCATTATTTTTAATTGTTGGGTAATATACTATTGTATAAATATACCACATTTTCTTTATCCATTCCTCCTTTGAAGGATATCTGGGCTCCTTCCAATTTCTGGCTATTATAAACAAGCCTGCTATGAACATAGTGGAGCATGTGTCTTTATTGTATGCAGGGGAATCCTCTGGGTATATGCCCAGGAGTGGTATGACAGGGTCCTCTGGAAGTGACATGCCAAATTTTCTGAGGAACCGCCAAACTGATTTCCAGAGAGGTTTTACCATTTTGCAATCCCACCAACAGTGGAGGAGTGTTCCTCTCTTCCACATCCTCGCCAGCACCTATTGTCACTTGAGTTTTTAATCTTAGCCATTCTGACTGGTGTGAGGTGGAATCTCAGGTTGTTTTGATTTGCATTTCCCTGATGACTAATGATGTTGAACATCTCTTAAGGTGTTTCTCGGCCATCCGAATTTCTTCTGGTGAAAATTCTTTGTTTAGCTCTGTACCCCATTTTTTGATAGGGTTATTTGGTTCTTTGGGGTCTAACTTCTTGAGTTCTTTGTATATATTGGATATTAGCCCTCTATAGGATGTGGGGTTGGTAAAGATCTTTTCCCAATTTGTTGGTTGCTGTTTTGTCCTTCTGACAGTGTCTTTTGCCTTACAGAAACTTTGTAATTTTATGAGGTCCCATTTGTCAATTCTTGATCTTAGAGCATAAACTATTGGTGTTCTGTTCAGGAACTTTCCCCCTGTGCCCATGTCCTCCAGGGTCTTCCTCAGTTTCTTTTCTAATAGTTTCAGTGTGTCTGGTTTTATGTGGAGGTCCTTGATCCACTTGGAGTTGATCTTAGTACAAGGAGATAAGCGTGGGTCGATTCGCATTCTTCTGCATGTTGACCTCCAGTTGAACCAGCACCATTTGTTGAAAAGGCTATCTTTTTTCCACTGGATGGTTGTGGCTCCTTTATCAAAGATCAAGTGACCATAAGTCTGTGGGTTCATTTCTGGGTCTTCAATCCTATTCCATTGATCTACTTGCCTGTTGCTGTACCAATACCATGCAGTTTTTAACACAATTGCTCTGTAGTACTGCTTGAGGTCAGGGATATTCATTTATTTTAATATAAATAGGACTTTTTATAACTAGATCATTCCTAGACCATGGAGAAGTGTAAGGATGGAAGATTTGTCAAGTCCATTGCAGTGTCCAACTTTAATAACAGACAGCTGGAGAAAATTCTGAACAAGCCTGGGCTCAAATACAAGCCTGTCGGGCTGGAGAGATGGCTCAGAGATTAAGAGCACTGACTGCTCTTCCAGAGGTCCTGAGTTCAATTCCCAGCAACCACATGGTGGCTTATAACCATCTATAATGAGATCTGACGTGCTCTTCTGGTGTGTCTGAAGATAGCTGCAGTGCACCCACATATATAAAATAAATAAATAATTCTTTAAAAAAATACAAGCCTGTCTGCAACAAGGTGAGAATGTTCACATGCCTTTTTACCTCACACCCATTTCCTTATTTCTGTTCTGACCTCACCTGTCTGGTTGCCCCTTCTTTAATTCATCTTGTTTTCAGGGAAAAGAAGATTCTAAGATACATATCACTGTATCAAATGATAATTGGAGATTCTTAAATAAAATTTTGGATTATTAAAATTTTATGAAAATGAGGGCATACCATAGTTCCCAAGTGGTAGAGAATGTTGAGATTTAAAGTATTTCTGGAAGCAGGAATCAGTGGGGTTATTTAAGGCTCAAAGTAGACATCCCTGAGCTGGAAAATATATCTCCATATGTATGTATATACGTATGTTTTCATATTCTCTTTGCAGTAAAGACCATGACAGAAAACTACAAACAAAACTAAGAATTGTGGATACCACTCCAAATGGATACATCTATAAAACACACCTGTACCTAAGGCTCAGGGAGCATTGCAAAAGATGAGGCAGAAATATTTTAAGAGCCAGAGAATCAGGTAGTTTACTGTGACATTCTGTACCTAATTACATCAGAAGCTACATCTATCTATAAGGTGTCACCAACAGGACTGCCTAAACATGAGCTGAACAAGAATCCCAGCAATAGACATGTTACATTTAACAAGAAAAAGGTTCATGAGGCCTCAACCATACACAAAGAGGCAACTTAAGAATCCTGGGAGAGCAACAGTTGGCCTTTCCCAGAGGAGAACACACCAAACAGTTATCCAATGACAAACTGTATACACACTTGAATACATACACATGTATACATGTTAAATTTTCTTAAAGAATCTGTGTATATATGCATATATGCATGTAATAGCAATTAGTTTATAGAGAAGACATGGATTTAAAGGAGAGTTGGAAGGGGTATATTGAAGGGTTTAGAGCAGCTGTTTTCAACATGTGGGTCATGACATGTTTGTGAGTCAAATGACCCTTTCATAGGGGTTTTATAAAGCCATGAAAAAACACAGACATTTTTATGATGATAGCAAAATTATGGTTATGAAGTAGCAAGAAATATAATGCTATGGTTGGGGATCACCACAACATGGAGAACTCTATTAAAGAGTCACAACATTAAGGAGGTTGACTGCCATTTGGTTTAAAAGAAGAAAAGGGAAGAGAGAAATATTGTAATTATAATCCCAACTATTTTTAAAAAATAGAAATTAAAAATAAGAAGTGAAAGAGAATTTTTTCATAAGCCCTATCCAAGAAAGACACAGAGGGCACACTAATGTCTCCCTACAGTGAGTTTTAAAGCACATGGAAATTGTAATCTTCAGGGAAAAACTATTAAAATAAGTTTTTGAAGATCTTCACTGGAGCTTGAAAGAACACACTAAAATTCTACTCTTGCAATAGAATGCAAAATAACACTGTTTGCACAAATTAAACTCTTTACACAAACCATTCAGGACCAACCAGTCTTTATCTGATTTGAAATGATGAAAGGTCAAAGTTTTTAGACACCAAATCAGTTACATGAGTGACAAGACCTTGAACAGACAGAAAAGCTAGGTTAATTCTTCATAACAATCATTAACTCCAAATGAAATAACTAAATACTGGCTATCTGTATATATATATACATATAATATATTATATGTATATATATATTATTGATTTGTAAGTAAGAAACATCCATTTTATGTAAGAGATTTTCAAGAGTCATTACATTAAAGGCAGACTTTATTCTTTTTATACAATATACAATGATATAACTATAGTAATTCAAATGATATTTCTTCATTCTTGAGAATTTCATAAGTATATACAATGAAATGTAAGCAAACAATCTACCATTTTCCCTTACAACACTTCTCTGTATCTCCCTCAATTCATTCCCCTTCCAACTTCATGTCATTTTTTAATATTATTCACTTCACATCCTGATTGCTGTCCCCACCTCTTAGACCACCTTCCCACATTCCTATCCTCATCACCCCTCTTCTCCGAGAGAGTGGAGGCCTCCCATGGTTTCCCCTCACCATAGGACATCAAGCCTTTGCAGAGCTAGGTTCTTCTTCTCCCACTGAGGCCAGACAAAACAGCTGAGTTAGGGGAACAAATTCCACAGATAGGCAACAGCTTTAAAGACAGCCCTGCTCCAATTGTTCTGGACCCACATGAATACCAAGCTGTACATCTACTATGTAAGTGCAGGAACCTAAGTCTAGCCCATGTATGCTCTTTGGTTGGTGGTTCAGTCTCTGAGTGTCTCCAAGGGTCCAGGTTAGTTGGCTCTAGTCTTCTAGTGACTATCTCCCAAGGGACCCTCAATCCTTTCCCCAACTCTTCCACAAGAGTCCTAGAGCTCCATCCAATGCTTACCTGTGGGTCTCCGCATCTGTCTGAGCCAGCTTGTGAGTGGAGCCTCCCAGAGGACAGCCAGGTTAGGTTCCTGTCTGAAAGCATATCAGAGTATCATTAATAGTGTCATGGAATGGTGCTTGTCTGTGGCATGGGTCTCTAGTGGGGCCAGTTGTTGCATGGCCATTCTCTCAGTCTTTGCTCCATCTCCCACCCCTGCATTTCTTGTAGGTAGAATTATTTGCTTTTTTTTTCTGAGTCACTGAAGGTAATGACAGAACAAAACAGCAACTTAACTCTTATTTCCAGTAACCTTGGCCACAATGATTTCTGTGTATCTTGTCTCTTCATAAGTAAGAAAGAGTTCTTGAACTTTAGAAACAGAGAAGACATTTCCACTGCAAGTAAAATCCATGTGAAGAAGGTGACAGACAATGTTCTTGACTGCCCATGTTCACTTTTTCCTACCAGCTTGATTAACAGTCTTCACCAGGGAAAGCTCACTGACCCAAGTAAGCAACAGGTAATGTGACAACACTGATGCCAGACACAGGAGGGACCATTTTCTCTCTTAATATGGAACAGTTGTCGCCTGCAGAATAACTAAGAACCAAGCAAGGCCTCCAGATTCACACAGGTAAATAATAGGATGTTAATTAGGAGATTAATTGCTGACATTGTGTTAGATTAAAAACCACTCAGAACTCCACATTCTTGACGTTTTATTGACAATTTTTGTTGACATATTAACTACATTCATTTTAATTTATTTTCTTTTAATCCTCATCCCTATCACTTCTGTCATTAACGATCTAGGTTTTTCCAAGCTAAAGAGACTTAAATAAGACTAAAGAGGATAACATTTAGTTCCATGTGCTGATGTGTGAAATTCACTGCCTGTCACTCATCTGGCTTAATGCAGTTTTCTTCCTTTTGGCCTTCATGCAGCCCAAGAATAACAAGAAATTAAGATTACTATTAACTGTCTGACATTCAACTTGTAGGAAGAGTGTGAGTATAGTGAATAAACAAAAATCAATTTGTTATTTTCTATAAATGCAGTCCTGTAATTTAATTGTAATAATTGTATAATGACACAGAAAAAATAGCTAAGCTAAATTTGCTCTTCAATTTCCCAAGAATTATCATAAATTTTCTGGAGAGTAATTACTGACATTGTGTTACATTAAAACAATTCAAAACCCCATTTTCTTGACTTATATTTTTTATTACAAAGCTTTTAAATATTGCATTATTTGAATCCATTAGTACCATGTAGTACATACAGTAATAAATAATGATTATTGAGTATTTCTCAAACATTTTACCATCAAATAAAATTCAAGAGCTAAGCTTTGTAAGAGAAAATTGTTTTTCTCATTGAGGAAAAAGTTGGCTTCCTTTCTTGCTTTGCAAGTACTACACTCAGATAAGGCACAGTAAGAATAACTGGGCTGCCAAAGAGCAACACAGCAGGCTGTGGAGAGCAGGGAACTATTTTGAAAGTACAATAAAAAAGCTGGAGTTTATTATGCCTTTCACCTGTTAAAACATACATATTTTCTATAACTAAATAGCAAAAATGCAGTGTAGGCATAATGTGTTTGAGCATTGGGTAAAGGTTATCCTTGTATTGTTCAAATGCTGATTTCTCTGTTCTTATACCTTGTTTCAATCCGAATATGGTATTGTAATGCTTATGTGGAAGAGTCTTCTGTCTCAATTCTTTTTTTTTATTTTCTATATTCTTTGTTTACATTCCAAAGGCTTTCCCCTTTCCCAGTTACCCCCCACCATATGTCCCATAATTCCTCTCCCCCCCATGCTATTCCCCACTCTTCCCCCCCCCCACGATTTCTCTGTTCTGGGTCTACAATACTGGATCCAATCTTTACAGGCCCAGGGTCCTCTCCTTTTTTTCTTCTTGAGAGTCATTTGACTTGCTTATTGTGCCTTGAGTATTTAGGGCTTCTGGGCTCATTAATATCCACTTATCAGTGATTGCATTTCGTGTGTATTCTTTTGTGATTGGGTTAGCTCACTTAGGATGATAGTTTCCAGATCTAACCATTTACCTACAAATTGCATGAATTCATTATTTTTAATTGCTGAGTAGTACTCCATTTTATAAATATACCACATTTTCTGTATCCATTCCTCTTTTGAGGGATATCTGGGCTCCTTCCAATTTCTGGCTATTATAAACAAGGCTGCTATAAACATAGTGGAGCATGTGTCTTTGTTGTATGCAGAGGAATCCTCTGGGTATATGCCCAGGAGTGGTATGCCAGGGTCCTCTGGGAGTGGCATGCCCAATTTTCTGAGGAACCGCCACACTGATTTCCAGAGTGGTTTTACCATTTTGCAATCCCACCAACAGTGGAGGAGTGTTCCTCTTTCTCCACATCCTCGCCAGCACTTGTTGTCTCTCGAGTTTTTAATCTTAGCCATTCTGACTGGAGTGAGGTGGAATCTCAGGGTTGTTTTGATTTGCATTTCCCTGATGACTAATGATGTTGAACATCTCTTAGGGTGTTTCTCGGCCATCCGAATTTCTTCTGGTGAAAATTCTTTGTTTAGCTCTGTACCCCATTTTTTGATAGGGTTATTTGGTTCTTTGGGGTCTACCATTTATTCTCTACCTTGTCAATAAATGTTGATCACCTAATGGTTGAGCAGAAGAGAAAATAGGCTAGGATGTCCACCAGTCGGGGAATAAATTAATTGAAGAAATAAGAGGCAGATTAGCAACCAGAAGGAAGAGAAAAGTCACTGAGAGTTTGGCAAAAACATGAAAAGCCATAATTGCAAATATTATTGCGATTCTTGGCTGGGAGGTAGCCATATTAGCTTAGCAAACTTAATATAAACTAATAGACTGCCCTGATATTGAGATGAAGCTTTAAAATAAATCTTTGTCTCTTTGTGTTGTTATTGGGAAAAACATAGGATAAAGAAATGCAACTGCTGTATTAATTTACTACAAACATTTATACTAAAAATAACATTTACAATGCAGATAACTGTTTAATATGATCCACCTACTTCTTTATGTTACTGAAAGAAAAAACTGAAAAATATGCTGTTAAATGTTTAAATAGGTGGATATGTTTGATAAACCAAGAAAATGAAATACTATGAAGCAATTAAAAAGGAAATGCATTTTATGTTAATCAAGAATATGTAAATAGCCAGGTGGTGGTGTTGCACACCTTTAATCCCAGCACTTGGGAGGCAGAGGCAGGTGGATTTCTGAGTTCGAGGCCAGCCTGGTCTACAGAGTGAGTTCCAGGACAGTCAGAGCTACACAGAGAAACCCTGTCTCGAAAAACCAAAAAAAAAAAAAAAAAAAAAAAAAAATATTTAAATATATGAGTGTTTTAATGTGAAAAGTAAAAGTCCTAAAAGTCTAACAGTATCTGTACTCACATAATGTTAGATAACATATATGATAAAAGGGTAAGAATGAACTCTAAACTTGGGAGGGTCAAAGAGCAGATAATATGAACTTAATATAGTATCTACTTGAAAGAAATTAGCTATATGAACTGACAAAGTACAAAATGAGCACACATAATTCAAATACTTGGAAAGAAGAAAATGAAAAAAAAGGAAGCCTCTCTTTTTCTTCTTTTATTATTCAATGATATTTGCAGTTATACAGACAAGGTGTGATGAAATATTCATGAAGGTATTATGAAAATAATAATGGCTTCTGTGATTGGTAGAGCAGCTGGGACAGAAATCTTCCTGCTGCCATTTGCACCAGGAGCCAGGAGACTCCAGAGCCTTCTGTGCATAGCCCAGCCTTCTGTGCATAGCCTGCCATGAGGGAGTGATCTCCCAGCAGGCTTTCACTTTTGAGCCCAGAGGTGAGATTTCCACCTTCTTTCTGGAGGGGAACAGCTAGGAGCACACAGGGTCTAAGATAAGTGGAGTAGCTGGGACAGAAGTCTTTCCACCACCATTTGCACCAGGGAGCTGGGAGACTCCACAGCCTTCTGTACATAGCCCACCAGGAGAGAGAGAGAGATCTCCTAGCAGTGCTTTCACTTTTGAGCTCAGAGGAGTAAGGACACAAGCTTACAGGCCCATAGGAGGAACAAATGCCAGCCAGAGACAAGAATACCAATTAGTACAAGATGGCAAAATGCAAGCAAAAGAACACTACCAACAGAAACCAAGGCCACATGGCAACATGAGAACCCATTTCTCCCACCACAGCAAGTCCCAGATACCCCAACATACTGGAAAAGCAAGAGTTGGAATTAAAATTGTATCTCCTGAGGCTAATAGAGGGCTTCAAGAAAGACTTAAGTAACTCCCTTGAAGATATACAGGAGAACATCGGTCAACAGGTAAAAGTCCTTAAAAAGGAAACACAATAATCCCTTAAAGAAGTACAAGAGATCATGGTTCAACAGACAGAAGCCCTTGAAGAAGAAACACAAAAATCCCTTAAGGAATTACAGGAAAACACAAACAATCAAGTGAAGGAAATGAACAAAATTATCCAGGATCTAAGGTAGAAGTAGAAACAATAAAGAAATCACAAAGTGAGGCATCTCTGTGAGGGTCCTCATACAGACCCTAAGAGACACAAATGCCAGCCCAGGCTACTATACCCAGCAAAACTCTCAATCATCATAGATGGAGAAACCAAGATATTCCATGATAAAAACCCAATTTGCATAATATCTGTCCACAAATCCAGCCCTACAAAGAATAATTGGTGGAAAATGCCAACACAAGGAGGGAAACTACACCCTAGAAAAAGTAAGAAAGTAATCTTCCAACTAACTCAAAAGAAGATACCCACACAAACATGAAAATAACATCAAAAATAACAGGAAGCAACAATTACTGTTCCTTAATATCTCTTACAACAATGGACTCAACTCCCCAACAAAAAGACATAGACCGATGAAATATTTCTCATGTAAATCTTAAGTTTTATCAGAAAATGGTTGTAATTCCCCTTTAAATTAATTCAGTAATTTCTTTTATGTCTACCATTTTATCTGTATTATTTTTCATGATAATCTTCAATTTTAATGTCTTTCTATATACTTCCTCCATTTTATCAGAAGTTTTCAATGTAAATCTTTGGTTTTATTTATTAATGTTTCTAATTCCATGTTCATTAATTTAGTTTTTACATCAAACATTTTTTTTAAAGAATTATTTATTTTATGTATATGAGTAGACTGTAGCTGTCTTCAGACACACCAGAAGAGGGCGGTTGTGAGCCACCATGTGGTCACTGGGATTTGAACTCAGGACCTTCGGAAGAGCAGTCAGTGCTCTTAACCGCTGAGCCATCTCGACAGACCTACATCAAACATTTTTAAGTAAAATTTTCCATGAAATAGTCAATTTTAACATGTTTTTCTATTTATTTCTTGAATTTTACCAGAAATATTTTCCATGTAAATCTTCAATTTTATCTGAAAATGCTTATAATTCCACCTATAATCAATTTAGAATTTTCTTTATGTCTTATTGTATCTATATAATTTTCATGATAATCTTTCATTTTAGCATATTTTTCTATATATTTCTGCGATTTTATCAGAAATAGTTTCCATGTAAATCTTCAAGTTTATCAGAAAATGTTTATAATTCCACTTTTAATCAACTTAGGAATATTTCTATGCCTACCATTATTATAAAATTTTCCATGATAATCTTCAATTCTAACATGTTTTCTACATTTTTATCAGAAATATTTTCCACGTAAATCTTTGATTTAATCACAAAATGTTTCTATCCCATATTTCATTTAATTTAGCAATGTTTTACATGTCTACGACTTTACTCCTTAATTGTCTATGAAAATTGTCAATTTTAACATGTTTATTGAAAATATTTTCCATGTAAATCTTTAATTTTATAATAAAGTGTTTTTACATCTCTTTACTTCCCTTTTCAATAAATAAAAAAATTTTAAAAAAAGAAAAATGCTGATAAAATACAGTTTTTCATTTTATTGGATTTTTTATTTATTTATATTTTGAATGTTATTCCCTTTCTTGGTTCCCCTCTGCAAAACCTCATCCCTTAGTGTGGCTTTTCTTTGCTTAGTACATAATTTCCTTTTCTTTTTTTCCTTTTAAATGTATTTTTATTTATTTTCTATATTCTTTGTTTACATTCTAATGGCTTTCCCCTTTCCCATTCCCCCCTTACCATATGTCCCATAAATCCTCTTCCCCCCACCCATTCCCCAATCACCACCACCACCACCACCATTTCTCTGTTCTGGTACTCTCCTACAAAACTGGATCCAGTCTTTTCAGGACCAGGGTCCTCTCCTTCCTTCTTATAATTTCCTGTTTTACTGAATTCTGCTTTGCCAGCCACAACATGATCTCAGCATACAAATGAAGGAAGGTCCAGGAAACACTTTCTCTAGTTCCTGTTATGAATAATGTTTCTGAAAAGGTTAAGGTGGTATTATACATGGTTATACTCTACAGTTAATGAAGAAAATAAATTTCTCCTATCCACTGCTCTCTTCACCAGAATATTTCATATTTCCCAAAGCATTCAAAATAGTTGAAGACTCGTAACTACTCTTCAAGAACATAAACTTCTGTGAATTTAAATGCACATACCTAAACATAATGAAAGCCAACACAGAAAAGAAAATTCACTCATCACATAATAATCAAAACACTAAATGCACAGAATGAAGAAAGAATAGTAAAAATAGCAGGGGGAACTTCCAAGTAACATATAAAGGCAGACCTAACAGAGTTGCACCAGACTTCTCAACAGAGTTCCTAAAAATCAGAGAAGACAGGACAGAGGTCATGCAGATCTTCAAGAAAACACAAATGCCAGACCAGGATACCATACCTTGTAAAATTCTGAGTCATGATATATAAAGAAACCAAGATGTTACAGAACGAATCCAAATTTAAACAATATCTATCTACCAATCAAGCCCTACAGAGGATTTTAGAGGGAAAACTCTAAGTGGGGGGGTGGTGTTGGAGAGAGTGGGGGCAGGAGCACCTGCACTGAATAAAAGCAAGAAATTAATCATTTCACAACACAACCAAAGGGAGAGAATTACATATACATAATGCCACTTATAACAACAAACATAACAAGAACCAACAATCATCTGTCTTTAATATCTCTCAATATCAACAGACTCAATTCCCCAATATAAAGACATAAGCTAACAGACTGGATATGTAAGCAGGATTCAACATATTTCTACATACAAGAAACACACCTCAATAACAAGGGAATACACTCCTTCAGAGTAAAAGGATGGAAAAAAGTCTTCTAAGCAAATGGTCCCATGAGACAAGCAGGAGTTGCTATTCTATATTCAATAAAATAGACTTACAACCCAAAGTTATCAAATGAGGTGGAAAGGATATTTCATATTCATCAAAGAAAACCCACCAAGAGAAAGCTTCAATTCAATTCTGAACAACTATGTGCCAAATGCATGTCACCAACATTCATAAAAGAAACTTTATTAAAGCTCAAAACACACATTGAGGTCCACATAATAATAGTGAGAGACTTCAACACCCCATTCTCACCAATAGACAGGCTATTGAAACAAAAAGTAAACAGAGACACAGGGAAACTAATAGAAGTTATGAACCAAATGGATTTAACAAATACATAGAGAGAATATTTCACCCTACACCAAAAGAATGTACCTTCTTCTCAGAATCTCATGGTACCTACTCCAAAATTGACCATATAATTGGTCACAAAACAAGCTTCAACAGATACAAGAAGATTGAAATAATCAAATGCATTCTATCAGATTACCACAGACTAAGACTAGACTTCAATAACAACAAAAACAAATGAAATCCCACATAACCATCTAACTGAACAACTCTCTATTCACTGATAACTTGGTCATAGAAGAAATGAAGAAATTAAAGACTTCCTGGAATTCAGTGAAAATGATGACACAGCATACCCAAACTTATGGAGCACAATGAAAGCAGAACAGTGCTAAAAGAAAAATTCATAGCACTAAGTGTCCTCATGAAGAAATTGGAGAGATCATGCAGGAACAACTTAACAGCACACCTGAAAGCCCTAGAATAAAAAGAAGCAAACACACCAAAGAGGAATAAATGGCAAGAAACAGTCAAACTCAGGGCCTAAATCAACCCAATAGAAACAAAAAGAACAACATGAAGAGTCAACAAAACCAAAAGCTGGTTCTTTGAAAAAATCAAGATAGATAAAGCTCTAGTCAAATTAACTAAAGGGCAGAGAGACAGTATCCAAATTAACAAAATCAGAAATGAAAAGGGAGATATAACAATAGAAACTGAGGAAATTCATTAAAAATAATCATATACTACTACAAAAGGCTATACCCAGCAAAACTGGAAAATCTAAATGAAATGAGTGATTTTCTAGACAGATACTACATACCAAAGTTAAATCAAAAGCAGATAAACAGTCTTGTATCCCCTAAGGAAATAGAAGAATTCATTAAAAACCTTCCAACCCAAAAAAGGCCAGGGACAGATGGCTTCAGCAATTATTCTACCAGACCTTCAAAGAAGAGCTAATATTAACACTCTTCAAACTATTTCATAAAATTAAAACAGAAGGAACACTACCTAATTCATTCTATGAAGCCACAATTACTCTGATACCCAAACAACACAAAGACCCAACAAAGAAAGAGAGGTTCAGACCAATTTAACTGATGAATATTGATGCAAATATACTCACTAAAATTCTACGAAACTGCATTCAAGAACAAATCAAAACCGTCATTCACCACAATCAAGTAGGCTGCATGCCAGGGATGGAAGTGGATACAAAAATCCACAAACAAAATCCACTATATAAACAAACAAACAAAAATCACATGATCATCCCATTAGATGCTGAAAAAGTATTTGAAAAAAATAAAACACCCGTTCAAGTTAAAAGTATTGGAGAGATCAGAAATTCAAGGTCCATACCTATACATAATAAAAGCAATACATAGCAAACCAATAGCCAATATAAAATTAAATGGGGAGATACTAGAAGCAATTCCACTGAAATCGGGCAGGGGACAATGCTGCCCATTTACCTCATATGTATTCAATACAGTACTTGAGGTTCTAGCTAAAGCAATAAGACAACAAAAGACCACTAAGAGGTCAAGGGGATATAAATTGGCCAAAAAAAAAAAAAAGAGCCAAGGTATCACTATTTGCAGATGATATGATAGTGTTCATAAGCAACCCCAAAAATTCTACCAAAGAACTCTGACAACTGGTAAACAACAGCAAAGCAGCTGGATATAAAATTAACTCAAACAAACCATTATATAAATAAATAAAATATCCAATAAAATGAAAAACTGTATTTTATCAGCATTTTTCTTTTCTTTTTTAAAAATTTTTTATTTATTGAAAAGGGAAGTAACGAGATGTAAAAACACTTTATTATAAAATTAAAAATTTACATGGAAAATATTTCCAATAAACGTTAAAATTGACAATGTTCATAGACAATTAAGGAGTAAAGTTGTAGACATGTAAAACATTGCTAAATTAAATGAAATATGGGATAGAAACATTTTGTGATTAAATCAAAGATTTACGTGGAAAATATTTCTGATAAAATGTAGAAAAATGTAGAAAACATGTTAGAATTAAAGATTATCATGGAAAATTTTATAATAATGGTAGGCATAAAAAATTCCTAAGTTGATTAAAAGTGGAATTATAAACATTTTCTGATAAACCTGAAGATTTACATGGAAACTATTCTGATAAAATTGCAGAAATATATAGAAAAATATGCTAAAATGAAAGATTATCATGGAAATTATATAGATACAATAAGACGTAAAAATAATTCTAAATTGATTATAGGTGGAATTATAAACATTTTCAGATAATATTGAAGATTTACATGGAAAATATTTCTGGTAAAATTCAAGAAATAAATAGAAAAACATGTTAAAATTCGCTATTTCATGGAAAATTTTACTTGGACCAATTGCATATAACAGATATATATAGAACATTTCATCCTAAAGAAAAAGAATATTCCTTTTTCTCAGCACCACATGGTACCTTCTCCAAAATCAACCCTATAATTGGTCACAAGACAGACCTCAACAAATACAAGAAGATTGAACTAATTCCATGCCTCCTATCAGATCACTGTGGAGTAAAAGTGGTCTTCAATAGCAAGAAAAACAACAGAAAGCCCACATACACATGGAAACTGAACAATACTCTACTCAATGACACCTTGGTCAATGAAGAAATAAAGAAATCAAAGACTTTCTAGAATTCAATGAAAATGAAGATACAACCTATCCAAATCTATAGGACACAATGAAAGCAGTGCTAAGAGGAAAACTCATAGCCCTGAGTGCCTCCAAAAAGAAACTGGAGAGACCATACACTAGCATCTTAACAGCACACCTAAAGGCCCTGGAACAAAAAGAAGCTAATTCACCCAGGAGGAGTAGAAGACAGGAAATCATCAAACTGAAATCAATCAAGTAGAAACAAAGAAAACCATACAAAGAATCAACAAAACCAGGAGCTGGTTCTTTGAGAAAATCAACAAGATAGATAAACCCTTAGTCAGACTAACCAATGGATACAGAGACAGTATCCAAATTAACAAAATTAGAAATGAAAAGGGAGATATAACAACAGAAACTGAAGAAATTCAAAAAATCATCAGATCCTACTACAAAAAGCCTTTATTCAACACAACTGGGGAATCAGGAGGAAATGGACAATTTCCTAGACAGATACCAAATACCAAAATTAAATCAGAATCAATTAGATCAGCTAAACAGTCCCATAACCCCTAGATAAATAGAAGGGGTTATAGAAAGTCTTGCAACCAAAAAAAGTACGAGACCAGATGGTTTTAGTGCAGAATTCTATGAGACCTTCAAAAAAGCCCTAACACCAATACTTTTCAAACTACTCCACAAAATAGAAACAGGAGGAACACTGCCCAACTCATTCTATGAAACCACAATTATGATGATACCAAAACCACACAAAGATCCAGCAAAGAAAGAGAATTACAGGCCAATTTCCCTTATGAATATCAATACAAAAATACTAAATAAAGTTCTTGCGAAACGAATCCAAGAGCACATCAAAATGATCATCCACCATGATCAAGTAGGCTTCATCCCAGGGATGCAGGGATGGTTCAATATACAGAAATCCATCAATGTAATCCACTACATAAACAAGCTAAAAGAAAAAAACCACATGGTCATCTCATTAGATGCTGAAAAAGCATTTGACAAAATTCAGCATCCTTTCATGCTAAAAGTCTTGGAAAGAACAGGAATTCAAGGTCCACACCTAAACATAGTAAAAGCAATCTACAGCAAACCAGTAGCCAACATCAAAACAAATGGAGAGAAACTTGAAGCATTCCCACTAAAATCTGGGACTAGACAAGACTGCCCTCTCTCTCTCTATTTTGAGGTTCTAGCGAGAGCAATTAGACAACATAAGGAAGTTAAAGGGATACAAATTGGAAAGGAAGAAGTTAAACTATCACTTTTTGCAGATGATATGATAGTATATGTAAGTGACCCAAAAAACTCCACCAGAGAACTTCTACAGCTGATAAACAACTTCAGCATAGTGGCTGATTATAAAATCAACTCTAGCAAATCAGTAGTCTTCCTGTACTCAAAGCACAAGCAGGCAGAGAAATAAGTTAGGGAAATAACAACCTTCACAATAGCTACAAACAATATAAAGTATCTTGGCATGACTCTTCAAGTCCTTGAAGAAAGAAAACGATTAAGACCTCAGAAGATGGAAAAATATTTTATGCTCTTGGATTGGCAGGATCAATATAGTAAAAATGGCCATCTTGCCAAAAGCAATCTACAGATTCAATGTAATCCCCGTCAAAATCCCAAATCAATTCCTCATAGATTTAGAAAAAAAATTCTCAAGTTCATCTGGAGTAACAAAAAACCCAGGATAGCTAAAACTATTCTCAGCAATAAAAGGACTTCTGGAAGAATCAATATCCCTGACCTCAAGCAGTACTACAGAGCAATTGTGCTAAAAACTGCATGGTATTGGTACAGCAACAGGCAAGTAGATCAATGGAATAGAATTGAAGACCCAGAAATGAATCCACAGAGCTATGGTCACTTGATCTTTGATAATGGAGCTACAACTATCCAGTGGAAAAAAGACAGCCTTTTCAACAAATGGTGCTGGTTTCAACCGGAGGTCAACATGCAGAAGAATGCGAATTGACCCACTCTTATCTCCTTGTACTAAGATCATCTCCAAGTGGATCAAGGACCTCCACATAAAAACAGACACACTGAAACTAATAGAAAAGAAACTGGGGAAGACCCTGGAGGACATGGGCACAGGGAGAAAATTCCTGATCAGAACACCAATAGCTTATGCTCTAAGATCAAGAATTGACAAATGGGACCTCATAAAATTACAAAGTTTCTGTAAGGCAAAGAACTTTTATCAGAAGGACAAAACAGCAACCAACAAATTGGGAAAAGATCTTCACCAACCCCACATCAGACAGGGGGCTAATATCCAATATATACACAGAACACAAGAAGTTAGACCCCAAAGAATCAAATAACCCTATTAAAAATGGGGTACAGAGCTAAACAAAGAATTTTCACCTGAAGTAATTCAGATGGCTTAGAAGCACCTTAAGAGATGTTCAACATTAGTCATCAGGGAAATGCAAATCAAACAACCCTGAGATTCCACCTCACACCAGTCAGAATGGCTAAGATTAAAAACTCAAGAAACAACAGGTGCTGGCAAGGATGTGGAGAAAGAGGAACAATCCTCCACTGTTGGTGGGATTGCAAGATGGTACAACTGCTCTGGAAATCAGTCTAGCGGTTCCTCAGAAAATTGGGCATGACCCTTCCAGAGGACCCTGTCATACCACTCCTGGACATATACTCAGAGGATTCCCCTGAATGCAATAAAGACATGCTCCACTATGTTCATAGCAGCCTTATTTATAATAGCCAGAAGTTGGAAAGAACCCAGATGTCCCTCAAAGGAGGAATGGATACAGAAAATGTGGTATATTTATACAATAGAATACTACTCAGCAATTAAAAATAATTAATTCATGCAATTTGTAGGTAAATGGTTGGATATGGAAAAGATCATCTTAAGTGAGCTAACCCAATCACAAAAGAATACACTTGAAATGCAATCACTGATAAGTGGATATTAATGAGCCCAGAAGCTCTGAATACTCAAGGCACAATTAGCAAATTAAAAGATTCCCAAGAAGAAGGAGGAGAGGTCCCTGGTCCCAAAAAAATACTGGATCCAGTTTTGTAGTAGAGTATCAGAGCAGAGAAATGGTGAGGGGGTAAAGGGGAAAGCCTTTGGAATGTAAAGAAAGAATATAGATCAAAAAAACTCAAAAAAATTTTTAGAATACTGGAAAGCATATAGAAAAGTTATTAACACAGTCATTGTTTCTTTTAAAAGAATGAAGTTTTATAAATTTCAGCCTGGCCTGGTATATAATATACATGAATTGGTAGCTTGACATTAAAAACTATCATGTATTCTAGTGCCATACGTTCTGTATTTGTGGAAATCTGTGTGTTTTAGGTTTAATTGAATAAAAAAAAATCTACCTCATCAATACTTTTACTCTCCTACTCTAAATCTCATAATAATTTGATTATTTTGAATTAGTTCTTTTATGAATGTTCAAAGAGGACATAAGCTATAAAATATTGACCTAAATTCTAACATTTTATTTATAGTTATCTAAAATCTGGGACTGGAAAAAATGGTACATTGGTTAAGAATGATTGCTTTGAAGTCCTGTAACCAGTGTTTTTATCCCAGTACCCATATAAAGAGTTAGGTCTAACATGAATGATGGATATTACAGCCACAAATGATTGGACACATTCTTCTGGTACACGCAGTATATGTACAAAAAATGTTTAAGATTTGAAGCAAATATTTCAAACTGACCTAAGAAATGAACTCATTAGTAATCTTTAACACATGCCCCATGTTTCAGGAAAAAAAATCCAGTAACTGCCAAGTTTTTGTCAACCACTAAGCACTATTCTGTGCTGTTACCTTTACTGTGAATTTCAGAATAGCAATTCTGTCAAGAGCAATAGAAAAATTCAGGAAAAAGTTGCAGGGAGAAATTTCAAAAAGTTTTAACTTTTCAAGTTTGATTGTTGATCTCTTTTTTTTTTTATAAAATTCATAGGAGACTAAATTCAGTTCATGAGATATTTTTTCCACTAAATATCTATTCACTTTGCATTTTGATTGCTGTCTCTGCCCCTGGTCCACCCTACCCAACACCCAAGTCCTTTACAAAGTTCCTTTCCATGGGTCCTCTCTCTAGTAGCTCCAATGAGGACCCTATGCTCATTCTATTGGTTGGCTGTGAGCCATGGGTGTTTTGATCCACTTTCTAATAAGGATCAAAGTATCCACACTTTGACCTTCCTTCACCTTGAGCTTCATGTGGGTTGTGAGTTGTATTTGGGGTATTCCAAACTTTTGGGCTAATATCCACTTATCAGCAAGTCCATGTGTGTTCTTTTGTGATTGGGTTACCTCATTCAGGATGATATTTCCTAGTTCTGTCCATTTGCCTAAGAATTTCATGAAGTCATTGTTTTTAATAGCTGAGTAGTACTCCATTGTGTAAATATGCCACATTTTCTATATTCGTTCCTCTGTTGAGGGACATCTGGGTTCTTTCCAGCTTCTAGCTGTTATAAATAAGGCTGTTATGAACATAGTGGAGCATGTGTTCTTTTTTTTTTTTTTTTTGGTTTTTGGTTTTTGGTTTTTTTGAGACAGGGTTTCTCTATGTAGCCCTGGCTGTCCTGGAACTCACTCTGTAGACCAGGCTGGCCTCAAACTCAGAAATCCGCCTGTCTCTGCCTCACAAGTGCTGGGATTACAGGCGTGTCTCACCACTGCCTGGCAGGAGCATGTGTTCTTATTACATGTTGGATCATCTTCTGGGTATATGCCCAGGAGTGGTATATATGGGTCCTCAGGTAGTGCTATGTCCAATTTTCTGAGGAACTGCCAAATTGATTTCCAGAGTGCTTTTATCAGCTTGCAATCCCACCAGCAATGGAGGAGTGTTCCTCTTTCTCACATTCTCTCCAGCTTTTGCTGTCCTCTGAGTTTTTGATCTTAGCCATTCTGACTTGTGTGCAGTGGAATCTTGTGGTTGTTTTGATTTGAATTTCCCTGATGATTAAGGACGCTGAACATTTCTTTAAGTCTTTCTCAGCCATCCAGTATGGCTCAGCTGGGAATTCTTTGTTTAGCTCTGTTTCCCATTTTTAATAGGGTTATTTAGTTCTCTGGAGTCTACCTTCTTGAGTTCATTTTACACATTGGATATTAGCCCTCCGTCAGATGTAGGATTGGTAAAGATCTTTTCCCAATCTGTTGGTTGCCATTTTGTCCTATTGACAATGTCCTTTGCCTTACAAAAGCTTTGGAATTTTATGAGGTGCCATTTGTCAATCCTTGATCTTAGAGCATGAGCTATTGGTATTCTAGTCAGGAAATATTCCCCTGTGCCCATGTGCTCCAGGTTCTTCCACGCTTTCTCTTCTATTAGATTCAGTGTATCTGGTTTTATGTGAAGGTCCTTGATCCACTTGAACTTGAGCTTTGTACAAGGAGATAAGAATGGATCAATTTGCATCTTTCTACATGTTGACTGCCAGTTGACCCAGCACTATTTTTTGAAAATGCTGTCTTTTTTCCATTGGACAGTTTTAGCTCCTTTGTCGAAGATCAAGTGACCATAAGTATGAGGGTTCATTTCTGGGTCATCAATTCTATTCCATTGATCTACCTGCCTTTCACTGTACCAATGCCATGCAATTTTTATCACTGCTGCTCTGTAGTATAGCTTGAGGACAGGGATGGTGATTCCACCAGAAGTTCTTTTATTGTTGAAAATAGTGCTTGCTATCCTGGGTTTTTTGTTATTCCAAATAAATTTGAAAATTGCCCTTTCTAACTCTATGAAGAATTTAATTGGAATTTTAATGGGTATTACATTCAATCTGTAGATTGCTTTAGGCAAAACGGTCATTTTTACTATATTAACCCTGCCAATCCATGAGCATGGGAGATCTTCCTATCTTCTGAGATCTTCAATTTCTTTCTTCAGAGACTTGAAGTTCTTGTCATACAGATCTTTCACTTGCTTGTTTAGAATCACACCAAGGTATTTTAGATTTTTTGTGACTATTCTGAAGAGTGTCATTTCCCTAATTTCTTTCTCGGCCTCTTTATCCTTTGAGTATAGGAACCTACTGATTTGTTTGAGTTAATTTTATATCCAGCCACTTTGCTGAAGTTGTTTATCAGGTTTAGGAGTTCTCTGGTGGAATTTTTCCGGTCACTTAAGTATACTGTCATATCATCTGCAAACAGTGATACTTTGACTTCTTCCTTTCCAATTTGAATCCCTTTAACCTCCTTTTTTTGTGTAATTGCTCTGGCTAGGAATTCAAGTACTCTATTGAACAGGTAGCAAGAGAGTGGACAGCCATGTCTAGTCTGTGATCTCAGTGGGATTGCTTCAAGTTTCTCTCCATTTAGTTTGATGTTGGCTAAACCACCGACCAAAGAATACACTTGGAGGGACACATGGCTCCAGCTGCATATGTAGAAGAAGATGACCATTTCAGACATCAATGAGAAGAGAGGCTATTGGTCCTGTAAAGGCTCAATTTCCCAGAATAGGGGAATGCAAGTCAGGTAATTGGGGGAAGATGAGCAGGGGGAGGGTGATGGGATAGGGGATTTTTGAAGGAGTAAGTTGGAAAGGGGATACCATTTGAAATATAAATAAGGTAAGTATCTAATATCAATTAATAATAATGATAATAATGATGATGATAATAATAATAATAATAATAATAATAATAATAATAATAATAAAAACTGAGCAAGAATTTCCCCAAAAAAGTCCCTTCTCTTCTGAGAGGGTGGAGGAATCCTAGATATCCCCCGATCCTGGTACATCAAGTTGCTACAAGGCTAGGTTCATCCTCTCCTACTGAGGTTAGACAAGGTAACCCAGTTAGGGAAACAGATTCCACACAAAATCAACAGCTTTATGGATAGCCCTGCTCCAGTTATTGGGAGACCCACATGAAGATTGAGCTGAACATTTACTACATTTGTGAAAGTAGGTGGTTAGGTCTAGCAAGAGTATGATTTTTGGTTGGTAGTTCAGTCTTTGAGAGTCCCCAAGGGTCCACATTAGTTGGCTTTGTTGGTCTTAATATAGGATTCCCATTCCCTTCATGATGCTCAATCCCCCCACCACCCCAAATCTTCCACAAGATTCCATGATCTCCATCCAGTGTTTGGCTGCGGGGCTCTCCATCTGTCTCACTAAGATGCTACATTAAGTCTCTCAGAAGGCAGTCATGCCTGCAAGCATAACAGAGTATCATTAATAGTGTCAGGGATTTTGGTGCTTGCCCATGTGATAGGTCTCAAGTTTCACTGGGTATTCCTTGGCCATCCCCTCATCTCTGTTATCCCTGCCATTATTGTAGACAGGATAAATTTTGGGTTGAAATATTGTTAGTGGTCTTTGTCACTATCACATTAAGAATTCAATTGTGCCTTCTTTGTTCTTTATATTGTATGGTATGCTGTAGATCATTATTTTCAATGATGCATGATCAACTAGAAGCTTCATAATGGCCAACTGAAAATAAGTGTCTTCAGTATTACAATTGTTCAATCAATCTTTTCTCTAATAATATATAATATATGAAATAAAGAAGAGAAAAACAACAGAAAACAAATGCTTTATCATTATATAGCACTTTATTTGAAATTTATCCTTCATATGAAAATGAATGGCTTATCTTCTTATATGTGGAATACTGCTTTAAATTTCTGACTCCTCCCTTCCATTGGTTGTCCATTAGACAGAGAATAGTAGTATTTAAACAGTAGGCACACAACAGTACTGTTAACCATTAGCCAGACAGTAGCACTGATTTTTCATTAGCTGGGGAGTAAAGATGGTTAAACATTAGCCAGTGAGTAGGCATAGCTAACTCCCAGAAAGGGAGTGTCCTTTGTTAATCATTAGACAGGAAGTTGATATATGACGTTTACCCACTTCCCCTTCAGGGCAACAGAAGACTCAGGAAGTGCTTAGCCAGGGAAGTGAGAGACAATGAGCTCCAAACAGCAGTGTGTCAAACTAAATGATGGCCACTTCATTCCTGCCCTGGGCTTTGGCACTTATAAACCCAAAGAGGTAAGAATACAGGATTCTCAGAATCTCCAGGCTAGAGCAAATCCAGGTACAAGAGAGCAGGTAGTTAGGTTTGCCCTGCAGTGGGGTCTGATTGTGTCCACACTTGTTGATTGTTCTTGTTAAATAGAGGTTACAGCAGCAGCTGCCATTGGTGGCTGTGGGTAGGAGACTGAGCTGGCTCCCTAGGTAGGGTGCATGAGGATTCAGGCAAAAGAACAGGGTCAGTATTCATGGCTGTTCTTTTCTGGAGAAAGATCCCTGCTCCTGGTGAATCAGTAGGGAGGCAGGCTTAATGGGGAACAAAAGGAAGGCCAAACTCTTAGAACGTTTTCTCTGGGGGTGGGTGTTAGTGCAACATATAATGGAGCTACAGGATACGTGCCTCATTGGCACTGCGACATTTGCTATAATTCTATCAGCAATTTCAGGGACAAGGAGAAAGTTTATCTTCCATGTTATTCTTGCTGCCAGCTAGGGAACATGGGCTTGGCGGGATGTGACTGTCTTTTTTTTTTTCTTGGATTAACTTTTCTGGCCTAGGCCTGTCTGTAAGTTCATTATTCCCTTTTGGGACCTGTCAGCTCTAAGAGTGAACTTGGCTGTGAGCTCTGGGCTTAAAGGAACACACCCATGACCTAACAATTCCAGGCATTATGCTTTTCCTATGTCCATGTTTCACAGCTTGATAGAGGAGGAGAAGAAAGTCATCAGATTGCTTATTAGCTTTCTTAGTTGCAGTGTGGGAGGGACATTCTCTGTTTATGTCCAAAATCTGTAATACAATTTTTTCATTGCAAAAAGACAAGATTCAGGAAATGAACATTCAGGGGGGCTTCCTGTAGATCAGTGGTTCTCAATCTGTGGGTTAGAACCCCTTTGGAGTTTCAAGAGATTGCATATAAGATATCCTAGTCATCAGATATTTAGTTATGATACATAACAGTTGCACAATTACAGTATGAAGTAGCAGCTAAATGATTTTGTGGCTGGAGATCACCACAACATGAGGAACGGTATTGCAGCATTAGGAAGATTTAGAACCACTGGTATAATGTAATGCATGAAAAAATTGACAATTTTTTTGTTTGGTTTTGGAATAGTCATCAGCTTCTTACAGTGAATATTCTATCAGAGCTAAGTGAGGTCCCCATGTATAACTCTCAGCTGTGGGAAACTTACTGGAATTCATAGTGCATTATTATGATGGGGAGAAGGAGGACTTAGTAAAGATAAGTGTGAGTTATTGGTATTTATTGGTGTATGTTGGATTTACAGCATGGTTGTCCTCAGAACGTCAAACATCAAGGTAGACTGTTTGCTAATCTGGAGGGACTTTCTTATTTTCTAGTCTTCCTGAGACCTTTAATTGTGTGATAAAGGACCCCTTCCCTTGACTTCAAATTTATCCTTCTCCTTCCTGTTAGACTCCAGAGAAATCTGGAAATATACACAGGATTTGTTACTTTTGCAAAGTTGTGCAAAAACAGGAACAGGTCAAGGCCACTACTGTAGCCTCAGCCTTGAGAACTCACAGTGTCCTTACCCTTGGATAAATCAGGGCTGGTTTCTAGAAAAGATGATAGAAGGCAGAATTTTGTTTTGTTTTGTTTTTTGAGACAGGGTTTCTCTGTACAGTTCCAGCTGTCCTGGAACTCACTCTGTAGACCAGGCTGGCCTTGAACTCAGAAATCTGCCTGCCTCTGCCTCTGCCTCTGCCTCTGCCTCTGCCTCTGCCTCTGCCTCTGCCTCTGCCTCTGCCTCTGCCTCTGCCTCTGCCTCTGCCTCTTCCTCTGCCTCTGCCTCTGCCTCCCAAGTGCTGGGATTAAAGGTGTGCGCCACTAACACCCAGCAGAAGGCAGAATTTTAGTCCCTGACTTTTAATGTGAAAAGATTACTGTAGACATTATTAAGACAATCAGAAAAGCTATTGTGATTTACTTCTTCATCCTTCTGTGTCATATGATTGTATATAATTGTGTGTTGTGAAAAATGTCTGAGGATGTTAGAGGTCAAAGCTGTCCTCCATAGTTCTCACTTTACTTGTGTGAGGCTGGGTCTCTCACCGAGTCTGCAATGCTGAGGGATGAGCTCCAGGGCTCACGCTGATGCTGCCTCCTCAAGCACTGGGACTGCATGGCACACTCTGCTTTACAAGAGAGATGCACGTCTAAACTAAGATATCAAAGTTGTTTGCAAGCATGTTCCTGAGTGAGTCATCTCCTCAGCATACACCCTAAACCTTTAACAAAAACCCGTTCATATCATTATCCAAATCTGCCAGCCAAAGTAATAATTTTAGATTTAATTCTAGACATGTTCTTTTAAAACAAATAATCTTTATTGAACATGCTGACATCCAAAATAAATAATCTCTAACATGAGGTAGGTAAGGTAATTTAAATAAGGATAAATTCTTACATTAGATTTTTTTCTGCCTGTATTTAGGTCTGTCAGACTGAGAGATTGGATATGTAGAAAGACTAACATAGGACAGCATTTTCTGCCAAAGTCCCTATTATTGACCTGGCCTTGCTTGGTATCTGTGATCTTTGCTTTCTCATCCTTTTATAACAGTGTCTAGACTGAAAGCAAAGAGGAGTGTGTGTGCAACTGTCCTATCCTAAGCAGACTTACTTTTGTTCAGTTTGCTTAGTCATCCTAGTACATACATTTAGTGTGACTTCTAGCAGGCACCTGAACACAGGGTGAGCATCCATCAGTGCCTGTGAGTAGCCAGGAATGCCCGGGTATAGGGAGGTTCTTGGATGCAAAAGTCCTGCTATTAATTAAGAAAGACCCCAAGAAAGCAATTTTGACTCATTGTTCAAAAAAGCAACAAAATATGGACAAACATTGATTCTGAGAAGATACTTACTTTTCTGTGACAGTTACAATATCTCTGGAGATTTCATTGTGTTTTATACAATAGAAAGTGTGTTGAAAGGATCAGGGTACTAGGCTCTTGCCTAACACGTGGTCTTAGGATGTCTTTGAGACACAATTCTTTCTAGTATAGTAAACTCCCATCTTGGCTCACTTTGAGCTAGCTCTCAGAACATGTATCTCTAAATACCTCATTTGGTTCCCTCCCTAGGTCCCCAAGAGTAAGTCACTGGAGGCTGCAAACCTAGCTCTGGATGTTGGGTACCGCCATATTGATACGGCTTATGCATACCAAATAGAAGAGGAGATAGGACAGGCCATTCAAAGCAAGGTTAAAGCAGGGGTTGTAAAGAGAGAAGACCTGTTCATCACTACGAAGGTATAGTATGCAAGTGTGCAAATTATTGAAATATAGTAAGGCAGCAGAAAATATATTATTGCATCAGTTGATTAAAGAACTCAATTGTTGTAAATAGATAAAGGAGAGTAAAGCAGAATTAACTGTATATGAAAATAATATAGTTATTGGACAGTATTTTATTAGTTTGTATTTTATTTCTTGAGTAATATTATTGATTAACAAATGAGCTAACATTAACATCAGAAATATAGCTGAGTTCTCATTGTTAAGTAAGAGTAAACACTGAGTTAAGAGGAATGCTTATAACTTTCCTTCAAGTACAATAAATATTTCAGTATTAGGATAAATGACTATGCACATTTGGGTGATCTATTAATCTAGCACAACTAACATTCTTCAACATCTGCAGCTTTGGTGCACCTGCTTTCGACCAGAGCTTGTCAAGCCTGCTTTGGAAAAATCATTGAAAACCCTTCAACTGGATTATGTTGATCTTTACATTATGCATTACCCAGTGCCAATGAAGGTAGGTGATTTGTATTGTCAAATGTACATATCTTTGCATTGGGGCATGGATATCATTTTTATGAATAGTCAAGATAAATTTCTGTTATAATTTTATACAAAGTTAATTTATATATTACTAAACTTCTGAGCAGGTTCCAGAAAGAGTATATTGGATTAAGCAATGTCCAGAATCACAGATTAGAATTAACTTACAGGAAAACACATACTTATGCATCCTTTACATTGTATTACTAGATATTTGCTTAGGTCTCATCCCTGTTTTCTCTCTTAGTGGCAAAAGTGGCTTCAAGACAGTTTCGGTTTCAAGGTCATTAATATTTGTAGCTTCTCAGCATGTTTCTTTACTAAAATCAGTCTTAGATACAGTCTCTACTGGCCTCACATCCCTGTCTCTGGACACAAATGTTTCATATTCATTACTTATCCTGAGTCAGAAGAGATACAAATTCTTGTCTTAGGTCAAGGCTATGCAATGAAAGAGTTTCCCAATAAACATGAAGCATTTTTATTTCTAAAAGAAAGAGTAGACAAAAATAATACAAGAAGGACTCATTTAGTAGTTCAGAAATATTATTTGGGTGTAGACATTATAAGCACATATGCATATATGTGTGTGTATGTAACATCAATTAAAGAAAGAAAAGCGGAGCCGGGCGTGGTGGCTCACGCCTGTAATCCCAGCACTTGGGAGGCAGAGGCAGGTGGATTTCTGAGTTCGAGGCCAGACTGGTTTACAGAGTGAGTTCCAGGACAGCCAGGACTACACAGAGAAACCCTGTCTCGAAAAACAAAACAAAACAAAACAAAAAAAAAGGAAAAAAAGAAAAGCAATGAGTTTGAGAAACATGCATGGAAAGGATTGGAGGGAGGAGGGGAAGAGGACTAATGATTTAACAGTATTATAATTTAAAAATTAAAATTATTATAAGAAAATACATAATATTCACAAAATTAATTCAAGTGAATGCAATAAACTAGGTTCCAAAAAATAATGCAGCTCTACATGCATATCTGTTTTTAGACACAGTATACAGAAGATGCCTCACTTCCTTATAGCTGTTTACTGTCTTATTTCCAAGATATTCTTTTAAGTGTTTTAAAAAACATTTTTGTTTGTTGTAAATGGGTATATTTCTCCTGTGTATGTCTGCTTGCTACATGCATGGCTGGTGCATGTGAAAGCCAGAAAAGGGCATTGGTCCCATGGAACTGGAATGATAGATAGTTGTGACCAACTGTGTAGGTTCTAGAAATTGAACACAGGTCCTCTGAAAGAACAAACAGTGCTTAATCACTGAACTATCTCTCCAGCTCCTCCAAGATAGTCTTAAACACATTACTGTAGAAAAAATACGTGTTTCCGGAGATTGTATTAAAGTTGCTTCTCTTCCAGCCAGGGGATAATGATTTTCCAGTAGATGAGCAAGGGAAATGTCTACTGGACACTGTGGATTTCTGTGACACGTGGGAGGTGAGTACTTTTCAAAACGACATAAAGCAAGCAGGGGAAGGGAGAACCAGCTCACTTTCCCCTGGGTGTAGAGGCTCATTTTACTCATAGATATTTGCTGGAGTGGAAGGAGAGGGATGCACTACTAAAATATAAGAGGTGAAATAAAGAAGGGTGCAGGACAGGAGGCATATGGGTATTTTGTCACCTTATGTAGTAAGAATATCCTTGACATTCCAGTGATGTTACAGAAACTCCTCTTTGGCTGACACCTTCTGCTGTATTGTCATCCTCATCTTGACTTCTTTGGATTTAAATCCAGTGATCACTTGGGCAGTGCACCCTTCCCACCTTTAGCGGCTGTTGTCAATGTAGGGTTTTGTACACACTGGCAAGTGTTCTACCACTGAACAATGTCTACTCTGGACAATTTTTCCTATTACTGGACCTTGTTATGTTTATATCCATGTAGTCTCTTTTAAATATGACCCTTTATTGCCCCTTTCTCCTCACCAGATGTTGGAGAAGTGTAAGGATGCAGGATTGGTCAAGTCAATTGGGGTGTCCAACTTCAATCACAGGCAGCTAGAGCGACTCCTCAACAAGCCAGGACTGAAGTACAAACCTGTCTGCAACCAGGTGAGGCTCTGCATCCTCTCTCCATCACTCAGGTCTTTCCTCACTTCTGAACTACTGATGCCTACTTAGTTAGCCTCTGTCCAAGTGATTTTCATCTTGTGCAAAAAAGAGTCTAAGAACAGAATCATTGTTTCAAAGACACAGGGCATCCTAAACTTAACCTTGGACTCAGAGTATTGGTGAGAAGGGAGACATGCTATGGTGCCCAACTTGTAGACAATGTGAAGATTTAGCATGAGTCCATCAAGCAGAAGTGAGGGCAGGGGAAAATGAACTTCTCCCTGAAATAAGACAAATGAGTAGACATGGGATAGTATATTGAAAAAATGGATAAAGACAATGATTATTCAGTAGCCAGGACTTATATAGAGTTTATGCTTCTACCATCTTATTACGGTCCATCCTCAGGATTCCACTAAGCTTAGCAGCTTGCATCTTTACCCAATAATCCTGCTAGCTGTCCATTTACTATATTTTTGATACAAAAACTTGGCAGGTTAAATGTTATCAGAAGAATTCTCCCAAATTAGTTCTTTTGTCCTTCAAGAAAAAATTGCAACAGATTGTTCTTTTTATTGCATGTGAGAAATTACACATATTTTATTCTATTTTATTGACTTTAAGCATTTTTATCATAATGAGCATTTGATAAAAATATATCTTTTCATCATATTCTATCATAGGTTGAATGTCATCTTTACTTGAACCAGAGTAAGCTACTGGATTACTGCAAATCAAAAGACATTGTTCTAGTTGCTTATGGTGCTCTGGGAACCCAACGATATAAAGAATGGTAATAAAACATAAAAAGAAAACCTGAAGGAAGACTGTTAACTAGAACTCCAACACTCAATTCTCAGGGAGAGGGGGATCTTTTTTTAGAAGAACCTGGTGAAGCAGTTTCTTAGTTTTTTTTTTTTTCCTCTTGCTCTGATAAAATTCTTTGACAAAAACTTGAGGGAGAAAGGGCTTATTATGGTTCACAATTCAAGGGCCCAGACTATAAATAACAAGGTGTTAGGAGCTTGAAGTAGATCATTTCTCCTTATACTCAAGATGAGAGAATGATGGACACTAAGACCTAGATCACTCTCTCCCTTCGTACAGCTGGGATTCCCTGCTCAGGGAAATGGTACCAGTCAAAATTAAACGGGGTCTTTCCACATCAATTTTTATAATAAGAAAATCTCCCAAAGGCATCTAAGAGACTCATCTTAGAAGTTATTTTAGATTTTCTCCAGTTGAGAATTACCCATATCCATCATACCCAGTCTAGAATGAGCCCTCTACTGTGTTTTGAAGTACTGTGATAAAACCAAAAGCTTGGCCTCATGAGATCATTTCTACTTTCCTTCTAGGGTGGACCAGAACTCCCCTGTTCTGTTGAATGATCCAGTTCTTTGTGATGTGGCCAAAAAGAACAAGCGAAGCCCTGCCCTGGTTGCACTTCGATACTTGTTTCAGCGTGGGGTCGTGCCCCTGGCCCAGAGTTTCAAAGAGAGTGAGATGAGAGAGAATTTGCAGGTGATGAGCTCTGGTCCTTAGGGTTCTTATACAGTATCTTCCATATGCTTGCTTCCTTCAAGTCTACCAGAATATGTTTGAGATCAAGCTCATACCCCTAGCATTGAGGCATGCGAGTTTTCAAGAGCATTGAGAAATGTTTTGCCTGTGACATAAACCCACCATGACTTGACAGGTTTAGTGCAGGAAACAATGTAGAATTTGATTTGCCTTGTCAGTCAAGTGCTGGGTACCTCTTTCCCATGGACTTCTTTATTTTGTGAAATGAGGGATCTAGACTCAGTAATTTTGACTCTAGAAGTTCCCATGGTTTTACTATTATTTCCCTGCATACTCAAATATTCTAATACTCATACACATGTATACATACAAATGTACACCTACACACATACACATAGATATACACACACAGAGAGAGAGAGAGAGAGAGAGAGAGACAGAGACAGAGACAGAGACAGAGACAGAGACAGAGACAGAGAAAGACTGGGTAGTTGTATTTTCCTGTCATAGTCATTTACTTTAGTTATTTGTTTAAAATATCAAGTATATTTTATTGTAGTACAACATATTATCAGTGACAATAAAAGCTAATTTTAAGTAGAAATTTAACAAGTAGAACTTTTATTTACCTTAGTTTTTGTTGATATAAAAACTTGACTTACTTCAGCCTGAACCTAGTAAAAAATTATCTTTCTACACTGTGTCCTTCACATATCTTTGAGGGACTATTGTACATATTTGCAGGATGATGAGGCCTCTCAAGCTCAGATGGCTGATTAACCTTTTCCTCAATTCCATATACGTTTCATATAACTGGCAAGTTTCCCAGGTTTTACTCCCGCACTTAACTCTAAACCAAGGCAATGAGAAGTCTTTTACAGCAAACACAGATTTCATTTGTGTTTGGTTTGTAACAATGAAATGTCCAGTGGAAGTTACACAATGGCCAAGATTCCAGGGGTAGGAAATAGACACTGTATGAACAGTGTGCAGACCAAGAACTGTGGATTATAATCGGTCTGATGCATTTACATAGTCTCAATAATATTTATTATGTAATGCAGAAGTGTTTGCTGAATTATCTTCTTCCAATATTTTCTTGTTTTCATTTTCATTTCATTAGTTCCTGAAGAAAGGGAACTTACTGCAGTCTTCAGTTTTCACACTTTCACTATGTGACCAAGCTCACATCTTTCTGCTTGTTAGAAAAGAGTCTACTTGCCTATTTTACCAAGAGTTTGTGTTATTTCCCCCTAAACTGTTCTCTCAAATGCACATATGAATGTAATTTTAATAACTTATTCAGAGTAATTACATTTATGAGCTTTTTCCCTGTTCAATTAATTTATTTAATCTTGTTCAGCATTCAGATTGAATTTTATATTAGATTTATCAGTTGTTAAATGTTGTCATATTTCCTTGTCCCAAACTGCATCTTTCTCTGTCTCCATATTGTTAAAGCACCAAGGGACCTAACAATGTATATGTTTTAAGATGTGAGCATATATTGCAAATCATTTTAAAACTAAATCATCTAAAATTTAAATACAAAAATCCTTCAAACCAGCTCTTTTGTTCTATATGAATTTGGTTAGGTCTTAACTTGCATAACATTGAAAAAGCATTGTTTACATTTTAAATATTTATTGATGGATCATAGAAATCTAACTCCTCATGCAAGTCAGTGATTTCTATGAGGTATTTAAAAAATTTGCTCTAGATTTCTTGGAAACTATGCACAGTAGTCTTTTTATGATATCAGCTTTTCTTTTCTCCCAAGCTATTCTTAAGATTACTTATTGTCTATGGGATTATGCAATTTTAAAAATCTCAAAAGCAAATTCTTTCATTTTTACTTGGTATTGATTAACCATGAATGTTCTGACAAAAAATATTCATCATCTTTTAGGGACTTCCTAATTACATTGTCTTTGAGACTTAAAATGTGAGTCATTCTAATGCTAAAACTTTTGTACTTTTCTGACAGGTTTTTGGATTTCAGTTGTCCCCTGAGGACATGAAAACATTAGATGGCCTGAACAAAAACTTTCGATACCTTGTAGCGGAGTTGTAAGTAATGTTGGGGAAGACCACAGATCAGTGTGTTTCACTTCAAGTAGTTTGTTCTCTCTTGCATTCATGTTGGTTCAGAAACTAAATGCCTATTTGTCTGCTCACATTTCCCATGGAGAAAGTTAATATAATATTTGGTTACAAATTTCTGAAATATGGACAGAACAGCACAAAACACAGAGAAGGTTTTGAAAGTCATATTCAACAAATGAGAAGATACCCTTCTGGATAAAAAAGAGCTTTAATAGCCACGCAAAGATCTTTAATTTCTTTTTATGCTCTTATGGTTACAGGATTTGCTATTGGACATAGGTTTGTTGCAGAATTTTTCATCGTTCTTTGAACCCCAAGATTGTGCTTACTGGAAAACACATAACTTTAATCCAAGAGCTTTCTACTTATTGTAAACAGGGTTAAATGAAGTCAACCATAGGTCAAGAGGCAGAGCAAGCAACAAGTTGACAGGGAGTCAATCTAAGGGACCAGGGTTCAAGCCCCACATTGGGCATCAAGTATTTTTTAACAATATCTAAATCATTCAATTTTACCAATGAAGAATTGGGAGCCAGATGCTGGAGTGAAAGCCTGCTAGCTCAGAGAGCAGAGGAAGCATCCAGCTGACCTTCCTCCGCAGCTGATGTCTAAAAGGGAAGCTTTCCTTGATATGCTCTTAAAAAAATGTCTCTCAAACTAAATGTTCTTCCCTTCCACTTCCTGTGCATCTCCCTATCTGTCTTCCTGATTTCCTCTTACCCTCCATTTTTTTCCAATATTCACTACCAGTCAGCTTGTTGCTTGCTCAGCCTCCTGACCTATGGTTGGCTCTATTTAACTCTCTTTACAATAGGCAGAAAACTCTTAGATTAATGGAGTGATAGAGCTGAGTGACAACAGGTTTTTCCTGTAAACAAAATCTTGGGGTTCACAGTGTGATCATGTATCCTGCAACCTAGCTTATGAATGATAACAAAGAATGTACATATGCGCATATATGCATATTTATCTTTCTATCCTCTATCCAGCATTGTTTATCTATCTCTCTACCTATCTTCCACCTATTCTTAGTAAAAGTAAATATGATAAAGTTTAAAGGAGGATTAGAAGATCTACAATATAAAATTGGCACACATGTATATTATAATTATTAATATTTGTGTTACTATAGAGAATAAAGACACAAGAAGAGATGTAATTGATTGATTGAATCACTGATATAAATAATAAATATTTCTTCCAAAATTTTAACAATTAATAATTTTTATCACTGGATCATTAGTCATATATGCAGGTTTACAAATGATACTGTTATTTCCTTGGACCTGGGAGCCTAGTTTATTTAATGACATTCTTTTTCTAACTCAATCTAAAATAATACATTGTAGATGATGGAAGTGAGTGAATAATTGATGGATTACTAAGAGTTAAATGGAAGTGAAAGTGGTAGGCATCAATGCACATGGTAAGATGTTTTTGTGTTGAACTAAAGCTGACATAATGCCTTTCTCCTTTTAATGGAGAATAAAGTTGGAAAGGATTTTTGGCATTTCTTTCTTTGATTGATGCATGAGGGAAGCTAAGGAAGACAAATATTTATGAACACTGGTCTTTGTGATTTCTGTTCTAGGTGAAGGGACATAATTTTAAAAAATTGATAAATGATATTTTAAAAACATGTCTTATAAAACATTGTAGGTGACAGTAGGAATATCTTACTTGGTGACTAATCAAGAAACAAAATAATTAGCTTTCAGCTTGATGGTGGCTTCCTAGATGTTACAGCATTTTATTACAGATGCAGAACATACAGTACTTGTTTGTTTTCATTTCCTGTTTAGCCTTGTTGGCCACCCAGAGTATCCATTTTCGGAGGAATATTAACATGGGGACCTAATCATGACTTCTGCCTGAAGGGTCTGTGTGTGGACCATGATGCTGGTGATGTGACTCAGATGCTGTTGGATGGACATGTCGTTTCTGATCAATCTGGGTTGCTTAGCAACTCAACATTCAGCTGAAGCTTTACCTAATGACCTCAAAGAAAAGAAATATAATTTTGATAATGCTTTGAAATAAATATAAAATTTTCTCTTCAATAGGCATTTCTTTGTTTGTTTGTTTTTTCTTTTTGTTGAGTTTCTTGGATCATGGTGACACAAAAATAGCTTTGTTGATAGTTGGAGGTAATGTTTGGAGATAATGATTTCCATTTTATAAACATTTCAGGATCAGGGTAGGTAGTATTTTTACTTTGGTTAATGGCTGATAGTCACCATTTATGAGTCTGTGGTACTCAAAGATTTAATAAGAAAACACTGCACATAGTCCAGGAGTCTCTGTCATGAAGCTTAGGAACATGTGACAAGGTGAACCAACAGTGTGAAGACTCTCTCTAGCTGCATAGAAGTCTTGGAATTTTAATATTGTAGGAGAGCCATAATCACCTATCATATACCATTAGCTTTCTTATATTAATTTCTACTATTTCTCAATATAATTTAAAAATAGTTTATTTTTATTGTAGGGATGTGTGTGTTTGTCTGTATCTATGACTACATACCACGTGCATGTCTGGTGCCTATGGAAGTCAGAAGAGGGCCATAGTCCTCTAGAACTGGTTGTGTGCCATCATTGGGATGCTAGTAACTAAACCTGGGTCCTTTGGAAAAGAAATAATTGCTCCTAACTTCTGAGCCATCTCTAATGCCCTGTGATGCAATATTTTGATTTTCATTTAGATTCACACAGGCTAATGATCTCTATGGATTCACAAACATTCAGAAATTTTAAGTGCTTTTGAATATGTGGAAAGCATAATGAGATTTGTGTGTCAGAGAAGAATTTGTTATCTTCAACTGAAATTTTTAGGATATCTCTAGGTTATAAACCTACATTATATTGATTTAACTAACACAGAAATATTTACTTCAATGATAAGCCTGATTAGAAACCAAGCTCAGAATATTGCCCATTGATCATCCTTATCTTCTTCTATCTTCTAATGGCACTTTTCCTGTGTGTTGACTACATGTTCAGGTTGGGTAAATGAAGCTATTGTAACTTCAGACCCTATGGAGCAATGGTACAGTGTCTAACACAAGAAGATCCACCTTTTAAAAACATCATTCACAAAATATTATTGGATACTGCCTGAGCATGGTCCTCACTCATGTAGCATTGACTAGGCATTGATTGTAGTTCACTTTGTCTATGGTTTATATAAAAAAATGTCAATGAAATTAATCTGAGTTTCTGAAACAATTAATATGGAGGGGGAAAGCCGTGACTGTTAAAATCACAGGGAGAGCATGGTGATTTTATTGAGAGAGGTTTCTCATCTTACCCAGACTTACAACTCCTTGGCAAGTGTTAAGGGTTAGTCATGCCTGCTTTACTCTAGTCTAAATGAATACCAATGTATGAGACAGGGACTCAGCATTAATACACGGACCCATGTAAGGAAGAACAGAGATTTTTCCATTATAGACACATCTCTCCCATAAAGCTTCTATGAAAACAGGTTAATAGTTGAAAACAAAGGCTGTAACCATTAGCAAAAAGTTCTGAACAACAAATTATAGAGAGAAGTAGTGTCCAATTATCTTTTCCTGAGTTCATCATTTAGCCTAGCTTGATTATTTAGACTTGGATGGGAACTGATCAGTTTGAGACTGATCAGATCATTGTTATATCAGATAAAGACACAGTTTTAAGCACAGCAGAAAGCCTAAGAATTCATCATATAAGATTATGAGAATTTTAATAATTTATATAATCTTTTTATATAATAAAGAGCTTTACTTACGGAATAACAGTTTTCCTGTTGTGATTGTGGCCACAGAGAACCAGATTCACCTGGAAGGAAAGCTGGGGTTGAAAAAGAGGACAGTCGGGCAGGAGAAATAATGAGCCAAGACAAGTTTTCTAATCAAGGGTCAATGTTTAATGGGTAGCTTTGAATTTAAAGGTGGGGGAAAACCCTTCCCCTCAAAAACTAGGCTGCTCAGTGGGAGGCTGGCTGATCCCAGGAAACTGCAGGCATTTGGAGAACAAGAAACATCACCTAGGTCAGAAAGCTCCACCCTAGGTGGGCAACTGTGGCAAAACACAGAGGTCTGAATTTCCTGCTATAGGGCTGGAGGAGCGGGGGCACAATATTTGCTTTCAAATTCTCAACATACCCTCAAGGTTCTCTAAAAAGAAGAATTTACCAGTGTGTATTGTGGGCAGAATGTTGAAACTTTGAAGTTGCTGTACATGGAGCAAAATGTTCCAATTCTTTTCTTAGGTCTAGGACATTCAAACAGAGATGCTGGTATATAGTATAATATCTAAGTAGATGAACAGAGTACCAGGATTACAAAAGAAACTATTCATATCTCCACAGATATGGACAATCGTGCAAATGTCCTGGAGTTCTAGTAAAGTGAACTCAGGAGTTATCAAAATCCATATTTGCCTTTATGAAGCAGATTGGAGGAGTGTAGTAATGAGCAAGGAAGTAAAAGAGGAGACAAAAAGACACTGAGCTTGTGATAGTGAGTAAACACAATTGACATAGAGTTAAAAATGTCATTTTCTGCTTGGGAAATTCCACTCAGTCCTAAAACTAATAGCTTTTTATTAGTCTACCTGTAGGTTCATGCCAGCATAAGACAGCCAGAGGCCCATTCAGTGACTCTATGATATGCGCGTGCATGAGAGAGAGAAGAGAGAGAAATAGAGTGTTTTGTGTGATATGAAGAGAGCCACAGCTGGGGACCTGAGGGTAGTGAGCCACAGCTTTACATGAAGAGCCTGCTCTGCCACCTGACGCCATGGTGATGTCCAGGCCCATGGTGCTGCCGAAGGCCATGTGTAGGTACATGTCCTGCAGCAGCAGGGATCTCTGGGAGAGCTGACCCTGGGGGTAGGGGCAGTAGATAGCTGGCAGGCTGACCAACTTAGCTACTATGCAGACCCAGATCCAGGACTTTAAGTTGACCCACCCCAACATCTACTCTCTCTATGAGCTGCTGGAGCTTGTGAAGAGGCCAGCTCTGCAGAACCAAAGCTGCGGGATCTTCATGACTCTGTGCAACAGAAAGATAACAGAGATGAGTCTTGATGAGGGTCCAGTATTGATAATATAGTAAAAACCAGAGGCCTTGGACCAGAGCAATGACTTATTGTAATGATCATTGCAAGAAAAGCTATTGGGCAAAAGTGTATATATTGTGTGACATAGTGTAATATACCACAGCTTCCAAGGTGAGAGATTTTTCTTTTAATTTAATTCTTTATTTTTTTATTTTCAATTGTGGAGGATGTTACAAGGGAAGAGAGCAGATATAGAAAGATTTGGAGATGGGTGAGATTAAGGTACATGTGTGAAATTCACAAAGAATCAATAAAAATTATATTAAAATTATTTCTTTCTTTTCTCTTAAGAGTTGAATATAATTAATACCACCCCCTTCCTTCCTCCAAGCCTTACCATATATCCCTCCATCCCTGCTCTCTTTTAAATTCATGGTGTTTCAAAACTAATTGTCATTATGTGCACATGTTAATATATACACATATTTCTAAATACATAAATACACTTTCCTAAGTCTACATAATGTTACTTGTATATGTGTTTCTGTGACTAACAATTTGGTATAGCATAACCAATTAGTTTATTCTTCTATGGCAAAGATTGTTTCTCCTGCTCTTAGCCATTCCTAGTTGTTTGTAAACGAGCCATTCTTAGAATTGAAAATGATAAAATTTGCATATAATGACTGGAAAAGCGTTTCTGACATAAAGCAACCACTTACACTCCAAAGCTTCAGAAATAACGATTGCTTAAACCTTCAAATCATTTTGTTTTTATCACACATATCATATAACCATGTGCAATTTGGATGATAACATGTTCCTTCCTCTTTGAAAGAAATTCATTAAAGTCTTATTTGGGTATTTAAACCAATTCTTCAATAATGTAAAATCTATATGCTACACTTATGATTATTTCATATTATGATAACAGCATTTCAAATCCTATACAAATACTCCAAAATTTGCATCCATGAAATGCTTCCCAATTCTTCTATGAATTATTTTTGAGAAAGCTTGTACATTAAATTAGATAGTCTTCTGTGATTTGTCTACACTGGTAGATTCTGATTGTTGTATAACAGGTGAAAGTCATAATGGGTGCTAAGGTTCAGTTTGTACCTTGGCACACAGTTTACAACAGTGGCTAATCATTCTACATCCACTGATGACTCTACTGCTCATTTTACTGCGATGTTCTCACTACACTGTCATGACTAAGCACAATAATTACAAAGCAAACATGTACTTGCCAAGTAAAGGAAGTTGAAAGGCTTATTCTTCTTTTCAATTTTCAACTTATGTTCTTGGGAGTCAAAAATTCAGAAACACTCAATCATCATTTTTAATGCCATCTCTCTGTGTGTATTACTGTGAGTATATAGTGTAATACATATGACTTTCTATGAGAGTCTGATTAAGAAAAGGCTTTGTGGGCTGAGGAGATGGCTCTGTGGATAAAATGCTTCGTTGGCTTACTTTTAAATTATTTTATTGGGTTCTTATACTTCTACCTCCCTTTCACCCTCTCCTCCACCCTAATCCTTTCCAAACCCTGAACACTAGGCAGGAGAGAAGGTTAGAGGGGAAAGGGGGTGTAGACCTTTATAGGCCACCCTCTGCTGATTAGGGACGCCATGTTTCTTGTGGTTAGTCCAATATTTGTTTGCAAGTTCTTCTTGTTAAACTGCAACCACAGCAACCAGGAGCAACTGAGGAGCAGCAGAGGTGGCAGCAGGTGGAGTGGCAGCAGCAGCAGCCACTGCTGTCTTCTCCTCCTTGTCCTTCTCTTCCTCCTCCTCCTCCTCCTCCTCCTTCTCCTTGTCCTCCTTCCCACTTCCCCTTTTCTCCTTTTCCTGGTCTTCTTTTCTCCTCTTTCCTTCTCCTCCTTTGTCTTCTTCCTCTTCTCTTCCTCTTTCTTCTTCATCTTCCTCCTCCTCTTCTTTTTCTCTTCCTCTCCCTTCTCTTCCTCCTTTGCCCCTCCATGTTTCTCTTTCTCCTTCTCCTCTTTTCTCTTCTTTCTTTTCTTCCTCTTCTCCCTCTTCCTCCTCCTCCTCCTTCTCTTCTTCATCTTAATCTTATTCAGAGCACCTAGTGACCATTCCAGGCTTATGGTATTGATTCCTTCTCCATAATCCATAGAAGTAAACTATCTGCAGCTGGAAAAAGTTATGCCCTTCTAGAGCATGAGACAGTCATAGCTAACAGCTGTGAAAAAACTGAAGAAACCCCACATCCCACATCTGGATTAAATCAAAAACATACATAACATAACTGTGTTTTTTAAGAAAACAAAATTCTCGCTTTATTGCTTGATTTGTAGCTATAAGGATCTAGCTTCAGATCTCTAGAATCCACACTAAAATCCTGTGTGTTAGTGTGTGTCTATAATCCCATTGTCTCCAGATTGGGATAGGAGACAGAGATGGGAGAATCCCTGGGTGCTTGTGGATAAGCTAGTCTGGCCTGCTCAGTAGAGAACATGAAGAGCCATGTTTGAAACAAGGTGGAGTTAAGGAGCAAGGACTGGCTCCTGAGGTTGTCCTCTGATCTCCGTGCTGAGGCATGTGTATACTCGCACTCACACACATGTGCATGCACATATCATGTACACCCTACATTCACATACAAACATAAAACAAAAAGGTTCATTCAGCTGCTTGAAAATGGAACAAGTTTTAGATGTAATGATTTCAGATATTCTTGTGTCTTGGAAAGAAAAATAGAAACAGTATCTGTTCGGCCAGAACTAGGACAGGAAATACATTTAGCTCATCAGGTCAAGGAACTTCATGAAGCCACAGTAATGGTGTTGTTGTTGCAGGATCAATGGAAAATATATGTAGACTACATAGGGACCCAGCTCTGACTCCTAGTTTCTTCAGGCTAGAACTGCCCACGAAAAGGAGACAAGATGGGCAGTTTGCTCTACTTCAGGGTCTGATCACACCATAATCTGTTGGTTATTCTGAGGACTCCATTCCCCTATTTCAATTGACTTTTCAGCTTGGTAGAATAAAACTATTCTAAATTTGAACTTTTCTATAGTTTTAATACCATACTCCTTATTTTTTAAAATTAATTATTTTTATTTAACCTCTTCTCTCCCCATGATTCTCCCAGATAATTGAGGAAGCATCATCTGAAAGAAAACATAGAGATTTACATTCCATCACTAAGTTGGGCTTGTACAAATGTCATCATTGTTTTTAAAAATGGAGATCTCTACTGAGTGATTTTATTTTATTAATTATTATTGTTATCTTTGAATTCCACTAAATTTCCACACTCTTTAGTGCTCACGTGCTTATTCGTTTTGAACTAATGTCAGTCAATGCTTTCTCAGTTTAATTGATGATATTTGTATTTTCTACATAAGACATTTGGAGTTTTTTTTTTCTTGAAAGTCATTTTGTGGTTTAAAAATGTCATATATTTACAGAATGAGGTGTTCTTCAAGTCAGTTATTTTGTCCTAATATATAATTTGTATTTGGAGATATCTTGTCCTAAAGTGTATTTGAAGGGACACTGTTCACATATAATCATATTCAGGAAAATTGATAGATTAATTTCTATATTTAAAAATATTGGCCAGGCAGTGGTGGCGCACGCCTGTAATCCCAGCACTTAGGAGGCAGAGGCAGATGGATTTCTGAGTTCAAGGCCAGCCTGGTCTACAGAGTGAGTTCCAGGACAGCCAGGGCCACATAGAGAAACCCTGTCTCAAAAAACAAAACAACAACAAAAAATATTGTTCACGATTCTTCAGAACATTTAAGTACACATCAATGTAGTCCCTGAGTGATACCATCTCTGTCTTTCCTTCAGCCCGGTTTGAGTCTCCTCATGTAATACAGTTTCAACATATCTCACTCCAAGGCTCAGGAATCTTTGCACAAGAGGAGACAGGAAAGCCGGACGGTCGTGATGCATGCCTTTAATCCCAGCATTTGGGAGGCAGAGGCAAGTGGATCTCTGAATTCGAGGCCAGCCTCATCTACAGAGTGAGTTCCAGGACAGCCAGGGCTACACAGAGAAACCCTGTCTCGAAAAACAAAACAAAACAACAACAACAACAACAAAAAAAGAGGAGACAGGAAGATTATAAAAGGTGGGGTGGTGATAACATGTAGGAAACTGTTTTCTAGACACAGCAAGACAAATGTGCATTTAAACTCATAGGGATTGTACCAGCACACAAAAGGCATTAAAAATCTCCAGCTAGACAAACTTCTAGCAACAAGGGATAAGGTGTCCATGTAATAAAATTACTAGCAGAGCAGCTATAGGTATATTTGATGGCTAAATAAAGGAGAGTTACTTCCCTTTAATAATGTAACCACTGGTAGCTGACCACATAGTATGGCTGTGCTGATACCAAAAATAAATTGACAGTACAAAATGAGTTCAATGAAAAAGGATGAAAAAGAAAAAGTAATCTCCCAGTTGGATGAGAAGGATTGAGAAGATAAACTGGCAAGAGGGGGCACTGAGAAATAAATCTGTTGAAATATATCGTGTGAAATTCTGAAAGTACTAATCAAAAGAACAAACAAAAGAAAAAAAAAGAGTTTTTATTCTGCCTGATAGTCCCTGTTAACCTGTGGATTTTGTTCGATGCTTTTCATTTCTTTTACAAATTTATCAGATATTTTGAGTATTGCATCTGTACCAATCCTATTAGTCTAGGTTTTTAAGACTGGCAAGTTTACAGGGTAAATTGTGAAAAGATTTCCCTTTTGTGTGATAGGTATTCCTTCACACAACTTTGAAGGCAATTCCAGTTGCCTTCAAAGAATATGAAAGCCCTAGACAATCTGAACAGAAACTTTAGATATTTTCTCATGGACATGTAAGTAATTTCAATAGATGATAGAAGGTTATGCAACAAGCAGGTTGCATCAATTAGCCTAATGTTGAATCTCTCCTTTCCATTGGTACACATTTGTTCAGAAGTCCATGGTGGATCTTTTGGTTTTGAGTTTTGGAGATACCAGGCTTTCCATAAAGAGACTAAAGAAGTTTTGATGAGGGATTCAAAAGAAAGGAAAGGGTATTTATTTATTTATTCAGAAGTTCAATCACAGAAGAGAGCTTGTAATTATCAAAATGGTTTTCTTCTTTCATTTTCTAATTTAGAACATGGTGTTGACTTTATGTTACAAATGAGAGCTAGCACATTATCCATAAGCATTGACTTAAAATTACTTTAATTAAAATATAAATATATTATTCACACCCCTAAAAATTCCATTCCTAAAAATGAGGAGTGGCGCATTTAGGTTTGAATATACTAAAAAAACACTTGTGTAGAATCTTGTGTATCTACTATAAATAGAGGTTACATAATGTTAATAAATGGACTTATGAAGTACCAAATACAATCTCAGAAACATCAAAAAATCTTATTGACTTTTACTAATTAACTCTATTCATACTCTCTTAAGCAGCTGTATCCAGAGCAATGAAAGAAACAGCTAGGAAAATAATTTTGCAACATCCCAGCAGTTCACTACAAACAGATCCTGTGTAAAGTCAAACCAGCTCTGTGTGAGGTCAGAGACCTGTAACCCCAGCCCAAGCCCATTCTCAGTCTCTCATCACAACCTTGGTTTTCTCTCACCACAAACTTGGACTTTTACCTAAAGCCTGAGACCTACAACTACAGCTCTTTCATGTGCACCAAATCAGACAGGTCATTGTGAGGTCGGAGAACTGCAGCTCCAGCACACAGTCCCTACCCAGCCTCTAGGAATTCATCTCCATGAATTCTATACACAAATCTATTTGCCCAGCTGAGATCACCTCTCCTACTCTACCAGCACATTCTCCATGTGTCTTCTTAGGACACCCAACCTTACAGAGGCAAGCTAAGCTGAGGATGTACCCCGGATCAAGTCAAGAACTTACCCAGCTCAGTGTCAGATGCTTACTCTAAAATGCAGAATAGCTGTTTCCAGACATCAAATCTCTAGAGGCCAAACCACAGCCTGGTCTGAAGCCAGAACCAAAGCAATGCTTCCATCTAAAGTCAGAGCCACACACATGTTTGAAACAGTCTTCAGAAACAGAGGTGAAACAAAGTGACTGACCATCACAGAGGAAACTCTCAGCAGTAAGACAGCCTTGAAGCTAGGATAAGAAAGTACCAAAGCCCAGTAATCGTTAGCAGCTGGATAGTGTCTAATGTTATGGTTGACATTTTACTTTCAATTGAGTTATTGGGACAGAGCTTGAGATTTTTAACACCAAACTAACAAAACCAAATGACATTGACCTTAATATAGTTTAGTCCTGCCACAATTTTTAAACATTCTCACTGAAAGAAGACACTTTTCCACCTCATTGTTTGGCAAGACTTTTATTATATACATATGAAAAGATAGAGATGAGAGAGACAGAGACCTAAATAGATAGATATTTGAAAGTAGATTCTTCTCTCATACAATAAATCCTAACCATAATTTTCCCACTCTCACTTCTCTCAGCCCCCACCACTTCCCCCTTTCCCAGAGCTACTTCTATTTCATTACCTCTTTACAAAACAGAAGGCCCCCAGAAGACAGCAGACAAACAGAACAAGATGCAATGAGACAAGGCAAAAGCTCTCATGTGAAGGCTGGACAAAGCAACACAATAGGAGGAAGATGAGAGTCCCAAGAGCAGGCAAAGGAGTCAAGGATACCTTGCTTCCATGGTTAGGAGTCCCCACACACACAAAAAAAAAACCCATGACGCTAACACCTATAACATGTATTCAGGGAACCTGGTACAGACTGCTACAGACCCTGCACTTGAGATGTCCATTTCTATAAGTCCATGTGAGCCCCTCTTGGTCCATTGTGGGTTATTTTCTCCATCCCCTCTGATTTCTACAGTCTTTCTTTTCCCTATTCCACAGGATCTCCCCCCACCTCCAAGGAAAGGGACCAGATGGGTGTTAGTATACTGTCTAAGCTCCACCCCACAATTACCTGGCATCAGTCAGGTATGCACCTCCCCATAGACCTGGCCCACTATAAAAGGGGTTACTTGCCCCTCCTCTCTCTCTCTCTCTCTCTCTCTCTCTCTCTCTCTCTCTCTCCCTCTCTCTCTCTCTCTCTCTCTCTCTCTCTCTCTCTCTCTCTCTCTCTCCCTCTCTCTTGCCCCTTGGCACTCTCACCTCTCTGCCCCTCCCCTCCCCCTCTCTCCACGTTGTCATGGCCCGCCTCCACTCATCCACTTCTCCTCTCTTCTCTTCTCTTCTCTTCTCTTCTCTTCTCTTCTCTTCTCTTCTCTCTCTCTCTCTCTCTCTCTCTCTCTCTCTCTTTCTCTCTCTCTCCCTCTCTCTGCCTCCACTACATCATTAACTCCCATCCTCATCCCTCAATAAACTCTATTCTATACCATGTCTGTGTGTGTAGTCCCTCAGGGGGAAGAGGTGCCTGGGTATGGGTCTACCTAGGCACCCCCTTCCCCCACACTGCCATGCCACACTCTCTAATCCCCCTTCTCTCCCTTTATAAACCCCATCAATGGGGACTCTCTCCATATGTCCCATATGTCGGGCTATGTGTCCCTGTAGCCACTCCAATCTGCTACTGGAGGAAGCCTCTGATGATGACTGTATAAAGTACTGATTTATGGTTGTATCAGAATATCATTAAGAATCATTTAGTTGACTTTTTTAGGAGGAACAGTGTTGCAAGATATTTTCTATCCATTCATATTGAGGCAGTGAGAGGCCAGTGATTGGAAGGGAGAGAGGAGGAGGAGCTAAGAGAAGTGAGGGGCAGAGAAAGAGGGAGGGAGAGAGAGAGAGAGAGAGAGAGAGAGAGAGAGAGAGAGAGAGAGAGGGAGAGAGGTGGGGGAGGGTGTGGACAACAGGAGTGGAGCAGAGGGAGACCAGATATCCAGATGGCTTCAGATGTATTCCTGGTGTTTTGGAGAGGGTAGAAATATTGGGATAAGACTTTATCACTGTAAATTGGCATTATGTACTTGGGAGTTTTATATACATAAATATATTTGGTTAACTATTTAAGTTTAATAGTCATGCTTTACCAAATACTTGGAAGGAGTGGGTGCTGGACCTGCTGGGACTTGGTGCAGAGGGTTGGCAGGGCTGTTCTCTGTTGCTGCCAGCAGCTACTGCGAACTGGTTCCTGGAAGAGAAGCTGAGGGATGGATGGGGAAGTGGCGAAAAGAGAATTGAGTCAACAGGACATTTTGCCAATCAAGACTGAGCTTTAATGAATGTTAGTCAATGTATTAGCTTGGGAAAACCCCTCCTCCCAGAGTCTGAAGTGAGGTCCGGGTGCTCTCAGCAGGTCACCCACTGAGATCAGAGAACTGCAAGTCTAGCAGATCAGGAATGCTTCTAGGTAGGGCTGCTGTGGCTTCCAGGTGAGAGCAGAGGGCTGTATTGTTTTAAAAAGAACAAAGGCCAGGAATTTCACAGGCTGAGAACTGATGATCAGAGCAGACGCTGAAAGCCCAGCTCAAATGCCGGAGGGGGGACAGTACTCTATTAATTAATTATTACCCACTACAGGACAGTAGTGTTTGGTTGTACCCTAGGACTCTAGGCACTCAGTCTCTGGTTTCTAGTCATCCAAGCAGGGTAGAGCATGGGCTTCCTCTTGTGGAATGGGCCCAGTTAAACCAGACATTGTTTGACCATTTCCACAAATTCTGTGCCTCCATTGCCCTAGCATGTCTTTCAGGCAGGACAGATTATAGATCGTGGGTTTTGTGGCTCAATTGGTGTACAAGTTTCTCTTCCTGCAGAGTACCTTCTTGCTCAAAAGAGACTAGAACATAGGGATGAAGGGTACATGCAGAGACCAGATAGACCTCTCTATGCAATGAGGTGTATGGATATTGTCTTCTACAATGGGGCCCCATTGTTAAAGAAGACTTTTTTAAATACCAAAAAAAAAAAAGTAAGTGAAAGGTTGAAAGATTGAATTTCTAATGTGACAAGTCCCAGTACAAAACATAGGTAACATGAAAATCCAAGAGGACCTGACATTTCCAAAATTAGCAATCCCAGAATAATCACCCCCAAATGAGAAAGGTGTTTATGAAGTTTTAGTTGGAAAACTAAAAATAATTTAATCAAACAAAAAGCTCAGTGGAAGACTTCACAACTAGAATGCAACATAGTGAGGATAACAAGTTATTTGAATTGCTCATTTAAATAAAGAAAATGATAGATTTGTAAAGAAAATGTGAATTAATCATGTAAGATGTATGAAATATTTTAAAAGGTGTACAAGTGGGAAACTGTATAACAAGGACAAAGAATACATTTTCAATAGAATCATGGCAATATTTCGCAAATCAACAGAGTCCTAATCAGGATCAAAGTTAATGGAACATAAAATAGGTAAGATCAGGAACAAACAGGTAAATCAGAGTTCAAAAATTAAATATACAGAAAAAGAAATTGTTTTAAAAGGTGCTAGAGTAAAATACCAAGTAGCATATAAAATCAGGACAATAAAGACAATAGGCCTTTATTTTTAAAAATCTTTAAAGACAATCAGAGCTTGAATATGCATTTCAAATTCTAAAGGACCACAGCTTTAAACATAGAATAGTATATCCAGCAAAATTACTCATTTAGATTGATGGGGGGAGCTGTAATGGGACTAGCTGGAGATCTGGGACTGAGAAGGCTCCTTCTAGTCTATGGGAGTAACCCTAGCTGAGATATCTAGCAGCAGGGAATGTGGGGAGTGAAAAGGACAGTTCCAGGAGCCAGGTGCATCTTCTAGTAAAGGGAGGGACACTCAAGAAAGAAAGACAACTTCAGACCAAGTTCGCTTAGGAACATTGACACAAAAATACGCAATAAAATTCTTGCAAACCAAATGTAACACCACATTAAATAATCACATCAAAATGATTTACCATGATCAAGTAGCCTTCATCCAAGGAATATAGTGATGGTTCTAAATCTATCAACATTGTTGGTTTTTCTATGCAGTTCGTCTACCTGCACCCCGTGCGGATCACCTGTCTGCCTGCCACATAGCGGAGATGTGGGAGCCGCAATGAGGGACCACACCACACCAAACAGTTCCACGTGGGCCTTTATTTAAGTTGGGGTAAAGGTGCAGCGAGAGGGAAGAAGGCAGGAAAAGAAAGAAAGAGAGAGAAGAAGAAACGCTACCCATTTGTATATTAGTGACGATATAAATGACAGGTGAAGGTAGGCCCATTGAATTCTGGGTACATGGCAGCCGTTGCCTTGGTAACAGACCTATAGTCGCAGTGCTAATTGTCACCTATATGACGTCACAGGTCTTGGTACTAACAAACATAATCCACTATATTTAAAAAAAATACAGAAAAGAAATCACATGATCATCTCATTAGATGGTGAAAACCCTTGGACAAAATCTAACGGCTCGTCATGTTAAAAGTCTTGGAGAGATCAAAGATACAAGGAACATACCTAAACATAAGAAAAGCCAATACAGAAACCCAATAGCCAACACCAAATTGATGGACAGCAATCCCACTAAAATCAGGGACAAGACAAGACCACTTACTCCCTATCTACTCAATATAGTATATGAAGTTCTAGCTAAAGCAATAAGACAACAAAAAAAGATCAAGGGGATAAAAATGGAAAAGACAGCTATGCTAGGCTCCTGTCTGCAAGCACAGCATGGACATCAGTAATAGTGTCAGGGTTTGGAGTCCACCAATGGGATGGATCTCAGGTTGAAGTGGTCACTGATGGCCTTTCCTTTAATCTTTGCTCTATTTTTATCTCAGTATTTCTTTTAGTCAGGATGATTTCTGGGTCAAAAACTTTGAAGGTAGTTTAGTGACCCCATTACTCCCCCGGGAGCCCGATCTTTTACTAGATAGACATTCCATCTCCACATTGTTGGGCATTTCCGCTAATGTCATCCCCATTAAGTTCTGGAAGCCTCTCATATCCCAGGTCTTTGGGATTTTTGAGAGGTTCTCTCTCTCTCTCTCTCTCTCTCTCTCTCTCTCTCTCACACACACACACACACACACACACACACACACCCTTGAAGCTGCATATTTCCATTCATTCTCCTAGCCCTCTGGGCTTCTCTCCTGTCTCCTCCCATACCTGATTGTGCTCCCTTCCCTGGCCCCACCCTCTCCCACAGACAGATACAGATACTCACAGCCAACCATTGGACTAATCAAGGACCCCTATGGAGGAGTTAGGGGAACAACTGAATGAACTGAAGAGGATGGCAACCCCATAGGAAGACCAACAATGTCAACTAACCTTACATGGTTGGTGAGGCCTAGAACCTGAGACTAGGTAGGTCATGGGAACAAGGTCATGAAACTTATTACTATTACTCTGTTAAAGCAGCATAGCTACAGAATGACTCTTAATGACATATCACTATACCCAAAGATCAGGACCTTGTTCAAGCTTCCTGTCACCTCATGGGCCAATACTATTTCAGTAATGTCTTACTCACCAATCTAGAACTCTAATATTTAGATGCTGTGAGGGAAGCCAGACACTGCTGGTCAGTCTTTCCAAGAATGCTTTACATTCTATACTGAGAACCATGAACTACATGCAATGTATCACAAGCCAGATGCACCCCTTCATAAATACCTGCTAACTGCAACTTCCCTAGAGCCAACCATCTCCCACATACTACTTCCCATTAGGTAATCATTTCTTTTTTTCGTTTTTATTAGATATTTGCTTTATTTACATTTCAAATGTTATCCTCTTTCCTTGTTTCCCCTCTGAAAACCCCCTATTCTATCCCCCCTCCCACTGCTCACTAACCCACCCACTCCCACTTCCCGGTCATGGCATTCCCCTATACTAGGGCAACAAGCCTTCACAGATACAAGGCCTCTCCTCTCAGTAATGTCTGACAAAGCCATCCTATGTTATACATGTGGCTGGTGTCATGTGTCCCTCCCTCCATTCATACATATTCTTTAGTTGGTGATTAAGTTCCTTGGAGCGTTGGGGGTGGGGGTACTTGTTGGTTTATATTGTTGTTTCTCCCATGGGGCTGCAAACCCCTTCAGCTCTTTGGGTCCTGTCTCTAGATCCTCCACTGGGAACCATTATGCTCAGTCCATTGGTTGGCTGTGAGCATCAACTTCTGTATTTATCAGGTACTGGCAGAGTCTCTCAGGAGTGAGCTATATCAGGCTCCTGTCAGCTAGCATTTGGTGGCATCCACAATAGTGTCCTGGTTTGGATCCCCCAGTGAGACAGTCTCTAAATGGCCTTTCCTTCAGTCTCTGCTCTACACTTTGTCTCTGAATCTCCTCCCATAGGTATTTTGATCCCCCTTCTAAAAAGGACCAAAGTATCCACACTTTGGTCTTCCTTCTTGAGTTTCATGTAGTCTGTAAAATGTATCTTGGGTATTCTGAGCTTTTGGGCTAATATCCACCTATACCATGTGAGTTCTTTTGTGATTGGGTTACCTCACTCAGGATGATATTTTCTAGTTCCATCGATTTGCCTAAGTATTTCATGAAATCACTGTTTTTAATAGTTGAGTAGTATTCCATTGTGTAAATGTACCACATTTTCTGTATCTGTTCCCTTGTTGAGGAATATCTGGATTCTTTCCAGCTTTGGCCTATTATAAATAAGGCTATGAACATAGTGGAGCATATTGGAGAATTAAATTTTACATTTTTACAATTATTACATACTGGAGAATCTTCTGGGTATATGCCTAGGAGTAGTATAGCTGGGACCTCCTATGTCCAATTTTCTGAAGAAACACCAAACTAATTTCCAGAGTTGTTTTACCAGCTTGCAATCCCATCAGCAATGGAAAAGTGTTCCTCTTTCTCCACATCTTTGCCAGCATCTGCTGTACACCAAGTTTTTGATCTTAGCCTTTCTGACTTGTGTGAGGTGGAATCTCAGGGTTGTTTTGATTTGTATTTCCCTGATGTTGAACATTTCTTTAGGTGCTTTTCAGCCATTCAGTATTCCTCAGTTCAGAATTCTTTGTTTAGCTCTGTGCCCCATTTTTAATAGGGTTATTTGTTTCTCTGGAGTCTTTACCAATATCTAATATATACAAAGAACTCAAGAAGTTAGACTGTGAAAAAACAAATAACCTTAATTAGGTTATCATTTCTTAAATCCTATCCCCAGGCTTACACAGAAGTTAATTTTTAGTCTCAGCAATTCAAAAGGAAACACAGCACACAAGTAACACTGACAATACTGACCAAAGAAAGACCTTTATAGCAAGTATCACCACATTTTGAAAGAATGATGAAAATATAGTGACATATGTTTCAGACTAGCGGGCCCAGCTCTGGCTGAAGGAGGGTTGTCAGGCAGCTCAGACTGAGAAGTGACATGCGTTGAATCAGCAGCATCTGGAGTGTCACGCACATCACTATCCATATAGAGAGACATTGACACTGTGTGTAGAAGGTATGACACAGTTCTCCACATTAAAATTCATCAGAAAAGGGGTATTCTGGGTGGCCCTCTCCACTAAAAATGAAAAGAAAAATATAAAACATTAACTCTTGGATTTATTTCTATGGTAACAAGAGCAGAAATACATGATGCTATCATTTGACTTGATGACTTCCTTTTCCAGTTGTGGAATATGCAATTTTTATTTTCATGACCCTGACAATGAAGGAAATGTTTAAAATATAACTGAATTTTTCATATTAAAATTCCTTGCCAAGATCACAATGATCCAGAGAGATAGACATTCACAAATGCTCCTTTCTTTTGACTTCTACAGTCAGTCTGCCAAAGTACAGAAGGCAAGATTGGGTCACATTTCAGTGAGTCAGTAAAAGCATAAAAAGAATGTCCTGTTTAATGTGAATCTGAACATTAATCATTGCAAGATAGGCAGATAATGCAGCTTTTGTACTAATTTCTTTTCATTTAACCAACTTGCTTGTTTTTATGCACCACCCATCAAATGCAACACATTCTGTTACATTCAGATAAAGAATGTCTTTGATAAGATCAATTTCTATGTCAAAAAAACAAGGTTATCATATAATTTGTAGATCTTTATGCTTTAGCACCATTACAAAACATAAATTGACAAAAATCATTGCTTACTAAACTATCTAATACATGTCCAGAGTTCCCGAGGGCTTGCCACTTGCTAACTGACTTCCATTATGTCCCATCTTATCCTTCACTTTGCTTTATTAATTCAAAAACTCTTTTAGCAATGATAACGCACATGCTCATCTTTGCAAACTATTTACCACTTTTGAACATTATTATAATTATTTCTATTTTGAATAAAATTCTCTGTGAGTAAAAAGGGATTATATATTCCATGTTTGTCATTATTTGAAATATATATCAACTCTCAGATTATATAACCATGACCTCAGTGGGAAAAGATGTGCTTAAACCTGCAGAGAATTTTTTTTAATGACTATCAATCAATAAAGTTTTTTTCCAACTAAATATTTTTCCCTAGGTTTTACATTTCTTTCTGCATAAGCTTTATCTTCAGTATTAACATATTTGTAATTCAGAAATGGGAAAAGCAATTGTTAAAATAACTGTATTGATGGCAGCTTTCAAGAAACTAAGGAACGTTTTTGTTTCTGAACAAGCAGTCACCGAAGAGGAAAAGACATAAATTAAAATAAATTGTGGCCTATTTATCAGAGTGACTTACAATGGAGCAGGCGCATATCTTAAATTTCTGTCCAGGCTATCTAGGATTTTCATATCTTCCAAGGGCAGCTCAAATTCAAATACCTATTGAACAAGTAGAAACACTTTAGGACACTACACACTTGCAAATCTTAAAACCCAAGTGAATCACATTTTATTCTGAAAGACAATTTTTTATTATACAAAAAGTTTCTAAAACTATATAATATATCTAGAAAGTTACTCAAGTGGTTAATGGATGTCAGATAAAAATTCAAGGAAATCATTTTTCAGATATGTTGAAGCAGGATAGTATAGACAAATGGAGCTGCAGCAGATACAAGTTTGATTTTATTCAAAGACCATAGAGATGGTTTCAAAGTAAGCCAAAATAAATTTCCAAACCATATAATTTAAATATTTACATGAATACAATTAGCTTTCTATATTCCACATAATGAACTGTCAAAATATTGACAATTTTCTTTACAGCACAACTTAATCCAAAAATTAGGCAAGTATTAATTTTGTCATTTCCAAAGAACAAAGGATTTGACTTGTAGTGGATACTTTCCATAAAATAAGTTTTACTAATTTCTTAAAGCCAACCTATGGGTGGTTTTTTTCTCTCAAAATAGTGATAAATACATAGAACACAGGAAGGTAGGAAAAGAGAGAAGGAAAATTAAAGAGGGAAGGAGGAGGGATGAAGGTAGGGAGGGAAAAAGAGAGGGAAAAAAGAAGGAAAGTAGGAAGGAGAAAGCTTCAAATGTGAACAGTCAAACAACTGATCTGTCCAGTAAAAATCAGTCAATGAACTTTTCTTTAGATTTAAAAACCATCAAAAGAACTGAGAATACATTATTAAGAGATGATAAATAGAATTATTGTTCTATCAATAAGCCTAACAGAATATACACAAATTCCCTAATAGAAATACAGTAAGGAAGTTAGTTAAATATAGTTAAAAAGCCACCGAAAATTGAAAACTCTCATCATAGTTACATATTAAAATGCTCACTATTTCAAAACTTCAGGTTTTCGCAACTGATGGACAAATTGAGTATATACCTAAAGACTGAAAGACCTATCTAAGCACTGAAAGATATAATCAAGGTAAGCAATAACATGTTATGAAAATCACATATACATGTGAATGAATTATCTACCCAGAGAATCATATTTTTATTCTTAATTCACATATAATTACATCACTTCACCACCCTGTTTCTCTTCCTATCTAGAAGTCTCACATGTCTCCCTGCTACTCTCTTTCATATTCATGGTCTCTTTTGTTCAATTATCACTGCACATACACACACACACACACACACACACACACACACACACACAAATACAGCCTGTTGAATCTACTTAGTGTTGCTGGTATATATATATGATTCCATGTCTGACTAGGTGGTACTGACTAAGCAACTGAGGAGCTTATCCTAAGCACGACTAATTCTTTTGTTCTTAGACTCTTAGAAATCTTTAATTGCCTGCAGCTCATTGTCTAAGGATACACCTTCATGAGCGTTCTGCCGTACATATAGGAGTGTCTTAGTACTATTCTTATCTAGGTCTTGTTTAAACATACATATTGTTAAATTAATTTGTCATATTTTTAAATGCGAGAAGGTAAATCAAAATGATTGTCACTTTGTTGAGCAAAACTGATATTCCAACATAATTTAAGAAATGGTAAACATAAATAAGACAAAGAAAATGCATGGATATCAGTATTCTTGCAGGCAACACCACATAGACATTTAGAAAAGTATTTAAGTATTCCTTAAATTTTTAATTTACATGATTTCATAAATTGCACTTGAATTAAAGAAGAGTTTGGAACATATCTGCAAACAAAAAGGCATATAATAGTCTATTCCTAATGAAGAAAGAACATATTTAACCACAAAGAAAAGGAATAAACACAATAAAAAGAAGAGCTTTAGCTCATGAATATATAATAATATACATGAATATATGTTTATTCATGTTTTCATATGTAGGGGCATGTGTGTGTGTATGTCTGTGTATGTCTGTGTGTGTCTGTGTGAGTGTGGGTGTGCAAACCTGAGGTTCATATCAGGCTTCATTCTCATAGCAATTGTACCTCACTCATTAGGAGAGGGTTGCTCCATCAGACCAGAGCTCACCAATATGGCTATTTCACTAGCCAGATTATTCTGGGGATCCCTTGTCTGCCTACAAGGCTGGAGTTAGAGGGGAGTAGCACATCCACCTGGATGTTATGAGAGTTCTGGGGACCTAACCTCCAGCCCCAGGTTTGCTAGGCAAGAGTTCTATCCCTGAGCCCTTTCCTAGCTCTTAATGATTTTTTTTTTAGCTTGCATTCACCTCTACAACTTAGCAGAAGAAAATGATATAATAATAATTATTTGCCTAAGTTTAAAGTCTTTGCAAAGATTTACTCAGTATCTTGAAGGAGAACATGTGAGGAGATGAAGCCTATGCCAGTTGGCTTTTGGATGAAAGTTTTTTGAAGCTGAAGAACATCAGTTAAGAGACAAACTGAATCCTGAGGTCGATGAACCTCACTATTTTGCAGACATATACAACAGGTCCATGAACATATTTAAGTGAACTCAGGCTAGAGAGATGCCACAGTGTTCGGGCTAAATTGAAGAAGAATTTAAAATTGTAGTCTAAGGAACTAAATAAGACTCTTTATACTAAATCTCTAGGTTGGGACTTGCTCACTTTACAACTACTTTAGGTAATAGCAAAGTTCTTGTAATTGAAAATAAAAGATCATCTGTATAAGTGAGTCTTCAAGAAAAGAATATCCACTTAGCCAGTGAAGCAAGTCAAAAAGAAATAAATACATCCATATTAAAATGTGTGAGCACAGACCTGGAGAGATGACTCTGTGGTTAGAGCACTAGCTGACCTTTCTGAGCAAATTCAATTCCCAGCACACACAGGGCAGCTCACTACTATCCACAACTGTAGTTCTGGGCTATATGATACAATTTTCTGGACTCTGCCTGCACGAGGAATACACACAGTACAAATACATATATGCAGCCAAAACATCTATACACATAAACTTAAAAATGAATAAACAAAAATAAAATAAAATATGTGACTATGCAGGCCAAGTACAAAATAAAGCATGAAAAATTGTCATATCAAAGTATCTATCCCAACTTACACTCTCATTTCAGCAAACAATGAAGAGATGCATTGCAAAGGAACTGTTCACGATGCATGGCTGACTTCATGCTGGATCCTAAATCTCTGTGCTCTCTCTAAAACTAATTCTAACATGTTAACTTGACATTTCTGTTTAGTACAGAGCACTTCCGAATGCAAATGAAGTCACATTTGTAGGAACTGGTGAGAGGTTGACTCAGAAAACAAAATGCCTTGAGAGATTTCAAAGAAGAAAGTAGAGGCAAGATAGTGATAGCATAGCGTGTAGGAGCACGGATGTCCACACCCTGCCTGGTCACCTGTATGTTCTCTTTTATCTCATTCTCTTTGTAACTCTGGGCGAGAACCACGATTCCACGTTGAAGGTGATAGCGAAGGGCAATCTGAGCTGGACTTCGCTTGTGCTTTTTTGCCATGTCACAAAGAACTGGATCATTCAAGAGAACTGGGGAGTTTGGGTCTACCCTGGAAGAAAAGGCAGACATCTTTAGCTTCAAAAGTTGACAATCTTTAGGAGACTTCTGAACTCATGGGGGGGGGGGCACTCAAAATTGGAAGTCTTCAAAGGATTACTTGGACCAGCAACATCTCCATCATTGAGACCCCCTCGAAAGTGCAAATTCTACCCTCTGAATCAAGTTCAAAGTGAGCTTCTGAAAATTGAGTTCATAGTACTGAAAAGACTTCATCAACACTGGTGTTTGAAGAAAGCTCCCTACTGCCCTTCTTACCATCGCTTAGGCCGTTGAGATCCAAGAGCACAGTAAGCAACTAGAACAATGTCTTTTGACTTGCAGTAGTTCAAAAGCTTGCTCTGGTTCAGGTAGAGATGGCATTCCACCTGTAATGGACAAACAACCATATATGATTGTATGAGATGCTAATGTTAATGTAACAGAGGAACATTAAAGGCAAGTTCCTGTATAAGAAAATGTAACAAATCTAGATTATCAATATAATGTGTCTTTAAAACTTAATGTCTTCTCTATATTACTAATATGATACAAAATAATTTTCCTGTGACAATCCAGCTCTGTGAACCATACCTTGGAGTTTCATTCCATTTTGTACTACAAACTGAAAGCATAGTGTTGGCTTGATGATGTCTCCAGAAATCGAGAAATTTGAATATAGGCAAATTCAGACTATGTAAGAGAACTAGTGTTAATTTCTCTAAACACAAACCTAACAATGTCTGATAACATTTTCATTCTTGGGACAGTTTTTCTAAGCTCTCCAAAGGTGAAAAAAATCAACGAACCAGCTTTGAACAAGTTCATAAGACTATTGCAATAATAGGGTCAGTGACACGGTGCAGTGAGTTAAGATCTTTGCTGCCAAGTCAGAACTAAGTCTGCTCCATGAGACTCACATATTATCTTCTGTCTTCCACATATGCACCATAACAAATGAGCACGCACGCACACACACACACACACACACACACACACACACACACACACATACAAATGTTACTTTAAAAATTAAGGAAAATGGGCTGCAGAGATGGCTCAGTGGTTAAAAGCACTGACTGCTCTTCCGAAGGTCCTGAGTTCAAATCCTAGCAACCATATGGTGACTCACAACCATCTGTACAGAGATCTGACACCCTCTTCTGATACATCTGAAGACAGCTACAGTGTACTTACATACAATAATAAGTAAATCTTTAAAAATTAAGGAAAATACTTATACTTCTGTTTTACATTTAATTTGTATGTACTATATCATTACATATCTTATATAGTATAAATGTTATATTTTATGCTTATAATGAAATATTTTACATTATTATAACTATAATTAAAATAATATACATAATAAATATAAAATGTATACTTTATATATTACATACATAAATTTATACTCATTTTATTTAATTAAAAAGTAATAAAAATACATTATATATACATACATATTTTTATGTATGTATATATATGGAGATATATTTTCCAGCTCAGGGATGAGTCTACTTTGATCCTACTGACATCTGCTTCCAGAAATACTTTAAATCTCCACACTCTGTACCAATTGGGAACTATGGTATGCCTTCATTTTCACAAAATTTTATTTTACAATCTCCAAGTATCATTTGATATGGTGACACTTATCTTAGAATCTTTTTTCCATGAAAATAAGATGAATTAAAGAAAGGGCAACCAGACAGGAGACATCAGAACAGAAATAAGGAAATGGGTGTGAGGTAAAGAGGCACATGAGGGTTCTCACCTGGTTGCAGACAGGCTTGTATTTGAGCCCAGGCATACTCAGAATTTTCTCCAGCTGCCTGCTATTAAAGTTGGACACCCCGATGGACTTAACCAATCCTGCATCCTTACACTTCTCCATGGCCTAGGAATGAAGGAATTATAGAGTCATATTTATATCGAAATAAATGCAAGAAAGAGCTGTTAAAATAACAGCGTTCATCTCTGCATATATAACTCATTGGCAGAACCCTTGCCAGAGTGTGAAAGATCTTGAATTTGACCATCATCAATTAGCAAGTCAAAAGATTCCCAAGAAGAAGGAAGGAGAGGACCCTGGTCCTGAAAGGACTGGATCCAGTTTTGTAGGAGAGTACCAGAACAGAACAAAGAAATGGTGGGGTGGTGATTGGGGAATAGGTGAGGGGGGGTGGGGGAAAAGAGGACATATGGGACATATGGTGAGAGCGGAACTGCGAAAGGGGAAAGCCTTTGGAATGTAAACAAAGAATATAGAAAATAAAAAAAAAAATAAAGTGTAAAACAAACTAAAAAAAAAAGTAGAAGTCCCTCACAAAATAAGTCTTTAAGAGTAACAAATAAATGATCAGTGTTTGAAAAAAAAAAGAAAAAGAAAAAGTCTCCCTAGGGAGACACAGCCTGAATGATCCCTGACACTGAGCATGAAGAAACCAAAAGACTGAAGATAACAGAGGAAGATAGTGACAGCCACACAGGATCTCTGGGGCCTCGTTAAGAAGCAGTGATGTTCACACTGAGTATCACAGCAGAATCCAGTCATTGCTGTTGTCCTGAATACTCTGCTTCCCTCTGTCACATCATAGGAACTCCAATAACACACTCCACAAACATAATGAATGTCTACACCCAGAGGCGCATTCCCATATTTTCCTGTACCCCTGAGGCTTCCTCCCTCACCTCCTCCTTTGTCTCTCTTCCAACTGCTCACCTCCCATGTGGCACAGATATCCACTGTATCCAATAACGCTTTCCCATGCTCATCTACTGGAAACAGATCTTCTCCCGGCTGGAATAGAAACAGTCTGCATGATGGTCTGAGTAAACCTGGTGTCTCATAGGAATAGCTAGAATTGGAACACTAAATATTCATTAAGTGGAGCATCGTGCTATGTATTTATATTTACAGAGTAATTTGCATGTGGAATTTTAAGATTTTTAGATGCTTGAACTACTCTCTTGTATAAATCACATATTATATATATATATATATATATATATATATATATATATGTATGTATGTATACATATACATACATACACACACACACACACATATATATATATATATATATATATATATATATATATATATATGTTTAGGTATTCACACAGATCTGTGAGAATACCTGTGGTCTCCTAGCTGATATCTATTATTTTTGTCACTTTTTTTTCTTTTTTTTTATTGGATATATTCTATATTTACAATTCATTTCTCTTTTTCTGGTTTCCCATTTTTGTCACTTCTTACTGCAACTTTTTGCTTGCTTCTGTGAAAGCCTTCTGGTCAGGCAGAGTCAAGTTAGGCCAAGATCTACTGGCAGATTTCCTGGTCTGCTGATGCATGGAAGGATAATAGCTCTGATAATCTTGGAGGAAGGAAAAAGGAGGAATTTTGGAGGCACTTGGATGGGTACAGTTACAGAATGTATGTCAGCCATTGTCTCTGCTGGCTTGCGACTTTTATCCCCCACAATACTGTGGAAATACTATGAGAATTGAACTCAGAGCTGCCTCAGTACTGACTGGACAATCCTCCAAATTTCTAACCTTTGTTTCTGAGTCTTCTTTTCCATCTTGTCTTTCCTATAACCCTCAGAGCCCCGCTCAGAGGACTGCTCAACTCCGTACCGGCTGGACCAAGTACACTTTGGCTGAGATATTTCTCTATCATTGAGAAATTCAGTAGTCATAAAAACTTGATTTCCAGAAATAATGAATTTGAGTCTTGATGCAGACCAGTCAGTGGTCTTTTTATATCTGAGTGTATTTGGGGAAAAGGAAACTATATCCAATCAGGATGGTAAATTAGGCTTTATATTTAAGACTAATTTTGATGGTAGAAAACTCAAAGGTGCTATAAGAAGTAATAACACAGAAACTTGAACAGTCTCAATGCCACAAGGAAAATCTGAATTAAATCCAAATACATACTAATGCAATATAAGGAACGCTTACAGAGTGGCATTTTTGAAGATTAGTTTTAAATCCATAATTCTAGTAATTGCTTAGGTTTCCTATTTTATGACCTTTTGTACAATCTATTTTGAATAGACTACATAACAGCAGTTGAATTTACAGGAAAATATAATAGAAACTTATCTTGATCATTTTGAAAAAGGATAGCCCCACCCCTGTCAAAGTTGATTAAGTCTGGTCATTTAGATTGCTTACCTTCATCGGCACTGGATAGTGCATAATATAGAGATCAACATAATCCAGCTGAAGATTTTTCAATGATTTTTCCAAGTTAGATCGAACCATCTCTGGTCTATGGAAAGTGCACCAAAGCTACTTGCATGAAAGAATGGAAGTTATTCTGGATTAGTAAATTCTTCACATATGGAGGTTTATGTTACATAATACTGATATATTTTGTATTATACAGAAAGTACTAATAAATAAAATTTTCTTTGTTCCTTGGCTTCCATTAATGTGACTAATACATATGAAAATCATTATAAGATGCTGTCAACCTTTCAAAAATGAAAAAAATATTCTTAAAAGATCAAACTTCCATCAACTAATAATATTCAGTCTCTGTATTATATATTACGGAGATCAGAAACCAATTATTAATCTAATAATTCAATCCTTTCTTTCATTAAAGAATTGGCAGCCTGAATCATTGAACAGAAGCACCATGTGAATATTCTAATAGGTATTGGGCATAAGTAAATTTACTTTAACTTGTCTTTAATATGAAAGTTGCTTTTTACTGCTATTTGATATTTAAAGATAAAAATTAGTTTTTGGAACATAAAATATTACAAAACTATCTAGGAGATATTGAAGCCACAGTTTCATTGTTTACCTGAATTCATAGCCCATGATAAAATACAATCAAGGTTCAGAAAAATAGAGGACTTTGAACTATGCCTTTATAGATTGTAGGAAGTCATAATCTATTTTTCTGCTTTTCATGCTGGAACTCATCTATAAATTATATGCAACTAAGAGTTGAGCCAGGATGTATATTTTACCAATTAATGATCCAATCCAGTAAATGTTTGCTTGCTTACACTATATTTCAACTAATCTGTATACCTAAGCACTGCACACACAATACCTTTGTAGTGACAAATATGTCTTCTCTTTTCACAAGACCAGCTGCAATCTTGCTTCGAATAGCTTGCCCTACATGGTTTTCAGTTTGGTACACATAAGCAGTATCAATATGGCGGAACCCAGCTTCTAGAGCTAAGTGGATAGCCTCCAGTGGCTTATTTTCAGGAACCTGAAGGAGGAACAAAGAGAAGTATTTAAAGACATAGAGGAGAGTGGTGCCGGGTTTGAATAATGTTGTGAACATTCATATGTTGAAGAAAAGAGGATCTCATCAAACCTTTTTAACAATTATATTAAAAACTTCAGAGTAGGGCATGATGCCCTATCTTTAAAGCCAATGCTCCTGCATCAGAGGAAAGCAGATCTCTGTGAGTGTAAGGTCTGCCTGCTCTACAAACTTCTTTTCTCAATGAAGTTATAGTAAGTGAAATAGTGACTCAGCACTGAGCCCTGAAGCCTGCCCAGGTTGTGTTGCTGCAGGCCTACTCAGGCTGAGACTTCTTAACCCTTGTCTTCTTTTTATTTTTCTAAACAATATTTTATATTAATTTTATGGGTGAATGTTTTGCTTACATGTATGTTTGTGCATCACATGCAAGCAGTGCCCATGGCAGTCCATGATGTATTAATAGAATTGGAATTATGGATGGTTGTAAACCACCATATGGCTGCTGGGAACCAAACCCTGGTCCCTGCAAGAACAACAAATGCTCTTAACCATCAAGCCAACTCTCCAGCACTGCTGCTTTACCTTTCTGTATGCCACTTTATCCTATAAAGTCATTAAGTCTCATTATATTTCTTCACTCTTGCTCTTTGAATATTTATGACAAGGTAAATTACATTCAGGGCAGTTCAGCCATTGTTACTCCATAAATATCTTTTTAAATCTTGGAGATAAGAAATGTATGAATTCAGAGTTAAAAGAATAATTCACTTACTTTAAAATTATGTCATCTAAGGATTTTAATATATGATATTCCTTCCAGGTTTGCAAACTGCCCTCTTAGGTTACTTCATTTCAGAGAACCTTCTGTACTACTGTGTCCTACCCCTAAGGTACAGTAGCAAAGAGCAGCCAGTAGCAAAGACCATGTTACCCTTACCATTTACATCATCATATTGCATTGTTCCCTCTGTTCCCACAGTTCACAGTTGTAAATGGAAGCTTTACTTAAGTGCAGCATTTACTGTCAATTTTACTGACAGCTCCCCAAAATAGAACTGCGGTAGTCCTTGGACATTTATACAGACATTCAACATGCTGATTTCCCTCAGTCTTGTATTATTTAATAGGGGAAAAAACCTGGAATATATAACTAAACAGGGGAATCACTCCTCCTTTCTCTGCCATTAGCATAGAATCAAGGAAGCTGATGGTGTCCTGGACTGGAAACTGATACTTCTAGCAAGCCAAAACCAGTTATTGAAATTATTTGTGAGTGTTTATATAATCAGACCTTGATATGGAGCAAAGTCAAACTATCTTCTATGTTGAACAGTAGTCTAGAGAAGTAGAAGAAGTTGAGTTTCACAGAGTCACATAGGAAGTGAGTGATTTGACAACTTCATCTCCTCTGCCCACCCTAAGTCCATTTTCTCTTGACCCATCCACCACAGCACCACTGTTCTTACCTCTTCCGGTTTGTAGGTGCCAAAGCCCAGTGCAGGGATGAAGTGGCCATCGTTCAGTTTCACACATTGAGGTTTGGAGCTCATGGCTTATCAGGCTTCTGACTAAGAAGATTCTGCGGCTCCTGCACCCTTTTTGTCAGAGTTCCAGGCTAATGGATAACCAGAGGAACACCCCCGCTAATGACTAAGCAGTGTTATTACCTGATTAATGATTAAACAGTACTTATGCCTATCTAATAGTTAACCAGTGACATTACCTGTCTAATGGTTAACCAATAGAAAAGGGAAGGTAGGAAATTTAAAGAACTACTTCACCTGTGACTTAGTCCCATTCAGATAATGGTACCAAGATAAAAGATAAATCTGTTTTGAATCATTAAATATTCATGATTTGTTTAAATTAATTTTCTCTTTATGATGTATAAATGACTGTAAGCTGTTGCAAGTGGTTAAGGGACAATCACTGAATGTTTTCTGGATAGAACCCTTGTAGTGACGGAGATGTCTCAAGTCTCCCCTTGTCTCAAGCTCAGCAGCACTCTAAGTTCTTCTGCACAACAATTGATCAAGCAGTCTATCATGCTTACATGATAGCAAACAAAGAAGCAAGAACAGACTTCAGAATAAAAGCAGACCAAGCCAGGCAACAATGGTCTTGATCTGACAAGCACAGTCTTCTCTCTCTCTGTTGTCTCTGATCTATATTTCCATCAGTGTGGACACTTTTAGAAAAGGGGTCTACATCTCTTGAAAGTACATTTTACCCCAAATTCAACATAATAAATGAGGAATAGAATTTAGGTAACCCAAAAGTTGAAAATCTCACTAAGAAAAAGTGCAGCACCATTAGGCCCGCCTCCCAGATGAGGAAATTCCTGAAGCTTGGTTGAGCTTATCCAGGTGAAGTCAACCACTTCCACCTGCTGTTTTTCCTGTCCTACTTGGGAAGGCTAGCTCTGGCCCAGTTAGGGTGAACATGGCCAAATGTTGCTATAACCTGTTTTACCCACTACCAGCATCTATACAACCTACAGAGGGCCTAGAATTATCCCAGTTAAAATGACCACTACCACGGTACAATAACCCTAAGTGTATAGTAGTGGCATGCATAGTTTGGTGGTAAGCAACAGATGTCTAATTGGACTTAAGACTTATTCAACAATGGTGAAAATAGTCCTGGTGTTGCAAACCTAGTCAACTTCCCAGGACTAGTTGAAATCATGAAACTTCAAACAGAACCTATAACTACCACATTACTAAACAATTATAATACCTAACTACATTCTGAATACTTGTCCTTATTCTCAAAGTTAAATTTAATCCCCGCTCCTCATCAAGAAAACTTCTCTATGAAGCAGATTTAGACCATCATAGAAAGAAAATCACAAATAATCGACAAATGTGGTATATTTACACAAAGGAATACTACACAGCAATTAAAAACAATGAATTCATGAAATTCTTAGGCAAATGGTTGGAACTAGAAAATATCATACTAAGTGAGGTAACTCATTCACAAAAGAACACACATGGAAGGCAATCACTGATAAGTGGATATTAGCCCAGAAGCTCTGAATACCCAAGACACAATTCACATAGAAAATCAATCCCAAGAAGAAAGGAGAGGGCCCTGGTCCTGGAAAGGCTTGATGCAGCATTGTAGGGGATTACCAAGACAGAGAAGTAGGAGAGGGTTGATTTGGGGAGGGAAGAAGGCTTATGGGACTTATGGGGTGGGGGGAACCGGGAAAGGGAAAATCATTTGGAATGTAAACAAAGCATATAGAAAAGAAAAAAAAAAAAGAATCACAATTAATTAACATGCACATTTGTGGAGCCTGGTCCCAAAGGACATTTATCACACAACTCCTGTATCTAAGTCTCATGGGTTGCCTATGGCTCTTTATATCCTGATTTGAGGAGATCGTTGGTCAGCTAGCCTCCTGCTCAATATTAGACTCTTAAAAGTTTCCAGGGAACAGGGGCAGTGGTTCTCTGCCTATTCCTTGCTGGGTGAGGGCACTGTCATAAGAAACATCCAGATGAGGAACCACAGATTCCTCCAAAGAAGGTCAGTTCAGGGAGTCTTTAAAAGAAGAAAGTGATTGTAATGGTCAAGGTTAGGGTCACTTGGTTACCATCAGCTGCCTTTGGGGGAAAGGTATTGTTGAAGACATCAGTTGTAGCAGGGTAACAAATGAAACAAGGATCAAAGACACAAAACAAAAATCAAACTATGAGGACGAGATTGTGGGAGCCTGTTGGTATAAATAACATGTAATTTATTTTTTTAACTTAAAAAAAAAAACCCAAGAAGAATTGTCTTTGTTAATCCAATGTAGGCTGTGATATGACAGGATGTAGTCTAGGAAAGGTGTACACTTGCGTGCCAGAAGAGGGCATCAGATAGAGCATAGATTATTGTACCCTATCATGTGGTTGCTGGGAAATGAACTTGGACTTCTGGAAGAGCAGATAGTGCTCTTAAATACTGAGCCATCACAAGGATTTGCCTTGAATCTTTGAACATGCATTGAGGTTATTTTGCCTGCATGCGTGTTTCTGTGAGAATACCAGATCCTCTGGAACTGGAGCTGTGAGCTCGCGTGGATGACGAGTATCCATGTGGGTGCTGAGAATTGAACCCAGGTTCTCTGCAATAGCAGCCAGTTTAGTAATACTTGAATTCTGGAGCAAATCAATTTGATTGCCCACTAAAAGAGAAAATGTTCAGCAGCATAAGAAATGAGAGGCTATCCAGAACCAAACCTTTTTAAATAATGTTAGACGAGCATCTAAAAATAGTTTTATAGGAGTCAAGAAAGGATTTATCTGGTGAGGCCAGAGGTTAGAATGGGTGGAGGAGATAAAGATGTCAATTACATGACACGTCCCATGTGACTCTGTAGGAATAACCTGTCTCTGATTTTTGTATTTATTATTGGTCTCATACAATTCTGAGTGTTACTAAATGTTATATTCCAGGAGGGCCTGACCATGATAAGAGCTCCCAAAGACCTTGAACACTGAATTATTACAAAAGAGAAGGCACACACACACACACACACACACACACACACACAGAGAGAGAGAGAGAGAGAGAGAGAGAGAGAGAAAGAGAGAGAGAGAGAGAGAGACAGAGAGACAGAGAGAGAGAGACAGAGAGACAGAGAGAGACAGAGAGAGACAGAGAGAGACAGAGACAGAGACAGAGACAGAGAGAGACAGAGAGAGCACAAAAACTATTTGTCTGCTAACTTTGTAATTGCATACTGGCACACAAAATGTCTGTCCCAGTGAAGGACTGTGTGAGACTGCAGTGGTCACTTTTTCACGGAGGATCAAGCAAGGAAAGAGAACCACTGGGGCCTGCTGGACCGACTTGTTGTTGAGTGATAACTGGCCACACCGGGACCCTTGGGCTATCTCCAACATGCAAAGCGTTTCCTGGGCATGGGGATGGGTGTTGATGTGCAACAGAAACAAATCCTTTGCCCCTCAGAGTGATCACTTCTCTCATTCATAACTAAGGAAAGACTTTCAGAGACACTTGATAGTGAAGGGCTACCACCTGACACTTTCAAATTTCAAATAATTTAATGACCGACATGTTGCAATAAGACCAGATTGTACTGAATTTCATTCCCCCCAGAATTTTTAAATTAATTGAATTTTTAATTAATAATTTTTAAATTTTTAAATTACTTAATCAAGTTTGTAAGTGCTAAAAAAAAGACAGGCTCACCAGAATAAATACTTGGAATTGTGGTCAAATTTGCAGCTTTTGCAGAAGTTGGACTTTCCTTCAAGGATGCAAATGTGAGCAAAAAGAAACTTCCCCTTTTTTCTTTTTCACCTGCAAAGCAGATGAAGCAGGAGGCCAGCAATGCAGTAAACAACAGAGGCTTCAACGTAAGGGATCTTACTGCCAGTTTTTGCTCAATGCCTGAAAACATGTCAATAATTGTATTGTGGTATTTATTGTGGATCCCATTCAAAGACAAGTCTTTCTACCCCAGCTCATAGCAGAGGCAGGCTTTATTACAAGAGAAAAACAAACAAACAAACAAAAAGTTGCCTCCTTTTGAAAATGTCTGGGTTGAGCTTGCCCCGGTTCTTTAGGGTGCATCCTGGAGGGCATCCGATGAGATGGAGACCGGCCTGATTCCCAGTCTTACAAACAGAGAAAAAAGAAGTAAGAAAGGTGGGCAGTACCTCAGGTAAAGTGACCCTGTCCACTCAGGTGATCCTCCAACTGGGGTTGGGGTCACCTACTTGTTATGCATGGTCTGGCCTCCAGGGGGCTAGATCTCTTTAGGTGTCCCAGGGAATTTCTTCTTGAGACTGGACAGTGACCAGTCTCTTGATCATCTTGCCAGACACCAACCATTCTCAACTCTCTCCCATCGTGTGTGGACTCTCCTCCCTGTCAACGAGCAGCCTATTCCAACACAAGCTCTATAATCAAAGAGTTTCTCCTTCAGAATTACGGCTCCCTCTTCAAGTGATTAAACCTAGTGCTTGAGCTTGCCAGTTTCCAGACAACTTAGCCGGCACCCTGTCATCAAGCAATGGCGTCCCTGCTTTGTTTAGCTTTAGGAATTTAATAGTCTTTTTAAAGAACACACCCGAGCTGGGAGCACGGCTCAGTGGCATAGTCTGTGGCTAGTGTGTACAGGGTTTTGGCCTCAGTTCCCATGACTCTAAAAAAGAAAGGAAACACTTTCTTTGAGCCTGTGAGGTAGGTTGGTGGGTAAAGCCATTTTCTGTGACAGACTGGTAACCTGAGATTGATCCCCAGAACTCACATAAAGGTGGAAGCAGAAAACCAATCTACAAAACTATCCTTTGACTTCTCCATGCATGTAATGGCATACGTGCAGTGTAAAAAAAAAACGTGCTCATTCATACACATGCGTGTGTACACGTGCTGACACACACACACACACACACACACACACACAAGTAATTAACAATAATAATAATTAAAAATAATAAAATAATTTCAAAAGAAAACCACAAGTATCTGAGCAGTAGGAGCAAGAATCCCCCTGAAGGCAGTTAAGGGTCATCTTCTGTCAACAGCCTTCAAGTTTTCCAAGGCTATGCCAGGGTTTCATAATACAAGGAGATTGTTTAGTGTGTAAAGGGTTTCATCTGGGCAAAAGCTGTAGGAAAGGAACAAGCCTTGGTCATTCCAAATTTTCAGTAAGTGTCACACAATAACAAATCAGAGGCAGCTGTCCTTAGGTTATCGTTTCAAAAAGATATTAAAAAAAAGAGAGGAAGAGGAGGAGAAGGGGAAGGAGGGAGGAGGGGGAGGGAGGGGGAGGAAAGAAAACAAGCCACAGACTGGGTGGCAGAGGCAATTAAGCAAGGAGTATAAGTAGTCACAGAGAAAAGGAAGCAGAGAGAAAAGCATTGAAGCTACAGGATTCTCATATCAGAAAAAGCAACAAGCAGAAAACTAGTCAGTACACTTAGGAAACTGGAAGTTTGCAAGTAGCAAACAGAGCAGAGTCCTTTCGATGGGTGGGGTAGGGAGGGGGAGAATGGTGCCCTTTAGCTAAAGAAACTGAACCTGTATTGACTTCCTGGGGGAGGTCTCGGGTTTCCAGTAGTCTCAACTCTAGTCACTCTTGGTTCTTCTGAATTCCGTTGTGAATAGCGCAGATGGAACTAGATGGAACGCACAGCAGGGAGAGCGGCCAAGAGGTTCATTTTAGAAAACAAGGAGGTAAGGCTTCTCTTCAGAATAAGAGCAGGCTGAGCCCAGCAGCAATGCCTGCCGCCTGGAAGGCAGGGACTTCTATTTCTTTCTACTTGATAACACTGTCCCTGCCTCTCTGCCTGGGAGGGCACTTCTAGAAAAGAGGCTTTTTTTTTCTTCTTTTACTATCTAACTAAAACTCTAAGGAGTTTTCAAAGTTCAAGAATATGTATAGGATTTTAATTACACTTAAAATCAAATCAATTTGATGTGCATGCTTCCCTGAACAGATCTGTATAGACTGACCCAAAAGCTACCAAATATTATTTATGCTCTGTTCATGGGTATAGACATGGACAGTCCCTCCTGCCTACATTTTATGTGTGTTTAATTTTCAAAGCCTTTTGCCATAAAGAAGTATCTACTTGGCTACATAATATAAGAAACAATGAGCAACTACATGCCTCCCAGGAACTATGATGTTCTACAGAGTTGCTTTATCCCTCTGTAGCTATCAGAATATAAAAATCAATGGACCTCAAGGAGTTAGAAATCCTCTAGGAATCTTGCACTTGGAGAAGGAAAGGCTGAGGTTACGGGGGCATCCAGATGACAAACCTTGTCCTCAGGAGAAAGATTTATGATGTATTAGAACTCCTGTCAGGAGAGAGGGACCATACTTTGAACCACAGCACATAGCTATATATGTTCTGCACTGTGATAATGGTCATTTCAGTTGGGACAACTCTCGTGGGGTGTGCAGATAAGTGCTGGTGGATAAAATAGATCTATGCCCCTTGAAAAATGATTATTAGCAAATTGAGCTGGGATAGCACCAGTTCTCAGAACATTTTAAGTTTTACAATTATAAAAATGACTATAAAAATGAATTTAGACACAGCAAACCACTCACAGAATCTTTGATCCAAACTGTGTCCTGCCTGCAAGATATGCAGGAACAAAATAGAACAGAGACAGAGGGAATAGCCAACGAATGACTGCCCCAAATTGAGACCCATACATTGGGCAAGAACAAATCCTTGACAGTATTAATAATATTTGGTTATGCTTGGAGACAGGAACCTAGCATAACTATCCTCTGAGAGGCTCCACCCAGCAACCAATGGAAAGAGATGCATAGACCCACAGCCAAACATTAGATGAAGTTCAGGGAGTCTTACGAAAGAGTTTGAGGAAGAATTGAGGGACCCAGAGAGGACAGGGACTCCACAGGAAGACAACAGACTCAACTAATCTAGACTTTGTGGGACTCCCATAGACTGAATCACCAACCAAAGAGTGAGCATGGGCTGAACCGAGGTTGACCCTACAGAGCACCTTGGAATTCATCTGGGACTTCCCAAAACAGGAGTGGGTGTGGCTGTCCCTGAATCAGTTGCCTGCCTGTATAAACAGACTACCCTGTCTGGCTTCAGTGGGAGAGGAAGAGCCTAGTCCTAGACTGACCTGATGTGCCCAGGGGAGGGAAGTGTATAGCACCTGGTGTGTGTGTGATACTTAGAGGGGCCACCTTTTCAAAGGGAGAAGGGGAAGGGTTAAGTTCTGTGTAAAGTGGTATTGGGAAGAGAAGGTAAGTTGATATTGGGATATGAAAGTGAATAAATAAATAAATTCAGAATAAATAAAAACTTAAATAATCCTTAAGACTATTAAAGATCTAAAAATTTTAACAAAAATGTTAAACCTTTATTAAAATAAAACAAAAATAGCTTAAACTTAGTATTTTAAATTTCCTATAGTAAATCAATTTCTAAGAATGTCAACTTGCTTTTAATGTAAAAAAATATGAAAAATTTGTAAATAACCATTTGACTATAAACAACATAGTGTAAAAAATCTATTGTGTGTTTTATTCATTAAAAGATTTCTATACTTTACTGTGTAAAACTTCTGCATTATTGAGATTTTATAACAAAATTATATATATGCTATTATTCCTCTTCAAACTATATTTGAGATGTATATATATATATATATAGATAGATAGATAGATAGATAGATAGATAGATATAGATATATAGATATACTCATTTATTTGCCAGACTAATTACAGATGCCGTCATCTTTTGTTTAACAGGGATAGCATATCTGGGATGTGAAAGTTTAAGTCTGAGACAACTAGTCTACAGTAGAAAATTAGAAGTGCCCTACATGTGACATGATGAATAGGAAAAGTCTGGCAATGAAGAACACACTCCATTCCCAAATGAGAAAGACTGGAAGAACATCAAAAGTCACATAGGAGGTGATAAGGTGTGGTGGGTTAAAAAGGAATGGCCTCTACAGATTCATGTGGTTGAATGCTTGGCCACAGGGAGTAAAACAATTAGGAGGTATGGCTTTGGCTTTGTTGGAAGTTCCTGTGGAGGTAGGCTTTGAGGTGTTATATGCTCAAGCTATGCCCAGTGAAACTCAAGTTAGTTTCTTTCTGCTGTTTGAAGATCAAGCTGTACAACTCTCAGCTCCTTCTCTGGGACCATGTCTGCCTGCATGCCACCATCTTTCCTGCCATGGTGATAATGAACTAAACCTCTGAAACTGTAAACCAGCCCCAATTAAAAGTTTTCCTTTATAAGAGTTATGTGGTCATGGTATCTCTTCACAGAGATAGGAACCCTAACTAATATATAGGGTGACAAGATAGCTAAGAAACATAAGCAAACTGAAATTGGTACCCAAAGGGAACGTTGGTATGATGATGGTGGATAAAAGGGTAAGATGCACATTGTTGTAGCCACAAGGCAGATCCCTAATGAGAGAGAGGATGTGCAAGCCTTATCATAGACAAGCCTGGTTGTCAGACAAAATAGACTAACATCCTGCTAAGGGGTAAGCCCTCCTTTCTGAAAGCCAGCTGTGCATTCTGGTAAGACTCTCCTCTGATGTGATTGTTTGGGACAGGTACCATCACCATAGTGAGTCTGTTGTTTAATGTTGAACCATCATAAAATTTAAAACAGTGATAATGCCAACTCAAGGAACCTGGAGCCTGGGCAAGAAAGAAAAAGGAGCTAGTCACAAAGAAGAGGTAAGCCAGGTGTCAGCAACTGAAAAATTCTAGTGGAAGGTTTGGCTCAGACACTGATGACCATTTTAGAAATCAACCTCATCCTCTGTAGCTAGAAACTAACTCCATCACCCTATCACACAACTAATTGTTCTGGGGACAAAACCTGAATAAACTTCTTCCCAATCTAGTAAGCCCTTCACTTTGGTCGCTTCATCTCAGAGGAGCCACCTTACAACTTGAAACCCCCAACAGTGGAGAGTGATGTATGTGGTTCCCTCTAGCCCAGGTCCAGCATTTAAAACAAGATTCTGAGGCTACTCTACAAATGTGCAGTATGATTCATCATATATTTTACATATCTTATCTTCATTAGCATTTAGTACATCTATTTCTCTGGATCTTGCCTTCTGGAAGGAAGAAGCATTTTCTGAACTCATCAGAATACAGTATCGCCCCCCACATCTCATTTCAATCACTTAACGAATTCCAGAAGCCAGCAGCCAGTGCTCTAGAGAGGTGATTTTCATTTTCCCACCAAGATGAAAAGTCAAGTGAAATAGGAACAGAATCCCCAGAATTACCAACATGTGATGATGTGATGAGACCTTGAGGTGGAGCAAACTCTACCTATCTTGTCTCCTGATCCTGCACAGTCCTGGCCTGAAGAAACTGAGAAGCAGAATCAGGTGACTCAGCAAACTGAATGGGTCCCCACCCAGTCTACATCTATTTTCCATGGATCCTGCAGCAACACCACCGTTACTGTGGCTTCATGAAGCTCCACAAACTGACATGTGAAATTCATTTCCTGTTACACTTCTGGATGAATGGATACTGTTTATTTTTTCTTTATGAGATAAAAAGTAACTGAAATTATTACATCTAAAATTTGTTCTAATTTCAAGCAACATCATGAAGTGAGTTGAACGTAAAACAGTAGTCCACATGTACCAGAGAGATCAAACCAATTTTATTTTATATTAATTAGAATTCCTAAATATATTAGTATATCAAGATAAAGAAACACACTTTTTGTAAATTTTCTTTTTAGAATCTTTCAATCATAGCGAATTATGCAGTGTATTTATTGGATAATAAGTTAACATTTACTAAACTAGGATGCATTTATCTCCTATTTTGGTGGGGTTTTTGGGAGGGGTTTCCATGAACCTTTTCTTTTATCTTTGTATGTGGATGTAGGGTGGACATGATATGTGCATGCACATGTGTGTGAATGCAGGTATACACATGCCTCAGCACAGAGATTTGAGGACAACCTCAGGAGCCAGTCCTTGCTTTTTAACAGCCACCTTCTTTCAAACATATTCAGGCCATACTAGCTTATCCATAAGGACCCAGGGATTCTCCCATCATGTCTCCTATATCACTATAGAGACACTGGGATTATAGACACACACTAACACAGAGACTTTTAACATGGTCTAGAGATCTGAAACTAGATCCTAATATATGCACAACAAGCACTGTAGTGAGAATTTTGGTTTCTTTAAAAATTCAGTTATGTTGTGTATGTTTTTGGTTTTTATGCCAGGTGAGGGATGTGGGGCTTCTTCAGTTTCTCCAGAGCTGCTAACTATGATTGTCTGTGTTTTAGGAGAGGCATAATTTTGACAGCTTCAGATTGTTCAAGTCTGGGAACTCTAGAGAAGGAGTCGCTCAGAAGAAGAAGAGGAAGAAGAAGGAGGAGGAGGGGAGGAGGAGAAGGGGAAAGAAGAAGGAAGAAGGAGGAAGCAGAGGAGGAGAAGAAGCAGGAGGAGAAGGAGGAGAAGAAGAGGAGGAGGGGGAGGAGGAGGAGGAAGAGGAGGAGGAGGAGGAGGAGGAGGAGGAGGAAGAAGAAGAAGAAGAAGAAGAAGAAGAAGAAGAAGAAGAAGAAGAAGAAGAAGAAGAAGAAGAAGGGCAGTTGCCTCTGCTCCTCCTCCAGCTGCTCCTCGTTGCTGTTGTCACAGTTTGACAAGAACTTGGAAATATCCTGATAAACAAATATTGGACTAGCCCTCAAGAAACATGAAGTCAACAGAAAGTAGCCTATAAACGTCTACACCCCTTTTCCCCTCTAACCTTCATTCTCTCCTGCCTAGTGTTCAGGGATTGGAAGGGATTAGGGTGGAGTAAAAGTTGGAAGGGAGGTAGAGGTATAAGAACCCAATAAAATAATTTAAAAGTAAGCCAACAAAGCATTTTATCCACAGAGCAATCTCCTCGGCCCACAACACCTCTTCTTAATCAGACTCTCATAGAAATTACATGCTCTAAGTAAAACACACAGAGAGATGGCATTAAAAATGATGATTGAGTGTTTCTGAATTTTTGACTCTCAAGAACCTAAGTTGAGAATTGGAAAGAAAAATAAGCCTTTCACCTTCCCTTACTTGGCAAGTACACTTCTGCTGTGTAATTGTTGTGCTTAGTCATGACAGTGCAGTGAGAACATCACAATAAAAAGGGCAGTAGAGTCATGAGTAGATGTAGAATTAACCACTGTTTGAAACTGTGTGCCAAGGTACAAATTGAACCTTAGCACCCATTATGATTTTCACCTGTTATACAAAAATCAGAATCTATCAGTGTAGTCAAATCACAGAAGACTATCTAATTTAATCTACAAGCTTTCTCAAAATAATTCGTAGAAGAATTGAGAAGCATTGAATTGTTGAAAATTTTGGAGCATTTCTGTAGGATTTGAAAGGCTATTGTCAAAATATGAAATAATCAGTAGGGAAGCACATAGATTTTGCATTAATGAAAAATGTTTAAATGCATGAAAAAGGCTTTTAATGATTTTCTTTCAAAGAGCAGGAAACATGTTATCATCCATACCACACATGGTTATATGGTATGTGTGATAAAATCTAAAAGACTTGAAGGTTTGAGCAGTCATTATTTCTGAAGGCTCAGAATGTAAATGGTTCCTATGTCCTATGTCCTTTTTATGGCATCACAAACACATGTTTTATTTTATTTTTTTATTGGATATATTCTATATTTATATTTCATTTCCCTTTTTCTGGTTCCCTGCCCCCCAAAGGTCCCACATGCCCTTTTCCCTCCCTCTGCTCCCCTATCCACCCCTCCCCACTTCCCTGTTCTGGTATTCCCATACACTGATGCTTTGATCATTCCCAGCACCATTGTCCACTCCTTTCTTCTTGTCAGACATCATTTGGTATGTGGATTGTGTCTTTGGTGTCCCAAGATTCTAGGCTAATATCCACTTATCAGTGAGTTCATACCATGGGTATTCTTTTGAGACTGGGTTACCTCACTTAGTATGATGTTCTCCAGCTCCATCCATTTCTCTAAGAATTTCATGAATTCATTTTTTCTAATGGCTGAATAGTACTCCATTGTGTATACATACCACATTTTTTTGTATCCATTCCTCCGTTGAGGGACATCTGGGTTCTTTCCAGCTTCTGGCTGTCATAAATAAGGCTGCTAAGAACAGAGTGGAGCATGTATCCATATTGAATGCTGGGGAATCTTCTGGGTATATGCCCAGGAGTGGTATGGCTGGGTCCTCTGGAAGTATCATGTACAGTTTTCTGAGGAACCACCATACTGATTTCCAGAGTGGTTGTACCAGCTTGCAGTCCCACCAGCAGTGGAGGAGTGTTCCTCTTTCTCCACACCCTCTCCAATACCTGATGTCTCCTGAGTTTTTAATCCTAGCCATTCTGACAGGTGTGAGGTGAAATCTCAGGGTTGTTTTGATTTGCATTTCTCTAAGGACTAATGATGTTGAACATTTTTAAGGTGTTTCTCAGCCATCCGAATTTCTTCAGGTGAAAAGTCTTTGTTTAGCTCGGTACCCCATTTTTGGATGGGGCTATTTGGTTTTCTGGGGTCTAACTTCTTGAGTTCTTTGTATATATTGGATATTAGCCCTCTTTCAGATGTAGGGTTGGTGAAGATCTTTTCCCAATTTGTTGGTTGCGGATTTGTCCTTTTGACAGTGTCTTTTGCCTTACAGAAACTTTGTAATTTTATGAGGTCCCATTTGTCTATTCTTGTTCTTAGAGCATAAGCAATTAGTATTCTCTTCAGGAACTTTTCCCCTGAGCCAATGTCCTCAAGGGTCTTCCCCAGTTTCTTTTCTATTAATTTTAGTGTGTCTGGTTTTATGTGGAGGTCCTTGATCCACTTGGAGTTGAGCTTAGTACAAGGAGATAAGAGTGGATTAATTCTCATTCTTCTGCATGTTTACCTCCAGTTGAGCCAGCACCATTTGTTGAAAAAGCTATCTTTTTTCCACTGGATGTTTTCAGTTCCTTTGTCGAAGATCAATTGACCATAGATGTGTGGGTTCACTTCTGGGTCTTCAATTCTATTCCATTGATTCACCTCCCTGTCACTGTACCAATACCATGCAGTTTTTAACAATCATTTTCAATTCTAACAATGATTTTTCACAAACAATTAGGAAAGTTTGAGAAGAGAAACAGTCTTTGCCAGGGAAGAGTATACTAAATGGTTATGCTATAACAAATGGTAAGTTCCAAAAATTTGAAAACAAGTACACAGTATATAGACATAGGAAAGGGTATTTATGTAATTAGAAATACATATGAATACATGAACTTAACAACAATTTTAAAAGATGATGAATTTGAAAGCGAGCAGGGACAGATGCACATATGGTATATGGGAGGACTTACAGGAAGCAAAGGTGGTTGTACTCATTATATTAAAAGCTTGAAAAGTTAATGAAATAATTTTATATAGATTTTATTGATTTTTTTGTGAATTTCAAACATACCCCCTAATCCCACTCATCTCCCAGTCCTCCCATATCTGCCCTCTGCCCTCGTAACATCCCCCACTATAGAAAAGAAACAAGAAAAAAGAAATCAAAAAAACTCTCACCATGGACTCTTAGTCACACAGTATACACTTTTACCAATAGCTTTTCTTGCAATGATCATTACAATAAGTCATTATTCTGGTCCAAGGCCTCTGGTTTTTGCTATGTTATCAATACTGGATCATCATCTAGTCTCATCTCTGTTATCCTCCTGTTGCACAGAGTCATGAAGATCCTGCAGCTTTGTTTCTGCAGAACTGGCTCCTTCATAAGCTCTAGCAGTTCATAGACAGAGGAGATGTTGAGGTGGGTCAACTTAAAGCCCTGGATCTGGGTCTGCATAGCAGCTGAGTTGGTCAGCCTGCCAGCTCTCTACTGCCCCTACCCCCAGGGCCAGCTCTCCCAGAGACCCCGGCTGCTACAGGCCATGGACCCACACATGGCCTTCGGCAGCACCATGGGCCTGGACATTACCATGGCCTCAGGTGGCAGAGCAGGCTCTTCATGTAAGGCTGTGGCTCACTACTCTCATGTCTGTAGTTGTGCCTCCCATCATATCACACAAAACACTCCACTTCTCTCTCTCCCATGCACTTGCTTTTCATAGAGACAAGTGAATGGGCCTCAGGCAGTCTTTTGCTGGCCTGAAACTACAGGAGCCTCTCAATTTTTTTAAATAAAAAGCATTTAATTATGGGAATAAATGGAATTTTCCCAAGCAGAAAATTATTCTAATTCTATGTTAACTGCGTTTACTCACTATTACAAACTCAATGTCCTTCTGACTCCTTTGTTACCTCTTTGTTCACTATTATTACACTCCTCCAATATGCTTCATAAAGGCAAATATGGATTTTTATAACTCCTGAGTTCCCTGGGCATGAAATCCAAGATATTAGCAACATTGTCCATATCTGTGGAGATATGAATATTTTCTTTTTAAATCTGGTTCCCTATTCATCTACTTAGACATTGTACTATATACCAACATCTCCCCAAGAAAAGAATTGGAACATTTTGCTCCATGTACAGCAACTTAAAAGTTACAGTATTCTGCCCACAATCTACACTACTAAATTCTCCTTTTTATAGAACCTTGAGGCTTTGTTGAGAATTTGAAAGCCAATTAATTTTTTTGTTTTGTTTTGTTTGAAACAGGTTTTCTCTATATAACCCTGGCTGTCCTGGAACTCACTCTGTAGACCAGGCTGGTCTTAAACTCAGAAATCTGCCTTCCTCTGCCTCCTGAGTACTGAGAGTAATGGAGTGACCCACCACTGCCTGGCAAATTTTTTAAAAATTTAAGTGCAATTACAACAGGAAAACTGTTATCCCATAAGTAAAGCTCTTTATTATATAAAATGATTATATAAATTATTGAAATTCTCATAATCTTATATTATAAACTCTTAGGTTTTCTGCTGTGCTTAAAACTGTGTCTTTATCCAATGATCTGATAAGTCTCAAACTGATCAGTTCCCATACAAGTCTAAATATTCAAGCTAGGCTAAGTGATGAACTCAGGAAAAGATGGCCTCTACTTCTCTCTATAATTTGCTATTCAGAACTTTTTGCTAATGGGTACAGCCTTTGTTTTCAACTATTAGCCTGTTTTCATAGAAACTTTATGGGAGAGATGTGTCTATAATGGAAAGATCTCTGCTCTTCCTTACATGGGTCCATGTATTAAAGCTGAGTCCCTGTCTCATACATTGGTATTCATTTGGACTAGAGTAAAGCAGGCAAGACTAATCCTCAACACTTGCCAAGCAGTTGTAAGTCTGGGTAAGATGAGAAACCTCTCTCAATAAAATCACCATGCTCTCCCTGTGATTTTAACAGTCACAGCTTTCCCCCTCCATATTAATTGTTTCAGACACGCAGATTAATTTCATTGACCTTTTCATATAAACAATAGACAAAGCAAACTACAATCAATGCCTAGTCAATGCTACATGAGTGAGGACCGTGCTCAGGCAGTATCCAATTCTATTTTGTAAGTGACATTTTTAAAGATGGTTCTTCTTGTGTTGGACACTCTACCATTGCTCCATAAGATCTGAAGTTACAATAGCTTCATTTACCCAACTTGAGCATGTAGTCAACACACAGGAGAAGTGCCAGTAGAAGATGGAAGAAGATAAGGATGATCAATGGGCAATATCCTGAGCTTGATTTCTCATCAATCTTAACTTTGAAGTAAATATTTCTGTGATAGTTAAGCCAATGTAGTATAGGTTTATAACTTAGAGATATCCTAACAATTTCAAGTGAAGGTAACAAATTCCTCCATGACACAAATTTCCCATTACACTTTCCACATATTCAAAAACACCAAGAATTTCTGAACATTTGTGTCTCCAAAAAGAGATCATTAGCCTGTGTGAATCTAAATGAAGATCAAAATATTGCATCACAGGGTGCTGCAATAGCCCTAATAGATTTGTATGACCCGAAAGAAAAACGGAGGCACCCCAGCACCCCACGCCTTGGAAGCCATCACCCCAATCACTCACGAGAAACAGTCTTGATGCAAATAGCAAGAGGATTTTAATTCCAGAGTCTCTGGGGTTCACAGTCTTACCATGCAGGGTAAAAGAGTGTGAGCCACACGGGCAGAATCGAGCAGCTTTTATAGGTTTATAACAGAACCCACCTACCACAAACCACTCCATAGTTTCTAAGCCAATCAGTTTAAATTATCCAAGCCCGCTCTCTCTGAGAACCAATCAGTTTCCTATAGAAGCCGGATGGGAACTGGTTAAGTCATTTCCACTTACGTGGCTGCCACGCACAGGGTCACGCCAGGGTTACGCACAGTGTCACATAGGTATTACGCAGGCACGAGACCCACAGCACACTGCGTTCACCCTTGCCCCAGCCGAAAGGACACTGGGGACCTCCCCAGGCCTGCAACTCTCATCATTTCAGCTTCTGTAAGATAATATTTCTGCAGAACGGAAGCGGGAGAAATGTCTCTTAGGGCTAGCAGACCCCCTACAACATAGAAGTCATAATCTTTCATTTGGCATCTTTCTAATCTCGTTTATTCCTGGTAACCAAGACCATGTAGATTTGAGAAAATAATTTGTAACTCACTCTCTAAAAGTTTTATTACTGGCCAATGACCTACTTTGGAACCATAATGCTTTGCCTTGACCATATTTAGCTTGAGACAAGAGTTCCCTGGAAAAGTATGACACTGCAAATGGAAATTCTTCTGGGATCCTTAGGAATATGGGAGTTCCTTTTTTGTTATTTCGATAAGTCTTTGCAAAATACTCAGGTTGAGTTTGGTCTGAGACTAGAGGCTCAGGCTAGAATATCTACTTATGAACTAGCACTAGCTCAGAGCCCCCTCTGTAGAGGCTTATGAAAGCTGCCGCTTTTGTCTTTCTAATGCTAGCAGAATCACCAGCCATCCAGATAGCCAAAATAACAATTCTGACTTACCCAGGTATTCAGACTTCAGCTCATGAAATATTGATGAGGCTATGTGTAACCTAAGGAAAGACCTACAGTATTTGGTTTGTTTGACATTACAAGATATAGGAGATTTTACATTTTACAGACAAAAACTAAATGTTAAATAGAGCTTACTCATAAAGACTCATTTAGTCGAAAATTGTCATTGCCCGTGTTTAAATTTCTAAGCTTGTTTCACAGGATACATTTTATCTGGTCGATTCCACATTTCTTTGTGCAGTATGGTTATGTAAATTGCTCTTGCTTGGCTAGCTGCATCTTTTAATATGTATATGTCAGAACCCCTGGGCCTTGAAAAGAGACAGTTCCCTATTAGAAAAAGGCTCTCTAGCTTAAGCAGGTATGGCTCAAGATTTTTAGCTCATAACCTAAGGATGCTAGTTATGCTTGCTTAGCGTGCCACATTTTTTTTAGTATGTAATTGTCAGAACCTGGCACTTGAGTAGGGGGCTCTAAAACAGGGCTCCTTACTAGAGAAAATACAGATTTTTTTTCCACAATGCAAAGTATCCTGGATGTGTGTCTTCAAATCTCGCCGATTTGTACCCTCCTGACCCAGAAATTGTGGTCATGTGTAATCATTCTTTCAAATGCAAAGAAAATAAAATTTATTTTCATGTATTTTCTATGATATACAAAGATTATGTAGGAAATAAATTGTAAAGTTTCTAAAGAAAGCACCACAAATGCAGACTTGCTATCTAACTGAACTCCCACAAGGAGCTACGATCCACGGCAACAGGGCATGAAGAGATGGTTCAAAAGTCAGGAACAATTACTTCTTTTCCAGAGGACCCAGGTTTAATTACTAGCATCCCAATGATGGCACACAACCACTTCTAGAGGACTATTGCCCTCTTCTGACCTCCATAAGCACCAGACATGCGCGTAGTATGCAGTTATGCATATAGACAAACATACATACACCTACAAAAATATTTTTAAATTATATTCAGAAATAGTTAATAAGAATTAATACAAGAAAGTTAATTGTATATAATAGGTGCTGATTGCTCTCCTAAAATATTAAAATTTGGCTGATTTTCTAAGTATTGAGAAAGACTGTTGGTTATCATTTTAATCATTCTTTCAAATGCAAAGAAAATAAAATTTATTTTCATGTATTTTCTATGATATACAAAGATTATGTAGGAAATAAATTGTAAAGTTTCTAAAGAAAGCACCACAAATGCAGACTTGCTATCTAATGCTAACTGATATTCATGAAGTTAGTGTGTATGTAGGAAGTACTCAGAAAATTGTTCTGAAATTATAAGCATAGTTTTGACATGATTGATCTGTCAAATAGTGCAACCTACAAGATTAGTTTCTCTAAATTCTTTGAAGAAAAAAAAAAAGGTAACTGTTTATGCCAGCTACTTGCAAAGACCACAGGGCATCTTCTCATTGTGGGATATAAAACACAGCAAAACTCTCTACTTTGGAGATCTTGTTGTAACTAACTGTTGTTTCTTTACTTGTTTTGGGGAGACAGCTGACTGTTTACCAGAGCCTACATGATGTCAGTTTGCCAGGGTCACATGTTTTTCTGATGTTTCCATAGGGAATAATCTTGAAGCTTCCTAGTATAACATTGTGTTAGCATTTTTACACATCAAATTCTCACGGATTCTTAGATCTCATTCTATCACAATTATTATAAGTATTTTTAAACTTTATTATAATTAAAGTTAGTTCTGGTTTTTCTTTTAAAATATAATGCTAAAACACAATTGTATTACACATGTGAAAAAAATGATCTTGTTTGTTAAAATGTAAATATATTATATGATTATATTTGTAATATTATATAAATACAACTTTGACATCATTTATAAGTACAGCTATTGTAAGACCCAAAAGAAAAATGGGGGTACCCCAGCGCCCCACGCTCTGGAAGCCATCACCCCAATCACTCACAAGAAACAGTCTTGATGCAAATAGCAGGAGGATTTTTATTCCAGAGCTCTGGGGTCAAAGCCATTTCCCACGTGGGGTAGATGACAGTGGACCCTGGGTGCAGAAACAGGAGAACCAATCAGTTTCCTATAGAGGCCAGATAAACTAGTTAAGTCATTTCCCCTTATGTGGCCGCCACACACAGGGTCACACCAGGGTTACACACAGTGTCACATATGTAATTCCTGTTACACATTTCCTGTTACAGGGCCAGGATTACTTATTCAAAGCCCCCCCACCCACTAGCAGTAGGTGTTGGGGACCTGAGTCTCTGCCAGGCAGGAGCCCCGCAGCCCCCATGGTGATCCTGCCAGCCCCAGCCATGCTCGTCCTCGCCATAGCTGCTCCACGGAGGCAAGAAGGGAAAAGATGCCAAGGACCCTCCCAGCCTGAGGCTGGCAGCTGGACCCTGGAGGCTGGTGTGATGTGCACACACTTTCAGGCCAACAAAGAGTGGGTCAAACCTCTGCTCTTTTGGGGTCACCCAAGACTCAGTCACGGGGGGGGATTCCTAGCCTGCAGCCCTCATCCTTTCATTTTGATCAACTCTCTCCTCCTGACGTCCCCCATCCTGACTTTTAATGATCCTACTAAGCAAGATCTCATGTCCCCTCTTTAGCCTAAACTATCTCAGGAATGCCACACTCTCCAGTTCTAAGACTCTAATGCTAAGCAGCTGGACAGAATTCACACATTGTTGTTAACCTTCCCAAGTGTGCCTAACCTTCCAGACAGAGACTCTTGGACTATATTCCCTGTGTTCTTATTGAATCATTGAGGATCGCTGACACACAAATAATCACTATCAACCATTGTCTGGACTGAAAACACCACCTACCCCAAATCCAAAATGTCTAAAATATGGGAATCGTTATATGCAAACACCACCCAAAGTCTACCAACAAAACTAGTTTTATATTATTATGAGTCAAAAACAAAAACAAAAACAAACCAACAAAAAAAACCCAGAGAATTATATTTGAGGATAAAATTTTATATTTATTTCAATGCATCATGAAAATAATATTCCTTTTCTATCAGAACATGAACTAAAACATCAGCTGAATGTAAGTTGCCAATCAACCAAAAATTGATCAGAAATGATATTTCCATCCACCAGCATCTGAGTCACATCACCAGCATCACAGTCCACACATGGGGAAACTCAGAGAGATGTCATGATTAGGTCCCCATGTTAATATTCCTCTGAAAATGGATACTCTGGGTGGCCAATAAAGCTAAATAGGAAATAAAAATAAACATGGTTTATATCTGCATCTAGAAAGCTACCATCAAGGTGAGAGCTAATTGTTTCATTCTCTAATTAGCTGAAGAATAAGATAGTCTTATAGTTGTTTACAATGTTTTATCAGAAATGTTTTTAAATATCACCTATAATTTTTTAAAATTATATCCCTTCACCTAGAACAAAAATCACAAAGACCAGTGTTCATAAATATTCATCTCCCTTAGCTTCCTTCATGCATCAATCAAAGAAAGAAATGCCAAAAATCCTTTCCAACTTTAGTCTCCAGTAAAAGGAGAAAGGCATTATGTCATCTTTAGTTCAAGACAAAAACATCTTACCATGCGCATTGATGCCTACCACTTTCACTTCCGTTTAACTCTTAGTAATCCATTAATTATTCACTCACTTCCATCATCTACAATGTACTGAATTAGATTGAGTTAGAAAAGAATGTCAGTAAAAAAAAAGGGCTCCCATGTCCAAAGAAATAACTAAAATCTATAAACCTGTATATATGAATAATAATCTAAAAACGCAATGATAAAATTTTTAATTGATAAAATTTGGCAAGAAATGTTTGTTATTTATACCAGTGACTCAATCGCTGAGCTATATCTCTTCCTGTGCCTTCATTCTGCTCTATACTAACAAAAATAATAATGATCATAATATATAGACCAATTTTATGTTGTAGATTTTCTAATGCTCCATCAAATGTTATCATATTTATATCAGCTAAGAAAGAAATTTTTCACAAGCAGAAAATACATAGAAGATAGATAGGTGATAGATAGATTATAGATAGATAGATAGATAGATAGATACATAGATATAGATAGATACATAGATACATAGATACATGGATAGATAGATAGGTAGATAGATACATGGATAGATAGATAGATAGATAGATAGATAGATAGATAGATAGATAGATAGATAGAATATATACATACATGTGCATTTGGGCATTCTATGTTCGCCATCATTTATCACCTATGTTACAGGATATTTGGTCATACTGTGAACCTCAAGATTTTGTTATTTACTAGAAAAACTTGTTTCTAGCTTGGTCCTAGCACACACCTTTAATCCAAAAGCTTTCTGCTTCTTGTAAGCAGAATTAAATAAAGCCAACCATAGGTCAGGAGGCTGAGCAAGCAACCAGCTGACAGGAAGCGAAAATGAAAAAAAAAGCATAGAGAGAAAGAGGAAATCAGGAGAACAGATAGAGAAAAGCACAGGAAGTAGAAAGAAAGGACATTCAGATTGAGGAAAAATTTTTGAGACAACATGGAGGAGAGCATCCTTTTGAGAGTTTAGCTGAGGAGGAAGGATATCTGAATGTTTCTTCTGCCTCTCTGACACAGAAGACTTTTACCCCAGCAACTGCCTCCTGAGGTTTCATTGGTAAAATTGAATGATTGAGATATTCTCAAAAAATATTTGGTGTCTAATGTGGAGATTGAACCCTGGACCCTCAGATAGACTCCCTGTCAACTGGTTGCTCACTCTGCCTCCTGACCTATGGTTGACTTTATTTAACCCTGTTTACAATAAGCAGAAAGCTCTTGAATTAAAGGTACATGTTTTCCAGTGTTTTACTGGAAAACATACATAAGATTTACATAATCTTGGGGCTCACAGCATGAACAAATATTCTCCAACAAACCTTTGTCCAATATCAAATCTTGTAACCATAAGAGCATTAAGGGAAATTAAGATCTTTGGGTAGCTATTAAAGCTCTTAAACTTTTTCTCAAAGGTTCTCTTTTTATTTTTGAATAAGACTTTCAAAATCTTCTCTGTGTTTTGTGCTGATATGTCTAAATTTCAGAAATTTGGAAACAGATATTATATTAAATATCTCTGTGGGAACATGCTGCAGACAAATGGGTGTTTCTGAGCTAGCATGAATGAAAGAAGGAAGAAACCACTTGAATTAAATGTCTTCCTCAACATTACTTACAATTCTGCTGGAAGATACCGGAAGTTTTTGTTCAGGCCATCTAGTGTTTTCATGTCCTCAGGGGACAACTGAAATCCAAAAATCTGTCAGAAAAGTACAGAGGTTTTAGCACATGAATGTAATAAGTCACAAAGAAAATATAATTAGTACATTCCTAAAATGATGAACACTGCTTATCAGAAGAATATTCATGGATAAAAATACCAAGCAAAAATAAAAGAAATTGCTTTTGAGATATATTAAAATGCATAATAGCACACAATAGGTAGTCTCAAGGATAGCATCTGAAGGACAAAATTGCTGACTTCATAAATGGGCTCTGGTACACAGTTTCCAAGAAATCTAGAATAAAGTTTTGAAATACATCTTATAAATCATTGTCTTGCATGGGGAGATAGATATCTATTTTCGATCAATAAACAATTATAGTGTAAACAATGCCTTTTCGGTGTTATGCAAGTAAAGACTGATCCAAACTCCTGCAGAATAAAAGAGCTGGCTTTAAAAGATGTTCTTATTTAAATTTGAGATGTTTTGACTTTAAATTGATTTTCTATATATGCTCACATCTTAAAGCATAACCAGGATTAGGTCCTTTGATGTTTTAAAAATATAGAGACAGAGAAAGATGGAGAGAGGGACAAGGAAATTTGTCAACAGTTTAACAATTGATAAATCTACTTCAAAGCACAATCTGGGTTGTGGGAGAGAGTAAATAAAATATTTTAACAGGAAAAAGAACTCACAAATGTAATTACTCTACAACAGTTATTAAAATTTACATTCATATGTGGCTCTCTATTTCACAACCCATATCAACTGCATTTGAGAGAACATTGTAGGAGGAAATAACACAAACCCTTGGTAAAATATGGATGTAAACTTTTGTCTCACAAGCGAAAGGATGTGAGTTCAAACGTAAAGTGAAAGAAAGAAGCCTGCAGGAAGCCTCTTTTGTTCAGGAGATAATGAAAAGGGAATGAAAACAAGAAAAATTGGAAGAAGATAATTCAGCATACACTTCTGAATTACATAATAAATACTATTGAGACTATGTAACTGCAGCAGACTACTTACAACCCATAGTTCTTGGTCTCCACACTGTTGAAGTGTTTTCTTTCCTTCAGCCATGGAAATGGCATCTATTTCCTACCCCTTGAATCTTGGCTGCTATGTAACTTGCACTGGACATTTGATCTTTACAGACCCAATGATGGATCAACATTGTGCATTCCATAAAAGGCTTCTCATTACCTTGGTTTAGAGCTAAGTGTAGGAGTAAAACCTGGGAAACTTTCCAGTTGTATGAAACATAAGAAATTGAGGAAAAGGTCAATCAGCTGTCAGAGCTTGAGAGGCCTCATCACCCTGAAAATATCTATAATAGTTCTTCAAAGATATGTGAAGGGACACAGTGTAGATAGATAATTTTCACTAAGTTCAGGCTGAAGTAAGAAAAGGTTTTATATCAACAAACACTAAAGTAAATAAAAGTTCTATATATTAAACTTCTACGTAACATATTTCCTTTAATAACGGGCAATGTTTTACACTATAATAAAACATACTTACTTAACATTTTTAAAAATTAACCTAGGTAACCTAGGTAACCCTGGTAACCTAGGTAACCTAGGAAACATACAATTAACTAGCATGTGTGTGTATGTATATATGTATGTATGTGTATGCATATATGTATGTATGTATATATGTATGTATGTGTATGCATATATGTATGTATGTATATGCATGTATGTGTGTATGTATATGTATGTATGTGTATGTATGTAAGTATGTATATGTATGTATGTGTATATGTATATGAATGTTTATATATTAATATGTATATGAGTATTTAAGCATTCATGGAAATAATAATAAACCACAATGAATTTCTAAAATCAAAATTACTAAATCAACTCATTTCAGAAAATAAAGAAATCCATGGGAAAGAGGTACCCACCCAGTACTTGGCTGAAAATGCAAAGCAAATTCTTCATTGTTTCCAACACTAAACCTGTCAAGTCATGGTAGGTTTATGTCACAGACAAAACATTTCTCAATGCTCTTGAAAACTCACATGCCTAGGAAATGCTAGGGATATGAGCTTGATCTCAAACATATTCTGGTAGACTTGAAGGAAGCAAGCATATGTGAGATACTGTGTAAGAACCCTAAGGACCAGAGCTCATCACCTGCAAATTCTCTCTCATCTCACTCTCTTTGAAACTCTGGGCCAGGGGCACGACCCCACGCTGGAACAAGTATCGAAGTGCAACCAGGGCAGGGCTTCGCTTGTTCTTTTTGGCCACATCACAAAGAACTGGATCATTCAACAGAACAGGGGAGTTCTGGTCCACCCTAGAAGGAAAGTAGGAATGATCTCATGAGGCCAAGCTTTTGGTTATTTTACAATACATCAAAACACAGTAGACAGCCCATTCTAGCCTATGTGTGTGGTTATGCATAAGGCTATGTCCAGCTTTGTTAACTGGACAAAATCCAGAATCACCTGGAAGATGAGCCTCTGGGATTCCTGTATGAGGTTATCTTATGAAAACTGATAAGGGAAAGACACATTTTAATTTTGGTTGGGACCCCAACCTGTATAAAAGGAGAAAATGATCTGAGTATTAGTGTTCATCATTCTCTGCTTCTTGAATGTAAGAAGTGGCCACACAGTTCAAGCTCCTGACACCTTGATTTGCTCCTTTGATAGTCTGTCCTCTTGAATTTTGAACCATAGTAAGCCCTTTCTCCCTTAAGTAGCTTTTGTCAGAGTATTTTATCAGAGCAACAGGAAAAGAAACTAAGGTACTGCTTCTCCAGGTTCTTCTAAAGAAATATCCCCCTCCCCCTGAGAACTGAGTGTTGGGGAAGCAGTCTTCCTTCAGGTGTACACTTTGTAACTTATTACCATTCTTTATATCGTTGGGTTCCCAGAGCACCATAAGCAACGAGAACAATGTCTTTTGATTTGCAGTAATCCAGTAGCTTACTCTGGTTCAAATAAAGATGACATTCAACCTACCATAGATATGATAGAAAGATATCAGATTTTATCAAATGCATATGTTATGATGAATATAAATACTTAAAGTCAATAAACTAGAAAATCAAAAATATATGCAATATCACCTTTGAATTAAAAAGAACAAATTGTTGCATTTTTTGAAGATCGAAAGAGGTAATTAGGGAGCATTCTGATGACATTTGACTGGGCAAGTTTTTGTGTCAAAGAATATATTTAAAGGACAGCTAGAAAGTTCATTGGGTAAAGATGCCAGCTGCTAAGGTTAATGAAATCCTGAAAATGGACCATAATAAGATGTTGAGAAGCATAAACTCTATGCAAGTCCTGGCTACTGACTAATTTTTATCTTTACCCATTTTTTCAATAAACTATCTCATGTCTATTCAGTATACATATTTCAGAGAGAAGTTCACTTCCTCCTGCCCTCAACTTCTGTCTGATGGACCAACACTAAATCCAACATTGTCTTTGGATACCATAGCATGTCTCCATTCTCACGAATACTCTAAGAGTCCAAGGTTAAATTTAGAATCCCTGTGTCTTTGAAACAATGATGCTGTCCTATAATCTTTTTTTCCACAAGATGAAAATCACTTGGACATAGGGCAACTAAGTGGGAGTCTGTAGTACAAAAGAGAGGGAAACCAGAGCGAGGGAGAGGAATGCAGAGCCTTACCTGGTTACAGACAGGTTTGTGCTTCAGTCCTGGCTTGTTAAGGATTCGCTCTAGCTGCCTGTGGTTGAAGTTAGACACCCCAATGGACTTGACCAATCCTGCATCCTTACACTTCTCCAACATCTGGTGATGAGAAAGAGGCAATAAAGGGTCATACTTAAAAGAGACTATGTGGATATAAACATATCTGGTAAAAGAAAATCTGGTCTTACATAAGGTCATTGGCTCATAATGTACAAAGAGTGAGGAACCTTGGAGCATTCAGCCTCAGATAGGATGTCTTTATCAACCCCCTCCCTTGAGGCTCAAGGATCTATGTGGAAGAAGAGGAAGGAAGATTGTAAGAGCCAGAGGAGGAGCATGACTTTAAGAAATTTATCTTCCAAATTCAAGATTGGTACACATATGAACTCAAAGAGACTGTGACTCCATATAAAAGACTTAAATAGGTTCAAACAAGACAAAATCCCAGCAATGAGGAGTCGAAATGGACACAAAGTCCTACCCAGAAAAAAAAAAAAACTATCTGCAATTGATACTGCTGGGAAAGAGGAAATCAATTTTCTCCAGTTAAGTGTCACTTGGTTTCTTAACCACACTCCAAAACAGTCCCCATGCCTAGGTCTTGTTGACTAAAACAAAATGGACTCCATAATGGATTTCTGTTTTCTGGTTGATTGTGTGTGTGTGTGTGTGTGTGTGTGTGTGTGTGTGTGCATATATTTTGTTCTGAATTTTTTGTATTTTTGACTTTTTAAAAGTTTTTCTATTTGTTTCACCCCTCTCTGGGATTTTTTTTTTTAATTTTTAATTTTGAAGAGTGATAAAGAAAAGAAAGAACATTAATTTGAGTAGGTGGAAGGTAGTGATGGTCACTTAGAAATTGGACAAAAGGTAAGAATATGATCAAAACGCACTGCATGGACCATTATGTGGTTGCTGGGATTTGAATTCACTACCTTCGGAAGAGCAGCCAGCACTCTTAACCACTGAGCCATCTCCCCAGCAACCACATGATGGCTCACAACCATCCATAAAGAGATCTGATGCTCTCTTCTGGGATGCCTGAAGACAGCTACAGTGAACAAGTAAGTGGGGCTGCAGCAAGAAGAAAAAAAGTGTCTGAAGACAGCTACAGTGTACTTACATATAATAAATACAAAAACCTTTAAAATTTTTAAAAATATATTTGGACACTCAATGGACTTGACCAATCCTGAATCCTTACACTTCTCTAACATCTCGTGAGGAGAAAGAGGCAACAAAGGGTCATACTTAAAAGAGACTACATGGATATAAAGAGAATATGTGCCAGTTACAGGAAAAAATTTCCAGAGCTAAACTATTGTTTGCTGGTAGAACACTTGCTAGTGTGTTCAAGACCCTACGTAACCACAGGCACTAAAGGTGGGAGAGATGCATTGCCCAGGGGATCAGTGGATTTAAATCCAAACAAAATGAGGATGATAATAAAGCAGAAGGTGTCAGCCAAAGAGGAATTCCTGTACATCATCAAAAAACAAGAATATTACTACATAAGGTGGCAAAATACCCATATCCCTCTTGTCCTGCACCCTTCTTCATTTCACCTCTTACATTTTAGTAGTGCATCCCTCCCCTTCTGCTCCAGCAAATATCTATGAGTAAAATGAGTCTCTACACCCAGGGGAAAGTGAGCTGGTTCTCCCTTCCCCTGCTTGCTTTACTGTTGTTTTGAAAAGTACTCACCTCCCATGTGTCACAGAAATCCACAGTGTCCAATAGAAATTTCCCTTTTTTATCTGATGGAGATTCATTATCCCCTGGCTGGAAGACAAGCAACTTTAAAACAACCTTGCAAAGTATGTATCTCATCTACAGTAATGTGTTTAAGACTACCTTAGAGGAGCTGGAGATATAGTTCAGTGATTAAGCACTGGCTGCTCTTTCAGAGAATCTGAATTCAATTTCCAGAACACAGTTGGTCACAACTATCTGTCATTCCAGTCCAAGGGGACCAATGCCCTCATCTGGCTTTCACATGTACCAGGCATGCACATAGTAAACAGACATACGCCCAAGAAGATATCCATTCACAACAAACAAAAATATGCTTTTTAAAAAACATTTGAAAGAATATCTTGGAAATATGACAGCAATCAGCCATAAGGGAGTGAGGCATCTTCTGTATACTGGTTTAAAAACAGATATGCATGTTTAGTTGCATTATCTTTGGAAGCCTGATCTGCTGCGTTCACTTTTATTAATTGTGTGAAAAACTAAATATTTTCTCATAATAATTTTAATTTTGAAATTATAATATAGTTAAATCATTTCCCCCTTTTCCTTTCTTCCCTACAATCCCTCCCTACATATTTTATTTACCTACATATGCCCTTGCTGCCCCTTAAATTCATGGCCTCTCTTTCAGTAATTGTTGTTACTCACATGCATGTGCACACACACAAACACACAAATACACTCATGTTACTGAACTTCTGAATAAGTATGTGTATTGGATATATATTTCATATACCTGGGAATGAATAAATGGCTCAGGGGTTAAGAACACTTACTGCTCTTTCAGAGGTCCTGAGTTCAATTCCTTGCAACTACGTGGTGTCTCATAACCATCTGTAATGTGATCCCATGCCCTCTTATGGTGTCTCTGAAGAAAGTAACAGTGTATTCACATAAAATATATTCCCTATACTGAAATATTTCAAAAAAATGAATTTAGACCTTCTAGTTGACTTCTATTCTTTGTTTTTGGAAAAAACTTCATATTCACTGGGAAACCCAATCATTGACCTACAGCAAAAATTTATATCAATCCTGTCCCGGAATAAGAAGTGCATATGAAGACATGTGGGCCCAGGAACAGGCATGTGAACCAAGGATGGGCAATCAGGACTGTACATAAGATTGATTTTAGTAAGAAAAGATGCAGAGAAGCCATAATATATTAGTGATGTTGAAGCTGGAACTGTCTTAAAGCCACATTTGCCACCAAGAGAGAAAAGGAGGATAAAACCTAAGCAAACATCTATTAAGATGGAAAGTAGTACAGATGGAAAAGATGTGTAAATCCAAGTCTTCCTGGGAGTTACTTTAATCTGTGATTCTGGAAATTACTTGGTCATGTCAATTCATAATCTAATAAACCCTTTGTGGAACCTACTCAGTTTAGTCACATATAAATTCACTTTTATGAAGTTATAATAGTAACTCAACCATCCATAAAAATGCTATCCATGCTGCTATCAAAAGATATTATATTTGACAATACAAATCCCCTACCTTTATTGGCACTGGGTAATGCATAATGTAAAGATCAACATAATCCAGTTGAAGGTTTTTCAGTGATGTTTCCAAAGCAGGCTTGACCAGCTCTGGTCGAAAGCAACCACACCAAAGCTACAGATGTTGAAGAATAAAAGTTATGCTGAATTAATAGATGATGCAAATATACATATTCATTTATCCTAATGCTGAAATATTCTTTGTACTTGAAGGAAAGTTATAAGCACTCCTTTTAACTCAGTGTATACTCTTACTTAACAAAGAGAACTCAAATATAGTTTTGGGGTTAATATTAGCTAATTTATTAAACAATGATAAAATTACTCAAGAAATAAAATACATACTAATAAAATAACATTCAATAAGTAAATTATTTTCATATAGAGTTAAATCTGCCTTTACTTTCCCTTACCCATTTATTCAATTGACTTATTTAATCAACTTCTGATGCAGTAACATAATTTCTGCTGGCTTACTATATTTCAATAATTTGCATACTTGCATACTATACCTTTGTAGTGATGAACAGGTCTTCTCTCTTTACAACCCCTGCTTTAATCTTGCTTTGAATGGCCTGTCCTATCTCCTCTTCTACTTGGTATGCATAAGCAGTATCAATATGGCGGTACCCAGCCTCTAGAGCCAGGCATGCAGCCTCCAGTGACTTACTCTTGGGAACCTACAGAAGAAACCAAAGGAGGTCTTTACAGATGCATGTTCTAAGAGCTAGTTCAAAGTGAGCCTAGATGGGAGTTTACCACATCACAAAGAATTTTGCCTTTCAAAGTCATCCTAAAATCACTTGGTAGGCAAGAGCCTAGTACCCCGACCCTTTCAATGCACTTCCTATTCTATAAAATGCGATGAAATCTCCAGAGATATTGTAATTGTCACAGAAAAGTATCTTCACAAAATCAATGTTTGCCCATTATTTTGTCCTACATTTGAGCTATTGGGCCAAAATTGCTTTCTGGAGGTCTTTCTTAATTAACAGCAAGCACCTCCCTATACCTGTGCATTTCAGGCTACTCACAGGCACTGATGGATGCTCACCCTGTGTTCAGTGGCCTGCTAGAAGTCACACTAAATGTATGTACTAGGATGACTAACACAAGTAAGTCTGCTTAGGACAGGACAGTTGCACACACACTCCTCTTTGTTCCCAGCCTAAACACTGTTACAAAAGGATGAGAAAGCAAAGATCATAGATACCAAGCAAGGCCAAGTTAGTAATAGGGACTTGAACAGAAAGTACTGTCCTATGTTAGTCTTTCTACAAATCCATTCACTTTGTCTGACAGACCTAAATATAGGCAGAAAAACATCTAATATAAGAATTTATCCTTACTTAAAGTACTTTACCTGCCTCGTGTTAGAGATTATTTATTTCGGGGGTCAGCATTTTCAACCAAAAATTATTTGTTTTAAAAGGACATGGCTAGAATTAAATCTAACCTTGTTGCCTTGGCTGCCAGAGTTGGATAATGATATGAGTGGGTTTTTGTTAAAGTTTTAGGGTGTGGGCTGGGGAGATGTTTCACTCAGGAATATGCTTGCAAACTTTGATATCTTGGTTTAGACCCGCATCTCTCTTGTAAAGCAGAGTGTGCCAGGCAGTCCCAGTGCTTGAGGAGGCATCATCAGGGTGAGTCCTATAGCTCATCCCAGTACAGTGCAGACTCAGTAAGAGACCCTGCCTCACACAAATAAAGTGCGAACAATGGAGGATGACTTTAACTTCTAACATCTCCAGACATTCTTTACAACACACAAACATATACAATCATGTGAGACAAAAGGCTGAAGAAGTAAATCAGAGTAGCTTTTCTGATTGTCTTAAGAATCTCTACAGTTGGAGAAAGAGGAACACTCCTCCACTGCTGGTAGTATTGCAAGCTGGTACAACCACTCTGGAAATCAGTTTGGTTGCTCCTCAGAAAATTGGGCATTGTACCACGAGAGGACCCAGCTATACCACTCCTGGGCATATACCCAGAAGATTCTCCAACATGTAATAAAGACACATGATCCACTATGTTCATATCAGCCTTATTTATAATAACCAGAAGCTGGAAAGAACCCATATGTCCCTCAACAGAGGAATGGATACAGAAAATGTGGTATATTTACACAATGGAATACTGCTCAGCTATTAAAAACAATGAATTCATGAAATTGTTAGGCAAATGGATGGAACCAGAAAATATCATCCTGAGTGAGGTAACAAAATCACAAAAGAACACACGTGGTATGTACTCACTGATAAGTGGATATTAGCCCAGAAACTTTGAATAACCAAGACACAATTCACAGACAAAATGAAACTCAAGCAGTGGATTCACCAAAGGGAAAAGAGACTCTTGGTCCTGAGAAGGCTGGATGCCCCAGTATAGGGGAATACCACGACAGGGAAGGGGGAGTGGGTGAGTTTGTGAGTAGGAGAAAGGAGAACGGGATAGGGTGGTTTTGGAGGGGAAACCAGGAAAGGGGATAAAGTTTGAAATGTAAATTAAGAAAATATCTAATTTTGTTTTTTAAAAAAGAATCTCTACAGTTATCTTTTCACAATAAAAGACAGTGACTAAAATTCTGCCTTCTACCACCTTTTCATGAAAACAACCCTGACACTGAGAAGGGTAAGGACACTGTGAGTTCTCAAGGCTGAGGCTACAGTAATGGCCTTGACCTTTTCCTATTTTTTGTGCAACGTTACAAAAGTCACAAATCCTGTGTATATCTCCAGATTTCTTTGGAGTCTAACAGGAAGGAAAAGGATAAATTTGAAGTCAAGGGAAGGGGCCCTTTATCACACAATTAAAGGAGGACTAGAAAATAAGAAAGTCCCTCCAGATTAGCAAACAATCCACCTTGATGTTAGATGTTCTGAGGACAACCATGCTGTAAATCCAACATACACCAATAAATACCAATAATTCACACTTATCTTTACTAAGTCCTCCTTCTCCCCATCATAATGATGCACTATGAATTCCAGTAAGTTTCCCACAGCTGAGAGTTATACATGGGGACCTCACTTAGCTTTAGTTGAATATTCACTGTAAGATGCTGATGGCTATTCCAAAGCCAAACCAAAGAATTGTCAAATATTTTCTTCATGCTTTACTCTACACCAGTGGTTCTCAGTCTTCCTAATGCTTCAATTCTTTAATACAGTTCCTCATGTTGTGGTGATCCCCAGCCATAAAATGATTTTGTTGCTACTTCATACTGAAATTGTCCTACTGCTATGTATCATAACTAAATATATGATAACCAGGATATCTTATATACAACTTCTTGAAACGCCAAAGGGGTTCTAACCTACACACTGGGAACCACTGATCTACAGGAAGCCAGCCTGAATGTTTATTTCCAGCATCTTACCTTTTTGCAAAACGGTGTAGATTGTGGACATAAACAGAGAAGACCCCTCCTACACTGCAACCACGAAAGCTAATAAGCAATCTGGTGATTTTCTTCTCTATCAAACTGTGAAACATGGACATAGGAAAAACATAGTACCTGGAGCTATTAGGTCGTGGGTGTGTTCCTTTAAGCCCAGGGCTCATAGCCAAGTTCACTCTTAGAGCTGACAGGCCCCAAAAGGGAACAATGAACTCACAGGCAGGCCTAGGCCAGAAAAGTTAATCCAAGGAAAAAAAGACAGAGCCACATCCTGCCAAGCCCAGGTTCCCTAGCTGACAGTAAGAATAACAATTCAAATACACTTTCTCCTTGTCCCTGAAGTCACTGTCTGAATTATAAGAAATGTCCCAGTGCCACTGAGACATGTACCCTACAGTGCCATTATATGTTGTACTAACACCTACCATCAGAGAAAATGTTCTAAGAGTTTGGCCTTTCTTTTTTTCCCCATTAGGCGTGCCTTCCTACTGATTCACCAGGAACAGGGGTCTTTCCTCAGAGAAAAGCAAGCATGAACACAGACCCTGTTTTTCTGCCTGAATTCTCATGCACATAGGGAACCATCTCAGTCTCCTACCCACAGCCACCCATAGCAGCTGCTGCTGTAACCTCTATTTAACAAGGACAATCAACAAGCAGGGGATACACAGTCAGACCCCAATGCAGGGCAAACCTAACTATCTGTACATCTTTATCTCTTGTACCTGGATTAGCTCTAGCCTGGAAATTCTGAGAATCCTGTATTCTTACCTCTTTGGGTTTATAAGTGCCAAAGCCCAGGGCAGGAATGAAGTGGCCATCGTTTAGTTTGACACACTGCTGTTTGGAGCTCATTGTGTCTCACTCCCCTGGCTAAGCACTTCCTGAGTCTTCTGTTGTCCTGAAGGGGAAGTGGGTAAAAGTCATATATCAACTTCCTGTCTAATGATTAACAAAGGACACTCCCTTTCTGGGAGTTAGCCATACCCACTCACTGGCTAATGTTTAACCATCTTTACTCCCCAGCTAATGATTAATCAGTGCTACTGTCTGGGTAACAGTTAACAGTACTGTTGTGTGCCTGCTGTTTAAATACTACTATTGTACTCTGACAGACTCCACCCAGCATCTGACTAAAACAGGGGCAGAAACCCACAACCAAACATTGGATGAAAGCTCAGAGACTCTTATGGAAGAGTGGGGGAAAGGACTGAGAGTCCTGAAGAGGGTAAAAACCCTATAGGAAGACCAAGAGAGTCAACTAAACTGGACACTTGGGGGCACTCTGAGACTGAACTATCAACCAAAGAGCATACTCAAACTCAACCTAGCAACACACACACACACACACACACGCACACGCACACGCACACGCACACGCACACGCACACGCACACGCGCGCGCGCGCACACACACACACACACATACACACACGTAGTAGAAGTACAGCTTGGATCTCATGTGGATCCCCCAATAACTGGAGTGGGAATGTTCCTTAAAACTGTTGCCTGTCAGCCGGGCCTGGTGGTGCATGCCCGTAATCCCAGCACTTGGGAGGTAGAGGCAGGCAGATTTCTGAGTTTGAGGCCAGCTTGGCCTACAGAGTGAGTTCCCGGACAGCCAGGACTACACAGAGAAACCCTGTCTCGAAAGCCAAAAACCAAAAAACAAAAACCAAAAAGCAAAAACCAAAAAACAAAAAACAAAACAAAACAAAACAAAAACAAACAAACAAAAAACTGTTGCCTGTCTATGGAGTCTGTTGCCCTAAGTGGAATGCCTTGTCTGGCCTTGTGAGAGAGGCCTTGCAGAAACTTGATGTGCATGGGTAGGGGGATACCTAAGTATCCCCTGGGGGGATTCCTCCACCCTCTCGGAAAAGAACGGGAGTGGGAAGAGACAGTGTAAGGGGGTGAGAAAGTGGATAATGATCAGGATGTAAAGTGAATAAATAAATTAATTAATGGAAAAAATAACTCATGAAGTGAATATAATCTTCCCAGAATTTTATACAAAAAGAGATCAACAATTTTTTTTCTTTTTTTATTATTTTCTTTTTTTATTGGATATATTCTATATTTACATTTCATTTCCCTTTTTTTTTTGTTTCCCCACCCCCCTAAGGTCCCACATGCCCTTTTCCCTCCCCTTGCTCCCTCATCCACCCCTTCCCACTTCCCTGTTCTGGTATTCCCTTACACTGATGCTTTGATGCTTTCCAGCACTAGTGTCCATTCCTTTCTTCTTGTCAGACATCATTTGGTATGTGAATTGTGTCTTTGGTGTCCCAAGATTCTAGGCTAATATCCACTTATGAGTGACTGCATACCATGGGTATTCTTTTGAGACTGGGTTACCTCACTTAGTATGATGTTCTCCAGCTCCATCCGTTTCTCTAAGAATTTCATGAATTCATTGTTTCTAATGGCTGAATCGTATTCCATTGTGTATATATACCACATTTTTTGTATCCATTCCTCCATTGAGGGACATCTGGGTTCTTTGTAGCTTCTGGCTATTATAAATAAGGCTGCTATGAACATAGTGGAGCATGTAACCTTATTGCATGCTGGGGAGTCTTCCGGGTATAGTCCCAGGAGTGGTATGGCTGGATCCTCCGGAAGTATCATGTCCAGTTTTCTGAGGAACCGCCATACTGATTTCCAGAGTGGTTGTACCAGCTTGCAGTCCCACCAGCAGTGGAGGAGTGTTCCTCTTTCTCCACATCCTCGCCAACACCTGATGTCTTCTGAGTTTTTAATCCTAGCCATTCTGACAGGTGTGAGGTGAAATCTCAGGGTTGTTTTGATTTGCATTTCTCTAATGACTAATGATGTTGAACATTTTTTAAGGTGTTTCTCAGCCATCCGAATTTATTCAGGTGAAAAGTCTTTGTTTAGCTCTGTACCTCACTTTTGGATAGGGTTATTTGGGTTTCTGGGGTCTAACTTCTTGAGTTCTTTGTATATATTGGATATTAGCCCTCTGTCTGATGTGGGGTTGGTGAAGATCTTTTTCCAATTTGCTGGTTGCCGATTTGTCCTTTTGACAGTGTCTTTTGCCTTACAGAAACTTTGTAACTTTATGAGGTTCCATTTGTCTATTCTTGATCTTAGAGCATAAGCGATTGGTGTTCTGTTCAGGAATTTTCCCCCTGAGCCAATGTCCTTAAGGGTCTTCCACAGTTTCTTTTCTGTGGAAAGTTTTAGTGTGTCTGGTTTTATGTGGAGGTCCTTGATCCACTTGGAGTTGATCTTAGTACAAGGAGATAAGAATGGGTCAATTTGCATTCTTCTGCATGTTGACCTCCAGTTGAACCAGCACCATTTGTTGAAAAGGCTATCTTTTTTTCACTGGATGTTTTCAGCTCCTTTGTCGAAAGATCCAACTAAGAACTACAGGCCAATCTCCCTTATGAATATCGATGCAAAAATACTAAATAAAATACTTGCCAACCGAATCCAAGAACACATCAAAACGATCATTCACCATGATCAAGTTGGCTTCATCCCAGGGATGCAGGGATGGTTCAATATACGGAAATCCATCAACGTAATCCACTACATAAACAAACTCAAAGAAAAAAACCACATGGTCATCTCATTGGATGCTGAAAAAGCATTTGACAAAGTTCAGCATTCTTTCATGCTTAAAGTCTTGGAAAGAACAGGAATTCAAGGCCCATATCTAAACATAGTAAAAGCAATTTACAGCAGACCTATAGCCAACATCAAAGTAAATGGAGAGAAACTTGAAGCAATCCCACTGAAATCAGGGACTAGACAAGGCTGTCCCCTCTCACCATATCTCTTCAATATAGTACTTGAGGTACTAGCTAGAGCAATTCGACAACATAAGAAAGTCAAAGGGATACAAATTGGAAAGGAAGAAGTCAAACTATCACTATAAGCAGATGATATGATAGTATACTTAAGTGACCCAAAAAACTCCACCAGAGAACTCCTACAGCTGATAAACAACTTCAGCAAAGTGGCTGGTTATAAAGTCAACTCAGGCAAATCAATAGCCTTCCTATACGCAAAGGATAAGCAGGCTGAGAAAGAAATTAGGGAAATGACACCCTTCACAATAGCCACAAACAATATAAAGTATCTTGGTGTGACTCTAACCAAACAAGTGAAAGATTTATATGACAAAAACTTCAGGTCTCTGAAGAAGGAAATTGAAGAAGACCTCAGAAAATGGAAAAATCTTCCATGCTCCTGTGTTGGCAGGATTAATATAGTTAAAATGGCAATCTTGCCAAAAGCAATATACAGATTCAATGCAATCCCCATCAAAATCCCAACTCAGTTCTGTATAGAGTTAGAAAGAGCAATTCTCAAATTCATCTGGAATAACAAAAAACCCAGGATAGCTAAAACTTTCATCAACAGTAAACAAATTTCTGGGGGAATAAATATCCTGGACCTCAAGCAATACTACAGAGCAGTAGTGTTAAAAACTGCATGGTATTGGTACAGTGACAGGGAAGTAGATCAATGGAATAGGATGGAAGACCCAGAATTGAACCTACACATATATGGCCAATTGGTATTTTTATTATTTTCTATATTCTTTGTTTACATTCCAAAGGCTTTCCCCTTTCCAGTTTTCCCCCTCACCATATGTACCATAAGTCCTCTCCCCCCCATTCCCCAACCACCCCCCCTCCCCACCATTTCTCTGTTCTGGTACTCTCCTACAAAACCGGATTTAGTCTTTTCCGGACCAGGGTCCTCTCCATCCCTTTTCTTGGGAATCTTTCACTTAGCTAATTGTGTCTTGAGTATTCAGAGCTTCTGGGCTCATTAATATCCACTTATCGGTGACTGCAATTCATGTGTATTATTTGTGATTGGGTTGAGTCACTTAGGATGATATTTTCCAGATCCAACCATTTGCCTACAAATTGCATGAATTCATTATTTTAATTGCTGAGTAGTATTCCATTGCATAAATATACTACATTTTCTGTATCCGTTCTTCAGTTGAGGGACATCTGGGTTCTTTCCAGCTTCTGGCTATTATAAATAAAGCTTCTATAAACATAGTGGATCATGTGTCTTTATTGCATGCAGGGGAATCCCCTGGGTATATGCCCAGGAGTGGTATGACAGGGTTCTCTGGAAGTGTCATGCCCAATTTTCTGAGGAACCGCCATACTGATTTCCTGGAGGAATCAATATCCCGACCTCAAGCAGTACTACAGAGCAATTGTGATAAAAACTGCATGGTATTTGTACAGCGACAGGCAAGTAGATCAGTGGAATAGAATTGAAGATCCAGAAATGAACCCACAGAGTTATGGTCACTTGATCATTGATAAAGGAGCTACAACTATCCAGTGGAAAAAAAGACAGCCTTTTCAACAAATGGTGCTGGTTCAACTGGAGGTCAACATGCAGAAGAATGCAAATTGACCCACTCTTATCTCCTTGCGCTAAGATCAACTCCAAGTGGATCACGGACCTCCACATAAAACCCTACACACTGAAACTAATAAAAAAGAAACCGGGGAAGACCCTGGAGGACATGGGCACAGGGGGAAAGTTCCTGAACAGAACACCAATAGTTTATGCTCTAAGATCAAGTATTGACAAATGGGACCTCTTAAAATTACAAAGTTTCTGTAAGGCAAAAGACACTGTCAGAAAGACAAAACAACAACCAACAAATTGGGAAAAGATCTTCACCAACCCCACATCCAACAAAGGGCTAATATCCAATATACAAAGAACTCAAGAAGTTAGACCCCAAAGAACCAAATAACCCTATTAAAAATGGGGTACAGAGCTAAACAAGGAATTTTCACTAAAGAAATTCAGATGGCTGAGAAGCACCTTAAGAGATGTTCAACATCATTAGTCATCAGGGAAATGCAAATCAAAACAACCCTGAGATTCCACCTCACACCAGTCAGAATGGCTAAGATTAAAAACTCAAGAGACAACAGGTGCTGGCAAGGATGTGTAGAAAGAGGATCACTCCTCCATTGTTGGTGGGATTGCAAGATGGTACAAGAGATCAACAATTAAAATTGAAAGTTTTTTTTATTAATCATTCCATTCATTTATATCTCAAATGACATCCCACTTTCCACTTGCCCCTCCACAAAACCCCCATCTCACATATGCCCTCTCCTACCCCTGCTTTGCCTCCAAGAGAGCTCTCCTCCACCCACTCAACCACCCACCCACTCTCTCCCATCCCACTGATCCCTATCCTGGGTCATCAAACATCCACAGGACCAAGAACCTCCCCTCCCATTGCTATCAGGCAAGGCCATGCTCTGCTACATATGTATCTGAAGTCAGGGATTCCTCCCCATACGCTCCTAGTCTCTGGAAGCACTGAGTGGTCCAGCCAGCCTAAGTTGTTTTTCCTATGGGGTTGCAACACAGCTCCCCCACAGGGTCTCTGAGCTCAGTGTGTTGAATGGCTCCAAGCATCCACATCTGCATAGGTCAGTTGATAGCCTGACCTCACAAGAAGCAACTACACCAGTTTCCTGTCAGCAAGTGCCTCTTGACCACAGCAACAGTGTAGGGATTTGGTGTCTTCTTTTTGAAATAACTCACTATAAATTTTTTCATGTGTTTTTCTGTTGTCATTGTCACAAGTGTAATCCTGAAATACATAGTAAAGCACAGAATAGAGCTTCATGGTTGATAAATAATTGGCAGCTACTGGATTTTTTTTTGGGGGGGGGCAACACATAAAGTAACTTAACCATTACTATAACATTCATTTCTTAGGTCAGTTTACAATATTTGTTGCAAATATTTGAGAAGTAATGGCTGTGGCTCTAGCAACCTCTTCTTTTCTTTGTTCCAAGAATTATCTGGCCAACTTGGGAAGTAATTCAGTCTTCATAATTGCCTTAGTTAAGATATCCTAAGGATCTTTTTTAACTCCACATCCTCTTTACAGTCTTCTGTTCCTGCCAGGAGTCAAGGAAAGGCCAAATTCGGTTCTCCACCCTCAGGACATTCTTGAGTAAGAATCCTCACAGAATGTATTAACTGATAAGCATATGACCTCCAGAAAATTCCAGGTAGAATCTAAAGATCAACAGATGTTAGCCAACGGGTATTAGCTGCAACTTGAAAGATGTAAACTGTGCCTCTGAAAAATATAAAAACTGCCTGTAATGTCCCTTCCTGGTCACCTCTCCTTCATGGGCAGGAGGTCTCTGACTAGTCGGCGCATTAAACCTCTTGAATTTTGCATCGATTGGTGCTCCCCCCATGTCTCCTCAAGAGGGGGTCTTCTCAAGCAAAGCTCTTCAAGTCTTACATATTAAATACTTGTGTTCATATGCTGGGTGTACCAGAAGAATGTGTCCAATCACTTGGGGATGTAGTAACCATCATTCATGTGAGACCTAGCTCTTTATAAGGGTGCTGGGATACACACACTGCTCACATGACTTCATAGCAACCACTCTTAACCACTGAACCATTTTTCCAGTCCCTGATTTTAGATAACTGCAAATAAGGTGTTAAAATGCAGAGCAATATTTTATAGCTTATGTCCTCATTCAACATTCATAAAAGAACTAAATTGAAAATAATCAAAATACTATGAGATTTAGAGTGGGAGAGTACATTTAAAGTATCGAAGAGACAGATATTTTTATTCCAGTAAACCTAGAATACATAGATTTCCACTAAAGCAAAACATATGGGACTAGAATATATGATAATTTTATTTTATTTTTTTTTAGTTATTTTTTTTTACTTTCTATATTCTATGTTTACATTCCAAAGGTTTTCCCCTTTCCCAATTACCCCCCCCCCCACCATGTGTCCATATCATGTGCATTACAAACAAGTCAGGTTGAAATTTATACATTTTCATTGTTTTCAAAAAAGAGTCACAGTGATTAATAAGTTTTCTGTATGCTTTCTAATATCTAGAATTAATATGTGTGCCCTCCCCCCAGCCTTTGAGCAGGAATTTCAGAACTCAAAGCTAGCCACTACTTCCCACCTAGGATAGAACTCTAGCCCATTGTTCTTCAGGGACCTGCAGTTTCCTGAGAAGCACTACCCACTTGCTGAGCAATGACTGGCCCTGGACACAAGTTTCCAGGCCTTTGGCGAAAGGGTTCCCCCCACCCCGCTACCTATATATTTGGAGACTACCATTAAAATTTGAGCTTTGATCAGAAATCTTGTCTTAGTTCATTATTTCTCTTGACCGCCTGTCCTTTTATTTCAGCCCCAGCTCTTCTTCTAGGTGACCTTGGTTCCCTTAGCCACAGGCAGCTATAGATATCTATCAATTTGGAGTCTGAAGAAGGTGTTTACTAGAGGACAGAAGAGATTGTTGACTCTTAAGAGCATCATCTCCTTTTCTTTTCTTTTTTCATTTTTATTGAATATAGTCTTCATTTACATTTCAAATGCTAAAACCTTTTCCATTTTCCCTCCTCCCCCCAAAACCCCAATACCTCCTCCCACCCCCTGCCTCCAAGTATATGCCCCTCTACAGAAAACACTCCCACCATGCCCCCCCCTCGATTTCCCTTTGTTGGGGAATTTATTGAGCCTTCACAGGACCTCTCCTCCCACTGATGCCCAACAAGACATTCCTCTGTCACTCTTTTGGCTGGAACAATGTATACCCCTTGGTTGATGGTTTAGTCCCTGGGAGTCCTGGGGCATCTGAGTGACAGAAAGCATTGTTCTTCCCATGGGGCTGTAAACCCTTTCAGCTTCTCCAGTCCATCCTCCAGCTCCTCCATTGGGAACCCCACCCTCAGTCCAATAGGTGGCTGCTAGCATCTACCTCTGTATCTATAAGGTTCTGGCAGGGCTGCTCAGGAGACAACCATAACAGGCTCCATTTGGTATGCACTTTTTGTTGTCCATAATAGTGTCTGGGTTTGGTGACCATTTATAGGATGAATCCCCAGGTAGGGCAGTCTCTGGGTGGCCTTTACCTCAGTCTCTGCACCACACTTTGTCTCCATAATTGCTCCTGTAAGTATTTTGTCCCTTTCTCAGAAGAACCAAAGCACCCTCACTTCACTCCTCCTTCTTCTTGAACTTCCTGTGGTCTGTGAATTGTAACTTGTTTATTTTGAACTTTTGGGCTAACATCCACTTATTAGTGAGTGCATACCATGTGTGTTCTTTTGTAATTGGATTACCTCACGTAGGATGACACTTTCTAGTTCCATCCATTTCCCTAAGACTTTCATGAATTCATTGTTTTTAATAGCTGAATAGTGCTTGATTATGTATATACACCACAATTTCTGTATCCATTCCTCTGTTGAAGGACATCTGGGTTCTTTCCAGCTTCTGGCTTTTATAAATAAGGCTACTATGAACATAGTGTATCATGTGTCCTTATTACATGTTGGAGCATCTTCTGGGTATATGCCCAGGAGTTGTATAGCTGGGTCCTCAGGTAGAACTATGTCTAATTTTCTGAGGAATCACCAATCTGATTTCCAGAAAGGTTTTGCCAGCTTGCAATCCCACTAACAATGGAAAAGAATTCCTATTTCCCCCACATCCTCTCCAGCATCTGCTGTCCCCTGAGTTTTTCATCTTAGCCATTCTGACTGGTATGAAATGAAATCTCAGGGTTGTTTTGATTTGCATTTCCCTGATAACTAGGGATGCTGAACATTTCTTTAGGTGCTTCAGAGCCATTTGAGTTTCCTCAGTTGAAATTCCTTGTTTAGATCTCTACCCCGTTTTTTAATAGGGTTATTTGACTCTCTGGAGTCTAACTTCTTGAGTTCTTTGTATATACAGGATATTATCCCTCTATCAGATGTAGGATTGGTAGATATTTTCCCAATCTGTTGGTTGCCATTTTATCCTATTGACAGTGTCCTTTGCCTTACAGAAGCTTTGCAGTTTTATGATGTCCCATTTTCCAATTCTTGTTCTTAGAGTATAAGCCACTGGTGTTCTATTCAGGAAATTTTCCCCTGTGCCCATGTGTTCAGTGCTCTTCCCCACTTTCTCCTCTATAAGCTACAGTATGTCTGGTTTCATTTGGAAGTCCATGATCCACTTGGTCTTGAGCTTTGTACAAGGAGATAAGAATGGGTTGATTTGCATTTTTCTGCATGCTGACCTCCAGTTGATCCAGCACCATTTGTTAAAAATGCTGTCTCTTTTTCCACTGAATGTTTTTAGCTCCTTTGTCAAAGATCAAATGACCATATGTGTGTGGGTTCTTTTCTGGGTTTTCAATTCTATTCCATTGATCTTCCTGCCTGTCTCCATACCAATACCAGACAGTTTTTATCATTATTGCTCTGTAGTAGAGCCCGAGGTCAGGGATGGTGATTCCCCCAGGAGATCGTTTGTTATGGAGAATAGTTTTTGCTATCCTGGGTTTTTTGTTATTCCAGATGAATTTGAAAATTCCTCTTTCTAGATCTATGAAGAATTGACTTGGAATTTTAATGGGGATTGCCATAAATCTGTAGATTGTTTTTGGCAAGATGGCCATTTTTACTATATTAATCCTGCCAATCCATGAGCGTGGGAGATCTTTCCATCTTCTGAGATCGTCTTCAATTATTTTCTTCAGAGGCTTGAAGTTCTTGTCATACACATCTTTCACTTGCTTAGTTAGAGTCACACCAAGGTATGTAATATTATTTGTGACTGTTGTGTGAAGGGTGTCATTTCCCTAATTTTTTTCTCAGACTAATTATCCTTTGAGTATAGGAAACCTATTGATTTGTTTGAGTTAATTTTATATCCAGCCACTTTGCTGAAGTTGTTTATCAGCTTTAGGAGTTCTCTGGTGGAAGTTTTGGGGTCGCTTAAGTAAATTATCATATCTTCTGCAAATAGTGATACTTTTACTTCTTCCTTTCCAATTTGAATCCCTTTGGCCTCCTTTTGTTTCTGATTGCTCTGACTAGGACTTCAAGTACTGTATTGAATAGATAGGGAAAGAGTGGGCACCTTTAGCAAAGAAGATAACAGTAAGCAACAATCACTTTCCTTAATATCTCTTAACATCAATGGTCTCAATTCCCCAATTAAAAGACATAGACTAACAGACTGGATATACAAGCAGGACCCAAAATTTTGATGCATACAAGAAACCCACCTCAGTGACAAAGGCAGTCACTACTTCAGCGTCAAAGGTTGGAAAATAATTTTTCAAGGAAATGGTCCCAAGAAACAAGCTAGAGTGGCCATTCTTATATAGGATAAAATTGACTCTCAATCAGAAGTTGTCAAAAAGGTAAGGAGGGACACAGTTCATACTGATCAAAGGAAAAGCCTACCAAGATGAACTCTCAATTCTGAGCATCTATTATCCGAATGCAAGGGCACCCACATTCATAAAAGAAACTTTACTAAAGCTCAAAGCACACATTTCACCCCACACAATAATAGTGGGAGACTTCAACACCCCACTTTCAACAATGTACAAATCATGGAAACAGAAACTAAACAGAGACACAGTGAAACTAACTGAAGTTATGGGCCAAATGATATTTATAGAACATTCCATCCTAAAGCAAAATAATATACCTTCTTCTCAGCACCTCATGGTAACTTCTCCAAAATTGACCATATAATTGGTCACAAATTGGCCTCAACAGATACAGAAATATTGAAATTATTCCATGTACCTTATCAAATCACCATGGCCTAAGGCTGATCTTGAGTCCAAACATAAACAATAGAAAACACCCATACTTGTGGACTTTAAACAATGCTCTTCTCAATGATGGCTTGATCAAGGAAGAAATAAAGAAAAAAATTAAAGACTTTTTAGAATTTAATGAAAATGAAGACATATCATACCAAAACTTATGGGACATAATGAAAGCAATGCTAAGAGGAAAACTGATAGTGCTACGTGCCTCCAAAATGAAAATGGAGAGAGCTTACACTAGCAGCCTGACAGTGCACCTGAAAGCTCTAGAACAAAAAGAAGCAAATACACCCAAGAGGAGTAGATGGCAGGAAATAATCAACTCAGGGTCAAAATCAACCAAATAGAAACAGAAAGAGCTATACAAATGGAAAGGGGAAAGCCTTTGGAATGTAAACATAGAATATAGAAAATAAAAATTAATAAAAAGAAATGGAAAGTGATATGCTCCTTCTTTTTTCATCAAGCATTGAATTGAAAGTCTTTGATTCACTCATTTGCCATCCTACTTCTGTCTCAAAGTGTGTTGGCTCCTAAAAAAAAAAAAAAAAAAAAGAATCAATAAAACCAGGAGCTGGTTCTTTGAGAAAATCAATAAGATAGATAAACCTTTAGCCAGACTAACCAGAGGGCACAGAGGCACCACCCAAATTAATAAAATCAGAAATGAAAAGGGTGACATAACAACAGAAAAAGAAACTATGGAAATTCAAAAAAATCAGATCCTACTACAAGAGCTTATATTCAACAAAATTTGAAAATCTGGACAACTTTCTAGATATATACCAGGTGCCAACTTTAAAACAGGATCAGATAAACCATCTAAATAATTCCTTAAGTCCTGAGGAAAGAGAAATAGTCTCCCATCACAAAAAAAGGGGAGGGTTAGTGGGGAATTCTATCAGATTTTCAAAGAAGAGCTAATACCTTCAAACAATTCCACGAAATAGAAAATCAAGGAACACTACCCAACTCATTCTATGAAGCCACAATAACACTTATACCTAAACCAAACAAAGACCAAACAAGGAAAGGGAACTTCAGACCAATCTCCCTTATGAACATCAATGCAAAAATACTCAACAAAATTCTGGCCAACCAAATCCAAGAATGCATCAAAACGATAATACACCACGATCAAGTAGGCTTCATCCCAGGATACAGGTATGGTTCATTATATGGAAATCCATCAATGTAATCCACTACATAAACAAACTCAAAGGAAAAAACCACATGGTCATTTCATTAGATGCTGAAAAGGCTTTTGACAAAATTCAACATCCCTTCACGATAAAAGTCTTAGAGAGACTGGGAATTCACGACCCATACCTAAAGATAGTGAGCACAATATAAAGCAAACCGGTAGCCAATATCAAACTAAATGGAGAGAAACTTCAAGCAATCCCACTAAAATCGGGGTCCATCATCTCCTTTTCCAGTGAACCAAGCTTTGCTTCCAGAAACTTCATGGTGGGTCACAAAGTTCTGTTATACAGGGACCTGATGCCCTCGTCTGGCTTCCATGAGTACTACAGGTATATGGTTGACAGACACAAGCAGGGAAAATGCCTATGAACATAATGATGCCCAAGAAGAAGAAAAAAGAGAACCCAGGTCCTGAAAATATTGGATCCAGTTTTTTTAGGAGAGTACCAGAACAGAGAAATGGTGTGTGTGTGTGTGTGGGGTGATTGGGGAATAGTTGAGGGGGAGAGGACTTATGGGACGTATGGTGGGGGGGAAACTAGGAAAGAGGAAAGCCTTTGGAATGTAAACAAAGAATATAGAATTAAAAAAAAAAGAAACTCCAAAAAAGTATACTTATACCTTAAAAAGTATAATTATTTGTATAATTCTCATCCTTTTATGACTAATTTGACTATCCTAAGTTTAGGTGAATGAATGAGCTTCATTTGTCATGAAATTGTAGACTTTTGATCATATCCAGGAATTATTTGTAACTTTCATAGATTTTTATATTAGAAAGACAACATATTATAGACAATATGGTTTTATTTATACGATCATCTAAAATGATTAACAAATACAATAGGGCATTGGCTTACAGAATAAATCAATAATGTATCGGTGGTAATGTATCAATGAGATATGGATGGCATGAAATTTCCAAGCTTTAATAAATTTAATGTTTAAAATGGAAAAAAACAAAACAAAAACCCGCCCACAAAACCTTTGACTCACAATTTATCATGCCTACAAGAAGTGCAGGGACTTGATCTTTGACAAAGATGCTAAAACCATCCAGAGGAAAAAAGGCAGCATTTTCAACAAATGGTGTTGGTTCAACTGGCAGACAGCATGTAGAAGAATACAATCAATCCATTCTTATCTCCTTGTACAAAGCTCAAGTCCAAGTGGATCTAGGACCTCTACATAAAACCAGACACACTGAAACTAATAGAAGAGAAAGTGGGGAAGAGCATTGAGCACATGGGCACAGGGGTAAAATTCCTGAGCAGAACACCAATAGCTTATGCTCTAAGAACAAGAATCAAAAAATGGGACCTCATAAAATTGCAAGTCTTCTGTAAGGCAAAGGACACTGTCAATAGGACAAAAGAGCAATGTAGTTTAGGAAAAGATCTTTACCAATACTATATCCAATAGAGGGTGACTATCCAATATATACAAAGAACTCAAGAAATTAGACTCCAGACAATCAAATAACCCTATTAAAAATGGGGTACAAAGCTAAACAAAGAATTTTCAACTAAGGAAACTCAAATATTTGAGAAGCACCTAAAGATATGTTCAACACCCTTAGTCGTCAGAGAAATGCAAATCAAAACAACCTGAAATTCCACCTTACACAAACCACAATGGCTAAGATCAAAAACTCATGTGACAGCACATGTTGGTGAGGCTGTGGAAAAAGAGGAACACTCATCCGTTGTTGGTGAGACTGCAAGCTGATACAACCACTCTGGAAATCTGTCTGCAGGTTCCTCAGAGAATTGGAAATAGTTCTACCTGAAGTCCCAACAATACCACTCTTGGGGGTATACCCAAAAGATGCCCCACCATGCCACAGGGGCACATTCTTCACTATGTTCATAGTGGCCATATTTGTGATAGCCAGAAGCTAGAAACAATCCACATGCCACACGACAGAAGAATAAATACAGAAAATGAGGTTCATTTAAACAGTGGGAAAACATTCAGCTATTAAGAACAAGGACATCATGAGTTTTGCAGGCAAATGGATAGAACTAGAAAATATCATCTATCCTGAGTGAGGTTACTCAGACCCAAAAGAATATGCGTGGTATGCAATCACTAATAAGAGGATATTAGCCAAAAAAAAAAGTACAGAATATCCAGGATACAATCTACAGAACTCAAGAAGGTTAACAAGCCGAGAGGCATGTTTTCACAGGGCCATTTGCCTCTTTATTAAGATGCTACATGTGCAGAGAAAACAAGTTCTCTCAAGCATCTCACAGCTAATAAAGTTCTCTCAGGCTTTCCTAAATCCATATATAAAATAACATAGGCTTGGATGAGAACATGAGAAGCAGAGAAGGTAGCCAATGGTTTTAGTAAATAGCTGAGAGGGCTTTCTAAAATATCCCACACACACCGTGGAGGAAAGCAGTAGACTCTCAAATTTAATGAGGCCAGCAAATGAAGGATGAGAAAATGAGAACAGAGCATGTGTTCCCAGGAAGATGATGAGTTGAATTTCACACATTTGAGTTTCCAGGTAGCCACTGGAGTATGTAAGATGACAGGGTGTCAGGTGAGCCTACTGCTATGCCAATGACACATATTTAGGTTCTGTTGGAGTGTAATTTCCAATTTAGACATCCTGAAACTAAAGACTGTGAAAAATGAGCAGGCTAGTATGGACACTGATGAAATGAGACATGAGACAGTCTGTGAGTTGATGAAGGAAAATTTAAAAGGAGCAGATACTGGAGTAGAAACTGAGAAATACAGGTACTGTGACACAGGCAATGAAGAAGGGTATGTGTTCTATATTCTGCCCCTGCTCCTCATGTTTGCAATGAGCAGCAGTGTGTCTTTTCTTAACATAACCCACATACACTGACAAAGTTCTAGTTGTTTGTGGTTGTTCTTTATTGTGAGGTTTAGGCTTGCACCAGAATAATGAAAAGGTGGTAACAATCATAAACTTCAAATAGTGTTTTATAAATTGGGGGCAAAGTACAGGTTATAGCTTCAGTCCCAGATCCTGGCTTATGTGACATATCCTCAGACTGATGATGGATGCTGAGTAAGCGCCTCATCATGTGGCAATGAGTCCTCCTTCTACCCCCATAAGCCAATACAGGAAACAAAGCCACAAGGCTTAAAAACACCACAGCAGTCAAGGCCACCTCCTTCACTGCTTCTCTTTAAATACCACCAAGTGGTCTAGAAATCTAATCAATATTCCTCATAGATTGGATGTATACGCTACATTAAAATGCACAACTATACCTTTTAAATTTAGTGAGTAGCGAGACAAATGGTAGCATAAAAGCATTTCTCCATGATGTCGAACCAAACAATAGAAACACTATGCAGAAGTGGGAACTGTGAATGAGAAATGTAACGCCAAAGCAGAAGAGGGAAACCTCAAGATTCATAGAGTACCCCAACACTTGTAGTGGAGAAACACTGCTAGAGATGAGAGTAAGAGCATATACCCATTTAGAGAGGTGTACAAGAAGAGGGCCCCAGGGAGCTCCCACCTTGCTTGTACTCCTTCTAAGACAAATACTAGGCCTGGGATCTGTGTGTGCCTTTATTTTTGAGCTTTCGGGTTTGTTCACATGTTTGTTCTGTAGCACCAGGCATTAATCCCACAACTTCGCAGCACCTGGGTGGATGCTTCGTCACTTAACAATACTGAAGGTTAACAGAGAGGTGTGTATAACAACTCCAGCCATGAACCAATCCCCAAACATTGATGGATAATCCATCCTCAGAAAAGGTAGGGAACCAGTCAATGATCCATTCCAAAATGGTAGAAGGTAAAAGTTATCTGAGGTTCCACCCTAGGCAGATGCCATTGGAGGGAGAGCAGATAGGAACAAAACAATCATTGTGCACATTACATCTGTGGGTATACCCCGTACTAGTCAAATTCACAGTCTGTCAGACTTACATGTGGTTGATGTGAGTCCCACTGAAGGGAACTGTGCTCCATATGCCTACCTTTTTCTATGGAACATGAGGGACTGTACCAGTGTATAAACAAAACCTTTACAAGTTGGAACAATACATGTAATGTGTTTTCTGTTGTTTTACTGGTTGGTTGATTGGTTGGTTGGTTAGCTGGTTGGTTGGTTGGTCAGTTGTTGTTTTGGTTTTCTTGTTCGTTTTGTTTGTTTTTTGTTGTTTGTTTGTTTGTTTGTTTGTGTTTGTTTTGAGACAGGGACTCTTAGGGTATCTCTGACTGTTCTGAATCTCTCTATATCCAACTAAAATTCACATAGTTCCTTCTGCCTCGGCCTACCGAGTGCTGAAATTAAAGGTGTAGGCCACAGTGATCACTTGTTAAATCATTTTAAAGTAACAGTGACAAACAGTACCTTTGTAAAACTTCATTTCCTCCCAGAGCTTTTACTTCTACATCACAGAAGCACAGAAGGCACACTGGCATGCTCTGTTTCCATGCCATGCTTATATTACCAGAAGGCCCTTCTGCTTGTGAGACTTAAGAGTCAGTGGATACCTTGGATTTGCATATGGCATGAATTAGGTCCAAATTCAGCAATCACAAGGGAGCCAGAGGAAATAAATTTTATGGAATATAATAGAAATAAACTTATTACAGATAAACCTAAGACAGAGTGTCAAGAGAAATGATTACTAAGAAGGCCATAATAGTGCTTGGAAAAGATATTCATCCCAACAGATAAGCAAATTGCTACATATAAATGTGCAAAATAAGGTTATATAACACCTCCTTAGATTCATGACTCTACAGAAACAGATTCTAAAGTGGCAGAAGTTAATAAAATGATAGACAAAAAATGCCATAATAAATATTTTTAATTCAAATTAAATTCAAGGGTATATTAAGATAAACTGACCAATGCCTTGTTAACTTTAACTATTTATTTAACTATTAAATTTTTAAATGCTAATAAAAGAGGCACAACAGCTGTTGAAAGGCATTGAATTATTTTTTAAAACACTGCTGAGGTAAATTAGGCAGTATGCTATAAAGTTGTCTTGACATTAGAATGGAAATCAAGGAAGGTATTACAGTGGGGTCAAGGCTATGTCCGTTTCTACAGGAAAAGAAACACAATGGAGTCCATCAGAACTAATTAAAATTTGACGTGAGCAAGACAGGTCTCATAGAAGCCTTGGCTGCTGATACGGATAGCATGTCCTTATAAAGAAGGAAAATCTTTATGAAAAAGAGTTTAAAGCAGATGGTTGATTCTCCTGCTGTCTGGAAAGCCTCTAAGCACAACAACCTGGTTTCTTGTCATGCTGTCTGTGGTAACTGTACAAGGAATGGGAACAAATATTACTTATCAATCTTTTATTCCTAATCCTCCAATTAACATAGCAGTAAGTTGGGATGGATATTCCTGTAATGGTCAGTGACTCTTTCTGGCTACCTGATTCTTATGACCATCACAGACCTGCTCAACCTGCAGAGGAGGGTAAAGAAATCATAAATTATACTATGGGAATAAAAACAATTTTCTTACTTGGATGGGTAATAGAATTCATTATTTAAGTATGACTTCTCAACTTTGGTTATCAAAAATTGATTATAGTACTACCCAAAATTCTCATTAAGAGTTTTCTATGCTTTGTGCATTTGGATTTGAGAGACAAAAAAATCAATGCTACTAGTTCTATAAATTTATCATCCTTATAAACTATGGATTACTAATAAAATTCTGATTGGATACATTGGCAGCAATGTATAGGTAAAAAATCCTTGAGTGCTTGTTAGTATCTCCCAAGAAAGAATCACTGATTGGAGCTCTTACACTTGAGGGTCCTCCAACCCTCAAGGCCTATATTCTAGTTCAAAATTAAAATGCCAATGGTCCAATTCATATAAAACCATGGAAGTTGTCTCTGCTTCTAGGGACTCTATCGAATGCCATGGAGTTGAAATGTCAGGCCCTTTACTTCAATTTGATAATTCTATACAGACTAATTTGTGAAAACTGGAAAGTGCTTTTCACCCCCTTGAAGCAGGGAAAGGAAAGTTAAACTTTCAGAATAATAACAGATTTCATTTGTTCTTTAATTTTGATTAAAGTCACACCTTTATGGCTTCTGCACCATTACTTTATCTGTTACTAAAAGGACCTGTGCAATGCCACCCTAATAATTACTTGTAAATGCTCTCTGTACTCTTCATATCTTGTCAATGTTAGTATGTTGAAACATATTCTCAGAGCAAGACCAGCAGTCTGGATATCAATCAGGTTGCTGATACCAAGGCAAGACTCACCTGTGATGATGCTAATATAAAAGCTTGCTGAAAAAATATTAAGAAGACCTCCATGGATGGTGGAAATGATAATTACTGTGGTTACAGGAATCATTCAATAGGCTATTAAAGCTGGAATTGCCCTTCATAAAAAAGTTCAAAACCACTGAATTTGTTCAAGACTGCTATATGCATTCTCATGAGCTTTAGATTCAACAAAATAAGATAGACAGAAAAAAAGTTGATAAAATAGCCACATTGAGACAACATGTAATACTCATTGAAGATCAATTAGAACTATTAAGGCAAACAATGAAATTAAAATGTGGTTGAAATGTTACTTCTTGTTGAATGATACCTTTAAGATTCAGTAACAACAAATGAGATTGGGAAATGGTTAAAATTCATTTGCTGAGTCAGCCAAACTCTTCTGAAATGATTTATGATTTGTTTCAAAAATATAAAACCATTTTTCAAAAAACTGCCTAAAGTATCAGGGATGAATGTTACAAAATATCTTCTAGATGTTGTAATTTTATTTCATCCCATGAATCATTTTAATAAGTTTCTTGCTCTTGGGATTTTTATAGTTCTTTTTGTGGTGATAATTTTACTGGCTTTAAAATGTATGCTGATACATTTGCATAAAACTCTTACACAACCAGATAGACAAAAGGCTATATTTACTATATAACTCTATATTTCTCCAACAGCAATTGTTATTCCTAACAAATCTGTTTGAAACAAAAAGAAGGAAGATATTGTGATATGTGTAGTAAAGCCTTTATATCTGTCTTTAAGTGAAATGAAGAGTAAAGCCTTTGTGTCTGGTCTTGAATGAAATGTTTCAGCAAAGCCTTTTCTATTTGGATCAATCACTAGAGGCTGGAAATTGTTAAGAGACTGTTTAAACCTTGAAGAAATGTTTTATGTCTGGAAGGTCTGCACTTGGTACTACGTGAGGGCTTGCAGCTGCACTAATCTTGGTCCTAAGACACACCTGGAAAACCTTATGTTTCATTATGGCTTGCCATGGTTAAAAGGGCCTGAGATTTGTGGGAGTTGTCAGCTCTCGTGAGCATCAAAGGGCAAGATACCTTTAGTAGCTGGAACCTTTCCCAGCCCCAATTAACCTTGTATGATGTTTACACAAAGTAACTGGAGTGAGCTAGCGGGGTGTCAGTCTTCCCTGAGAGGCTGTACCCCTTTACTCCTTCAGAAAATGAAAGCTTAGCATCTTGGTGAGCTTCTCTCTCGATGGCAGCACCTACAGCCAATATCAATCAATATGTAAATTATGAATTTATTAAAGAGAGATATTAAAGGACAAATAAAAGAAATTTGAAAAATAATGAAATTCATTAGTGCAATAAAGATTACAGTTTAGATCATCAACAAGGGAACAATGAATATTAGATACTGGAGGTAATTCTTTAAAACATTACATGACATTCTTCAAAACAAAACTTTCAGGAGTATATGTGTGTTTGTGTTTGTGTGTATGGGTGTGTGTATGTATATGTGTGTGTGTGTGTGTTGTAATTCGATAGATTTTTCATAATGAATAAAGACAACATAAAAGATCTCTAGGACATTAATAAAAGATTGTGACTAGACTGGTTAAGTAGCTTATTTGATAAAGTGGTTGAAAGCAAGAGAACCTAAATTTAATTTCTAGAACTCAGATTAAAAAGCTGATGTCTCTACCTTCTAGAGCTAGGGCAGCCCCCTTCTGCTGTCTTCAGAAAACAGAGGTACTTTTTCCCGGGAGCTCAGACTCAGGATGAGTTACACCCACCTCTGTCTTTCCTGATTCAGTAGCTTGAAGACCATCACCAGATATTCTGATGCCATAATTGAGTATTAAGAAATAAGGCTTATGAAACTAATCTCTAAGAATCCAGTGTTCCAGTTACTGAAAGAGCTGCCTCAGCTCCTCAGCTCCTGAGCTCTGGACTTGGAAAAGCCTTTACCACAGCCACTCCAGATGAATAGCTGTGTGGATTTTTTGGGTATCAGCAAGAACACCACATCCAGTTTTGTGGGTTCTGCAGACTGCACAGAAGGCACATAATGAAGAGAAAGCCAAAACATCCTGATTTCTTTACTCTCCCAATGGTGATCAATCCTGTGGCCTCATCCAGTGGTGAACAGAACAACTGGACGTTGAAGTCAAGGCAATCAACCTCATGGAGAATAGTGTTGTACAAAAGTACTCTCCTGAAGAGAAACTGGATAACACTGGGAGTCTGGAGGCCTAGATGTCAGAGATCATTTAACTATAGATGGTTCTCCCAGGTACTTGTGTATATTTCTGAGGTTATAAGACTGATATGGCTCAGAAGCATGACTGTGGTACCCTTTCTGCTGAATGATGCTATGCATCTGGAGTATGAGCAGTGTGCTACCAGCCAGCTACTCAGGATAATCTTCTTTTGTATGGGAATGTATACAAGGTTGGGAACATTTGGATGCAGACTATGCCTGTTTCAGTCCAGTGCTTTTGCATTTGGGGGCCATGCTTGAGCTATCCTGTTTTTACATGAGTGGAAATCTAATGCCTCTTCAGTTGCCAATGGAACCACAGAGCTATTTCACATGGATATGTGGTATATTCACATCTGACAGATCCAGGAGGCTATCATCATGTATTCATTAATAGAAGTGGTCATCCACCTCCTTAATCTGCCTGGGTCTCTGTTGAGGTACAGTTGTTGTGTAACAATCTGAAGTACAGTGTCTGTTGTGTAACTGTTTCCTCCAAGACAGAAACATTCCATCCTGCAGGAATGCTCTTTAAGCGGGAAAGCAAACAACTAAAAGTAGCATCAGGAAGCCCTCCAAACTGATTGGCTTCGCCAAGCCCCTCCCCAACATAGTAAGCAATAAGAGCTGATACTCTCAGAAACTAGAGAAACAGAGCTGCCAAGACTCTCAGAGGGGAAGATCTGCAAAATAAAAAAAAAATTAAAAAATAAAAATAAAAAAGGACCTGAGACAAGATCAGCCAAGCAGAAGCCAGCTGAGCTGCCTGGAAGAGGTTTAGACCAGAGTCATTTGGAAAGGGTACTCTCCAGAGTGTTGAGTTTTCTGCAGACTGTGCATTGTGCAATATGGTCCAGGTTCACCAGCTTTCTGAGCTGTCACAGATATTCTCTGTGGGAGCCAGTACCCTTGAGTCTATTGGCGACTCCTCTGCCTGTGCCAGGTTTGCCTACACCTCATTGTTATGGGATTTGTGTAAAACCAACATAACTCAAATACAAGGTCAATGCAGATGACAAAAAAATAAAATGTTGTAATCAAGACACCACTGATCGATCAGGGCTGCAGAAAAACAGATTAACTGCAACAAAGAGCCAGAATATCACACAAAATTTAACCTTGCAAATCATAAACATCTGCTCCAAGATATTATTACATTTTTCCACCAATCCTGGACATGGGAACATGAACTTAGTTTAACCCTTCCAGCAAAATGGAGAAGTTGTCCTTGAGATATCTGGATTCAAACAATTGTGTTTTTACAAAATGACCCTGAGAAGGCTAGACTCAGACAACTGTCTCCTTACAACAGAAACTTTTTCAGCTATTGGGAAGTCCCCAACTCCCCTGGGACCTAGAACCTTGAACTTAGTTTCCCCCCTATAAATAAACAGAGTCTGGAAACAAAATGGCAGTATTTAGAACAAGTTGTTCTTGTTGTTGTTTGCTTGTTCCCAACACCCATTACCTCGTATACATGCAATAAACAGTGGTATTTTTAAAGGATCTTTCCTGTACTCTCCACAGTATTTTTGGTGCTAGTAATGACTCTACCTTCTCCAGTCCCAGTATTGGAATTTTGGAAATTGCTAAGGTTGGCAACTCCTGAGAGACACAGTATGTGCAGCACTCATGCTGGACTGGGGCATGATTGGCAAGTTCATCGCCCTCTTCATGTTCTCCACCAGAACATGGTCAGAGTCCTCTTCTTCATACTCTTTGGGATGACCAAAGATGGCCTCTCTAACCTGAAGTTCATTTACATGAATTCTTCTTGGAACCTATTTGTGCTTGGAATTTCTGTCTTCTTTGGACTTATTCTTCCAAGCTACCTCAGACAAAACCCTCTGGACACAGTTATAACATGAATTGGTCGTGTGCTGAACTCCTGTCAGGAACCATAATAGGACAAGCTAATAACTAGCAAGTGATCACCCTGAAATGGCCTGCTTCTGATTATTATGTAATTTGCAACAGGTGTGCCCTTTTTAAGCAAGGCTGTAAGAGATTCATTTTAGGAAAGATTCCTGCTAGTAATATGCTTTTCCTGTTGTTATTAAACACATATAATGATCACTAAGTAATAGCATACTCCTTTGGAGCAGATCTCTGCAGATTTATGAAGATTTACTGTCTTGTGGTGATGCTATATAAACAAATAGATGTCTTAAGTCTTAATGATGATGCTATAAGAATTCCTAAAATTATATCTGTCACTATTAAGCTCTTTTATAATGGGACTACTATAAGGTCCTTTTCTGATAGTCAAAGCTACAATGAGAACTCTGCCAGTCTCCCAAGTGTCACCACTTAATTGCTCTTAGTAACCAGACTTTCTCCTACTCAGAGCACATTCCAAGAGATTGTAAAACAATTAACAACAGGTCATAAAAATGGAATGCGTTTATTATAGGCATTAGGACAGAAGATAAACTATTGACTGGGTTTAATCTATACAAAACTTCACTAATAAGTTAGTTATGGTTTTTAAACTTTCAGTAAACCCGTGGAGCGGAGACAGGTGATGGATGTTTAGCCAGATAATTACTTTTAATGGATATGCATGTAAACATTCTCTGTTGTAAACTTCTAATTCAATTTATGACTAGATTTTTTTGTGTGAACTTGTGATGAACTTTGTAGCATGTGACCATGTCTTCTGAAAGATGTTTAAGTGCTGAGGACAATGAGAAGATTCAAACTGAAGGACTGAGGTGAAAGGAACGGAGGTGAAAAGAACTGAGCTGAGAAGAACTGAATTGTGAGAGGGAACTGAGCTGAGAAATTTTTAGACAGAACACTTTTTAGACAGAACTGAACTCAAGAACTTAGAAGTATAGGCCCAGCTTTTGGAGAAAAGGCATTGAGAGTAAGAACATTTTTGTGACTTTAGAGCAGGACGAGAGAGCAAGATTAGAAGGAGAATGCAGAGTGGAATAACTTAGAAACTATAAGTATCATAAAAAAAACTAAGAGAGCAATGTGCAGAATGCAGAGGGAAAGAGGAAGAAAGAAGATGCTGCAGAGAGCAGGAGGAGCAGGCAGGCTTCTCCTTACCATGGGACAGAACAGTTCCTTTATAATAATAAGGCAAGTTTAGTCTTATTAAAAGGAACAAAGCTTTTTTCTTACAAACGTGGGTTTAATTCATTTAGCATTCAAAGGGTAGAAGTTTTTTCTTTCTCGATGCAATAAAGATTGGAGATCATTCTTCATCCAGAATTAGTGAGTTTTTTCTGCACCGGTGCTTGGTCTTTTGCTCCATATACGTAAGTATGGATGTGTAAATATATAATTGTAAAAATGTATGCATGTGTGTGTATGTAATTGTGAGAATGCATGCAAGTTGAGCCCAACTGATTTGAATGGAAATGTATAAATCAGCATGCATGAATCTATATACGAAAGTATGTGAGAGTATGCATATTTGCTTATGTATAAACGTTTTTCCTTCTGTGAGTGTTATTCTCTTCTGGTTCAATAGAAGTTTACTGCTCCAAACTTCCCCCTCGCAGGACAAGCAAGAGGCATCTGGACAATTAATCTTTTACTTAATCACCTGCTATTTTAGGATGAGGTGCTAAGTGCCAGAAGCAGCAGTTTCTGGCCTCAGAGGATCACAGAAGGCAGGTCAGCTACAGTAGCATAGTAACTGAGACTTAGATAAGTAAACTTTTTTTATACATCAACCCTAGATATCTTGTAAGACAAAATCTTATCCAAAAATTTCATAAGACAGTCTTACCCTCCACTGATACTCTTTCCTCTGCTGCCTCAAGAAGAACCTACAAGAAAGAAGAACCCCACACCAGAGGCTGGCCCCTGGAAAATTTCCTTCTTACAAGTATCATATTTGTAGGAGCCATGTGGCTTATATTTTGGACAACTTTACCCCAAGTACCCTAGAGAAAATAGGAAGCAGAAATGGAAGACAGGTAGGAGCAAAGGGAATAAGTCTGTTGATGGGATAGAGTCCTACTATTTGTGGCATGAACATTATTTTTAAAGTGCATGTTTCGAATACTGCCTAGTAGACCAACATTTGCAGACTGTTGTGGTAAATCTCCAACCTCAATAAGCCCATGTGAAAAACATAACAGTTATAATATTTATAAACTGCATGCCTAGATTGGGCAGATATACCACAATATCCTATTCCTCAGCTAGGAGATTTCTTGCTACTTTTGGCTTCTCTGGGCCACGTGGTTCTGCTCCATCTTCCTTCCACCTCCTTTTCCTGTCTTCCTGTTGCTTCTATCTCCTCATGTCTTTCTCCTTCTTCCTCTCTCCTTTCTCTAAAACCTTCAGCCACACCTTTCCTTTCCACTGCCGAACCACAGGCTCTATCCTTTCTGTGACCAGTGAAAATGGGAGAAAGGTTCACCTGACATCACCTAGAATGTGATCCTCTCCTAATCCAGGCAGTCCCTATTGAAGAAGCAGAATTAGCATCAAAATATAAGCAGCACCAGGGCAATCCACAACAGCATGTTAACATGAGAAGGCTTTGGGAAGCGTGAGAACAACTACAGTTCAGAGAAAAGCTTCCAGACTGCAGTATAGTCTTTGCTCTGCCCTGTGACCTGGCCACAGTGAGGTCTATGTCTATAGTTCCTTACTGAATAACAAGATAAATGTTTGTATATTTTCATTCTCGCATTCTTCACCTCAGAGTTCAGACAAGTTCTGAGTAATGACTGTGCCCAAAACAAGGCATATTTCAACATGTCATGAAGAGGACAATGTATTAGTCTGGGTTGTCTAGTCACAGATCGTATGGGCAGTCTCTATGTAGTTAGGGAATTTGTTGATGACTTACAGTCTGTAGTCCAACAGTAGTCATCAGTAGCTGTGGATGGAAGTCCAAGGATCTTGCAGTTGCTCAGTCCCACAAAGCAAACCGGCAAGGAAGAAACCGTCTTCCTTTCAATGTCCTTATATATGTCTCCAGTAGGAGGTGTAGCCCAGATTAAAGGTGTATGTATCCATGCCTTTAATCCCAGGTGATCTTGAACTAGAATCCATAGCCACAATCTGGGATTAACGGTGTATGTCCCCACACCTTTAATCCCAGATGACCTTGAACTGGGAATCCATGCTTCAAGATCTCCATGCTAAGTCCAGGTCAGAAACTTATATCTCTGAGCCTCGAGATTAGGATCATAGGTGACCCTTCCAATTCTAGATTGTAGTTCATTCCACATATAGTCAAGTTGACAACCAGGAATAGCCACTACAGACAACCTGTGCAACTTTTCAGTACACATAAGAAATAGTCCTTGATTCACTTCTGCGACAGCCAAAGTTTTGATTCATGATGTGAAAAGTTCAGTACTACATATGAGAAAATTTCTCATGCCATGACAAATAAGAAAGTAGTTCTCATGTGGTAGACCTTTTTCTTCCAACAGTTACACTTGGATACATCCCTAATATACTTGTAGAAAATAATGTTGGGCTATATTAACTTATTTGCTGGTTATGAAAGTACTAAAGCATTATGACAATAAATATCTAGCTAAAACAAAGGAATGCTTATTAGGATAAGTTTGGGGACTAGCTCTGTGTCTACAAGAGAGAAGACTCACTGCTAACATTTGCTAATAAAGTGGAAAGGTTTCAAATAAAATTGCCTTCTAGGAAATAAAGTTATTAAATGAGAAAGAACTTAAATGGGTTGTATTTGAACACATAAACAATTAGGAAGACACCATCTCTATAAAACTATAAGTTTAAAATGGATTAATAAACATGAATTAAATTTACACTAATAACCACAAATTACCAAAGAACTACTGATCTCATAATAGAATTATTAGGTTACCAAAATTATGTTTTACACATGTGTACACATACTCAATATAAAGGCATTTGAAGTATGGAATATGTCTTCTCTTTTTATCACATTATCTGCCATTTTGGTCTATTGGCCCATCCAACTTATTCTTCATTCTCTGCATGAGCAGAATCATTGTAGCAGAAGTCAGCACAAGTAGCTAGTTTTTTAATTTCTCAGCTACTCTTGGGATCCAGTTATAGATGAAATCAAAATGTGTTTTTTACCCACTGAACTGGGTGATTCATGCCACATGCAATGACCTTCCTAGGATCTTTTATTTCTTTGAGTGTTTCTATACTGGCAAAAGAAACCAATCCTAGTTCAGAGGGAAATTTGGGACAGTTAATCATAAGTTTTCCATATAGGGAGTCCTTCAGTCTTAAAGGACCACTAGTTGATGATTACCCTCAAGACCTCCACATAGACATACATTCAATTATTTACTATCTATTAACAAGGCTCCAAAGTATTGATATGATGTGTTTGCAGTGAAAGAACACTATAAAGTCAAAGAAAAGCAAAGATATGTGGCTATAAATACTGAACAGGTGAGAAACAAATACTCAAATTCTTTTTGAGGACATCAAAAACAATCTGCTTTATCCTCCACAGTCAGCATTTGAGAATGCTAAATGTCCACAGAGAAAAGTCAATAGGGTCTCAGGACTCAGTCTTTGTTCAAAAATAGGCATGAGCATGCCTTGTTAGGTACAGTGCCTAACATCTACCAAAATTCCAGAATCTGTGGGGAAAGCAAGTATAAAGTGTTTTTTATATTATGTTTTTTAAAAAATTAAAATGTTCTCATGCTATATGTTTTTATCATATTCTTTCCTGTCATACAATGCTTGATTGATCATCACCACTGTCCACCTACCCAACTTAACATCCTTTCATTTTCTATCTCTCTCTCTCAAAATTAATTTTTTAAAAAAACAAAATCCAGACAGGAGTAAACAAAACAGAGATACATTTTTTAAAAAATCAACAATATAAAAAATGTCAAAATGTATACATGTATGCATGTTCACACACACATACATTCACACACATACACACTCACACACACATACACACATGCATGCACAAACCAAAATCAACAACACAACATGGCATCCTTTATGGAGTCCATTTTGCTTTGACCAACAAGACCTAGGCATGGGGACTGTTTTGGAGTTTGGTTAATAAAACAACTGGAGAAAATTGATTTCCCCTACCCCAGCAGTATCAATTACAGATACCTTCTCATTCTGGGTAGGACATTGTGTCCACTTCCTCTCCTCAGTGCTGGGATTTTGTCTTGTTTGAACTATTCAAATCTTCTATATGCAGTCACAATCTCTGTGAGTTCATGAGTGTACCAGTCTTGTGTCTGGAAGACAGATTCCTTAAAGTCATGCTCCATTTCTGGTTCTTACAATCTTTATTCCTCCTCTTCCACATGAATCCCTAAGCCTCGAGGGAGGGGGTTGATAAAAACATCCTATCTGAGGCCTAATGCTCCAAGGTCCTTTACCCTTTATACACTGTGAACTAATGACCTCAATGTTGGACCAGCTTTCCTTTACCAGATATTGGATAAATTAAGAAGTAAGCTTGAACTCTCTGGCACAGGAAAGGATGATGCTATTGCCACAGTCATTAAGAACAATTAATATATGGGATCTCATGAAACTAAAATATTCTACAACAATGGATTCTATCACCAAGCAGAGTGGGAAGCTACAGAATGAAAACGATCTTTAACAATTATACATCTGAGAGAGGGTTACTATCTACCACACATAACAAACACCAACAACAAAAACATTGAACATCAAGAAAACAAATAATCCAATTTAGAGTAGAATATAAAACTAAACAGAAAGTGCTCTTCTCCGTTGTGGGTAGGACTTCAAACTTCTATAGCCCCTATGTAAATCAGTTTAACAGTTCTTCAAAGGGCAGAAAATTGGCATGCCTCATGATACAGCTATACCAGTCTTGGATACATACCTAAAGGACTCTACATGTAACTACATAGATACTTGCTCATCCAGGTTCGTTGCTTCTCTAATCATAGGAGCTGGAAACTAAAAGCAATCTAGCTGTCAATCAAGTAATAGATAGCAAGAATGTGGCATATTTATACAATAGAATATTATTCAACTGTGAAGAAAAAAATGGAATTTCCAGATAATGGATGGAAATGGAAACACTTACCTTGAGTGAATTAACATAGACCCAAAAGACATAGATGGTATTGTTGCCTTATACATAGATATTAGCTTTTAAGCTTAAAATATGTGTCTCAACCCAAACAACCACTGAAGTTAGCTAGCTAGTAATGGACTTTGGGGGAAAAGAGGATTTCTTAAGAAAGGGAAAATAGAATTTAGTGTCCTGAAAAGATAAGAGACGAATAGAATAGGAAGATTACATAGGAGGGGAAGGGATGCCAGGGTAAAGGATGAAATGTAGAGAAGCACAACTCACATGGGGCCCCATGACCATTCACAAGTAAAGAAGTGTGCAGAAGGGGGGTGTTGTCAAAGTATTTGTTTTATTTTTTTATTGGATTCTTATACCTCTAACAGCCTTCAAACCCTTACATCACCTGAATCCCTTCCAACACCCCAACAATAGGTAGGAGAGAATGCACACTGTGGGACACACTGTGACACAGTACATCTTCCACAACAAGAAGGTTTTTTTCTTTTAGGGAGGAGGTTGCAAGGAGAGAGGGCAGGTATTAAGGGATGAGGACATGAGTGTAATCATGGTACATAATGTAAAATTAACATGGAATCAATACAAAGTCAGCTAATGAAAAAAATGTAGAGGGCTAAGACTGTTCCAAATCTAAGTTGAGAGAACCACAGAAAGGCACTATTTATTTATTTATTTATTTATTTATTCTCTCTCTCTCTCTCTCTCTCTCTCTCTCTCTCTCTCTCTCTCTGTGTGTGTGTGTGTGTGTGTGTGTGTGTGTGTGTGTGTGTGTGTGTGTGTGTGTGTGTGTGTGATGTATGCAGGTTTGTGAGAACTTGGATGTAAGATCCCTTGGAACTGGAGTTATAAATGGTTACTAGACATTCTCTGTTTCCAGAGTAGACCCAATCCCTCCAGCTAGTCTCTGACACTGTAACAGAACACCAGTTGCATCTTTCCTTCTCTGACTGCCCCCACCCTGAACCTCCCCTGTCTACATTTCCTATTCATCCTACAGATTATCCCTTCCTGCCCAGCACCATCACTCACCACTGTGTCATACTTCCAAAAGATCAGGTGCCCTGTCAGCTACTCTGTGCTCTCTAATCCATCCATCGCCTAACCTCCTTCTCCCATTATAGCTGCACCCCGGCCTCAAATACCAGTAGGCCTTCCCTGTGAACATGCCAGCTAAGCAAGGAGACAAAAGAGGCAACACACAGCCATCAGTCTCTGAAAATTCAGAGATGAAATCAAAGGATATGGAGCAATTCCCCCATGATAAGAGTACAAACTTGTACAGGCACTATGGAAAACAATATGGCTGTTCCTCAGAAAAATATTGAATATATCTACCTCAAGACCCAGGTGTGCTACTCTTGGGCATATTCTGGAAGGACACTCCATCCTACCACAAAAACATTTACTCAACTATGTTCATTGTGGCTTTACTCATAATAGGAATGGAAAATAACCATGTCCCTTAACCGAATAATAAAAGAAAATTTGTTACATCTACACAATGGAGTTTTACTCATCTGTAAAAAAAAACAGCTTCATGAAATTTCCTGGAAAATGGAGGAAACTAGAAAATAAATCATCCTGAGTGAGGTAACACAGACCTAGTATGTCAAATATGATAGTGTTTGCTTATTAATGGTTATTAGCTGCTAAGTAGATGATAACCAAGCCACAGTCCTTAGACCTAAAGATGTTAGACAGAGAAGATCTAAGGGAGATGCATGGGTCTCTCCCTGGAAAGAGAATATAGAATAGATATTGTGAGTGGACTGAAGGCAGGTGGAAATGGAGTGGTAGGGATCTGGTGTGGGGCTGGGACGAAGGGAGGGAGTTCAGGGAGAAACAGTTAGAATTGGGGCACTCAGGAAGGAAGTCTGGAAACCTAGTACACTAGAAACTTCTTGGAATCCACGATGGTGATTTAGTGAGGACTCCTAGGAATGTGGGATAGCAGTCTGAACTGGTCACCTTTTGTAGCTAGGCAAGGCTACCAGTGGTCCACTCTAGAAATCAAACTTTGATACCAGCCAGAGAAGAAAGAGCTTTTAACTGCTGAGCCATCTCCAGTTCCCAGTGTCAATTCTGTAAGAGCTCTTACATTCTGTAATATTTTCTCAAGGTCATTCTGCATGCAAAGAAATAAATAAGTATGCTTTAAGGACACATAAGAAATTATCTGCAATGTAAAATTAATAGAAAGATAAAAATGGAAACCAGTTCTAACAGGTAAGCTGTAATTATAGTGATGTTTGGAATTTTGGTCCGTTCTATAAAAACTTTAATAAAATTTGCCAAACCAAGTATCCACAAAGCAACCTGTTTGCCATTTTTAAAATTTAATCAGAGACATTTTCATTTTGCAGTGTGTCTAGAAGGGACTAGGAGGTGATTCCAACCACCCTCTCCCATGGCTAACCCTGTTGTTTCTGGCTTGGTAGCAGCTCTCAAATATTCTGAATTTGCCCTGTGTATTCAATTATGCAGGTCAGAACTGCATTGGACTTAGTGTCAGAATAGACTAAACAGTACTTCCCAGTGTTCCACAGCTCCTCTTCCCTCTGCCCTCCCTGGGAGGAGACACCCATGTCACCTGTCACATGTCACCTTTCAGCTTTGTTTATCTGCTCTGCTTTCTGATCCCTCAAATCCTTTGTCATCTCATCCCATTGGCATTCCATTCCTAGAGAGGAATGTGCCCCTAGAATGTTCAGACTTAGTGCCTCCTAGTTATGAATGGTTTCCTGACATGGAGAACATTTGAGAGTCGATGTGTAAGTACTGGATTGTGGTAGAACATCTGATTTTAACTTTAACAAATATAAATTTTCAAGTTACTTTCTTGGATTAAAGATTAATGTTGAAGATTAAATGTTGCCTCATAAGGGGAAAGATGCGACCATTACTCTTGTCTGTGACAAAATCAGAGAGATAATCCAGGCACCAATTAAACAAATACATCCTCATGCTCTACAGCGAGCAGTGCGGTGCTATGGCCGTACATTAATTGGATTTGGATCTTGCTCCTGTATCTTCCTTTCACACTGTTTCGAAACTAATTCAGAATAGAGTGAGGGTAGCTAGGTCAAGGTCAGGATAAAGAGACATAATTTATGCTGGGTAATTTTAATTCCTTACACAATAATGTTTGTGCCATATAAATAGTGTCTGCTGGATATTTTTAGATGTTTTAAAGTAAAACCCGCTAACTAGGCAAAGTCCTCAAAGCTATTCCATAAATATCAAAACATAAAGAAGCTCCATCACACCCAGCTATTAAATCATTTTGCAGTACACAGTTTAGTCAACAAATAACTACGTACTACACAGTGTGAGTTTTCCCCTCTGTGTATACACTGTAAAGTATTTAGTCAAACTAATTAACATAGCCAGTTTTTTTACTTCCCCATTTTTATTTTCTTCAAAAGAAAAACAAAAAATGATTTCTGGACCCACTTAGGGATTTAAGATACACACACACACACACACACACACACACACACACTCACAGAAAGAGAGAGAGAGAGACAGAGAGATAGAGAGAGAAAGAGACAGAGAGAGAGACAGAGACAGAGAGAGACTGAGAGAGACAGAGAGAGACAGAGAGAGACAGAGAGAGACAGAGAGAGAGAGAGAGAGACAGAGACACAGACACAGACACAGACACAGAGAAACAGGGAGACAGAAAGAGAAACAGAGACACAGAGAGACAGATAGACAGCAGGAAGAAAGGAGGTAGTTGTTCAGGTAAGATTTAGTAAGAGAGTAGGATCTTCGGTAGTGAACTCAAAGATAGAATTACATCACTGCTCCACAGCGGTTCTTTAGCTTCTTATCTGGTGATGGAATCTATGCATAAGAATTTTTCCATGCTGAGCCATCAAACATGTGGTTCTAATCAGAGGTGAATCATGTCATCATCATCATGCTCCTTTGCCTCCCAAACTGTAAACTAAATAAAAATAGAGAATGCACTGTTCTACAGAGTGTAAATGTAGCACAATTGTTAAACAAAATACAATGAAGCTCCCTAGGCTGTCCTTTGAAAATCAATTAACAGATGATAAGGAGCAATTCAAAGGGTCCTCAGACACTGGTGAATAGTCATTGCCACAGTAAGAATTCATAACTTTTGGGGGAGATAGAAATATCATGTGTCTCGATTGTGTCAGACTGTGGATAATATGAGATACTAATCGATTAAAAAATACATGAAGATATATGTATTCTAGAAGAGTAACGTTTACAAAAACTGAGTTGAAAATAACTGAGAAGGATGGACAATAAGGATAAAAGTTTAGGCAGACATAATTTTTACACATCTATGCTTAGTGTTGCTCTATTCATGATAGCAAGGAAACAGAACCAGCCTAGAAGTCCACCAGCAGATGAACGGATAATGAGATGTTGTACATCCATGCAACAGAATGATATTCAGCTGAAAAAAAAAGACAAAGTGTACCAGAGCATAGGTGGACCTGGGAAAGTATAACACAAATGAAGTGATGCAAACTCAGGGCACCCTAGCCTAAAATATATTCATGTATGGATACAATCAGAAGTAAGTGTGGGTGAAGTTTCAAAATTTAGAGAGGAGACCAGGATAAGGTAAGCTTATGTGATGACGAAGGACAGAATGTAGGCAGGACACATGGTTCAGGAAAGGGACTAGAAAGTTAACATGTTTTAGTTCAAACTGTATCATGACAGATATGCTAATTCCACACATCTATGTATCAAAAAAATCAGAATCATTTTTACATTCCAGAACAATCCAACCTGAGAAGCCAATACTTTACTAGTCTCAGAGGGTTTTTTTGTTTTGTTTTGTTTTTTGTTTGTTTTTTGTTTTGTTTTTGTTTTGTTTTGTTTTGTTTTGTATCCTCTTGACCATCAGTGTAAAAAGAATTAGACATCATTCTTTCCTGAACACATTTGGCATACTGACTCATTGAAAACATATTTTTTTTCTAATTCCATTTCAAGCAACACTAAATAACTCTTATTGCAATATTATTTGATAAGTACATTTTGACACTGTGCAAAATAAGTACACAGGATTTTTTAAATTTAATTTTTTAAAGGCTATAGATTATTTTAGAATTTCAATGATGGTCACATGGAACTTTTCAAAAATAGTCTTGTTTGTGTTCCTTATATTTTATATTTTCATTAATATAAAAGAAATAGTTTACAGGATTCAGGGAAATAAACCCTTGATTCCATTCATAAGGATCTAAATTACTTCAGCCACTAAGGAAATCAGCATAGAAATTTACCATAAAACTAAAATTAGAGCTGCCATAAGACCAAGCTCTGAGACTCTGGCCTTACATCCACATGAAACATTCCCCAAACCCCAAGAACCATGATGCTTTTCCTGGTTTCATAATCTGAAAGGAAGTTTCCACTGCACATGTCCTCAAGGCCTATGCCCCCAACGTGTTATTGTTGGGGTCTCATTGTGGGAAAGTGACCACTCTTCCCTGCCTCTCCAGTAATGGCCTGTGACTTAACCTTTAAGTGCCTAAGTATTTGTGTTCTTTTGTATATAGCTTATTGGATCACCAGGCTGGGGAAAGCTGTTGCAATGAATATGTAGGCTTCTTTTAAATAATAAAATAAAAATGTGTAGACTTCCTTTTTCTTAATTGGATGTCCCCTTTGGAACACTCTTCTCTTAAGCCTGTGTGGAATCCAAATCCTCTACCGCTAGCGTGAGTCCTAGCTCTACCTGTATTGGACCTTGACTTAGGTGTTTCTCAACATTAAGGGTTGTTTCTTATGTTGAAGTTCTGTTTTGCATGTAAACTTTCTTAACTATAAAAATATATGTATAACACCTAAAAATTATAAGTAAAAAGAACCAGTTCTGAAACTTCTTAGTATATATCCCAATGAAGCAAAATCCACCTGCACTAGGGATACTGATATTTATTTGGATGCTATGCACAAGAACTAAATTTGAAAAAAAAATATTCCTCAAAAATAAATGGGCAAAAACTTGTGCAATACAATAGAATTAGTCAACTGTAAAGAAGAATACAGTTGTATCATTTTCAAGAAAATAGATGGAATATAAATTGTTTTCTTTTCATATTTCCTTCTATAGGTGTTAGAGTTTTGTTCTTTAACGTCTTTAATTCAACCAGCAGTCTCAATTAATCTGGACCCATGAGATCCCTCAAACACTGGACCACCAAACAGGCAGCATACAAACAGTTAGCATAAGGCCCCCAACACACATACAGTAGAGGTTTGCCAGGTCTGTGTTCATTCAAAGATAATGCACCTAACCCTGAAGAGACTGGAGGCCGCAGGGAGTTTAGAGGTCAGGTGGGGTGGTGGGTGGGGACATCCATGTGGAGACAGGGGGTGGGAAGGAGGTATGGAATGTGGATCAGTCAGAGGGTGGAGGGGATATATATGGAGTATAAAAAATAGATTTTTTTTTTTAAAAAGTCTTTAATTCATTGAGAGATAACATTTGGTTTTGCTGTGAGGAGCAGTTTCACTTTCACTACTTTGTAGATACCAGGGTTTCTGCTGCAGTGTTTTCACAGCAATCATTCCCTCCCCATTGCCTGGTTTTGGCGCCATTGTCAAGAAGCAGACTGCTGCATGTATGATGGTCTATTTCTCCATTTTATGTTCAACTCTACAGATATATGCATCTCTATGACACACGTATGCTGCCAGTCCTCGGTGAAACGAAGATGGCGCATCACCAGATAAGCTCTTCAAGCTCACTTGTTCTTTTAGATTCATATTTCTTTGCCAGTGATCCAGTGAGTCTTCCCTTCCCAGTGGCACATTGTTTGCAATTGGACAAAAGCTGATCTGTACAGATAAGTGAGGCTAGCCAGACTCAGAAAAAAACAAATATTATTTTAGATTTATGAGATCAACAGGTCAGGGGAAGAGATGTCATAAGCATGAAAAAGTGATTCAAGCAAACTGAATTAAAAAGCAATTCAAACAAAGGGAAGGAAGGGAAAGTTAATTTAGGATAATAGGAGTATGTACCATATGTATTCAGCAAAAACATCACACATGAAACTATAATTTATGTTCTGTAATTCTGAAACTATAATTTATGTTCTGCTGCACATTAATAAAAAGTATTCAATTCAGAAAAATATCTATATTTCCTGATGTTGTCAAATGGTATCTGAATTTCTTCACTTTCTAAGACTGAATATTATTGAGTTGTCTGTATTTACCATATTCTTGCTAATTCTCTTTATTATCATGTTTTCCACATATTTGGGGTTTTGTAAGTAAGGCTACCTTGAACTTTGTCATACGAATATCTTTTAGTCCCTGCTGTGCAATCTTTTTGAAATATACCCAGATGAGCAATGGTCACATATGGTATTTACTATTTCGCTTTCTACGCAAAGTTAATTTTCCTCCACAAGACCATCATCTTTTAAACACTTAAACAATTTAGTCATGAAATGAATATGGATTTATATTACAACATGATGGTATATCTAGTTATAATACTTGACAAATATTCCCATGGAACAGACTCTAAGACCTCTAGATTCTAAGACCATAGATGATTTCTCATTCTATATATGCTATTTTGTTCTACCCTCCATACATAATGAAGTTTAATTTGAAAATTGAGCAAAATATAAATTAGCAATAGAGGTTCACAAAGAATGAAGTATAACCATATTATACAGTAAGTTTGGGACTTTTTTTTCCTAAAAAATAATTTGCTGCCCTGAACTGGTTTTTGTGACATGAAAAGATGCCAGTGCCTGCATGATAACACAGTGAAGTGAGTAAGGTAGCATTTTAATGGTGAAGTGTTTTTAAGCTAATAAATCAATTTCACTGCAAGGCAGCCATTGAAATACCACAGAGGTCAGCTTAAAGCAAGATGACAGTAAATAATTTAGACAGAAGCTGTTTATATGGAAGAAGAGGCTGATCCTCAGTTCACCAGAACAGAGAAGGATGGAACCAGATTTCATCAGACTAACGAGGACACCTCTCAGTTAAAAGCTCAAGGATTATTTATTTCAATAATTTCCATTTCATATAATTAAACTACAGATTATGCTTGGTAACTAAAACTGAGGATACCAGGAGAGGATACTGATACTGTATGTGTTAAATCTGTCACCTCACTCTGTGACATCTGTAATATTCAGTATATTAGTAAGTTGTCATGCGGTGACTAAGCTCAATGAGAAGCTGGCCCTGGAGATGGCATTGGCCCCATGGATCTGTGACCCAACCACATTTGTCTCAAAGACAGCTCGTTTAGGAATGAGTTGTGTACTCCACCAGTGATAGGGGAAGGAAAAGGAAAGCCACTTCTCCAGTTGTTCCTGATGCATGATGGGTCTGATCTGACTCTCTCTACTCATCTGCTGCTAAGACTTTATTCTTGTTCTCCTTCTAGATATGTGAGAATAATTTCAATCAAAACCCAAAGTACAAGTATCATGGATCATTCTCATTAGAGAACAGGTCCTCTTTTCATTCCCAACATCTGTCCACATAAACTCTATTCATTTGAAACATTCCCAAAGTAGCCTTTATTTTTGAGTACCCACAGAATAATCACAAAATAACATCTCATTGTGACTTTTTCATAGTTTTTTTTAATATAACAAGGATAACTTGAACATTTTCTTTTAGAAGAAACATGTTAATTCTTTGCAAATAAACAACTTGCCATGTTGAAATTTTTAGAATTGTATTAATAAAGGTCTTCCAAATTCTTTGTATTGATCCCTCATTATGTACATTATTTGGGGATATTTATCCATGTTATGAATTGTCATTTGACTCCCTGGATAATCTTCTTTGGTGTGACAACAGTCATTTGATTTTTTTCCTATATTTCCAAATTTATTTTTATTATTTAATAGTTTCAGATATGTATATAATTAATTTTAATGTCATCCCTATTCTCCCATCTCCTCTTCTTCCATCATCCTATAAAATCTTTATTCCCAACAGCTGCCCTCTTCTACTTTCATGATTTCTTTCCTCAGCATGGGTGGAAGTTTATTTGAACAAGAACAAGTTTCCAATAGCTGTACCACCTAGAAAGTGGCAGTCCTTCCTTCAAGAGCCCAGGAGTGCTTCAGGGATGACTGGAGTCTCATGGGTCCCTCTTCTTCCATGGCTGAGTCCTGTCCAGCCATGGCAAGGGCAGTGTGACATGGTTCCTGCCCCTGTAATGAAGCCAGCAGAGCATGGGCCTCCAGGAGTGTTGACAGTTGTTTTAAGATAAGGCTTCTTTGTATAAATACACACACATACACACACACATACACTCACATACATACATACACACATACACACATATACATACACATACATACACACACATACACTTACATACATATACACACATACATACACACATATACACACACATACACACATATATACATACACACACACACTCACATACATATATACACACATATACACACACATATACTCACATATATACACACATATACACATATACATACACACATATACACATATACATATATACACACATACACACATACACTCATATATATAGACCCATATACACACATACATATACACACATACACACACATACACTCACACACATACACACACATATACACACATACATACACACACTTATACACACAGATACACTAACACATATATACACACATACATACACACACATATACACACACTCACATACATATACACACATATACATACATACATACACACACATATACACATACATACACACACACATATACATACACACACACACTCACACACACACACAAGGCTATCAATGACTCCATGATAATTTTTAAAACAGTAGGAGTTCAGGAATTGAGGGTGTGCCTATGTCTCAGCAAAAATGGTAAAAGTTGAGACCTTCAGGACAGCCCTTAGGACTGTGAAAAAGAACGCTGAAAACATGAGTTCAAAAATATACAATTTCTCAACTATGCAAAGAATAAGGATGCAATATAAATTATATAAGGAGCTTCACAGATCTAAAAGAACAGAGGCAGCTGCACCACGAGCCAGTTTGTCAGAAAGATATTAAGGAAAAAGATAAAGAGACTCAGAAAGTGGTGATTGCAGGGCAAGATAGAACCCACCTAATTTTTTTGTTTGTGCTTACAAAGAAATGCAAGCAGCTTCCTGAGTTCAGGACTAGACTTGCTTAGAATGGTAATTTTGAGGGCAGGTCCCAGCCAGCTGTCCTATTGTCCTCACTTAACAAAGGCAGGCAGACCTAGGAATTCTTTTGCAAAGTTAAGAAAAAAAAGTGCTTGTAGTCTCTTTCTAAGAAACAAGAGGGTGGGGTTCTGAAAAGATCAAAAGGGAACCTAGATTAAGCCTAAATTGATTTGTAAACAAAAGACTCGGCCTTTGATCTTCAATAGCTGAGCCATCCAGAGAATCTTCAGAATAGAAAAAAAAAAAAAAAAAAAAAAAAAAAAAGCTGTCTTGCTAGCAAGAAAACACTGAAAGTCTCAGCATTTACCATTTTTTGCTGAGACATAAACACACCCTGGATTCTGGACTCCCACTGTTTCTAATTATGCTGCAATCATAAACCTTGGCATTGAGGACATTTCCCAAAGAAGGAACTTAAAGAAAAAGAAACAATAAACACGGGGTGGGGGGGGGAGGGGGAGAGAGAGAGAGAGAGAGAGAGAGAGAGAGAGAGAGAGAGAGAGAGAGAGAGAGATTTAAATCAGGAAAGGGGTTATTTGAAATGTAAACAAACAAAATATCCTTTAGAAAGGGGAGGGGGGATGGGATAGGGGGTACCTGGGGGGGGGTTTGGGAGGGGGCCTGGAAAGAGAATAACATTTGAAATGTAAATAAAGAAAATGCCCATTAAAAATAATTAATTAATTAATTAATTAATTAATTATAAAAGAAAAAAGAAAAACTGTCCCAGACAGAAACAGAGCAATCTGGTAATCTCTAGCAGAACATAAGCCATCAGTTTATAACCCACAATGGACTTGGATTGACCCAAGATTTGTTTTGCTGTCCCTGGGCACTTCTCTCAGAAACCCCAAGCCAAGCCTGGTTCTTGGTGTGGTGAAAGGCCTAGTTGTGTGTGGGTGTTGTGCAGATAGCCATAGCTGCAGGAAAAAAGACATTGTGATGCACATCTGCCTAGTCTGTTTCTTACATTTTCCCACTCTCCTTTCTCCCCTGTTCTTTGAGATTCAGAGTGGTGCCACAGTTGTCCCATTTAAGGCTGTGAACTCTTCCATCACTTATTCTTGGCCCAACTTGAAGCCAATTATCTGCCTTAATCACCATCTGCTATAGTAAGAAAGTTTTCTGAGAAAGCTGGGCTCAACAGTAATAACCATTAGAATTGATAAGTAAGTTAATAATTAACATTTACCAAAACACTAATACTAAGTTCCTTGCCAACCACAGAGTCTTCTTGACCAGATTTATAAAACCAGCCCGTATTTTTCCTGTGAAGCAGGCTCCACCATTAGAAAACAATTTACTCAGGGCCTAACAAGCATGCCACAATTTAGTGGGAAATCACATCTTGCCAATCAAGCCATTACTGAAGACAGCAAGATTCATAACTAGGTAAGATTCCAGTGATTTTCTTTCCCCGTAGCCTGCACCACACCTTCTGGAAATAAGAAGGTAGCCGGCCAGGAGACAGCTTCTAGCTCAACTCCACCTTGATTTCTTTATGCTCTGTGATCTAATTGTGTAACACCTTGAGTAATAAAATCTTAATGAGCAGCCAGAAGCAACCACAATCATCTGTATTGTTTTGAGAGTTCCTGGAACCTCACTGACAGGAATATATTTGCCCTTTGATATAAGAAGTTTTACGTTTTGATGAAGTTGAGTTTATCTATGTGGAAGGCTGAAGAGAGAGGTTGGTGTCTGACAGCATTTGTCGCTCCTGGAAAGATACTCAATTCTATTCCTAACACCTACAAGGTAGCCCACCTGCGCCTCCAGTTCTGTGCTATCTGACACCATCTTCTGAATTTCATGGGCACCAGGTTTGCACATGGTTCACAGATCTGCTTGCAGACACAGCATTCACACTCATAAAATAAATAATCTAAAAAAAAAAATCTAATTTTTGCCTTTGCTGCCTGTTTTCAGTGTCCTACCAAGAAAATCAAATTCAGTTTTACTAAGGTTTTTCCTTATGTTTTCTTCCATGGGCATTGAACATTTTGATCTTATACTTTGGAGTTTGGTCCATTTAAAGATTTTTTTTTTTGTTTATAAACTGTGAGACAATTTTAAGCTCCCTGTTTTATATGTTGATGTCAAGTTTCCCTAGTAGCATTCTCTAAAAGATGATTGCTTCCTCACTGGGTGGAGTTGGTACCACTGCTATGCATAATACCACAGAAATAAGGGTTTATTTCCACAGTTTCATTTCCTCAGAATGGCATATCTCCATTACACTGTCATTCTCTTCTGATCACTGCAAGCCTGTGGTAAATTTCGACATAAGGAAGTGGGAGTACTGCTGTGCAATTACTTTTCATGTTTGCTGAGGCTCCTGAGGTTTTGTAGCCCCCACATGAATAATAGGATGAGTTTTTCCATTTCGAGAAGTAAAAGCATTAGTGATGAGGTGAAAAGTGAGGTTAGTCTATAGGAATAAGCAAAGTAGCACAGACTCAAAAGGAGTAAGATATTACTTCCATCCTTGGAATCTATAGAGCAAACGTGTCATGAACATTCAAGAGAGATATTAGATAAGAGGAAAGGGATTTGGACAAGGTAAAAGAGGATGAAATGTTAGTATAGTATATAGACACATCTTACCACAGCAGACTGCTGCATGTGCATATGAGATTGTCATCTTATAAAAATATACTCATGTTCTATATCATATGTATTTATTCATAAAATGTTCAACCTCAGAAATATGTCTTTATGTTTCACCCATGTTATCAGATGATACCTGATGATACCCAAGGCTAAATAACATTGTATCCATAGGCAGCAGCCTTGTTTGCCTGTTCATCTCTTTGTCCCAATGTTGCCTGTCTCCCACTGTTATGAGTTTAGTGAATCAGGATCCTTGAACACTACTGTGCACAATATCTCTCTGATGACTTGCTATGAATTTTTTATACAAACCTACAAGTAGAACATCTCATATTATTTGATATTTGGTCTTAGAGAAAAGTTCTCTTTTCTATCAAAGGGCATATTTTTAATCATTTAAACATATCAGTTAATACCATATAAATATTATCATTATCTTAATTTTTTAAATTTTATGTACATTGGTGATTTGCCTGTACTGATATTTGTGTGAGGGTGTTGGATCCCCTGGAATGAGGTTTACAGATAGTCATGAGCTGCCATGCGGGTACTAGAAAATGAACACAGATCTTTCTGAAGAACAGCTTGTCTTCTTAACCCTCTAGCCTCTTAAATGGTCATTATAACTCACAAAATCTCTCTGAGCTACACATTTTCTTAGTTGGGAAATTTTCCAATGCGGACTTTGTCACTTTTATCTCTATATTTCTGTTTGCAAATTTTGATAGATCTGGTGTGTGCTCAAACAGAGATGGCACTCAAACGTCAGCACCACCGACAAATTCCCCTATACCCCTTTGGAATATAGGCGGCAATATGTTTGTGATTATGTTATAACTTTAAGACAGTGTCTCAGGGAGAGACATGCCTATTATGTGAAGATTAATGGAAGGTTTGTTTGAAACCCGAGTGTATGCATGTTGGACAGGTGGCTCTAAAGTGACCAAACCAGTTAGGACAGTGCAGTGTCTCCTTCCGAACTGCAGTAAACAGAGTACGATTGAAAGGTTTATTTCTAAACTGCGAAATTGCATAATCCTTTCCTAAATATTTGTGAAGAGTGAAGATATTTTCCACAATGTTGAATGCAAGAAAATAAAAGATCTACCTTTATATTTCCCCCCACTTGATTTTGTGGCTGGAATCCCTTTACATAATATAGGGATGACACATTCATCTCTTAAAACATTAACCTAGCTATTTGTTCACTGATATGACAAACTCTTCATATGAAAGTATGGATAGCCTCAACACCAGTATGTTAGACATGTAAAGCCTCTTGTGAATGTAGCTTTTTGACCATGTTGTAATACCAGTGTTTTGGACACATAAAACCTCTTCTGAATGTAGCATTTTGACAATGTTGTAACACCAGTATTTTCAATACATAAAACCTCTTTGGAATATAGCTTTAGGCAATGTTGTAGCTTTCCGCGTAGATTAACAAATGTGTTTGCTTAATTCTACAGCATTTAATAACTGGTATAACCTGTTTTATGTCACTTTCTGTTACGTTCACCAACCTTAAATTTCACTTCAATCTCTAAAATGCTCTATGTGAGAAGGTGTAATGATGTGTCTCCAATTCTTCATTTCCTCCAGAAGTATAAACCATAAAAAAGGGAAAACTGCATTAAAACTGTAACACACAGAAAGGGGATAACAGGAAAGGAAAGTAAACAGAGGAGCAGGCTGTTCACACAGAACTGAGGATCATGCCTGCTAAAAAAAGTGATTGGAGAAAGTAGTAGAAAGGGTTGTGTAGACATTAGCTCTAGAAAAAAAAAATGAGACAAATTAAAAAGGAAGAGAAACAGAGATCACCATTGAAGGTTTTCTGAGATACTTTGCTATACTACACAGTGTGTACGTACTGTATTCTTCATAAAAACGGAGAACTAAAACATTAAGCGTCTCAAGCTTTCCACTCTAGAAATTGTCAGTAATCACTTGGTCCCTTATAAAGCAACTTAAAATAATGTGTGGAGTATTCTAACGACAACATTTATTACATAAAATCATGTATGTGTCACTATGTAGGATGTTCTAGGAAATTCTCTTCTGGATAAAAACAAATGGACTGGTGCCAATTCTTTCCTCACATGAAGAATAAATACTGTCAGAGCTGACTCCGCCCCCATGCCATTGACGACTGATTACTCATTCACTTGGGGCTATAATTTGCACTTGTTCCCTGGCTTGTGAAAGCAGAGGAAGAAAGAGAATCTTCTAGATCAGAGCAGTGGCTGAGAATGAGTTCCAAAATGCAGAAGATGGAATTAAATGATGGTCACTCCATTCCTGTGCTGGGCTTTGGCACCTATGCAACTGAAGAGGTAATAAAAAATGGTTCAGGGATTAAGGGCCGGTGAATAAATACCTCAAAGAATGAAATTTACCAATCCTTATGGGATTTTGATAGGCTCCTCCTCCTCTGCTTTACCAGGTTAGAGCTGTGCTACATAGAGGAGAGGCATATTTTGTGTGTTCTGCTAAGGTTTGATCATGTAATCACTAGCTATTTTGGTCTTTGGGTCTTCCTTCAGTTTAGATCTGCTTCTGAGAAAAGGAGAAAATTTGAAACTTAGTTAACATCACTGTCTGATAATGTATATTATACAAGCATGACATGCTCCTATTCTGTAGATTGTTTCTTTACTCTGTTGACTGTTCCTACTATGATATGGAAGAGTCTTAACTTTATATACTATCATTTGTCTGCTTTTGCTATTGTGTCTTGTGCTTTGAGGGACATATCCAAAAGTTGCCTATGCATTGTTCTAAAGAGATTCCTTCATGTTCGTTCTGGCAGTTTTACCATCTCAGTTCTCATATGAATATCTTCTGCTCATTTTGATTGATAAGTATGCCAGGTAAGGAATTGCAGCCACACTTCTGTCTTCTCTGTGAGGATATTCAGAGTTCCTAGTGTCATGGCTAAAAAGCCTGTGATGTTTCTTTCTTTTTTTAAAAAAAAAATTATTTATTATATGTAAGTATACTGTAGCTGTCTTCAGACACTCCGGAAGAGGGTGTGAGATCTCATTACGGATGGTTGTGAGCCACCATGTGGTTGCTGGGATTTGAACTCAGGACCTTTGGAAGAACAATCAGTTCTCTTAACCACTGAGCTATCTCTCCAGCCCAGCCTGTGCTGTTTCTTATCCTTGATTCCATGCCTTTGTTGAGAATCACTCTGGACCATGGATTCACATAGATGAAATCAATTTCCATTCCATTCTTCGGGGTGTCCATTTGCATGCCAATGTCAATGCTTGTTTTAGTTTCCTACAGGACTACTAAAGTACATATCACTTGGACATCTCATTTCTGGCTATACATAAAAATAAGTATACTGAGTATAGCAAACAGATTCTAACCTTCATTATGGCGAAATTCACAATAATTGATACATGCATGGATTAATTCAATATCAGCATCTAATCAAAGATAAAAGAAAACATGAGATAGAGAGATAGAGAGATAGACAGACAGACACAGACAGAGAGAGGGGGGAAGGAAGGGAGGGAGGGAGGGAGAGATTAGGCCATTATGCATATAGAAAAGTAACTATCTGTTATCTGGAGCTGAATAGATGGAACTCTGGGATATTGTGAACTGTCTAGACACAGAAAAGCAATGTTATATGTTCTTTCCTATAAGTAGAAAATAAAAAATCTACTGTAATATATAATATTATTGACTTTGGCCCCTGGCAAAGAGATTACATAGGATAGCGGCTAGGAGATATGGTTGGATAAAGGTTGCATAATTTAGATATACACAAAATTAGATCAAGGGAATAAATTGTGTTTTTCCAAACACTCTAGGATGAATATAGTGCACAATAACCTGTCATATTTTATATAATGTGCAAGAAAATAAGAGTTTGTTAAAGAAATTATAAGCAAGGGAAATGTCAATTTAAATAAATTGACAGGTGTATACTGCATACATAGTGCTGAAATATGACAACATCAGTGATATAAAATCACTACATTAATCAAGACATTTTCAAAAAATATATACAGCATTCTAAAATTGTTATGCACAGACAACCAAATGGCACAGTGTTTCACTTCACTCTAGCTGCTCTGTTGTTAAATCTTCCATATTCAGAGGCAGTGTCTTCTAGTTTTTAGAGGACATTTACTTAGCAGGACATTCCCGAGTTCCATCTATTTAGCTGAAAACAAGTTTCTAGTTGCTACAGATATTTGTCTAACTTGCTGATCTCACCTGGAGGCTCACTTACCTGGACTTTCATGCCATTAGCAAAGCTGTAAAAAGCAAACTTTATTTCAATTTGGTTATTTTTCTGCTGAGCCTCATCATTGTAGAAATACCATATTAATAAATACAACGTTGACTCATACTAATTAATATTGTGCTAAATCAAATTCATATGCAGTATGCAATTTTCAACAGACATAGGATACGGGGACACAAAATTTATGCCCAGTGGAATAGACAGCTCTGCTCTGGAGAGAGGAGTGAGCGAAGCTCTTTGATAGTAACTGTTTGTACAAAGTTCTGAGCATGTTCTCTTACTTTATATTTTTACCTGACGTATGGTTTTCTTCTATTTTAAATGCTGATTTCACAGCATTTAAAAGTGGAAATAATCTATCTGTGCCACTCTTAGAAAGGCCAGAGAACACAAGTCAGAACTTACAGGTGAAGAGAAATCAGGGGAAGCTGCATGGAAGAGGCCTGCTCAGCTGCAGGCTCTCACATGCATGAGTCTGCATCTTTCCTCTTTTTCCTGAAGAACTTAGTGTGAAGGGGAAAGCATGGACCTAGAGATTCTGAATTTAAAGTAATAGATAGCTAATAGCAATTTGGCCAGGTATTACCCTTGGCAATTGTTAGTGTTACCTATCAGATGTCATAACCCTTTGCTCAACAGATCTTTCTCAACAGAGTATTAAGTGTGTCTGAAAAGCATTCTTTGGATCAGCAAAATGGCTGAGTAGTTTAAGGTATTTCCTGCCAAGCTCAGTACCTGACTTCAATCTTCAATCCCCATGCCTCACCTAGACGAAGAGAACCCACCTGAGAAAGTTGTCCTCTGACCTCCACATATATTCTCTCTCTCTCCCTCTCTCTCTCTCCTTCTCTCTCTCTCTCTCTCTCTCTCTCTCTCTCTCTCTCTCTCTCTCTCTCTGTGTGTGTGTGTGTGTGTTTCTTTCTGTGTCTTCTCTCTCTCTCTCTCTCTCTCTCTCTCTCTCTCTCTCTCTCTCTGTGTGTGTGCGTTTCTTTCTGTGTCTTTCTTTGTGTCTCTCTCCCTCTCCCTCCCTACATCGCTCTCCTTCCCTCCCTTTCTCTTCTCACTCTTTTTCTCTCTCCCTCCCTCCCTGTGTGTGTATATGTGTGTTTTTCTGTCACTCTGTGTGTGTGTGTCTTTCCCTCGTACACACATACATACACACATAAAATAATAGTCTTATTTTAAAAAGTTATTCTTACTGCAGCCTCTTTTAGCAATCATTAGCAGTCACATAGTTTCCCCAAGTTCTATTCTAGTAACTCTTTCTATGTTTTATTACATAAGCCACACGATAGCGCCGTGAGGTAATACAAACATCTATAAATCAATGAAGTGTCGTTTATAGACTCTTTAGGTTTACTGGAGGCAACCCATAATCTATGAGTAATTGATGACTGACAAGGTCAGAAGAAGAAGTCAGATAGCATGGGACTGGAGTTAGAGATGGCTGTGAGCTGCCACGTGTGTGTTGAGAACAAAACATGGGTCTTCTGCAGGAGCAGCGAGTACTACTAACCTTGCTATAACTCTTAGCCTTAGCTATAACTTCAGCCCCTAGCCCCCAAGAAATGCATTGCATTTATTGCTATTATTGTAGTCCAGAAATTTACTTTGCATATATTTAAGGATTCAGTGAAATTTTCTCTTTGAGAAATGACATTGTTTTCATTATTTATTTTCATTCTTGTGATTATAATTTTAATACAATTACATCATTTCCCTTTCCTCCCTCTATGCCCTCTCTTGTACCCCTCATTGTTCTCTTTTAGGTCCATGGCTTCTCAGAAAGAATTGTTGTTGTTGTTATTGTTGAGAACATATTCTTTTCTCAGTTATCATGTCCTGATTACTTTCTCAGATGACAGTTGAGAGATTCATTAATCTCTGAATATAAGGATAAGTGATTAAGAGTCAGTTTAATTTGATGGCTATTTAGGTTCTTATCTAGAGCTTATGACCTTTCTGATCACAGGTTCATGATGCCAGTAAGGATTTCATGTATGGGATCTGTCTTGGAGTAGGGCTTATATACAAAAAGTAATTAGTTATTCCCATGATTCCATGCTGCTGTTGTAGCTGTGAGCATATATTGCTAAGACCAGTCACTACTGAAGCTTACAGGTTTCACAGATAGATAAAATTGGTGATTAATTTTCTGGTAGTGGCCTTAAATTCATGATTTAATCATTAAAAAAAAAAAAACACTTACCTTTAGAACTCTATGAAACTTCTAGGGTAAGAACAAGCAGCTTTATGTATCCAACTGGTGAATTTTCACTTTTCGGCTTCTAAAGTGCTTGACAAAACAAGCAAATATTTTCATATTCATACTGGCTCTATTGCTTCCCTCTCTTTTACTCAGGCCTGTCCTAATCACACAGGAGTCTGCTCCTGAAGCCAGAAAGCACATTCAAAAGAGCTCTAGCTATGTCCCTCTGAGGCTCTTCCATTAGGGCAAGCAACATGTTTAACGAACTATTATGATTAACTATTATGTTACCATTAACTATTATGAACTATTATGATTTTACTTGTTCAGTAAAACCTTTAACACTATTTCACAGAAGTATGCCTACAGTTATTTTATTCTTCTTACTCTCAAATTTAAGGTATGAAGTAAAAGCTAATTTTAATCACTAAATAATAAATAAATAGTATGTTTGGTTCACAGTTTTATCTTTTAACCAAACTTGGTGGTCAAGACAACGATTTTAAATTTTGCTTTACATATAATTTTCCTAAAATCATGACTTTTAATGCAAAATCTGACAACTACTTAAATTTTCTTTATGATGTAGATAATTTCTTATGCATAAATCTGTATCTTCTGAGTATTTGTTTTCATTGTGCATTTTAATTTCTGATATGTACATAATTTAACCACTTAGAAAAAGATTAACAGAGTACACTAGCCCCTTTTTTGTTGTTTTGTTTTTTGTTTTTTTGTTTTGTTTTGTTTTGTTTTGTTTTGTTAGATTAGAGCCTGTTGTTTTCTGGGAATTGATAGCTCTCATTGATGTGCTTATTGAGTTATCAAAAGACCCAGTAAAACGTGGCTGGATCCATTACTCCAAGCAGAACTAACTGAAAACATGAGGAGGGATTGATTCTAGACTCAATCATACAGATCTCTAAATACTATTAATTTCTGTTTCTTTAGCATCTCAAGAAAAAGTCTATGGAGTCCACTAAAATAGCAATAGACGTTGGGTTCCGCCATATTGATTGTTCTCACCTGTACCAGAATGAAGAAGAGGTAGGCCAGGCCATTCTAAGCAAGATTGAAGATGGCACTGTGAAAAGGGAAGATATATTCTATACTTCGAAGGTATGTTCTATACACCTTGTGTGATTTTTCAAATTAATGAAAAAGGGATATATTTAGACAACACTATATGATTAAACCTGAAGTTAGCAAATTGTGCTTATTGGCCACATTGCAATAATTATGAATTATGAATATCAATCATTATATAGATAAGACAGAATATTATAAAAGAACCCTTTTATAATAGGTGTGAAATTAAGAAATAGCTAAACTATCAAGTACTGTGTCTACAATATATTGAAATAGTAAAAAGACTTCTCTTTATATAAATTAAAGGGCTATTTAATTGCTCTCATTGAGTTCAGTGGATGAGAGAATTGAAATGTTGAACTGTTTTCTAATACATAATTCCAGTGTGAATTGATAATGTATTTATGTCTTGAGAAATTCCCTTCCACATTTGTCATATTTACTAATAATAACCACGTATATGAGAGTTTATATAAGTGGACACCATTATAAAATAGATATTCAGGAAAAAATGAGTATATTTCTTGTGGTCAGTTTTTAAGCACTTGAAATTTCTCAATACTAGGTGACAGGAAGCCACTGAGTATGGTAACATTAATCCAGCACAATTTTCATTATCTATCCTCTTTAGCTTTGGTCAACTTCCCATCGTCCAGAGTTGGTCAGACCCAGCTTGGAAAATTCACTGAGGAAACTTAATTTGGACTACGTAGACCTCTATCTCATTCATTTCCCAGTATCTCTGAAGGTAGGCAATTTGAAAGGCTAGCTATCTAACTTCAGCTATCAACATGGCCCTCATTTTGTAAGCAGATGGATTTAGCTTTTAAAATATAGACTCTCAGTGTACTAAATTAGTTATGAAACAACAATGTATGGCTGTAGAAATGATGGAAGAAAAGAACTGATTCCTACAAGTTGTCCTCTGATCATACACACACACCATCACACACACACACACACACACACACACACACACACATACAGACACACACACACACAAAGATAAATAAAATACAAAAGAACTATAATACACTACTCAGGATAACCTATGTAAAAATTTTTTTGCACATCATGTAAATGAGAAAAGGATGTACTCACTGCTAGGAGTATTCTTTGGGAATATTACCACTTATCCATACCTTGCTTCTTCTATATTATTAGAGGTTTTGGTCAGTTTTTTTTCAAACACTTCTATTGATGGTAAAACTGTCCTTTAACCTAAAGCTCATGCTCATTAGTATTTGATGGTTTCCTAAATCTTCCCACATCAAAGCTCATTTTGCAACGAAATTATTAGCTTTTTCTTCCTCTGAACTTTCTATCATTCATGCATGCAGTGTATTTAAGGCTATCAATCAGAACCCTGATTATTTATCTTGTGTCAAGATTACATCACACAATTGCCTGAAATCAATGCCATGTCACAAGTGACTTTCTCAGAGAAAGATCAGCATTATAACAGGGAAATGGATTAAAAGTAACATGAGTCAACTGATACACTCCACATGACATGAAACTGTGTTTTTTTATGATCACATAAAGCATATAAAAATGGAAAGGACTGTTGCTGAAAGACATCACTTACAATTCTGCACAAAAAGCACTGTTTTAACATATGAAAAGATGTTGATTAGGGACTTAATTCCCAGCCATAAACTTATGTGGGAGCAAAACTACAGGAGAAAATGTTACATGTCTCTAACAGCTGCTACTATTTCAGCCAGGAGATGAGCTTTTACCTAAAGATGAGCATGGAAACTTAATACTTGACACAGTGGATCTCTGTGATACATGGGAGGTGAGTGATTATAACAAATGCCACAGGAAAAAAAAAAGTTCAACCAGAGAATGTTATGGTTGAGTTAGACTCAGAGAACACCTCAGGGAAGGGCAGGAAGAATGCAAAAGCCACAAAAAAGAAGCCCTGTGAAATGTTGTTTTCTGGGCATCATATAAACAATGCAGACATGGTCTCTCACCAGGTGGGCCCCTCCCCTTTGAGTAGGCCTGCACAAGATTGAACCTGTCATCATGGAGGGACGCATGGAGGCCCTATCTCACCCTGCTGAACTACTGACTACTGATGACAAATTTTAGGAAAGGGGCAGTTATTGTCTTCAGCTGGTATCTACTCAGGAACCCACCAGGCACAAATAGAAATACCCAAATCCATGGTCATATAGATGATCCTGGTTGAATTCTGAGGGCCTTAGAACAGAAGGATATAAATGTGGAAAGGAGGCTTGGAGGGAAGAGATGGGCAATAGATATGGGAAGGAGATTAGAGTGAGGGTTACAGTAATCTGAATGCACTATATAATACATGGATGACATTGTCAAAGAACCAACTCTGTGAATGCTACTGGAAAACAGTAAGGAGAAATCTAGGTCACACAACTCCACATGTAAGAAAGAGATGACTGCCTTTTACTATAGATATTACAGTCTTTCCCATGACTCTTCAGCATAAGTAATAGGGGAATCCAGGGCAGAACAAAGGATAAGAGGACTGGGAAAGATAACTGTAACCTGTGTCCCTCCCTATATGATAATCACAATTGTCCAAGGAGAGTGCATACAGTCTCTACCTTATTATCATTATCTCTTCTGCCATTTCCTTTATTAATTTTAACTTCTTAACAATAAATAACCATTAGCTGCATTTTCTTTTCTTAGCATTCCTCTGTCTAGTAACATAGCTGTGCATTTCTATCACTGGATTCCAATTGCATGTGTCATTCTTTGCTAATTTCTTCTACCCTAGGCCATGGAAAAGTGTAAGGATGCAGGACTAACCAAGTCCATCGGGGTATCCAACTTTAACCATAGGCAGCTGGAGATGATCCTGAACAAGCCAGGGCTCAAGCATAAGCCTGTGTGCAACCAGGTGAGGTTCTTTCTCAACTTTCCTTCAGGTTTTCTATCCCTTCTTCTTCTGCTATTGACAGGAGTCTGTGTGCCCTCCCTACATGTCCATCTTTCTTTTAAGGTGGCTAAGAGCAGAGTTTTCATGCAAGGTTCTGAAAGGGTTCATGGTTGTGTCTTTGCTTGGGAAAGTAAAACAATGGTGAAGGGAGACCACAGTGTGAAATAATTTAGAGAAGACAAGGCTAACATTTGGGGAGGAAGCCATTAGTCACACTTCAGAAGGAAGGTGTATTTAGTCCTGGGTTCTTAAGGATGACGAGACACTGAATCAGGAACAGTGGAGAGAGTATGGCAATACTGGCAGCAGGTGAAATCCATACTCAGGAAATTGTGGTAATGCCTACAGCTGATGCAGTGCCTGAAAGATCTATTGTGTACCAATTGTATGATCTCAGATACTTTTCATAACTTTCATATCAGAAACATGTTCTTGGTTGGAAAAATGTGACATATATTCATGTATTAGGTACATAATGACATACTGTTTTCAAATATAAATGTCAAAGAAACAACAAAGAAGTAATAATTTTACATTGGTTTTTATAATGAACCACATTCAAACTTTTAGAACATTTGGAGGAATGATACAAAATATCACTGAGTCTAAACAAGTAGTTCTCAACCTTCCGAATGCTGTGGCCCTTTAATACCATTCTTCATGTTGTGGTGAACCCCAACTGTAGAATTATTATTGTTGCTGCTTCATAACTGCAATTTTGCTACTATTATCATTTGTAATGTAAATATCTGATATGTAGGATATCTGAAATGTGGCCCATGTAAAGGGATAATTTGACCCACGGGTTGAGAACCACTGGTCTAAAATGATTGATTTACCATGTTCTATAATGCAGACAAGTGCATCTGTCCACATATGCACACATATGTTTAATGTTTTCCCAAACCCATTTAAAGTAAATTATAGAAATAACTATTCACTACAATATACTACAGAACACCACAAATTAACTGCTCTCAACCATAATTGATCCCCCAGTATTAGATCAAAAGAAGTTAGAAATTAAAAGCGTTTCAAAGTTTAACTGACAGCAGCTGGAGATAATCACAAATAAGCCAGAACTCAAACAATCTAACAACAAGTGACATCAGATTTGACCATTTAGTAAAACTAAGCTTAGTCAGATCTCTTCTTTGTAAAGCTAAGATTTCTTTCCTCTTTATTTAATGTATATATTTTTTCACATAATATTTCCTGATTGTGGTTTCCCTCCCCCTGCTCCTCCAAGTTCCTCCCCACCTTCCCTCCCATCTGCATCCATCTCCACTCTATCTCTCACTAGAAAGCAAAAAGGCTTCTAATGGATTATAACATCCTCACATACTCAGCAATCTCACAAAAAGACTCTGAACTGGAACTCATAATGCATTCAAAGGACCTGTGGTATATATGTTTTATTTATATATAAAAATATAGATAGATGATTGATGATAGATAGTAGATATAGAGAGATAGATAGATGATTAGTAGATAAGAGATAAATATATAGAGATAGATAGGCCAGGCGGTGGTGGTGCACGCCTTTAATCCCAGCACTTGGGAGGCAGAGGCAGGCGGATTTCTGAGTTCGAGGCCAGCCTGGTCTACAGAGTGAGTTCCAGGACAGCCGGAACTACACAGAGAAACCCTGTCTCAAAAAAAAAAAAAAAAAAAAAAGAAAAAAGAAAAGAAAAAAGATAGATAGATAGATAGATAGATAGATAGATAGATAATAGAGAGATAGGGAGATAGAGAGATTGAGAGATAGAGAGATACATACATATATACATATGTACATATATACATAGATGATATATAGTAGATAATAGATAATAGAGAGATACATAAATACATAGATGATAGTAGATATACATACATACATACATACATACATACATATATACATATATACATAGACATACATAGATACATAGATAGGTGATATATAATATTTATCTAGATAATAGATGATAGACAGTAAATCAGACATGCATACATACATACATACTCCTAGATACATAGATAGAAACATAGAATAAACTTTAAAAAAAAAAAAAACAGAGGCCGGGCGGTGGTGGCGCACGCCTTTAATCCCAGCACTTGGGAGGCAGAGGCAGGCGGATTTCTGAGTTCGAGGCCAGCCTGGTCTACAGAGTGAATTCCAGGACAGCCAAGGCTACACAGAGAAACCCTGTCTCGAAAACAACAACAACAACAACAACAACAAAAAAAAAAAAACAGGACATTATAATACAAGGAGCCTACAAAGGTGAAATTGAATTTGCTTTCTTTTGGCCATCTACTATTGGGCATGCAGTTTTCCCTTAAGAGAAGTTTGTTTCCTGAGTGAGACTCCTTTGGAGTCATTTACACGCAGTTATCAATAGAAGAGAGCTTTTGTGTTAAGGATGGGGATGGGTGTCCACTTCTCTTTTCTGCTCTAGGACTCCATCTACTGCAGACCTGCACAGGCTCTTTGCATACTGACTCAGTCTTTGAGCTCATTGTGTATTCATCCTGTTGATCTAGGGAGCCCTGTTTTCTCAGTGTGCTCCTTCTCAACTGGTTCTTATGCTCTTTCCACACCCTCTTCCACAAGGTCCCCTGAGGCCTGTGGCAAGGAATTTGATGGAGGCATCCCCTTTAGGGCTGGGAGTTCCACGGTTTCTCTCTCTCTCTCTCTCTCTCTCTCTCTCTCTCTCTCTCTCTCTCTCTCTCTCTCCTCTCTCTCTCCAAAATGAGTCTCTGTATTTGGTCACATTCACTGCAGGAGAAAGGTGCTCTACTGATGGCAGAGCAAGGCACTGACAGATGAGTGCAGCAGAATATCATTACAAGTCATCCTATTGCTATGATCTTTTAGTAGAAGGGTAGTATTGGCTTTAGCTTAGGTCCCTGGTCCATCTAGTCTCAGGTTCTGGACAACTCAAATAATGTCAGGTATGAGTTCCATCTCACTGAGTGGGCCTTAAGTCAAATCAAACACTGGGTGGTTACTGCCACAAGCTTTATGCCTCCATTGCATTAGCATATCTTGCAGGCAGGCCACCATTGTAGAACAAAGGGATTGCACCTGGGCTGGTGTTTGCAGTTTTCCTTTAATAGCATGTAGGGTACCTTCCTGTACCAAAGATGCTAGAAGAAATAATCTGTCTAGGCACCAACAAAACTTCTCCATGTTCAATGAGTTGTGTAGATATTGTCATCAGCAGTGAGGACTTGTGATCGGTTTGTGAAGAGCAACCTATAGCCTTGGCTACAGCCTGTGTTGTTTGAGGATTCCCATTGGCCAACAACTCAATTAGATGTATCCCAATCCTGGTAGTGGGAGCTTTATTTGCTGACAAGTGATAGCAAGTTGGGACTCTGTCTACCCCCCTACATCCCATTATTTGGTGATTGCATTTAGATCACCTTAATATATGTACATTATTTTATGAAACTTCTACTTTATTAGGTTTACTTTCTACCACTCAAGTTGCTCTTAGTCTCTCCCTGTATCTACTCCCTCATCATTCTGTCCTCTCTCCCTCTCACATGACCCTCCCATTCTGATCCTCTCTGGCATATATCTACAACTCTATATTCAATTTCCTCATGAGCTCTCTGTCTGCTCTATTCCCTTAATCTATTTAACTTCTGTAGCTCTGCAGGCTGTAGTTTTAGTTATCATTGACTTAACTAATATCCACATATAAGTGAATACACATCGTATTTGTCTTTCTGGATCTGGGTTACCCACACAAGCTCCATCCATCTGCCTAAAAACTTCATGATTTTTTTGGCAGCTTATTAATATGTAAGTGTGTGAATGTGCCACATTTTCTTTGACCTTTTGACTCTTCTGGTTGTTTCCAGTTTCTGGCTATTATTTACAGATCATGGATTTGCAAGTATCCCCATGGTAGGATAAAGTGTTGTTTCCGTACAGGCCTGAGAGTGATGGCATAGCTGGATCTTGACACAAACTGATTTCCGTCTTCCTGAGGAATCGCCAGTCTGATTTTCATAGCGCCTGAACAGGCTTTGAATTCCATCAAATTCAATAGATGAGTGTTCCTCTTACTTCACATCTTTGCCAGCACAAACTATCACTTGTTTCATTGATCATTAGCCATTCTGATAGGTATAAGATGAAATCTCAAAGTAGTTTTCATTTACATGTCTCTGATTGCTAAGGATATTGAACATTTCTTTAAATGTTTCTCAGCCATTTACATTTCTTCTCTTGAAAATTCTGTTCAGATCTCTACCCCATTTTTTAATTGGGTGGCCCTCTTGATATCTAGTTTTTGAGTCCAACTTTGCTAATTGTATGTGTATGGTTTCAGCTGACCACTCTGCATCAGACAGCCAGTAAAGGTACTCATCCCAGGAAGGCCAATCCTCCTCCCAACATCTTTAGTTGCCCATGTTCATCTAGTAGACCTGTGAAATTTTCCCCCTTAGATGTTAATAATTCTATCGATATTGCTATTCACTTTCTTACATGATATATCAGTGTGAAGATAATTTGATTATACAGATCAAACAAGCTTACAAACTATAAGATGCCATTCTTTGATTTCTTTCCTTTTATTATTAATGCTCTAAGAAAGGAGTTACTATAATAACCACCACCATTAGAGGGCAATACTTTTTTGTGTTTGTCTGTCTGTCTGTCTGTCTGTCTGTCTGTCTGTTTCTCTCTCTCTCTCTCTCTCTCTCTCTCTCTCTCTCTCTCTCTGTGTGTGTGTGTGTGTGTGTGTGTGTGTGTGTGTGTGTGTGTCCTTCTCTTGTACTTATTTTAACTATTCTTCTTTTGATGTAGAAATCAACTCAATAATCACTGGCAAATTTTTTTAACAATTTTGTCAGACTTGACTTCAATTGAATATTCGATCAAATCCTCTCTTTAGTCTACTATTCATTATTTAAACCTCTGGGAAATCATTCTCCTTCCACATGGAATTACATGGAGCTCATTATGTCTGCCATAGCAGAAATTGGTACTAAGCGTCCGAGACCTGGCCCATGGGATTACCGAATCTCAAGAATGCAATTTATTTTATTTTAACTTCCCAAGAGAGATGTTTCATTTGTAAGACCATCATTATATAGTATTGATACTTTCCATTCAGATTTCTGTTAATACTGGTTATTTTTATTCAGCTTTCTTTCCTTTACTACTTCTCTTTGCTATCAGTATGAGAATTTATATACTTTGATACCTTTCTATTCTCTTTATGAACAGGTAGAATGTCATCTTTATCTCAACCAGAGCAAGCTGCTGGCTTACTGCAGGATGAATGACATCATTCTGGTTGCCTATGGTGCCCTGGGAACTCAACGATACAAATACTGGTAATGACATCAGCAGAATTCATCTCTTAGTCACCATTGTTAACATATTCTTAGTTCTACACAGTCAGGTTTCTGGAACTCACTGGTGGTCAAAGTGGGGGTTATTTTTAAGGGGTCCCAGAGGGTAATCAGTTGCTAGTCCACTGACTGCATTTGAGAATTCCTGGACTCTTGTAGCCATTTTCATCTGTGCCCAATCCAAACACACACACACACACACACACACACACACACACACACACTCACACACAGTACAATTTTTGGAATTCTTCTTTCCATCCAGTACTAATGAGGATACCCCAGTTCTCTTGGATGATCCAGTTCTTTGCGCCATGGCAAAGAAGTACAAGCGGACTCCAGCCCTGATCGCCCTTCGCTACCAGCTGCAGCGTGGGATTGTGGCCCTAGCCAAGAGTTTCAATGAGGAGAGAATCAGAGAGAACATGCAGGTGATGAAGAGATGGGCAACAAGAACTCTTTAATTTATTTATGTATTTATTTATTCACTTTACATTCCTCCTCTCCTCCCAGTGCCCCCTCACACAGACCACAGATCCTCCTGGCCCCACCCCTTCTCCTCTCCTACCCCCACCCCTGCCTCTGCACATCAAGTCAGAGCAGGTCTAGGCACATCTTCTCCCACTGAGCACATCAGGAGTCTTAAGCTGCATCTTTCCTGCTGTCTCTGATAAAGACTGACATATATTTTCATAAATAAATATTTAAAATAACCTTTCTTCTATAACAGGTCTTTGATTTCCAATTGGCTTCAGATGACATGGAAATTTTAGATGGCCTGGACAGAAATCTTAGGTACTTTCCTGCTAACATGTAAGTAACTTTAATAGCTTTTTATAATTTTGATGGTCCTCTACTTATTCTCTAAGGAGAGTATTTTAATAGCATGTCTGTCAGAAGTGACCTCAATATGAGGACATCAAAGACCAGTAAGTAGAGAAGACACAGATTTGTATAAGGTTCTTTCTAGACTCGGACAGAGTTTTGCTCTTGAGCACAGCAAATGGGGTGGCAGATCCAGGATCACCTTGATGTGATGCACCTGCTCCTCCTGTATCCAGGTATTGCATGGAGTGCACTTGTCAGCCAGCATCATTGCTGAGTCTTTATTAAGCTGTGATTCCATGTGTATCCTGTAGATAGACAATCTTTGAATTTCAATGTCATGTGTTTGAACATTGGAACGATCAGTTGTAGCATTTTAGAAATGTGTTCTATTCCTTATCAGACCAAAGACAAGGCCACCATCCCTGTGGCATTTGATCAACATCTCTCATCCCTCTCCATATGGAATCACTTATTGATTCTTACAAATGTAATGGCTGTACAATATCAACCCTCATATTTTCTCTGTATGTGTACTCATGACCAAGACAAATATTTTCTCAAGAATATCAGGATTGCTGTGGTAAACAGAACACTTGGTATTGATGGTCTGCCACTGGAGATATAAAAGCAGAGGTGGTAGTGAAGACATGTACAAATAGTGTGCAGAAAAATGCCTGATTGCCAGAGACACTTTTTAATTAGCATGCAAAGCAACATGCTTCCTTAAGGCATTTTCACATAAGCTTAGTTTGACTGAATGTCCCTCATACTCCATTTTCCATTTCCTTAGCCACCTTCCTCACTTGTCTCTTTCTACCTCCAGTTCCTCTTTCTTGTCAAGTATGTGTTTTCAAATTCCCCATCTTCCCTTCTTAAAGTTTCTTCTCTACACTCACCAGTCTCTCTAGTTTTCTGACTCCTGAACTCACCCACTCTCACTTCAATACACATATACAAAAGCTAGTACCTAGAATCCACATATGAAAGAGAGCATGCATGAGCTGTCTTTCTGGGACTGGGTTGCATCACTTAATGTAGTACTTTGCATTTTCATCCATTTTCTTTCGTGTTTCATAACTTTGCTTATTCTTCACATGTGAATTAAATTGCATTGTACAAATGTACATGCATTTTCATCATGCATTCATCTGTTGATGGACATCTATACCTGTGCTGGAAAAATGTATAACCAATGAATGATCATAACTCTCCTTCATGCTATCTTCAAGGATTTGCAAAAAGATGCATAACATAAAAGAGGTTAAGCAGGGAATTTCTTTTCCTTGTGAGAGAATTAATCATAATTAATTCAAATTAAGCATGCTAACATATGGAATGTACTAGAATGCACAGTTTCATGTAATCCAAAGTAGTTAGGTGGGTGATTACCTATATTAGTAAAATATTGCTATTATTCTAATATTCAAAGAGTTGGAAATAATGGCAAGCAATCCATGATTTTTTACTCCTATTAAAATGATAATAATTTTATTAGTTTCATGCTACATCATTAGTTTCATGCAGTAAGTTCCTTGGACAAGAAACTTCAGTCATGAATGACACTCCTGCTAGGTGTAAATCTAACTGTGTCATAAGTAGCTAGTGAATAATCAATATTGTTTTTAAAAAATGACACCAAGCTGATATCAGTTTCTTTATCACCTAAAAGTATTTTCTAACTTTTTGTTATTTTTTAATTTGATATGTATTTAATATGATGTGCAAACTATGCAAGCAAAGGTCATAGGACAACTTGCAGAAGTTGATTCTGTACTGCCATCATGTGGGTCCCAGTAATTTAACTCAAGACACCTGGGATGGCAGAAGCCCTGTTACCTTTTGAGTCACGTCACAGCCCCTCAAAGGTATTCTTACTGTCAAATACATAATTTGACTTACCCAGTTCAAAACAAGGCAAAATTAAGTTTTGGCTTCATTGAGAATTTACAGTAAAAGTCTATTTGCTTTATATCTTTGATTGATTGTCTCCAGACTCTATGTATTAAGTTCCAAGAAAAATATAATTTGAACAGCTTACTAGTTCTTCCTCAGATCTGTTATATAATACTGTTTTTTAAAAGTAAGAACACAGGTCATCTAGCTTTACCAGAAAACAGTGTTCAATTTCCAACTCAGAGCCATCTATGTAGAAATCGCATATTATATAAACAGTCACCAGAAGCTTTGTGCATTGTTCTCTCTTACTGCAGGTTTAAGGCTCACCCTAACTTTCCATTCTTCGACGAGTATTAAGATGGAGGCCCTTGCCTTGAGTTCTGTTAGAAGCTCCTTTGTGTAATGCTGAACTCTCTGATGCCAATAACTCGACACACCACACCCAATCCATATTGCTTAGCAACTCACCCCCAGCTCCCCAGTTTGATCTGTGTCTGTACACCAGGGAGCAAATTCACTGAATTTTACTTCATTTATGTAAATAAACAAAAATATTTTGCTTCAACCTCACCTACTCCTATATATTATTTGAATGGTTTAGCTCCGCCTGCTTCATTAAGAGCTCAAACTGATTTATCTGGAAACATATGTGCACTGTGAGAGGTAACAGTCATTCTATTGACATTTCTATGTTAGGTACAGATATAGTTCTCACCCTTCATGGAAGTAGCAATTACAAGGGGTTTTATAAGTCCATGTTTCTCCTGGTGTTCAGAGAACAAGAAAATATACCACACGTGGTCTAGAATGCAAGACACACCTAAGAAGAGCCCCAGAAGCTCAAGGAGTAGTGGTCCAAGAAATTGAGAATGCCGCCTCTGCGAGAGGCTTGGAGGGAGCCAAGAAGGGAGTCCGTCTGCAAAGATCTTGAGCTCTTTAGGATGTAAACAGAACCAAACTCTGGTGTGCCCAACCCATAAGAAGTCTGGATTTGGATTACATAATCTTTACTCATACCACACCAGAGGATTACATGACATAGCATACATTTTATCAGAAACTTAATTTATACTGTCTAGATCAGAGGCTGTAGTCATCAATAAGCCTACCTGGTAATCTGAACTGATTTTACTCCTAGCCAAAACATCCAGTGATGACTGTGCTCTTTTATACTGCTTAATCTTTTCTAAAGATAATCCTGGCCATAAGGATACCCAAGCTCTGGATAACTGGAGCAGGCAGAGGGATCACCCATAGTGACAGTCTAGACAAAATAGCCATTTATAAGGATGTCTTTTGTAACAAAAGCACTGATGAATTTCTCAGAGAAGAGATCCACTATGTGATGCATTGCTCTAGATGGTGAATCAATTCCATTTTCTCACTGCATCACACATAAGATGCCAATGGTGTGGTCCGACTATCACCAAACAGTTCTGGCCTACTCTCTGTGACTTGCCTATGAGGACTCAGTAATTAAGGGCTTGCTAAATCTATAATAGTTCTGTGTGCTGCAATATCTTATACATTCTCATCACAACCCCTGAGCTTTGTGAGCTTGTGTCTCTGAATAAGGTATACAATGGAATTTTTGACCTGCTTGGTCACACTCCGGAAGTATGTTTGATGGAACACACACCATCTCTTTAAGTAAATGCTCACCATATAAATGATAACCAAGCAAACAGTCCCATAAATGGATCTTCCTCCTAATTCTGGCCTTGGCACTCTAAGTTCTAAATTTCAAGGACATTTACACATCTTCATATGTTCCCTTGTGTTGCAGGCAGTGGAAGGCCTGTGATGGGACAGGAAAAGGGAGGCGGAGCTAGGAGTTGGGGTTTCAGAGGTCCCAGGAGCAGAAGGGGAAGAAATGAGATGGCTTTGGACAGGGACCTGTTTGGCATTTACTAGGCACAAATAGCTAAGTTTTTATAAGGTTAGAAATATTGGGATAAAGCTTTTATCATTATCAATTGGCTCTGAAATTACTGTAATTGGCATCTTGTAAATTGTGATTTTACATATACATAAATCTAATTGACTAACTAATTAAACATTGAGTCATGCTTCTACCAGGTAATTGGGGGGTCAGACTGTGGGATATATGGGGATTGTGTGGAAGCAAGATGAACTCACAGGATCCCTGCCAGAAAGTTGGCTGAGCAGGGACTAGAAACAGGCAGGCCGGCAGATCACGCCTAACCCACTGAGAGTTTGCAGATCCATTGGCAGGCTCCCAGGAGCCTTTTGTCCTGGTGTGAGGTTTGCGGATCTACATTGCCTTGCCAGCACTAGCACAGGAACCTGCCAGAGGTCCTTTTTAATACTTCCTGCAACACCCTTTAAGTTTCAAGAAATATTTTTTAAAGTTCCCATGTTCACAAAGATGTTATCAATATGTGACATGCTCACTTCCTCCTACTCCCATCTTTAAAAGTCATTTTACCTTCTTCTTAGGGAACAGATTGCATAACTGAGGACAGACCGCATTCCATGCCCCAATGTCAGTACACTGTTAGAAAGGAATCCCAGCGGACCTTTATGGAACCCCATTCAAAGACAGAACTCCACTTTGCTAGCCTCAGTATCTTTGCAAGTGATCACACTGCTAATAAGCTTTAAGACCCACCTCTTCTGAGAAATTGAAGAAATTTTTTCAAAAATTGCATCTAAGACAAATCCAGAACAAAGATGAGAAACTTCATTTGGTAAATGCCAATCATCTCAAGAAATAATCAGGAAGGAAATTCTCATTTATAGAACACCTCCAAACTACACCTCCATATTCATGGGGGCCCCAGGGCTTAAGTGTTTGGTATTACACCTTTCCCTAGGTTACTAGAGTTCCACAGACAAGAGGCTACAAAAACAAGAGGCAAGTGAGTTAAATGTTTTCAAATTTAAAACAGCAAACACAAATTTGACAAAGAATAAGTATATCATATGTTCTTGTTTGTCAAATGGCCTATCTGTCAAATAATGATATAAAAGGTATTCTTTATCCCCAATGAGGCTAGGAAAATACAAGAAACATATAGAGTCCAAGACCAAGCACAAACGTTTCAAGTTCTTCGAGTGATACACAAAGAACAAACCCTTGAATTCTGATAGTGAAATACCAGAGGCCACAAGATAAAAGCATCCCAAGAAACAGAGTTTTAACTTCCCACAGAAGGAACAAAAGTGTTTTCAGATTGCAAGACCCTATTGTTCTGTGTGTCTTAATGACGTGAGCAATATCCCCTACTTAATCAAAGATGGTTGAAGAGGCCTTCACAGAACTGTCCCCAAATCTGCATTTCCACAGTCACATTATCCAGAACATGGACACCTTTCATACATGATGAATTTGTTCCATGGTTTCTTCCCATCACCTAGGACACCTTGCTGGACTTTCCGATGTAAGACATCATCAGTACTATCTTTATACGATAGTATGCTTCATTTAAATGGGATGGATGTGTGTCAAACTTGATCTTGCTCTATCTACTGTAAGTGTTCTTTCCACATAGATCTCAGCTCTCAGCTATCTTAGATCTATAATCATTTCCCAATTATACTAATTGTCAATAAGGGTGCTGACCTCCACAGGGTGGGTTGTGTTAACTACGGTATTAATCTTTACATAGCAAAGCTGTGACATTTACAGGACAGACACTTTTCTTACATAAACCCTGATCTGCCTAGAAATATCTGGAAACCTTAGACATCTCTAGACCACACCCTGTAAGAAGAATGAGCATGAAGTTTCCAGGGCTGATGCACTCACCCACAGCTAGCCAGCATGAAGGTCACTGATCTGAGTTACTTGGTTTTTTTTGTTTGTTTGCTTTTTACTGAATATATTCTTCATTTACATTTCAAATGTTATACCCTTTCCCGGTTTCTCCCCTCCCGGAAAACCCCCAACCCCTCCTCCCACCTCCACTCCCAGCCTCCAAGAATATGTGCCTTCACCCGACCCACTCCCTATTACACCACCTTGATTTCCCCACGGTGGGGCATCTATTGAACCTTCATAGGACCAAGGAAGGACTTCTCCTCCCACTAATGCCCAACAAAGCATTCCTCTACCACTCTTTTGGCTGGAACCATGTGTACCCCTTGGTTGATGGTTTAGTCCCTGGGGCATCTGGTTGGCCGACATCGTTGTTCTTCCCATGGGGCTGCAAACACCTTCTGCTCCTCCACTTCTCCGTCCAACTCCTCCATTGGAGACCCCGCGCTCAGTCCAGTGGTTGGCTGCCAGCATCTGCCTCTGTATCTGTAAGGCTCTGGCAGGGCCACTCCAGAGACAACCATAAGAGGCTCCTTTCGGTAGGCACATCTTGTCATCCATAGTAATGTTGGGGTTTGGTGACTGTTTATAGGATGAATCCCCAGATAGGACAGTTCTGGGTGGCCTTTCCTTCAGTCTCTGTTCCACACTTTGTATAAGAAACTATTAATGCTTGCCTACAATGTGAGATTTCTACTGCCCCCTAGTGGCTTGCCTATGCTTCCTACAATGTCCTCAAGGAACTGTGGACAGTTCCATTACTATAATCCTTCTAATGTCCCTCAGTCATTCTGAGTTGTGGGGAGGCTTTGGGTCCTTTACTGCCATAAATTCATGCTTGCTGTAGATACAACAGATATATCCGAAAGGCAACTTAACCCCCATCGTTTCAAGTATTCATCTGAACTCAGACAAGTTCCCTGAACAGAGAATGTTCACCACCAAGACATCATATTGACTTTGTAATTAGTTACAAAGTCCAGTGAAACAAATGTCCCTTATATTTTTGTAAGCATATATGCATGTATACATACATACTTCTGTTCATCATTAATGTTTTATATGCATTTGATGAGAATTGTGTCCAATTAAAGACAAGACTACTGTAATATAAAATGTATTGTATGAATGTATGTATTACTTTATGTAAATTTATATTTTATAATATGTCCTGGCCATCAAAAAAGTAGAGTATATTTTCTTCCACATGTTCAAATATTATTGTATGTCTTTCAGGGACTGCCTCAAAAAGGATGTTACTGTTTAAATTTGTAACACTTTAAGTATCAAAGTGATTTTCACTAATTACTAAATCATCAGTCTTTAAAGGGAAAGAAAGGGAAACAACAAAAAAGTTTCCATAAATTATTACCTGATGAGTCTGGGTAATCAGAATCATTTTATTTAAACCAACCTTTTTTGTAAATTTTAATATTATCAAAGCAAAACGAATCTTAGCAAAATTGATCAAAATTATTAAGTAGAATCTAATAGAATAAACACAGATGTTTTAATGGACAAATTAAAAACTTACTTAATAATATTAAAAGGTGATATGAAATTTAGAAATGTATACCAAAATCATATTAGAAAGACAACACTGTAAAAAAATTAGATCATGCTTCAGTGCAGTGAGACATTATTATATCATTTATCTAGCCAGACGAAGTCAACAATAGCCAACATATTTAAATAAAAAGTAAGGGGGAAAAGTAGTGATAGTGCCAGCTTGGTGGAATTGCTCAGTGGTAGAAAACTTGCTGGCATGCATGAGGCTGTAGTTTTAATCCCCAGGACTAAATTGAAAGTAGCAAATCAAACACTGACTTTCTAATACAATAGAGAAGGGTAATCATATTCATTTAAAGGAAGGTGGCTGATTTTATTGTTAGAAACCTTTAAACATCCTTTAAAAGTTATATTTCCTTATATTCATCCTTAAAACTCAAAAACTTCTATTGAATTAAAGACTATTTGGGAAAAATTATCACTTGTGTGATGTAACAAAACTCATTTTGCTCTCCATTTAACAAAGACATAAATACTCATTAGCCACAAAATGAAAAGTGTAACTACAATAAGGGAGAGATTTTAATACATACAAATATATCATGAAAAGAGCATTGAAAAATGATTGTGTGGCAGTTTTAAGTCTACACATAAAATGAGTTTCCAAGTATTCAGTCCTAAACTGGGTGTGTAGCACACCAGTAATCCCAGTTCTTGGGAGGCTCAGGGTAGAGGAAAGTGAGTCAGAGGATAGCCTGGATTGCCTAGAGACTCTGCCTGGCAAAGAAACAGAAGCAAAAAGAGGTTAAAAAGTTTCTTTGTTTTAAACTTGTATATTGAAATTGGCCGAATGGACAACTATTAAAAGTAAAGTATTTTCCTACTTGAAAATAAAAAATAATTAATCCACAAACTGGATCAACACATGAATACTATTCTTTATGAGCATCAAGGACAAATGAAATAGTTTTAATATAGACTTAAAATCACATAGTCCAGATCCCTCAGTGCAGGGAATGAATGAAAGGTGTGTGCTTGAACAAGACTACAGAGCACATTGCTAACTTAAAGATTTTCATCTTTAATTAATATCATTTAATTCATCAAGTTATTCTTAATCCTCTACAGCCATGATCCCAGAGTGCTACGGTAGAGAAGGAAATGCTCCTGCATGCACAGGAAGCACACATGCCTAGGGGATGCCAAGGGCAGTCACCCAGCACAAGGATCCTGGGAGCTTGCAAAGAGGCCTTCAAGAGAGAAGCACTGTACAGGAGCCCTGATGCCCGTAGCCTGCTCTTGGCAACAGTCACAATCCCACACTGAATCAAACATCAGTGAGAAATTAGGGTTGGGGTTTGCTCGTGCTTTTCTGTCATAGCACAAAGAATTAGACCTTCCAAAAGATATGCAGCATTCTTACCTAGTCTGAAAAGGAAGGAATATTGACTATTTGAGGTCAAGATTTGATGTGTTAGGAGGCTAAAATATAAAACCACACATGAATGCACCCACCCATTCTAGAGCCTTAAATAGGACTAAATAGGACTAAATCAATAAGACTGTCATTATATGAAACAATTTCACAACTTCCTCCCCCAAGCCTGTTGAGTTAATTCCAGAAAAGTTGGAGTTGCACAATTATTGTATATGTGTCTTATGTCTTAGGTATGATTAAGGTGAAGTCCTTATTACCAGCTCTTATATCATTGTGTGCCTAGAGCACCATAGACAAGCAGAACAATGTCTTTTGGCTTGCAGTAATCCAGGAGCTTGCTCAGGTTCAGATACGGATGGCATCCTGTATCTGGACAAGATAGAAAGATGTCAGATTATAGAAAACCTCATGTGACTATGAAAAAGAAGAATTCATGAGGAAAAGAAGCTGCACTGAAAAGTCTATACTGTGTGAAATTGAAATAGAAAATCTAAGTGTCAATTAGTAAGTGATCTTCTCTTAAACAGTAAAAACATCCCTGAGATGAACTAAGTCTGGACCACTGAATGAAGACACAACAAGGAAAGACAATCAAAGATAGAGCATGGGGAAGAAACTCACTGAGCCTTGGATTTTGCACCATAAAGCAAGAAGTTTACAGTTGGGGTCACCATAACTCCTTTATACACTCAGCCATCTTGCCAGCCCAATTTTTACTTATATATTTACTTCTCTTGGTTTAGATTTGCACTTGGAAGAAGTTGATATAACCTTTTATTATTAATTCCCTAAGAGGCTCATTCACACTTTAAACATACTTTCAAATAACCACTACTGTATTTACTGCTTGGAAATCTTTCACAAGGAAAATCTTGCAAAACACAACACTCTGAGCTTTGTGAGCACACTCTTGCTCTGTGGTCTCTCCTAAGCCTCATTCTTCAAGTTCTGAATTCATTAAGAGCTGCAAGAATTGAGTACTACTTGCTCTTCTCATTCTTTCATTCTCCAGCCTTTCATTCTCCTTAACTTTAAACCACCATTCAAATGAAATGTCCCCATATCACACTTACGCTCTCTACGATTCCCTTCTCTGTGGATTTACTGCAGAGGGTCCCCTGTCATTCTCCCTCACTGTTTTTTCTTCACACCACCTGTGTGGGACCAGTGTGCACAAGAGCAAATCACTTTGCTTTTGCATACAGGGATTGTTTTACAGGAAGCTGAAACATCGTCTGCTCTATGGTAAATCTAGATAATTCCAGGTCTTCAGACCTTGCCAAGTGGTCTGACAACACTCCTTCGGGAGTGAGATCAGAATAAGTAGGAGCTATTCAGTATTTGAAGTTCGGGGACTGTATTACTTCAGATTAAATGGATCAGATTCTCATCTGGCATCCCTCGTCTCTGCTCCTGCTTTCCTATTTACTTCCTTCTCACTTATCTTGGTGTTTTGTTTTGTTTTGTTTTGTTTTGTTTTGTTTTGTTTTGTTTTGTTTCTGTCTCCTACAAGACTCAGAATTCCTTAAATCTCTTAAGACGAGCCCTTCCTGTTCAGCAAGTTATACAAAAACAGAACTGAGTCCTTGATAATTCCATCAAGCCTCACAGATCAAGCAGGAAAACAGGTCATCTCCTGAGACTCAGGCAGCTGCAGGTGTGTTAGCATGTTCTAATCTGTACTGCATGCATGACCTCACACAGTTTCTGCTCTGCCCTGATTGCATGCTGTGTGATGTGGCTGGATACTTCTACACCCAGATTTTGTTTAATTTTAAAGAAAATATATCAAAAGCACAAAAAAATATTTTAAGGTAGGTTAGCCAATATCTGTTTGAGTTTAGATGGCTTGCAACTTCTTCATAATCCAATCCACATTTACATATACCAGTGACATCGAGCATAAATAGTCTCCCTTTCTCCCCTACATTTCTTTCATCTTGTTTGCTCCTTCTAACTTATATGACTTCTGCTCCAGTGGTCAAAACACATATTGTGAACTGTTTGTGTTTGCTTCTCATATTCTTTGGCCAAGAATAATTTTCCTCACAGCTAAAGTTTACCCTCAGTTGCTGATTCTGTGTCTCCAAAAGACTGAAGGCACACTATGTAGTATCGGATTTGGTAACCATTCCATGGTTAGTTGGATATTGCAGAAAATGCCAGGGGAGGGAGAGAGAGAGAGAGAGAAAGAGAGAGAGAGAGAGAGAGAGAGAGAGAGAGAGAGAGAGAGCTCATTAGAAGAGGTTTGAGTTTGAGCACTGTTTAGCATATACTATACCTACAAAGTTAGAGTTTACCTCAGAGATATTGAATGATCAGCCATCTGACATTCAGCCCATTCTTCAAAGTATCTGGGTCCCACTAAGCACAAGTGTGGCCTGAGGTGTATCTCATTTGGTAAGGTGCTTTCCTCACATGTGGGGAGCCCTGCTTGATCTCTAGCACTACATAAGCAAGAATTCTAGCTCATGACTATAATTCCAGCACTCAGGAGACAGAAGTTCAAGGTCATCCTTGGCTACTTAGCAAAGGTAGAAGATGGTTTGAGGTACATGAAACCCTACCTCAAACGAATTTTTAGATGAAATAATAAAGGCAGAAGTGGCCAAGTTACTTGTGATTTCTCCCTCTCCTTTTTCCTTTAACACAAGAAGTTATAACAACACAAAGTCCTTCACAAAGTCCTTTGGTCTGAGTTCACCCTTTAATCTGTGTTGGAAACAATCTGGCATTGGAAGGGACAGTATCTGATAGCCACAGCCATAAACTAACTTCATAAACAAGCTTTTCAATTTTGCATAATGTATAGAATATGCCCAATGCCCAATTCCAGACTTGCTTGAGGAGCCTTCAAATTGGCTATAGACACCACACCCTCCCCATAACTCATGAACTCTTACCTATACCAGCTTCAGTCTGAACTTGAGACAAACCTGGGAAACAGCTTATAGTGGTTGTTCCTTTTTTTTTCCTTGTCTTCAGATATTACAAATGAGCCCAGAAATCAGAGCCCATTGTTCTTATAATGACCACATAAATTGGTGCATGTTGCTAGCTTGATTAACTCTTTCAGTAATGCATGTAGATATCAAAGCTCCTCAATTCTTGCTGTGTTCCAGTCTCTAGAGTGTGTGGATATACCACTGCCCAGCCACGGGCAAGCCCTATCAGAAGACCAGTAGCCTGCCCACAGACGTTCTCTAATTGATATCTCTGATCCCACAGACTATCCCCTCTGACTTCCCTCTCCTGACTCTTCTCAACATCAACATCAACACCAGCAGAAATTTCTTGTGCACATACCAGGCAAACAGGGAGACAAAACAGGAAACACACAGCCATAACACTCCTAAAAATCCAACAAGGAAATGGAAACCAAGGAACAAAACACACAGTAAATATATATAGATATAGATATGGATATAGATATAGATATGGATATAGATATAGATATAGATATAGATATAGATATAGATATAGATATAGATAGATAGATAGATAGATAGATAGATAGATAGATAGATACATAGATAGATAGATAGATAGATAGATATACATATATAGTGGCTACTATCAATGGGATATCCCCTGCTTTACCCCCAGGGGGAATTTTCTGTTTTTTCTTTTTCTTCTTTATATATTCCGCTTCAAAAAAGGTTGGAAGACTGGCTGAGCAGTTGGAAAAATATGGATGGAAACAGAAGATCCTGAGAAACAAAAAATGGCTGAAATGGGAAAGCAAAATTGTCAGTCTGCTCTCTTGTCACTGAAAGGGTTGTTGAGTTGGTTGTGCCTCTGGAGAGGATGCAAGTTATGGTGGAAACACTTGGGGATTGAGGAGCACCAAAGAAAAGAGAACAAACAGTCTTAGACCCTATGACTGAGCAAGAGAGTCGGAGTTTCCTGCAGAAGGAAAAAAATGAAAAGAAACTGATGGAGCCTGGTCAAGAAAGGAGAAGCTGATGGAGAACAGTCTGATGAAATAGTCTGTTTACAAAGAAAGGCTTAATCTTGAGCCAATTGCACTGTCAGAATTAGAGAGACAGCCTGGGGGTTTGAGATCACCATCAGCATCCATCATATGTATCACCAGTGGTCAGACATCATATGCCTGCTAATAGTGTGGAACAAAGTTATGATGAAGTAGGATGCCATCCTATACAAATGATAGATCTAAGGCATTATAAAGAGGTTCTGACTTCCTATGGGATGTGCTTGCCGTATGTGAAACAAATTCTAAATAACTGGGCCACCTAAAATAGAATTACTCCCCAAGGCTGGAAGGGATTGGTACAGCTGTACTCGAAGCCAGTTCGCAATCGCAATGGTTAACATGACGCGGCAGAGAGCAGAAGCCATGAAAACTGAATATCGAGATAGAGTGAGGGGAATGAATATCGTAAAAGGTGAGTTGCTATGTGAAGGGCAAAATGCAGATAGACAACAAATATATGAACAAATTCAACTTAATTATGCTACACTACAACAGTATCACTTAGATGATTTAAGAGCTTGGGACAAAGGCAAAGTTCCTGGGGAAAAGCTCACCTCATTTACAAAGATTATACAAGCTCTGGAGAGGCCTTCACTGTCTGTTTTGTTTTGTTTTTGCAAAGAGTAGTCTGGAGTCTGAACTGTGAACAATGCTGTATCAGACTGTGACACAAGCTTTCCTTCCCTTCCTTCTACAGGAAACTCCTGCAGAATCTCACCAACACAGACTTTTTGTTCTCTCTTTTCCAGTGCTTCCACCTCCACACACAACCTCTCAGCTGCACAGCCAACTCTGCAGGCCTTTCAAAAATGAGAGAGCAAATGGCTTTTGCTTTCCCATCTCAACTTTTGTTTCTCAGGTCCTTTCATTTCCAACTGCATTTTTTCCAACTGTTCAGCCAGTCTTTCAACCTTTTTTTTTTTTTTAAAAAAAAAAAAACATATTATAACAGAAAAAGAAAGCAGAAAGTCTCTTCTGGGAGCCAAGCAGGGGATATCCCAGCAATATCAGTACCAATAAAAATTTTTATGGCCTCTTAAAAAAGAATGTTATGGCCTCTTCATCCCCTGCTGTTTCCTCTACAGCATTTGAAATCAAATTTCCTAGATAGAAACTTTGGCATTTGAAAATGTGAATACAAAATGTTAGAAAGGTATTGTTGCTGCCTGCAGCTACTGCGAACTGGGTTCCTGGAAACAGAAGCGAGGGATGGATGGGAAAGGACGAAAAGAAGGAGGGCCAAGACGATAGTTTACCAATCAAGGCCGAAGTTTAATGGAGCTCAGAAAATTTAACAGTTTTGGGGGAGTCCCTCCTCTCAGAGTCCTGTGTGGCTTCTTTGGGTGTTGGTTCCACTGCTCAGGTAGCTGGGTGGGTCACCTGCTTAATTCAGAAATTTGTAAGTCTACAGGAACTTCACCTTCACACTGAGCACTCTTCCCTAGGTGGGTCAGGATTGTGAATAGCACCGGAATCCCTGCTCAAAGGCTGGGAGAGGAGTTCACCTTGACCAATGTCAAGTTCCTGCCATGTGGCCAGGCACCCCAATATGGCTCTGTACTAGGTATTAGACCAGGACTGGTTAAGAGCACTGAATGTTCTTCCAAAAGTTCTGAGTTCAAATCCCTGCAACCACATAGTGGCTCACAACCATCTGTAATGAAATTCAACACCCTCTTCTGGTGTGTCTAAAGACAGCTACAGTGTACTTACATATAATAATAAATAAATCTTTGGGCCAGAGCAAGCAAAGCCAGAGAAAGTAGGATCAGAGTGAGCAGAGGTCCTGAGTTCAATTCCCAGCAACCACATGATGGCTAACAACCATCTATATAGCTACAGTGTACTCATATACATAAAATAAATAAATAAATATTTTTTAAAAAAGTATTAGACCATTAATGGATAAGCAGAGTTTATGAACAAATGGATTGAAAGACCCCCGAATTGGGGAGACCCTCGCTCTAGTCTCAGGAAAAGGCGACACCCCAGAAATTCACAAGAGACCTTCTTGCTGCAATCACATGAGGTTTATTTAGGGGAGACCAGTGCACTGGGGCTGAGTGCATAACCCACGCAGGGGCAGAGGAGTTCGACCCTGAACAACTGAAGTCAGGGGTTTTTAAGGGGGAAAATCATAAGGTAGGGGGAGGAGGACAAAAAATCATGAGGTAAGAGGTGGAGGGTAAAGAAAGTCACAAGGCGCGATGGGTGGGTCACAAGGCAAGGGGTGGAGAAGAGGAAGTCGGGCAACAGTTTATGCCTCAAGGAAGGTTTAGATTTTATCTCGAACAGCTACCCTTGGGACCAAGTATAGTTGAACATTAAGCAGAGTACTGGGTGGGTCAAAGATGGGTTCCTGGAACAGGGTGTGTTACTTTTCTCAAGCCAAAATCAGAAAGACAGTTACTTTGTGCTGAACTGAAAGCAGAAAAAATTTACTCTGTGCTAAGCTTGGTTGCTAGGGGTCTAAAAACATTGAGTTGGGGTCTCTCAGATAAGGGATGTGACCGATATTGGTTCTAACATGTACCATGCTCATATAGTCTATAGCTAGAGGTCCCCAATGTCAAAATGTCCAGAACTGCAATTGTGGGAAATAATGCTAATTTGCAAAGAGACTGTGACCAAGCCACCAAAGGTCTCAGATTTCAAAATGCCAAGTGCTTTAATTGTGGAAAATGTGATCACTTGCAACAAAATTGTGAACGAGTTATCTCTAAGAGGAATGGTTTTTCTAGATATAAACCAGAAAGAAATCCTAGGCTTTCCAGGGATATGTTGGTGTTGCAGCAAGGATTACCATTGGACCAATAAGAGATAAAGTAAGGTATTTACCTGTGGCCAAAATTAAATGTTATAAAATAGATACTGGAGTTTATGGTCCTTTGTCCTCAGGAACAGTAGGGATGTTCTTGGAAAGGAGTGGATTGACTTCCCTAGGATTCATAGTGATCAGAGAAATGCAAATCAAAATGACCCTGAGATTCCATCTTACACCAATGGCTAAGATAAAAAACCTCAGGTGACAACACATGTTGGAGAGGATGTGGAGAAAGAGAAACACTCCTCCATTGCTGGTGTAATTGCAAACTGGTACAACCACTCTGGAAATCAATCAATCTAGAGGTTCCTCAGAAAATTGGATCTACCTGAAGACCCAGTTATACCACTGTTGGGCATATACCCAAAAGATGCTCCACCATACCATGGGGGGGAGGGCTCCTCCATTTTGTTCATAGTGGCTTTATCTGTGATAGCCAGAAGCTGGTAACAATCCAGATAGCCCACAACAGAAGAATGGATATAGAAAATGTGGTTTGTTTGCACAATGGAAAACTATCCAGCTATTAAAAACAAGGACATCATGAGTTGTGCAGGCAAATGGGTGGATCTAGAAAATATCCTGAGTGAGGTAACTCAGACCCAAAAGGACATGCATAGTTTGTGCACTCACTAATAAGAGGATATTAGCCAAAAAAGTACAGAATATCTAGGATACAATCCACAGAACTCAAGAGGGATAACAAGTTGAAGGGCCTAAGTGAGTGCTTCAATCCCACTTGGGAGGAAGAAGAAAACAATCATGGGAGGCAGAGGAAGGGAACCACCTGGATGGGAGAGGGGAGGAGAAAAGGGGACATGATCAAGTATTGGGGGGAAACAGGAGAGAAGCCCTGATGGTCAACAGAATGATATGCAACCCCAGGAGGTAAGGAGTCCCTCTAGAATGTGCCAGAGGCCTGGAGGTGAGAGCCTCTCAGGACTTAAAGGGAGGGAGCTTAGATGAAATGCCCAACAGTGAGGGGAGGGAACTTATAGAGTCCACCTCCAGTAGAAAGAAAGGGCATCAACTAGAGGGATGGGATTGCCATCCCACAGTCAAAAGTTCTCACCCAGAATTGTTCCTGTCTAAAAGAACTGCAAGGACAAAAATGGGGAAAAGACTGAGGGAAAAGAGGTCCAGTGACTGACCCAAATTGGGATCCACTCAAGGGGAGGCTCCAAGGCCTGATGCTATTACTGATGCTGTGATGTGCTTACAGACAGGAGCCTAGCATGGTTATCCTCCAAGAGGCCCAACAAGCAGCTGACTGAGACAGAAGCAGATACTTACATCCAACCAATGGACTAAAGTCAGGGACCCCTGTGGTTGAATTAAGGGAAGGCTGGAAGAAGCTGAGGAGGAGGGCAACCCTGTAGGAAGACCAGCAGTTTCAACATACCTGAACCCCTGATATCTCTCAGACACTGAGTCACCAACCTGGCAACGTACACTAGCTGGTCCAAGGCCCCTGACACATTTACAGCAGAAAACTGCCTGGTCTAGCCTCAGTGAGAGAAGACGTGCCTAACCCTAAATGATGAAAACATGAACCCACAAAGTACCAAAAAACAGCAAGAGTTGACCATCCAGCACCCCTCTGGTACTCTTGGAGGCAGAGGCATCACCATGCTTGGCTTTGAGGGCTATGGTTGGTCCTTTTCTTCTGACTCCCATCTTTCCCAACCCATGGAGCTACAATCCTGCAGTTTCCTAGTCCCAACTGGGCTATTGTGCCTGTTCCTCCTCTTCTTCTGCCTTTCCTATAATACCTAAATCAATTTCTGAAACACCTATCCCCTATGCTTGCTTCCTCTATGGTCAAACTAGAGATTACTGTTGATGTTGTTCAGAGACTTATGGAGGTCCTATAGGAGATATGATGTATACTCAGGAAGGTGTTCCAACTTTTACATACAGTGGAGGATTTTTTTTATATCCTAACTAAGGATCCATGGCAACCCACATGGGAGATGGGATCATGGGTAAACTTTACTACAGCCTTTATCACAGCTGTCTATCAGGCACAATCAAAATACAAAGGGTATATGTCCTACTCTCTCGATCCCCAGGGAAAGACATGGTAGTAGGGGTCGTCTGACATTCTTCAGAGGTCCTTACATCTTTAACATCACCCCTCCTAGACAATATCGATCCCACTTCTCTAACATTATGGTCATTCCATCTGTTGCTTCAGACCTTAACCTCTGCATATTAGCTACGAAACAATACTCTGCCTCGCTGCTTTGGAGAATGCTGGTTGTGTGTCCCTCCCAAGTCAAACTCACAGCCACCATTCATAGCCTTGCCCATTAGTCTATTGGACTCTCACCTTTCTGCTTATTAACTGCTCTGAACCAAATATCACTATTACCCCTTATTTCCCCCAGATGTCTCTTTCTTCTATATTGAAAACTGCCTTAACTCCTCAGGGATATACTATATGGGCACACTGTATTCCTCAGACTGTAATTATACCTAGACCCTAAACACTGAGAAACAGCCCCTATGTCCTAACATTCACAATGCCTTCATTTTCTACCACACTCAAATTTACCCCTGCTTACCCTCTGGGTGGTTTGGGTCTTATGACCTTGTGTTTATTTGCCAAAATTAAGAGTAGTACCCAGTGAGAAACTCTTGCCAGTTCCCACCACAGGGCTCATAGAAACACAGCATGGCAAACAAGTGATTCATGTCATACCTTTTCCTTCTGCTCTAGGAATAACTGTTGGCATTGCTACTACAAAAAAAAAATGGACTAACTACTTTCCTAACTATCTACAGTAGTTTTCCTCTCAGTTTCCAGGATCTCCAATGGATGGCTTAGACCACGTGGGATGTCTGGCTGAAGCTCTAGTCATGTTTGCTGCAAATGTAAAACATGTAAAACATGTAAAAAATGCAAATTTTCCTGTGGGTACATGCCGGTGTCCTCCACAAAATCGTAGCTGTGATCAGGAAACTCCGAGAGCTTCTTGCCCATGTGTGAACATGGATGGGGCTGTTGTGTAAGATCCTACCAAACTCTAGACAAGTCATTTGCTCAAGTGGATACTCTTGGGTTCAGTGAACTTGGCACTCTTACTAAAGCAAGAAGCCCTCTGTCTGGCTGTAATGTGGCAAGGCCTTTGCCCCTAACTCTCAACATTCTGCAGCACCAATAGATGTACCAAGGAAGGATCTTCTGCAGAGATCCCTGGTTTAAATTTTAATCAAAACTTTCTCTCTAGGCTTGCTTCAATCCTCAAGAAGCCTGAGGCATTTCAGGCAAGCCTCTTTAAGATATCCCTAAAGTGGTTTGATTAATGGCTAATGATAGGATTCACAAATGTCATCTGAGTTGAAGCGGAAACTCCAGGCTAGAAGAACAAACGGCCATTGCACTAGAGTGTGGCTACTCCCTTCAGAGACAAGATTATTTTAAAGGTGCTTGTCTCAGGTCTTCCCGTTGCTGTGATAAGACAGCATGACCATGCTAACTCTTTTTTACTGTTGATGTCGTTGTTGTTGTTGTTGTTTGGTTGTTTCCATGCTAACTCTTATAAAGGAAAACATTTGATTAGGGCTGGCTTAGAGTTTCAGAGGCTTAGTCCATTAGTCCATTATCATCAGGGTGGTATACAGGCAGACATGGGGCTGGAAAAAGAGAGAATCTGGATTGACAGGCAGCAGGAAGTGATTAGCACACTAGACCTAGCTTAAATATCTGAGATGTCAAAGCCCACCCCTACAGTGACACACTTCCTCCACCAAGACTGCACCTACTCCAACAAGGCCACACCTCCTAATAGTGCCACTTCCTATGGAAAAAAGCATCAAATAGATGAGTCTGTGGAAGAGGCTATACCCATTCAAACCACCAAAGTCTTTTTTCTGTGAGATTACATTCAGAATGTCCATTAGCAAGAGAGAAGTTTTTAGATGTACAAAGCCACATAAGCCTGATCCAACTGCTTCAAGATAGGCTAACCATAATGAAAGCCACAGCTACTTTTTCCCAGAAGAAGAAAGTCCCTGTGAGGACTACAGTAGCAAGAGGTTGAAGGTAGACCAAAGGGCATCATAAAGAAGGCTATTTTCTGGTTAAAAAATAACATAGAATCTGAACTTGGGATTGTTACATAAACTCTGGGCATAGGAGTCTGTTGAAAGAACTCTCATCACTTCCTGTTCACATAAGGATGGGCCTGAGGTCAAAGCAAACAAACACACTTTGAGCTCATGACACTTTATACCATTTCTGGGCATGAACAAAGGCCCAAAATTTGTCATCTGGCCCTTTCCTAGTTCTCAATCTCTTATCTCAAAATTCCCCCTAGCTCCCCACCTCCTTCCCTTCAGTCCCATCAATGGAAGAACAGTGAAGACTTCCAGACTTTGGAGATTCAATGTGGCCTTTTGTCTGACATACAGACAGATTTTCCATATAAATGTATTTCTACTGCTAAAATTGGTGTATATGGGAGTCAGGAGAATTCCCAGAGCACCACAGAATCTTGCTCAGAATACAGACTGAGCAATGAGGGACTGCCTGTTCTCCTGAGAGGCATGGACTTTCTTATGGTTGAGGATCGAGTTTTCTGTTTCAAAAACCTAATAACTCCTCTGTGACGGTCCTTTCATCCTTAACTGCAAAGTCCTGGCCCCTGCTCTCCGGTTTTGCTGTCATTGATCTAGCTTTCTGCATCTAGAACTATAGCTATAGAGTAAGAAGCTAAAAAGAAAGAATATCAAGTTATCCAGCCTTGGTTTCTAACAGTGTCCAAGCTGGTCTCCTCCTACCTTTGTGCTCCATTATGTTCTTCTGGGTCTGTTCCTTCATCTGTGAAATGTGTAGTCTACCTTACCATGCTATGAACATCCTGTGGATATACCTACCTTCATGAAGTACCTGGTTAGGGGTGTGACTCAGTAGGCTTCAGTTCTCCTCAAGTCTGGTGTCGTTTTGGTTATATCATTCAAAAAGCATTATATAAGGTTATGGGTTGGGTTCTCAGTTTACAGAAATGAACTAGATACTACTGGAGTAATCTATTGTCCCTTAAAGGCAATGGGCCAGTAATTGCAGAGTAAATGATACTGGCATTGGAGAAGGGGTGTCACCTGGAGCAAAGGTTGTTGGCACATCTGCATTTATTGTTGCTCCATTCATAATAGCAAGGAAGAACCGGCTTAGAAGTCCACCAGCAAATGAACAGAGAGTGAGATTGTGTACATACAAATAATAGAATATTATTCAGCTGAAAATGAAAGACAATATGTATGAGAAAACAGACCTGGAAAGTATAACATAAAGCCAAATGACTTGGGGGCATGGAAAAGGCTGTTTATTCCCTCACATATGTGGAGTCTAGTGAGGCCTAGCCTATCATATATTCATATATATTATATCATATAATACAGAGAGACAGACAGACAGACAGACAGACAGACAGACAGACAGATGTAAGTATGGGTAAACTCAAAATTTAGAGAGGAGACCAGCATAAATATTGCTATATGATGAGAGGACATGTCCTGCCTAGAATGTAGGCAGGACACATGGTTCAGGAAGGAGAATAGAAAGTTAATATATTTTAGTTTAAACTCTATCATAGGGGTGTTTTTTCATGGTTGAATAAGTGAATTATACACATTTGTGTATCAAAGTAGCAAAAACTATTTTAAGTTCCAGAAGAACCCAACATGTGAAGCAGATGCTGTACTAGTCTTGGGTTGTTTTTTAAATTCTGTTGACCATCTGTGCAACAGGAATTGTACATTGTGAGTCCCTGAACACATTTGACATATTGTCTCTTCCAACTGATTTATTTGTTTTCCATGGCAAGCAAGACAATACATGATTTTCCCCCAATGCTCTTGAGGAAATCCTCCACACTTTACTACCCAATTATACCAGATTAAAAGTAAGAGAGTAGGTACCACTCTCCTTTAAAATTAAAGGTAAATTCACATAAGAAAATATATAAAAATTGAAGTTTATATGATCTATGATTGAGCTACCAAACTTGCATATTCTGAATATTATTTCTTTTATAACATCAGCAATACTTACTGAAATATTTTCACAAGAGATTTTTTACTTGTTCATTTTTTTTTCATAGTAGAGCATGTGTCTTTATTGCATGCAGGGGAATCCTCTGGGTATATGCCCAGGAGTGGTATGACAGGGTCCTCTGGAAGTGTCATGCCCAATTTTCTAAGGAACCACCAGACTGATTTCCAGAGCGGTTGTACCATCTTGCAATCCCACCAACAGTGGAGGAGTGTTCATCTTTCACCACATCCTCTCCAGCACCTGTTGTCTCTCTCTCTCTCTCTCTCTCTCTCTCTCTCTCTCTCTCGGTGTTTAAGATTTTATTTTATTTTATTTCTATTTTCTTTTTTTAAATTTTTTTATTTTCTATATTCTGTTACATTCCAAAGGCTTTCCCCTTTCCCAGTTCCCCTCTCACCATATGTCCCATAAGTCCACTTCCTCCTGCCCATTCCCCAATCACCCACCCCCCCACCGCCACCATTTCTACTTGTTCATTTTTTACATGGCATAGTTTTATGAATAAATAAAACTTTTGTGCGTGTGTGAGTAACTCTGGTTTGGTTTTTAAAACATGTTTAGATGTAGCTCAGCTGGCTAGTTGTGCAGTCTAGATGAGCATCAAAGTTGCAGTCCACCCTGCATCAGCCTGCGGACTGCCGGGATTCTCTAAGCGCCACCACACCTAGCCTATTTCTTGTTTTGTTTTTGTCTTTTGCATATATTAAGACAGGCTCTGTTGTCATTCACTGGCTGGCCTTGAAATAACAATATATCTGAGGATGACTTTTAAATCCTGATATTTCTTTCTCTACCTTCCAAGAGCTAAAAATACAGACGTGTGATAACATGCCTGGATCTACTCCTATTGTAATGGAATTCTTCATGCCTGTTCTCCATATTTCATGAATGTAATGATCTTCTCTATTTGGGAAACATAAAAATATTCTTTATTACCTTTGAAAATATTATGGTATTTTCTGCTGAGTAAATGTTTAACTACACTGTAACCAGTTCATTAATATGTGAAATGATTATCTAAATATACACCTACAATTTCCAAAGATGCACAGCCAGAGTAGTATGCTTCTGCTGTTCTGTGGTACCCACCTGAGAAGACCACTCAGACACAGTCTATAGCCAATTGAAAGCCTTTATCCCAGCCAACTGGGACTACACTCAGTTATTCAGGACCCACGTATAGTGCTGAGCATTTAGAACAAGATGCTTTTAAAGATTAAAAAAAGAACTATATTTTGTTCTTTTGTTTAGCAGTCTCTTGGAAATTTCAAGCAGTTTAACAGAAACTGAGATAATTAGCTGGAACATCCTGATCATAGGTTCCTAGAATAGAAAGCTGTGAAAGTAGATCAACTTCAAGTTAAACCTAAAATGACCTCAGCAAAAATACAAGATGGATGAGCTTCTGCCCTGTATCCATGTTACACAGGTCTCTTTTATTCTAACTGGTGTATTTAATTTTGTTGTACACATATGTGGGTGTGTGGAAGATAGAAGACAACCTTGTTTGTTATTTTTAAGGTAATATTTATTTTTCTGTTTGGGGTTTTGTTTTATTTTTGTTTTTTTATTGGCATGATCTCTCACTGCTCTGGAATCTGCCAAGTAGGCTAGAAAGCAAAGCCATGAATACACCTGTCTTTGCTGCCCCAACACTAAATTTACAAGTGGTGTGTTGCCATACCTGGCTCATGAAATGTGGGTTTGGGGTCAAACTCGAGGCTTCATGGTTTCAAGGCAAGCATTTTTCTGAATGAGCCATCACTTCAGCCCTAATATATTTAATTTCTGTATATTCTTTATAATGTTCCAAGTCAGACTTGTTATATAGAATACAAACTTCTCCATAAATCTTTCTTTTTAAGAGTAATTTTATTATGACTTATCAATATGTTATGTAAAGTTTTTATCCAACCACCTTATCAACCTTCAAAAGAGAGTAAGTCTAAGCATGTGTTTGATATAGCATTGGAAACATTGGTTGGTTTAGAACTTTGGTCAAAAAAGTAAATTGCTTGGAGTCTGAGATGATGATATAAGTGTCTATGTTTTTTAAGATTTATTTATTTTATGTATATATGAGTACACTGTCACTGTCTTCAGACATACCAGAAGAGGGCATTAGATCCAATTATAGATGGTTGTGAGCCACCATTTAGTTGCTGGGAATTGAACGCATGACCTTCAGAGTAGCCAGTGTTCTTAACCACTGAGCCATCTCTCTAGCCCCAATGTCCACTTTTTAATCTGTTGTTTAATACATTTCAAGACATTTCATATTCCCTGTTATAACATAACATCCATATATGTTATTCCAACTGTTAATAAAAATATAACACTTTAATTGTATCAACACATTTCAATAAATTTATAGAATTTTATTTTATTATTCATATTTTCAAGAATTATCAATATGTAACTAGTAATTTTATTGCTTTTTGATAATTTTTCCTTTTTCTCTAAGAGTCGTCAAATAGAAAGATTAGATAGATAGATAGATAGATAGATAGATAGATAGATAGATAGATAAATATAGTATGCCTTTAATCTGAGCATTCTAGAGACAAGGATCTCTAGGTGGATCTCTGTGAGTGCCAGAACATTCTGGTATACATAGCAAGTGCTACACCAGTCAGGGGTACATAATGGGAAACTATCTCAAAAAGTTGAGGCATTAATGAAATATATAAATCTAACTGTATCCTAAATAATATTTACCTCTACATTCTTCTGAATCTTCTATAAAGATCTGCTATTAGATCATTCATACTATCTTTCCTCACTGATTTCTCTTAAGATATTCTTAAGAGAAATTGTGCAAAAGATATCACCAAAAGTTAACAACATTTAAAACACAGCTGACTCAAATACAGTATTTCAAATAATTTTTGAAAATCTAAACAATTTGTTTTATCAGATATGATCTTTTAATATTAATTTGACTACAAAATTTATTAACTCTGAGATCTTCTTTTGTAAATCTGACTTGTTTATAAGTTTCACAAAATCAATTTTTAAGTCTGATCAAATTTGATGAATATGAAGTTTATACTCATGTGAATTGGTTTTTCTTGCCATAGCTCAATAATACAACTGCTGAAACTTTTAAAAATATAAATATCAAGTCTGTTGTCTGTCTTGGATGAAATATTCAGACTTCCCTTTTACTTGTTATGTGTAATTACCAAAATCAATGATATATTTCCCAAGCAGAGGCATATTCAACTTTCTTCTCAACCACCCCACATATGAGTCATGGTGATGTTTTTAAAATAGTTCTCTTCTTACCAACCTCCCAACCTTCCCACAAGGAGAACTTACTCTCTAGGCTCTTGGAGCTCTGGTTCTTGGGCTATTGGAGAAAACTCTGGGTCTCTTGGTCATTCCTGCCAAATGTGCCTTACCTCCAAACTAGGAAAAGGGAAGAACTATTGAGTATTTTCTTCTTCCTCAAAGGACATGAGGAATAGTGACCTAACAATAACCTCTAACAATTAATTCCCTGAATGCTGAAAATCCCTTCAACTCCCACCCAGAATTGCTTTTACAATGACTGTCCTTGACTCCCACTTCATGCCTGAGACTTCTAGCAAATCAGGTTGTTGTCAGAAGTCAGAAGAAAACAAAACATTGAGGTCACAGAAATAGTAGCAGGCAAGAATCTTTAGGATGAGATCTAATGAGATGGCTCAGCATTTAAAGGCACTTCTGCTGCTCTTACAGAAACTTTAGCTTTGGCTCCCAGAACCCGCATGGTGATTCACAATCATTTGTAACTCTAATTCCAAGTGACCTGTAACATTCTTCTTTTCTGCACGGACAGACATTTATGAGATATATGTAAAATAAAATGAATGAATCTTTAAAAACACAAGAATAGGAAAAGCAACTTGATGTTCCATTTGAGAGTGTGACAAAAATATGGCTTCCCTCATAGCTCTTTGGACTTTGCTCCAGCTGACTGTGAATTAACAGATACAGTGGTAGATGAGAAGGGATGTGTTCAGTCACCAGTGTCCAAGATACCTCTCATATCACAATGCATAAACAGATCTTCTGATAGAAATGCTGACAAAGGCCACCATGTTAATATTCATCAGTAAATGGATGATTGGGATGATCACCAAAACTAAAATTAGAAAACAAGAATGTATAATGTAAGAAATTAATTCCTCGTTTTAAAGGTAAGTCCAAATAAATGTTGGTCAGTACTAAAGGCTAGTTCAATAAAACCTTTCCTACCCAAGTTTCTTAGGTCACGAAGTATCTTCACAGCAATAGCAACCCTAAGACAGATACTTAATATGTTATGTTTATAGATGGAAATTTTTAAAATTTTATAGTCAGGGTCTCACATAACTCAGACTGGCCTCAAATTCATATATACGGGCAATGATCTTGAGATTATGACGGTCTTGTCTTCACCACCTAGTCTTAGGGTTACAGTTGTGTACCACCATGCCCAGTTTAAGAACTTTGAGTTCCTTACTCCAGAAGCATAATTTGGAATTTGGTGATGTTCATATTTTACTAGTGACACCAACTATAACTGACAACATCATTCTTAAAAGATAGGATTAATTCCTCTCTGTTTGCCAATCTACTTTTGCATTATAGTCTCTACTTAATTCTTATCTGTCCTTTGTACAAATCCAAAGATTAGTAATACTGTATCTGCTATTTTAAAGCACATATAATTTTCCATCGGGTTACTCTCTCTTCATGGACATTCTATTATTTCAAGTGTGAACTAAAATTCCCATGAGCAGAAGAAATAGTCCTGCCTACCCTGATTTATAGAGTATGTCTTTGGTCAGTTCCCACAACCTTATAGCAGAAAGGAAAACTAGAAACCATCTGTTGGCTTCAAATTTTTCCAATAGTGGGAATCTCTCCAAGATCTTCCTTTGGTTTCTTATCTCACTAATCTTAAGATGTCTCTGTTCTCTGCATGAGATCTCTGTGTGCCTGTACAACAGTAGTTTCTAGTCACCTCTCAAAGATCAGCTGGATTTCATATAAATGTAGCTTTGAGTGCTGAATAAATGTGAAGCAAAAGGAACTGAGAGGCCTGAATCTATTAAAAAACACTATTTTTCTATTAGTTTCAGTGTGTCTGGCTTTATGTGGAGGTCCTTGATCCACTTGGAGTTGATCTTAGTACAAGGTGATAAGAGTGGCTCAATTTGCATTCTTCTGCATGTTGACCTCCAGTTGAACCAGCACCATTTGTTGAAAAGGCTATCTTTTTTTCCCACTGGATGGTTGTAGCTCCTTTATCAAAGATCAAGTGACCATAACTCTGGGGGTTCATTTATGGGTTTTCAATTCTATTCCATTGGTCTACTTGCCTGTTGCTGTACCAATACCATGCAATTTTTAACACAATTGCTCTGTAGTACTGCATGAGGTCAGGGATATTGATTTCCCCAGAAGTCCTTTTATTGTTGAGAATAGTTTTAGCTATCCTGGGTTTTTTGTTACTCCAGATGAATTTAAGAATTGCTCTTGTATAATTAACAATTCCATATGAGGTCGGATGGAAGAGATGGCTCAGCAGTTAAGAGCACTGATTGCTCTTCCAGAGGTCCTAAGTTCAATTCCCAGCAACCACATGGTAGCTCACAACTATCTATAATGGGATCTGATGCCATCTTCTGGTGTGTCTGAAGACAGAGACAGTATATCCACATACATGAAATAAATAAATAAATCTTAAAAAAAATACAATTCCATATGAAAGAGATAAGGGGGTCTAACTGGGACAATAACATTGAAAACAATGCCTTGGATTGGGTTAAAAGAAAAACTCTGAGATAGGCGGGGAGCAGGTGTCATCAGCTTATATGGCAAAGTATATGTCCCATGACATAGCTGCAGAAGACAGAAACCTACACAGAGGCTTGGTTTCAATGAAGATATGGTATTATCCAGAAGGTCAGTGACTTGAGATGGTGCAGAGGGGCACAGGTGGGAAAAGCTGGCCCCAGTTCCACCATTGAACAGAGCTCTGGAGATAATCCGTAAGAACTCCCAGAGAAGCTCATTCCTGACTCACACTAGTCTTCACAGTATGAATATTGAGGTAACTTTTAACACATTACAGAACTACCCAAAAAGCAAATGAAAGAAATGTAATGACCAAAGTTACTTACTATGTTGCAGGATTGTATCTTAAATTTCTGTTCAAGCCATCCAGGATTTTCATGTCCTCTGAAGTCAACTGGAAGTTAAAAACCTATCACAAAAGTAGAAATTTTATTACTTTCTTATTACATAATGCTAGTCTGGAAAATCCAAGTGAGTTCAACAAAGTGTTGCAGTGGCAATATTGAAAATGCAGGAGACATGTCCCAAATATTTTGAAGATATCAAACAAAACATCCAAATTATTAAAGAATAACAAGTAGAAAAGAAATAAACTCATGTTCTCATAAAAGAGACTGAAACCACACAACTACATGCCAAAGAAAGCTAGAGAACAAACAGAATAAACTTAGAATACTGAAAATAATTATTAAAAACTGAATTTTAACAATAGAGTTTAATAAGATATATGGACAGAGACTCCTATATCCTATTAGTAATACAATGAGACAATTAGTTTTACATAGTTTAATTTATCAATTGTCAAATGCTAATGAAATCATTAGCAAGGAGCATAGGAATTGGCTTCAAACATCTTATCTCAGTTAGGGAGATTAAACATGAAAATAATCATCACTAGCTCCCAACATATTCAGACTAATGATCATATGAATCTATAGTGCTACTATAAACCATGTTGGAAATCAGCATCTGAACAGCTAATAAAACTATTAAGGATAAGATGCACTGTGTTTTTGAAGTGTGAGCCAAATAAACCCTTTCTGCTCCCAAGTTGCTTTTGGTCATGGTATTATGCCAGCAACAGAAACCAAATTATGACATCCAATTAACCCTACGTCAGGCATGCACAAGAGGGACTCTGTATCAGACAAGGTGAAAAGTGAAAATGGACACCCAAGGTTGTCTGACATCCATTACACATGCCATACCATGTTGAGAGAGAGAAGCGGAGAGAGGGTGGGAGGTATGGAGGGGGGGAGAGAGAGAGAAAGAGAGACAAGGAGAGGGAGAGGGATAGAGAGAGAAAGAGAGAGAGAGAGGGACAAGGAGAGGGAGAGAGGGAGAGAAGGAGAGAGAGAGAAAAAGAGAGAGGTAGAGAGAGAGGAAGTGGGAAAGAGAGGGGAGGGGGTTCATTAAATAACCCTGTAGATGAAGGAACTAGCAGCCATCTTTAGAATACCCCACTCCACAACAATTGTCCTGTGTAACAAGATGAATCCTAAGCTAGTTAGCAAAAGAATAAAATGAAAACTCTCTGAAGCATAGCTTAGGCAGTACTGACAACAGCCTGATCAGTAGAGAGCCTCACTCTCTTGCAAATGTAAAAGTGGACAGAACAGACATGGCAAAATTCAGTCCAGGCCAGCAAAATGATCCAGCAAGTAAATGTCATAAGACCTGAATGCAATGCCTGGAACTCATGGTGGAAAGAAACACTGACTCCTGAAAAAGCACAGAAAGATTCTGAGAAATCATGGAGGCCCCATGTTAAGGATATGTCCTGGCTTCTTATCTGAAAGGAGGGAACTTCACCTGAGACAATGCCTCCATAAGATCCAGATGTAATGTATCTTCTTAATTAGTGATTGGGCCTAGCCTATTGTGAGTGGTGCCATCCCTGGGCTGGTGATCCTTTGTAGCTCTGGCTCTCCTGGAACTCACGCTGTAGACCAGGCTGGCCTCGAACACAGAAATCCACCTGCCTCTGCCTCCCAAGTGCTGGGATTACAGGCATGCGCCACCACGCCTGGCTCTGGGTTCTTTAAGAAAGCAGGCTGAGCAAGCCATGAGAAACAATCCAGTAAGCAGTGTACCCGATGTCCCCTTATCCATTGCTGCCTCCAGGTTCCTGCCCTGTTTGAGTTCCTGTCCTGACTTTCTTTGGTAGTGAACTGTGATGTGGAAGTGTAAGACAAACCCTTTCCTCCATAAGCTGTGTTTGGTCATGATGCTTCACGACAGCAATAGTAACCGTAACTAAGAAGGATGCTCCACAAGGGCTTCAAGGCCCATAGTCCTGTCATCACCTGCATGAACTGTTTGATCCGATCCTCTTTGAAACTCCTGGCCAGGGCCACAATCCCACGCTGCAACTGGTACCGAATGGCAATTAGTGCTGGTGTTTGCTTGTACTTATTTGCCATGACACGAAGAATTGGATCCTCTAAGAGAGCTGGACTTTTCTGGTCCACCCTGGAAGGAAAAGTTAAAAAAAAAAAAAAAAAAGCTGAACTCCTGAAATTCAAATTACCTTTGTGTTAGGAGGATAACAAAAGAGGTATCTAGACCATATATGTACAACTCTTTTCTCCTGGGCTGACAAAGTTAATATCATCTCAGATCGTCTTAGAAATTTACATACCAATCCCTTTAAGTCTGATGAGAGTTAGATCTAGAAATTGTTATAGAATTGAACATATTTCCACAATGATGCTTGAGATACACTGTCAAATTTGGTACTGACCAGGTTTTGTCTCGTGAACTTCCCAATGTGCAGTAGGAAACCAGAATGATGTCTTTGGACTTACAATAGTCCAGCATTTTGCTCTGGTTGAGATAAACATGACATTCTACCTGATAAAAGACAGATTATATGAAGCTTTGTATTAATATAAAATGGAAACACCAAAATGAGAGAACTTGAATTCTTAAAAAGTAAAATATGAAATTTGAAGTGAAAAAAAAAACAGTAAGTAGCAATTACTTTAACAAAATGAATTTAATATGTCTTTCTTTTAGAAAGTTTTTTAAAAAAAAATATATATATATATACCTGAGAAGAAACAGTTTTATGGGCCATTTCTTAGATGCTAAATAATCTTTTACTAGTTGATATCATCTCAGATCTTCTCAGAAATTTAAATACCTACCCCTCTAAGTCATTTGAGAGTTAGATCTAGAAAATTGTTACTGAACTAAACAGATTTATTTAGGCTTGGCAGATTCCAGAGCAGGTACAAGGAAAGGATTCTTGCAAACTTGTGTTGCAAACCAGAGTAGAAGCAAAAATTTGATCAAAGTCTCATAATGGCATGTTTGAAGGCAAAGTACCAATCTGATAGCATCTGCATTAATGTAAGAAGTCCAAAAGTCCATCACAATACAGAGAAAAGAGAGTACCCAAATCTGTTTGCTCATGCTCTTCAGTTTAATGCTTTAGTCTGAACATCGGTATTCAAAGGCAAACTACTAATATTTACATTATCTTATATAGATAATGGTACAATGGCTTAGCAGATTAAAGCACTTGTTATCAAGTGTGGATTTCAACTCCTGTGACCCACATGGTAAAAAGAGAGAACCAACCAATTCCTACAATTTCCTGAGTTCCATTTATGTGCTAGTGTGTGTGTGTGTGTGTGTGTGTGTGTGTGTGTATCTGTGTCTGTGTGTGTATCTGTATCTGTGTGTGTGTGTGTGTGTGTGTGTTTAACGAGTTGATTTGCTGTTAGAAAGCAGGAAGGAATTGACTATGATATACATGGTCAGTCATAAGATCAGCTCAAAGTGCTCTGCCCAAAATTCCCTAATATGGCTTCATCATAGCCAAATAAGGTATCTCACAAGAGTGCATGAATCTGATAGCTGCCAATTAATTTCTCTGTAGCTATGACTTTAGTTAATACAACTGAAATTGGATGCATCAGGACCAAGGGCACAGCCATCTAATATTAATGGTTGTATCATCGATGTTTACTTGAACTTTATCACTGTTTCCTGCCCAAGCTGTGTTTACAGGAACTTTCCTCCTGTGCACAGTTCCCTCCACAGCATCATTCTTCCTCCAGCCTATTCTCATAGAAGGAGAGGAAAAGCAACTTGTTCTCAGAAGTTACAACTTTGACAGTGTTTCCCTCTTCTACTTTCTTATATCCAATTAACCAGGTGGTAGCCTCAAGTGTTCCACTGTCTTTCTCAAGCAGAGGTGCAATGAAGGGACTTCTTTGTCCTCTGAGAGAGGACAAAGTCCATCCAAGGAAAGTTAAATGAACAGGACTAGACAACAAATCAGTGGTACAGGAAGGACAAATTTAGGCATAAAAAACCAAGAGGTAGAAAGGGATCACCTGGTTGCACACGGGCTTGTACTTGAGCCCCGGCTTGTTCAGGATCATCTCCAGCTGCCTGCGGTTAAAGTTGGACACCCCGATGGACTTGGCCAAGCCTGCATCTTTACACTGTTCCATAGCCTACAGAGAAAGAGAGGGTGGAGGGTAAATTGTGCAGTTGTTCCAAAAAGTGGTGTTAAAGGGGGTGCTTCCAAGCAGTGCTGAGGGAGCTGCTGGCTCTGTCTAGAGGCAAAGAATTGGTGGAGAAAATAAAGGACAGGAAAAGAAAGCAAAAAAGAATCCCTGTGGCCTTAAGAAATAGCTGACATGATGATATGATAGTATACTTAAGTGACCCCAAAAATTCCACCAGAGAACTCCTAAACTGGATAAACAACTTTGGCAAAGTGGCTAAATATAAAATTAACTCAAACAAATCAGTAGCCTACCTATACTCAAAGAATAAAGAGGCTGAGAAAGATATTAGGGAAATGATATCCTTTACAATAGTCACAAACAATATGAAGTATCTTGGTGTGACTCTAACCAAACAAGTGAAAGATCTGTATGACAAGAACTTCAAGTCTCTAAAGAAAGAAATTGAAGAAGATCTCAGAAGATGTAAAGATCTCCCATGCTCATGGATTGGCAGGGTTAATAGAATAAAAATGGCCATCTTACCTAAAGCAATCTATAGATTCAATGTAATCCCCACCAAAATTCCAACTCAATTCTTCATAGAGTTAGAAAGAGCAATTTCCAAATTTATCTGGAATAACAAAAAACCCAGGATAGTGAAAACTATTCTCAACAATAAAAGAACTTCTGGAGGAATCACCATCCCTGACCTCAAGCTATAGTACAGAGCAACAGTGATAAAAACTGCATGGTAAGCCAGGTGGTGGTAGCACATGCCTTTAATCCCAGCACTTGGGAGGCAGAGGCAGGCAGATTTCTAAGTTTGAGGCCAGCCTGGTCTACAGAGTGAGTTCCAGGACAGCCAGGGCTATACAGAGAAACCCTGTCTTGAAAAAACCAAAAATAAAAATAAATAAATAAATAAATAATAAATAAATAAATAAATAAATAAATAAAATAAATAAATACTGTATGGCATTGGTACAATGACAGACAGGTAGATCAATGGGATATAATTGAAGACCCAGAAACAAACCCTCACATCTATGGTCACTTGATCTTTGACAAAGGAGCTAAAACCATCCAGGGGAAAAAAGACAGCATTTTCATTGGTGCTGGGTCAACTGACAGTCAACATGTAAAAGGATGCAAATTAATCCATTCTTATCTCCCTACACAAAGTTCAAGGCCACGTGGATCAAGGACTTCCACATAAAACCTTATATGCTAAATCTAATAGAAGAGAAAGTAGGGAAGAACTTGGAGCACATGGGTACATTTCCTGAATAGAACACCAATAGCTTGTGCTCTAAAATCAAGAATTGACAAATGGGACCTCATAAAATTGCAAAGCAAAGGCACTGTAAGGCAAAGGACACTGTCAATAAGACAAAACAGCAACCAACAGATAGGGAAAAGATATTTACCAATCCTACATCTGAGAGAGTGCTAATATCCAAAGTATACAAAGAACTTAAGAAGTTAGACTCCAGAGAACTATATAGCCCTATTAAAAATGGGGTACAGAGCTAAACAAAGAATTCTCAACTGAGGAATACTGGATGGCTGAGAAACACCTAAAGAAATGTTCAACATCCTTAATCATCAGGGAAATGCAAATCAAAACAGCCCTGAGATTCCACCTCACACCGGTCAGAATGGCCAAGTTCAAAAACTCAGGGGACAGCAAATGCTGGAGAGGATGTGGAGAAAGAGCAACACTCCTCCACTGCTGGTGGGACTGCAAGCTGGTACAAGCACTCTGGAAATCAGTCTGGCAGATCTTAAGAAAATTGGACATAGCACTACCTGAGGACCCAGCTATACCATTCTTGGGCATATACCCAGAAGATGCTCCAACATGTAATAAGGACACACATGGTCCATTATGATGGTGGAATGGGATAGGTGGTTTTCCAAGGAGTAAGGAGGAAGGGGGATATTATTTGAAATGTAAATAAAGCAAATATCTAATAGAAAGAGAGAGAGAGAGAGAGAGAGAGAGAGAGAGAGAGAGAGAAAGAAAGAAAGAGAGAAAGAAGGAAAGAGCTGACGTTAGAACATATGGTTGGAAAGAGACTCCTAAGCTCAGTTTTTCTCCCCTAGTACATTCCAACAAGAAATCCCTCTGTAATCTCCATAGCACCACTTGTGAAAGTTAAGCAATTCTAGATCAAGCAAAGTACCTTCAGTTCTCACAGGTGGATGTCATACCTGGCACTCTCTCCCAGGGCCCACTTCTCTGCTCTTTCCCCCAACAACTCACCTCCCATGTGGCACAGAGATCCACTACTTCAGCCAATACTTTCCCATGTTCATCTCGTGGAAAGATCGTATCTCCAGGCTGGAATAGAATCATTCATTTTAGAGACCTCTCTGAAGTCAGGTTACCATCCTTAGCACACTGTCAAGTCCTTCAAAGTCTGGCCTAGGAAGCCTTACTGAGTAAATAGGACATTATTTTAGATACTTGGCATTTGGAGTGACAAGGGACTACTCTTTAAAGACTGGCATCTTCTAATCTTTTCTATTTTCTATATGATTAGAAATGCTTTTCTCCCATGGGGAAAATGGGAGAAAATGGTGTCTTGAATGATTTTTGTTATTATTTTGACCCCTATATTTCCCTATAAGAAAATGTCTCTATCTTTTTTGGTAAATCAGATGGACCTTATATCTTGTAATAATGGATTACATTCATCACTTGAGCAAACACTTCCTTATCCCAGTGGACAGATAGATATATGATTGTGTAAAGGCATGCACAATTAAACTGGGACATCAGTCAGACTTTCTTTCCAGGATTAATGTGGGATTAGAAAACCAGAATAGCTCTCAAGTTGTACTAGTCATGACTCTTGAATTGCCACAAGTCCTTATTTTCTCCCAATAACAAACACTAGCCCCAAACTAAATAACCATGATGTAGAGCTGCGAGATAGAGAAAATATTTCTGAAGCGGAGGCTACTTGATGCCTTTAAACATAGTTGTCATGGCTTGGACTTCTTAGTTATGTAGCATAATTGCCTCCATTGCACAAACTAGCTTAAGATTTTGATAATTTTATAGCAAGAGTTCTGCATGATACAGTTATTATGGGCTAAGTGCCATCTACAAAACCCGACCATGAAGATATGAAAAGAAATAATATTTGCCAAATCTCCAAGGGCTAGTTATATGAGAACCAGACGTTCTAGTTTGCATTCTGTTTCTGAGATAAACACCATGACTGAAAACAACTGGAGAGGAAAAGATTTACTTAATCTCTTACACTTCTGCATCACGACCCATCATTGAGGGAAGGCAGGACTGGGATTCAAAAAACAAGCAAACAAACAAACAAAAAACCCTGAAGTTTAAAAGATAGAGGAATGCTGTTTACACATCTGCCCCCTTCCTCAGTCATCAGCTAACTTCCTTATACAGGCCAGGACCACCTGCCCGCCTGCAGAAGGATAGAACTTCCCACATTGGGGTGGGCCCTCTCACAACAACCTATAATCAAGATCATCTCTCAAAGACATGGCCTGAGCAATTCCCCAACTGAGACTCCCTCAGACGACTTTGGACACTGTCAAACCGACAGCTAAAATGAAGGAGGACAGCTGCCCAGGGTGTGTACCACCAGATCTCCTCTCAGAGCGCAGTTATAAGAGATGATGTGACCTCAGTGTGAAGCATATGTGTGGCAGTTGAATTAATCTCCACAACTGCACGTAAACACCTTCCAAAGACTAAGGCAGGCTGAGGAGATGGCCCAGAGGATAAAGCATTAGGCTGGAAAGCCTGAATGACCTGAGTTAAAACTCAGAAACTTATGTAAAGCAACACAAAGAGAAAAGTTAAACCCAGTTGTAGTGGTGCAAGTTGGCAATCCTATCTGTGGGAAGGTGGAGACAGGTAGATTCCTGGGAAACTGGGCTAGTCAGTCTAGCCTGTACAGAATTCTAGAACAATGAGAGACCTTGTCTCAAATAAATTGTGTATGGCATCTGAAGAACTTTAGTGGCTATGTTCGGTCTTTCATATGCATAAGCACACACATGCAATGTGCAACCACACACATGTGCGCCTGCATATACATGAAAACACGTACACACACACACACACACACACACACACACACACACAAATAGGGACCAAACCAGAATGTATGCCTTGAATGTAGCTATTGGTTTCTTTTCCAAGTTTCTAGTGCAGATGACAGCTAAATTATTTTCTTTCACAAGCAGGAAGCCTGGTTTCAATGTTTCAAATATAACATTAGGAAATGGGACTTGGGGTGTTCTGTTTAGGATTTTATTAAAGTGATAATCCATACATCCACTCAAGAATATAAATCTTAAATTGCCATTGGTTATAGTGGCATAACTAGTGAGATAATTGTAAACATAGCAATTGCTCACCTGCAAAGCCATTGGGAAATGAATAATGTAAAGATCAACATAGTCCAATTGAGCGTTCTTCAGTGTCTTTTCCAAGCAAGATCGGACCAATTCTGGTCGATGGAAAGTGCTCCAAAGCTGCCAACATTAAAGAATGAGACTTTAACCTTAGAGTTCATCCACTTTCGTTGGGTTACTTTATCTAACATGGACACATTTTTCTACACTTGGAAAAACACTGCCTGCTTTCCTTCCTTTTCCTTGGTTTCTCACATGTAAGCTTCCCCGAGTATGTAGTCCAGTGCCCGGTCTCTGAGCTGTATCACTTGAACATCATTATATGTTAGGCTCTCATTAGTTAGCTACTGAACATGGGATGGACTATTGAAGAGAAAGAGTTGTTTTCTCTAATAATGCACACAGGCTTGGTCTAAGTCACTCACCCCTTCAAATAAACAGAGAAGAGCTAGTGTTCATTCACAAGACACAACTGAGTGTTGTAGGAAAACCATTTTGGATCCATCTTAGTGCTTGCTGAACTTAACTGAATACACTTCAGCTATCCTTTTTTGCGAACAAAAACTTTTGCAGACTGCTTGACTGTTTAGAACTTCAGCACTATGGGGAGGTTGGAATGTTACATGTCCAAATGTTAATTATCTTATCTAGTCTAGCCCTCTGAAATAGCCATTCCTTGTCATTTTTGTGTGCAAACATTCTGTGACTAATAGATAAAAAATCCTTTGAGAATATATTAATTTAGGTGACTACTAGCTTCCACCAATCCAAAATCTAAGAATGTTATCAATAGCATCTTGGGCCTACAGAAAATATGCCATCTCACTGTACTTGTCTCTCTGGCATATCCGTCAATGTGTTTAAAGTATGCATTGATTTATGACTTTCTTTAATCTGTAAAAATATAAAAACCTTCACCAAAACTGTTTCTAGGTTATAACATAGAGTTTGGGGTAACCTAAATCTAAGTTTCTAAGGCATGGATATTTCGAACAGCTCCAGAATAAATGGTCTCTTATTTGAGCTATAACTCTGGTAGCCTGTATCTAGTAGCCTTTGCTATACTAGCCTGCTGTGTGAACTCTGTCCCTATAGAACTTTGTTTACTTTCCTGGGGGGGAAGGTGTCTCTGCTTACAACTGCCTAAGAAATGCCTCAGGCAAGATGTTTCCTCCTTTCCCCTCCTCACCAATGGAGTTCAGCATGCTCAAGGGCATTTGCAAATACCTGCATTTGTCCACGAGACCATCTGTCTTCTGACTAAATCTGGTGATAGTGATGAGAAAGGCCCTGGTTTTTGTTGCTTCTCTCCCTGAATTAACTTGAAAGAAGGTCCACAGAATGCCCAGTAGAGGCACTCAGAAGCATTATAACCTAAAGTCCCCTGTGATAGTTGCTTCTCAAATTCTCCTTCAGTTCCTCAGCAGTGGTCACCATTAGGCCATGGTTGAGTTTCCTCTGATTGTACATTTAGTGATGTACCATTTAATGCTTTGACCTGAGACTCAGAACAGTATATTTATGTGGAAGTCATACATTCTGACTCCACAGTGGTAACAAAGACATAGTTACCTATTCTTGATCCTACCTTGAATACATGAATGTGTGTGAATAAACCTTATAGCATTCAATAATGATGTATGAAACAGGTATTGATCCAAAAACATATTGTCTCTCCAGTTAGTTCTAACACATTAAATATACCTAAAAGCATCCCATGGACAAAATACCTTTGAAGTATAGAATATATCTTCTCTCTTCACAGTGCCATCTTCAATCTTGCTTCTAATGGCCTGTCCCACTTCCTCTTCTACTTGGTACAAATAAGCAGAGTCAAAATGGCGGAACCCAGCATCTATAGCTATTTTAGTAGCCTTGATAAGTTCATCCTTAGGAACCTAAAAGAGTAACAAAAAATAGTATCTGTGCAATGAAACACACAATGGTTCTCCAATGAATCAACTTCTCCTGTCTTGAGGTTGCTATGTATGTGTAGAGACAAGCTCATTAGTTTCCCTGGCTCTTTTTCAATCAGTCCTAGAGGTGAGCATCCCTCACAAACATGTTCAGTCCACAGCACTCACTGTGTTATTGACATTGTCAGTTCTGAGTAGTATTTACCAATGCAGTCATTTGATCAAAGGACTCAACAAGCTGAATTGGGGCAGTAGAGAAATATAGGACAACTTATGGGAATGGGATACAGGAAGAAAAAGGAGCCTCTCACCCTGGAGTCAGCCTCTTATCAGCTGAAAACCCAGAATGCCATAAAATTTAGCAACATGTGCTATGGTGGCATATTTGTGTTTAGCTATATTGTGTTAAAATAGCAATAAAATTGGATTAAGTCCAGACATATATATGATCTTGAATAGGACATTGTTTCTTTTCCCAAATACTTTCTAGACATCTCAAACAAGACTGTACCTTTGTATATGGTAACATGTCCTGTTTCATGGATCTATGTGAAATAGATTCACCTTATCTATGACCCTGCATTTCAGAACCCACTCCATGAACTCATTTCTTATTAACCCTCTGAAGATAATAACCTCACTTATATAGTATATATGGCTATTATGAAGATGACAATGGGTAATTTTTGCTTGGAAAGTCCCTTCCTGTATTTGGGTGTGTCTTATTATTGCTTTTAGTATCACATGTTTCAATACATGTTTTAAAATGTCCTTTAGGACTGGGCAAATGGTTCAGTTGTTAAAATGCTTGCTGTATAAGATGAGCTCCTGAGGTAGACCCCCAGAATTCATGTAAAAACATTTGGTATAGCTGTGCATACTTGTAATCCAGGCACTGAAGAAGCAGAGAAAGACAGATCTACTAGGCAACTTAGCCTGATGAGTTCCAGGCCAGTGAAAGATTCTGCCCCAAACAAACAGCAATGTGGAAAACATCATGAGAGCAACACTGAAGGTTGCTCTCTGGCCTCCTAATGCGTATACCCACATGCATGTGCATATAAACACACACACACACACACACACACACACACACACACACGTAGTATAAAGAAAAACAGGAAACTATTCTATATAAGAATTTCTATATAAGAAACTATTCTATATAAGATGATTTTCAATGAAATTACAAAGGTTATATAACATCTTTATAGCCCCCACTCCCATCTCTTTTTCCAGCAGTAATTATTTTCAATTCCATAAGGAATACAAAGGTCATTCTCCAATTACAACTACATCAACAAGTACAAGTGACCATTGACATTTGATATCAGTGTATTGCATTCTAACCCAAGACTCTTTCATGTAGAATAAGTTGTAAGAAGATAATAAAATAACCACAGCTGCTCATAAAAATCATCATGCATTGAAGTCAACTTGATAACAATGCTTAACGAAATGTCCCTTTACAGAAAACTCAAACCTTTGAGTCATGGTCAGAGTCCTCTGTTTATTGATTCAGGATCAGAAAAAAAAAGGGTGGGGGATGCTAGCAACATTCTTCAATGTTTTGCATTCAGTCTGTTGAAAACCTATCTCATGCATGACTAACATAAATAGGAACTAATAAAAAAAAAGCATGTTGTTTTGCTGAGCAATTCACCAAAGTGCATTTTTATCATTGGTTTCATGATGAGGTGTGGTTAGAAGTCATTTCCAATGTATTTTTTGTATTAGATCATTGTTAGTGGAGCCTAAAAAAGTGAGTTATGTTCAAACATGACCACTATTGTTTTATTTATTGACTGTGAGAGTTTAGCAATGCAGAAATAGCTGGATACAGACAGATGCCATGTCACATGTTAATTTGACATGCATTTGTACAATTTAGAAAATATGAGGCTGTATCTCATTAACCCCTTAGCCTGGTTTCCCTTCACCCATGTCAGATGGCTCACAACTGGCTCACCCCAATTCCACGAGATACCTTGCCTTCTTCTGGCCTCAGAGGCCATATGCCCAGACCCACACTCAGACATACATACATTTACACATTGAAATTAAAATAAATCTTTCAAAATATGGGCAATTATTGTGCTATCTTAAAACTATATGGAACTCAAAATGATCAATTTAATACAAGTAAAAGGAAATAATAATGATGTGAATTACTAGAAGGTTTATATAAACTGGCAAACATCACATGGAAATACCTATTTACATAAATATTTGTTCAGGTTCTATTGTGAGAAGAAACATTCTTAGGAATAAAGCACACATTATCTCTACTGGATAAAATTGTCTCTAATACCCTTGTATTTTGTGTGGCAGCTTTAACTTTGCCATCGCTTTTTGTTGTTATTATTGTTGTTTTTCAGTTAAAAGTAAAAATTCAGTATTTTAGACAGTGTTCTATCTGTCTAATTTAGATGTATGTTCCATAATTTTAAAAATTTCAACTTGTGGAACATATAACCAAAATGAGTCTGTTTTCAATACATCATGGGTCTGATTTATCTTACCAACAAAGAAGACAACAAGAATGAAGGTGTTATAAAATGTTTCTAATACTTTTTGTTATTTGTGCACATGCATATGAGTGTGTGTGTGTGTGTGTGTGTGTGTGTGTGTGTAAATAAATAAATTTTTTCAGGAATAGTTTTTTCTAATGTATTCAATCTACCTAAAATAGTATAATTCATGGTTTATGGTTTTTAAATGGTTTTCCATTTTAAAAAATATATTATCTTCTGGGTTTTGCCTGAAAGCATGTCTATGCTGCCCTTGTCATCTGCTGCCAGCAGAGGATATTGGATCTTCTGGACCTGGAGTTACAGACAGTTGTGAGCATCCATGAGGGTGCCAGGACTTGAACCCAGTTCCTCTCCAAGAGAAGCCAGTGCTCTTAACCACTGAACTCACTGAGTTCCAATTTAAACAGTCCAGTCCTGCCCTTATCTAAACTATACTGACTCCTACAGATTTACTGAGATTACAGCTCTGTGATATCTTTGTCCCTTACCTCTTTTTCAAGTATGTTTACTACGAAGTAAAAATTCCTAGTGGAAGAGGTCACAGTATCTCTGTCTTCTGCATGAGAAAAGTGCTGGTCTTTGCCACTTGCTGAGTAACCAGAGGACTAGATCAGAATGGAAACATTTTCCCAGGAGAACCTCCTGTTGTATTTTGATTCAAATGTCATGAATAGGAAATGGAGCAAGGCTTTAGAGTTGCTTCACCCCCAAAATAGGATTCTATTTTCTTCTTAGATAAATGCTTCTAAAGTGAAAGTAGGAAAGAAATTTTATTTCAGTGCAGGTCAGGAATTTGGACTGTGGACTCAGCCCCTGCTCCTCAACCTATCATTTGCCATAAACTGTAACTCCAGTAAATTCTACCACAAATATTTTTTTCTGGTTTGTGTCTACCTGAGGGGAGTAGTTATTTGAATTGCAGAAATAATCCATGTCATTAATCCTTTTGTAATCAAACTCAAAGCACAGCAGTAGCACTGATTGATTTTAATTTATTGCCAAACAGGCTGAAACTAAAGGAGAAACAGAGCCCAGAATAAATAATATTGTCCACATGTTAAGTCTCCAAGGAACAGTAACAAGTCTGACTCCTCTGTTACACATGAATAGCTATAATCTGCAGTCCCTATGAGCCTGAGTCAAACAGGAGCAAATCTAAAAGCATATCCATGATCTCTTCTTCTATAAACCCATCAGCCCAAAACACAATTGTTACCTTATCGGGCACAGTGGTTCCAAACCCCAGGACAGGGATGAGGTGACCATCATTTAGTGCCACACGCAGAGATACAGAATTCATAGCTTGTTACTCATGCAACAAAGCAGGTCTTGAGTCTTCTGTTTGCACAGGATAAAAGCCAGCAAAATTGCTACAGCTCCTTAAATATCTCCTGGAAAGTTAAACAATGGTATGTGGGAGGAGCCAGCTTAAAGCAATAGTCCACAGAGACGAAAACTACAGGCTGCTTGCATGTGTATGAGAGCGAACTTCAATAAATCAATAGAGCGTGTAAATGAAACCATGAATTTCTTGTAGAAGAAAAGGTTCTGTTCACAATCCATATTTACTTCTGTAAATTGTTAAGGGGAAACACTGGTGGATCGCAATCAGTCACTTTCCCTAGAAAGTAACTTCAGCTACTGGGCTCTGGTTTTCATTTGAAAAGGGTATCTCTTTTTCTATACTTTCTAAACAATAAGAGTCTCATTGTGACATTTCCACAAAGAAACAATGTTTCTTGATCACACTTATCTCTCCCACTGCCCCTTCTGTTCCATTTCTGGCCCCCTAAATAGTCTCTCTTCACTTTTTATGTTTTTTTTTTTTTCAAAAGTCAGATGCCATCTGTGGGGAACACACAAGCTATTTGCCTTTCTGAGTTGGGGTTTTGTGTTTAAAAAGTTGATTTTTCACCTAGCTCCATCCATTTTGGTGCAAATGATATGACTTTGTCTGTCCTAAATAAAACCCTATCTTTTTTTTTTTTTTTTACAAGTTTGCTGTTGGTGTTTTTTTTTTAATTTTTATTTTCTATATTCTATGTTTACATTCCAAAGGCTTTCCCCTTTCCCAGTTCCCCCCCTCCCTATGTCCCATAATTCCTCTCCCCCCCCAACTATTCCCCAATCATTCCCCCTCCCCCCACGGTTTCTCTACAAAACTGGATCCAATCTTTACAGGCCCAGGGTCCTCTCCTTTCTTCTTCTTGGGAATCATTTGACTTGCTAATTTAATTGTGCCTTGAGTATTTAGGGCTTCTGGGCTCATTAATATCCACTTATCAGTGATTGCATTTCATGTGTATTCTTTTGTGATTGGGTTAGCTCACTCAGGATGATATTTTCCAGGTCTAACCATTTACCTACAAATTGCATGAATTCATTATTTTTAATTGCTGAGTAGTATTCCATTGTATAAATATACCACATTTTCTGTATCCATTCCTCCTTTGAGGGATATTTAGGCTCCTTCCAATTTCTGGCTATTATAAACAAGGCTGCTATAAACATAGTGGAGCATGTGTCTTTATTGTATGCAGGGGAATCCTCTGGGTATATGCCCAGGAGTGGTATGCCAGGGTCCTCTGGAAGTGACATGCCCAATTTTCTGAGGAACCACCAAACTGATTTCCAGAGCGGTTTTACCATTTTGCAATCCCACCAACAGTGGAGGAGTGTTCCTCTTTCTCCACATCCTTGCCAGCACTTGTTGTCTCTTGAGTTTTTAATCTTAGCCATTCTGACTGGTATGAGGTGGAATCTCAGGGTTGTTTTGATTTGCATTTCCTTTATGACTAATGATGTTGAACATCTCTTAAGGTGTTTCTCGGCCATCCGAATTTCTTCTGGTGAAAATTCTTTGTTTAGCTCTGTACCCCATTTTTTGATAGGGTTATTTGGTTCATTGTGGTCTAACATCTTGAGTTCTTTGTATATATTGGATATTAGCCCTCTGTCGGATGTGGGGTTGGTGAAGATCTTTTCCCACTTTGTTGGTTATCGTTTTGTCCTTCTGACAGTGTCCTTTGCCTTGCAGAAACTTTGGAATTTTATGAGGTCCAATTTGTCAATTCTTGATCTTAGTGCATAAGCTATTGGTGTTCTGTTCATGAACTTTCCCCCTGTGCCTATGTCCTCCAGGGTCTTCCCAAGTTTCTTTTGTAATAGTTTCAGTGTGTCTGGTTTTATGTGGAGGTCCTTGATCCACTTGGAGTTGATCTTAGTGCAAAGAGATAAGAGTGGGTCAATTTGCATTCTTCTGCATGTAGACCTCCAGGTGAACCAGCACCATTTGTTGAAGAGGCTATCTTTATTCCACTGGATGGTTGTGGCTCCTTTATCAAAGATCAAGTGACCATAAGTCTGTGGGTTAATTTCTGGGTCTTCAATCCTGTTCCATTGATCCACTTGCCTGTTGCTGTACCAATACCATGCAGTTTTTAACACAATTGCTCTGTAATACTGTTTAAGGTCAGGGATATTGATTCCCCCAGAAGTCCTTTTATTGTTGAGAATAGTTTTAGCTATCCTGGGTTTTTTGTTGCTCCAGATGAATTTGAGAATTGCTCTTTCTAGATCTATGAAGAATTGAGTTGGGATTTTGATGGGGATCGCATTGAATCTGTATATTGCTTTTGGCAAGATGGCCATTTTTACTATATTGATCCTGCCAATCCAGGAGCAAGAAATATTTTTCCATCTTCTGAGGTCTTCTTCGATTTCTTCAAGGACTTGAAGTTCCTGTCATACAGATCTTTCGCTTGTTTGGTTAGAGTTACACCAAGGTACTTTATGTTGTTTGTGGCTATTGTGAAGGGTGTTATTTCCCTAACTTCTTTCTCAGCCTGCTTGTCCTTTGAGTACAAGAAGGCTACTGATTTGCTTGAGTTAATTTTATAACCAGCCACTTTGCTGAAGTTGTTTATCAGCTGTAGACTTTCTCTGGTGGAGTTTTTTGGGTCACTTAAGTAAACTATCATATCATCTGCAAATAATGATAGTTTGACTTCTTCCTTTCCAATTTGTATCCCTTTGACTTTCTTCTGTTGTCTAATTGCTCTCGGTAGAACTTCAAGTACTATATTGAAAGATATGGAGAGAGAAGGCAGCTTTGTCTAGTCCCTGATTTTAGTGGGATTGCTTCAAATTTCTCTCCATTTATTTTGATGTTGGATACTGGTTTGCTGTAGATTGCTTTTACTATGTTTAGGTATGGGCCTTGAATTCCTGCTCTTTCCAAGACTTTTAGCATGAAAGGATGCTGAATTGTGTCGAATGCTTTTTCCACATCTAATGAGATGACCATGTGGTTTTTTCTTTTAGTTTGTTTATGTAGTGGATTACATTGATGGATTTCCATATATTGAACCATCCCTGCATCCCTGGGATGAAGCCTACTTGATCATGGTGAATGATCGTTTTGATGTGCTCTTGGATTCGGTTGGCAAGAATTTTATTTAGTATTTTTGCATCGATATTCATAAGAGAAATTGTCCTGTAGTTCTCTTTCTTTGTTGGATCTTTTTGTGGTTTAGGTATTAGCGTAATTGTGGCTTCAAAGAATGAGTTGGGCAGTATCCCTTCTGTCTCTATTTTGTGGAATAGTTTGAAAAGTATTGGTGTTAAGTCTTCTTTGAAGGTCTGGTAGAATTCTGCACTAAAACCATCTGGTCCCGTATTTTTTTTTCTTTTTGGTTGGGAGGCTTTCTATAACCGCTTCTGTTTCTTTAGGGGTTATGGGACTATTTAGCTGATCTATTTGATGCTGATTTAATTTTGGTATTTGGTATCTGTCTAGGAAATTGTCCATTTCCTCTAGATTCTCCAGTTGTTTTGAGTATAGACCTTTGTAGTAGGATCTAATGATCTTTTGAATTTCCTCAGTTTCTGTTGTTATGTCTCCCTTTTCATTTCTAATTTTGTTAATTTGTATACTGTCTCTGTGTCCTTTGGTTAGTCTGGCTAAGGGTTTATCTATCTTGTTGATTTTCTCAAAGAACCAGCTCCTGGTCTTTTTGATTCTTTGTATGGTTTTTCTTTGTTTCAACTTGATTGATTTCAGTGCTGAGTTTGATGATTTCTTGTCTTCTACTCCTCCTGGGTAAATTAACTTCTTTTTCTTCCAGGGCTTTAAGGTGTGCCGTTAAGCTGCTAGTGTATGGTCTCTCCAGTTTCTTTTTGGATGCACTTAGAGCTATGAGTTTTCCTCTTAGCACTACTTTCATTGTGTCCCATAGATTTGGGTAGGTTGTACTTTCATCTTCAATTAATTCTAAAAAGTCTTTGATTTCTTTTTTTATTTCTTCCTTGACCAAGGTGTCATTGAGTAGAGTATTGTTCACTTTCCATGTGTATGTGGGCTTTCTGTTGTTTTTGTTGCTATCGAAGACCACTCTTACTCCATGGTGATCTGATAGGAGGCATGGGATTAGCTCGATCTTCTTTTGTTTGTTGACATCTGTCTTTGACCAATTATATGGTCTATTTTGGAGAAGGTACCATGCGGTGCTGAGAAAAAGGTATATTCTTTAGCTTTAGGATGAAATGTTCTATATATATATCTGTTAAATCCAATTGGTCCAGAGTTTCAATTAGTTTCACTGTGTCCCTGATTAGTTTCTGCTTTCCTGATCGGTCCATTGAGGAGAGTGGAGTGTTGAAGTCACCCACAATTATTGTGTTAGGTGTAATGTGTGCTTTAAGCTTTAGTAAGGTTTCTTTTACAAATGAGGGTGCCCTTGCATTTGGAGCACAGATGTTCAGTATTGAGAGCTCTTCTTGGTGGATTTTCCCTTTGGCCAGCAAGAAGTGACCTTCTGAGTCTCTTTTGATGATTTTAGGTTGGAAGTCAATTTTATCTGATATTAGAATGGCTACCCCAGCTTGTTTCCTGAGACCATTTGCTTGTAAAATTGTCTTCCATCCTTTTACTCTAAGGCAGTGTTTGTCTTTAACACTGAGATGTGTTTCCTGTATGCAGCAAAATGTAGGGTCCTGTTTCCGTATCCAGTCTGTTAATCTATGTCTTTTTATTGGGGAATTGAGTCCATTGATGTTAAGAGATATTAAGGAAAAGTAATTATTACCTCCAGACATCAATAAAACCCTATCTTAAATTGATACGACACTTGACTTTATCCATTGATTGGCACCTAGGCTGATTCCATATCTTGGATATGGTCAAAAGCACTTTTAAAAAGCATGGATGTATAATGTAATGGTGTGTATATGCTCAGTCCAGGGAGTAGCACTATTAGAAGGAGTTGGAGTAAGTGTGGTCCTGTTGGAGCAGTTGTGTCACTGTGGGTGTGGGCTTTAAGACCCTCATCCTATACTCTTCAAATTAGTCCACAAAATAGAAACAGAAGGAACACTACCCAACTCATTCTATGAAGCCACAATTACCCTGATACCAAAACCACACAAAGATCCAACTAAGAAAGAGAACTACAGGCCAATTTCTCTTATGAATATCGATGCAAAAATACTAAACAAAATACTTGCCAACCGAATCCAAGAACACATCAAAACGATCATTCACCATGATGAAGTTGGCTTCATCCCAGGGATGCAGGGATGGTTCAATATACGGAAATCCATCAACGTAATCCACTACATAAACAAACTCAAAGAAAAAAACCACATGGTCATCTCATTGGATGCTGAAAAAGCATTTGACAAAATTCAGCATCCTTTCATGCTAAAGGTCCTAGAAAGAACAGGAATTCAAGGCCCATATCTAAACATAGTAAAAGCAATATACAGCAGACCAGTAGCCAACATCAAGGTAAACGGAGAAAAACTCGAAGCAATCCCTCTAAAATCAGGGACTAGACAAGGCTGTCCCCTCTCGCCATATCTCTTCAATATAGTACTTGAGGTACTAGCTAGAGCAATTCGACAACAGAGGGAAGTCAAAGGGATACAAATCGGAAAGGAAGAAGTCAAACTATCACTATTTGCAGATGATATGATAGTTTACTTAAGTGACCCAAAAACCTCCACCAGAGAACTCCTGCAACTGATAAACAACTTCAGCAAAGTGGCTGGCTATAAAATCAACTCAAGTAAATCAGTAGCCTTCCTATACGCGAAGGATAAGCAGGCCAAGAAAGAAATTAGGGAAATGACACCCTTCACAATAGCCACAAATGATATAAAGTATCTTGGAGTGACGCTAACCAAACATGTGAAAGATTTATACGACAAAAACTTCAGGTCTCTGAAGAGGGAAATTGAAGAAGACATCAGAAAATGGGAAAATCTTCCATGCTCCTGTGTTGGCAGGACTAATATAGTCAAAATGGCAATCTTGCCCAAAGCAATATACAGATTCAATGCAATTCCCATCAAAATCCCAACTCAGTTCTTCATAGAGCTAGAAAGAGCAATTCTCAAATTCATCTGGAATAACAAAAAACCCAGGATAGCTAAAACTATCATCAACAGCAAAAGAACTTCTGGGGGAATCAATATCCCGGACCTCAAGCAATATTACAGAGCAGTGGTATTAAAAACTGCATGGTATTGGTTCAGTGACAGGGAAGCGGATCAATGGAATAGGATCGAAGACCCAGAATTGAACCCACACATCTATGGCCAATTGATCTTCGACAAAGGAGCTGAAAACATCCAGTGGAAAAAAGATAGCCTTTTCAACAGATGGTGCTGGCTCAACTGGAGGTCAACATGCAGAAGAATGAGAATTGATCCACTCTTATCTCCTTGCACTAAGCTCAACTCCAAGTGGATCAAAGACCTCCACATAAAACCAGACACACTAAAACTAATAGAAAAGAAACTGGGGAAGACCCTTGAGGACATTGGCTCAGAGGAAAAATTCCTGAACAGAACACCAATTGCTTGTGCTCTAAGAGCAAGAATAGACAAATGGGACCTCATAAAACTACAAAGTTTCTGTAAGGCAAAAGACACTGTCAAAAGGATAAATTGGCAACCAACAAATTGGGAAAAAATCTTCACCAACCCCACATCCGACAGAGGGCTAATCTCCAATGTATACAAAGAACTCAAGAGGTTAGACCCCAGAAAACCAAATAACCCTATCCAAAAATGGGGTACAGAGCTAAACAGAGTCTTTTCACCTGAAGAAATTCAGATGGCTGAGAAACACCTTAAAAAATGTTCAACATCACTAGTCATTAGGGAAATGCAAATTAAAACAACCCTGAGATTTCACCTCACACCAGTCAGAATGGCTAAGATTAAAAACTCAGAAGACATCAGGTGTTGGCGAGGATGTGGAGAAAGAGGAACACTCCTCCACTGCTGGTGGGAATGCAAGCTGGTACACCCACTCTGGAAATCAGTATGGCGGTTCCTCAGAAAACTGGGCGTGATACTTCCGGAGGACCCAGCCATACCACTCCTGGGAATATACCCAGAAGATTCACCAGCAGGCAATAAGGATACATGCTCTACTATGTTCATAGCAGCCTTATATATAATAGCCAGAAGCTGGAAAGAACCCAGATGTCCCTCAACAGAGGAATGGATACAAAAAAATGTGGTATATATACACAATGGAGTACTATTCAGCCATTAGAAACAATGAATTCATGAAATTCTTAGAGAAATGGATGGAGCTGGAGAATGTCATACTAAGTGAGGTGACCCAGTCTCAAAAGAATACCCATGGTATACAGTCACTGATAATTGGATATTAGCCTAGAAGCTTGGAACACCAAAGACACAAATCACATATCAAGTGATGTCTCACAAGAAGAAAGGAGTGGACACTGGTGCTAGAATGGACCAAAACATCATTATGGGAGAGTACAAGAACAGTAAAGTTGGAGGGGGTGGATGCGGGAGCAGGGGGAGGGAAAAGGACATGTGGGACCTTTGGGGGTGGGGAACCAGAAAAAGGGAAATGAATTGTAAATATAGAATATATACAATAAAAAAAATCAAAAAAAAAAAAGAAAATAAACTAGTTTACCTTTTATTAATAATTAAACACTATCAACGAGTTATACAGGAAAACTTTTCTCAATTATAAATAATTTTATTATGAGAGTCCAGGGAAAACATTCTACTCTATTTTGTGTGTAAATACATTACTGAAATACATTCTGACTTTATTGATAAGTTTATTGCCTGAAAGAAAATGTAACCAGATTCAAATACAAAACAAAGCAAAGCATTTTACACTAAAAAAAAAAAAAAAAGACCCTCATCCTAGCTGCCTGGAAGCCAGTATTCTGCTAGCAGCCTTCAGATGAAGACGTAGACCTCTCAGAAACTCCTGCACCATGCCAGCCTGGATGCTGCCATGTTCCCACCTTGATGATAATGGATTGAACCTCTGAACCTGTAAGCCAGCTCCAATTAAATATTATCCTTTATAAGAGTTGCCTTGGTTATGGTGTCTTTACAGCAGTAAAACCCTAATTAAGACATATAGATGTTTTTATTATACTGACTTTGATTCTTTTGCATCTATATGGAGGAACAGAATAGCTGGACCAAAAGGAAAGACTATCTTTTAGTTTTCTGAAGCTAAGTTCATGCTTGTTTCTATAACAGCTGAAATCATTTACATTCTTCCCAGCCGTGTAGAAGGGACTGTCAGCTCCCTTCCTCAACAGCGTTTCTTGGTCCTTGTTTTTTTGATGTCATCCATCTGATTGGTATAGGACAGAATCTCTAGCTTTGATTAGCATTTTCTTTATTGCTATAAACAGTGAATATTTATATTCTTTTTGGACATTCTAGATGTAGGAGACCACTGGAGTCAGACATGTCTTTCTCAGGCCTGAGTGGGGTCAAGGTGGGGGCATTAGTCACGGAAAGTGGTCTGGTCAGTCTGGAACTGTTGCTGCTGACTGTACCCTGAGCTCTCGATGAGACACAGTGTGCTGATGTATACTTTAGATTAGATCCTCTGCAACATCAGGTTGTTTTTGTTTACTGGTTGCTTACCACATCCTGTTTTACTTTTTGCTGCCAAATGTTTTACCATATAATGGCTAACGTGAACCTGCATTAAATGAGACTTGATCAAAATCCTGTCTTGTCTCAAATTTCTCGTGCCTCTTGCCCCTAGGTCCTCAATGCATCCCTCAAGAACCTGTTCGAGAATCCGCAGGTGGGTTCACTAGAGCTGCTCCCTTTTCCATTCATGGTTGGATGGATTATTACTTTGATTTTGATTTTTCAGTTCATTAAATGCTCTAGATTCATGCTTTGGAAAATGAATAGCTGGCAAGGATTTCCACATATTCCATAGGGTTTTCCTTCCCCTTGTTAATAGTTTCCTTTCCCTATGTTATATGTTTCCATTTTTTCTATATTTGATACTGAGATTTGCATAGAAGTTAGGAGGAATATCTCTTCTACTTTTATGTAAGGATCTTATTAGTAACCAGCCTTCTCTTCAAGACTTCTCTCTCTATTTCACTCAGAGAAAACAATCTAAAATAACAACACAACATTTTTTCACAATTTTAGTTTCATTTCCTGTGCATTGGCATTGGGTCTTGCCTGGGTGAGGGAGTCAGGTCACTTGGAACTGGAATTACAGACAGCTGTGAGTTACCATGTGGGTGCTTGGAATTGAACCTGGGTCCCCTGGAAGAGCAGCCAATCTGTTTAACCACTAAGCCACCTCTCCAGCCCACAAGGCAGCATTTTTAAAAAGTAATACAGCTGAGTTTTTGTTGTTTCTGTGGGTGATGATACATAAACTGTGTGGCACATCCTCGGATGTACTGGCACAGTTATCTGTTCCCTTGGTGATGTGGAATGGCAGGCCCTTGCTACACTAACAACTGCTTTGTCCCTAAAATGAAGGAAAAGACATACAACTAAGTTGATCCATCTAAAGGTAGCATGCCTATGAGGCATAAAGTATCTTTTATTTACTTGACATAATTGTCATCTGGTAGGCTTACTGCTAAATAAGCTCACCCTTTAAGCTCTTTTTGAACTCTGGCTGGCTGGTTCAACCCAGTTGTTCTGGCCCAAATTCCTCTCCAAGATGACTGATTCAAACTGCCTTCTCTCAGCTTTTTACTGAATTACTCTGCTTGACCTCAAACTAACTCTGGGTATCTGTTCTAATTGCTTCTTCTCATTCTCTGGCTTGTACTGTTTTTACCTGCAACCTGTTTCTGTAAAACTATTCCAATAATCGTTTTCTCTCTCTCTCTCTCTCTCTCTCTCTCTCTCTCTCTCGCTCGCTCTCTCTCTCTCTCTCTCTTCTTCCTGTTCGCTTATCTCTTTCTCCTGTTCTCTTAAGTTGCCTCTCTTTTCTATCTGTTTTTATGAGAGTTGGGCATATCCTATCTTTGTCTCATCTTGTTAAAGTTTTCTCTGATATGCCATCTGTCTGATCCTCAATTAGATGTTACTTTCAAACATAGCTATTTCCTTTTATATACTAACCTTACTCTCATTGTTAGGGATTAAAGATGTGTACTAAGGGCATGTCTGCATTCCAGCCACCTTATACTGCAATACAGAGTGTGTCAGCACTCCAAGCCAGATGATATCTTTGGATGTAACCCCTTGCCAGAGCAGCCAAGTTGCAGAATTAAAATTCCTCTACAATGAGGAAAAATTCCAGTGTGGCCATCTTTCACTATATGGTATAGATTGGCATACTTCCTTAATGAATGGGCTATGCCTCATGACCGCAAGGGGCCCTCCAAAGCAACTGAGGGACTAGATAATACACTACAACCTCTTAAAGTAACACATACAGCATGCAATTGTAAGCAAGCTATTATGTAGCCCTTGCCCTGAGCAATAAGACACACACCTGAGCTGTTGGTCCAGGAAAGATAGATAGATAGATAGATAGATAGATAGATAAAAAAGAAGCATCTGATTAAGAGAGAAATTCCAAAGAGAAAAAGACAAGTAGATGCAAGGATTATCTACAGTAACAATGAAAGGTGATGACACAGTATTCTGAATAGATATCTAAACTGTAATGATAAAAAGGAGTGAGTCAAGTAGTGGGTAACATAAAATAGGATGATAGCAGCCTTAAAAACATAATCTAATAGAGGCCTTTCCCACTTGATACATGAGACAAAAGCTCACATAATAACTAGGGTTTGGTAAATATAGTTACTTTTCCTAGTCAGGTTTCAATGGAATCATCATTGTTCAACCTATTGAAAATAGTGCCCATCTTGATTGATGAGCAACTGATAGGTGATTGCTGGTTTGGGGAGGGACAAGGAGTTTTCATAAAGTGTGTGATCCCTGGCAAGTGAATTATGCTGAGTGTGTAGGCAGCACAGACTCTACTCAGAGGGTTCCAACATTTTTTTAACATTTTTTATTAGATATATACTATATTTACATTTCATTTCCCTTTTTCTGGTTCCCTGTCCCCAAAGGTCCCACATGCCCTTTTCCCTCCCCATGTTCTCCCATCCACCCCTTCCCTCTTCCCTGTTCTGGTATTTCTCTACACTGATGCTTTGAGCCTTTCTAGAACCAGGGTCTACTCCTTCCTTCTTGTCGGACATCATTTGGTATGTGGATTGTGTCTTTGGTGTCCCAAGATTCTAGGCTAATATCCACTTATCAGTGACTGCATACCATGGGTATTCTTTTGAGACTGGGTTACCGCACTTAGTATGATGTTCTCCAGTTCCACCCATTTCTCTAAGAATTCATGAATTCATTGTTTCTAATGGCTGAATAGTACTCCATTGTGTATATATACCACATTTTTTTGTATCCATTCTTCCGTTGAGTGACATCTGGGTTCTTTCCAGCTTCTGGCTATTATAAATAAAGCTGCTGTGAACATAGTAGAGCATGCATCCTTATTGCGTGCTGGGGGATCTTCTGTGTATATGCCCAGGAGTGGTATGGCTGGGTCCTCCGGACGTATCGTGTCTAGTTTTCTAAGGAACTGCCAGATTGATTTCCAGAGTGGTTGTACCAGCTTGCTTGTTTCAGAAAATGAAGGAAGGAAATAGTACATAATATTCCAATTCCTCCACAATTATTCATTCTTCCCGCTCCTGAATTTTCTCCAATTAACTGTCAAGAATATTAAAGATCTGAGATTTTAATCTGACTTGCAAACATGTTTTGTGCATGGTGGTAGAAACCCTGAACACTCAGGTTTAATGTGGTAGTTTGAATGAAAATGGCCTTATAGGCTCATAGGGACTGGCACTGTTGCAAGGTGTGGCCTTATTGGAGGAAGCGTGTCACTTTGAGGTCTCAGATGCTGAAGCTAGGCCTAGTGTTCTAAGTCAATTCCTGCTGCCTGCGCATCCAGAAGTAGAACTCTTGAATGCTCAGCTACCTCTGCATACTCTGTCTTTCTGCTTCCCACCATGATAACAGTGAACTGAACCTCTAAACTGTAAGCCAACACCAATTAAATGTTTCTATTATAAGAGTTGCTATGGTTAAAGATAAGTAATGGTTTGTTACTTGTAACACAATATCTGTGGCTAAAGTCAGGTCCCTTTTGAGTTGGTTCCTACATCTTTAGTTTCCAGAACATGAAGTGAAGAAATTTAATGGCACTTGAGTAAAAAAGAGAAAACCTTTGAGCATTGGGAACCCAGATGATTTGCAAGGGATGGTAAGTATAGTGTCTCTTCAGCAAGAAGATTTGTAGCTTACTTTATTAGACACACTTCATATTTCCTTGAAGAGAGCTGTTGTCTCTACATGCCATGACTGTTCACTATACAAACTTCTTGAATAACTGATGTAGAATGAAGGACATTCAGTCCCTCTGCTTGTCACATGTAAAGTGACCTAAGAAATCCTAGCAGATAGAGAGTCACACAGTCCTACCCCTATGCATAGAACACAAGCCAATTGTTAGTACTAAGAGAGGGTACTGCAGTTTCCTCTACATATAAGCTTACATGTAAGCTTATAAGCTGACCACACTCCAGTTGAAGACAACACATCCAAGTTTATTTTGGCAGTACAAATTGATCTTGAGAGTTGTTTTGCTTGGTTTGGATTGGTTTGGTTTGTTATTTTTAGGTCACAAAGTTGTATGGGTAAGGAAAGAGGAATGGATATGAGAAGAACTAGGGAGACTGGTAAATCTGAACAGAACACATACAAAATTCTCAAAAAACTGATTTAAAAAAAGGAACACAAACAAAAAATAAATAAATATAAAGAACAAAGAAAATGGATTGTTAAGTCTAAACATAACACATACAAAATTTACAACAAACTGATAAAATAAGGAACACAGAAAAAATAAGTAAATGCAAAGAACAAAGTAAACACAATAAAAAGAAAAACAAAAATAAATAAAACTTCAAAAAGTAAAAATTTTAAAGAAAAAACTGTCAGAGACCAGGCATAATTACTGTCCAATAGATATGCACTGATTTCTCTCTATTTCTTTTTTAAGTGTTATTTTTATTTTTAATTATGTGGATATTTGGGAGGGAGTGTCCTGGCTGGTTTTGTGTGTCAACTTGACACAAACTGGAGTTACCACAGAAAAAAGGAGCCTCCCTTGAGGAAATGCCTCTATGAGATCCAGCTGTAAGGCATTTCTCAATTATTTGATGAAGGGTAGGAGGGTCCATTGTGGGTGGTGCCATCCCTGAGCTGTTAGTCCTGGGTTCTATAAGAGAGCAGGCTGAACAAGCCAGGGGAAGCAACCCAGTAAGCAGCATCCCTCCATGGACTCTGTATCAGTTCCTGCATCCAAGTTCATGCCATGTGTGAGTTCCTGTCCTGAATTCCTTTGGTGAAGAACACCAATGTAGATGTGAAGGCTGAATAAACCCTTTGCTCTGCAACTTGCTTCTTGGTCATGATGTTTATGCACGAATAGAAACCCTGACTAAGACAGAGGAGCCATGAAAGTTCATATGATTGCATGTGCCCACACATGCCAACAGAGATACTCGTGTGTCCTAGAGCTGGAGTCACACTTGTGTCATGCCAATGTGGGTTCTGGGGACCAAACAGCAAGAGTAGTCCACACTCAACCTCGAAGCCTTCTCAGTTGGCGAACCAACCCCCTTCGCCATTTCTCCTTAAATGCTTCTGGTATATTGTTCATAACCCACTTATTCCAGTAGAATTACATACACTTATATGTTTTCCTAGTTTATTACAAAAACAATGCCTGAAAATGAAAAAAGAAGGTTCAAAAAAAAAAAAAACCCAAAAATAAAACTTCAGCAAAGTTTAACTAGAAAAAAATAAAACTTATGCCACTGCCAACTAATCAAATTATATAAACCTGCTTTGATATGTAAAAAATCAAATAAGTTGATAATATCCATTTCTTTGCAATCATTAAAGTGCTCTAAAACTCTAGAATATTTTCAATAACTTGAAAAACACATTCAAAAAGTATACAGTCCAATTGTTGAAATTTATTTTAGTTTTTATAAATAAAAACGTGTACATGAAACTTGCATAAAAATCAAGGAAACTACATTAAATATTTCCATTTATTTGGTAAATTCTCTGTAATTTTTCTGTCATTTTTAATCATCAGGAAAAAAAAAAACAAATGGCTTCACTTGTGACTCGTAGTTTTGTGACATTATAAAGGCAGAAGGCAACAAGGATACTACTTCTTAGTCACCCCACCAAACTCAGCTACACACTGTCTGGAGGGAGGAAAGTCTCCAAAATGTTTGGCAGCTTGTGTTCAATAGTCTTCCAAAAATGGATAGTAAGGGTGATCCATCGCACTGAAAGAGAAAAAGAAATACTCGCTCATTCACTAGTCACACTTCTGATAGGCAAAATGATGAGTGTCCAAAATTTGAGGACCCGGCTATACTTCAGTAGACACTAACTAGATAAATACAATAAGATGCATCAGAGACTGAGGTTGTGGATCAGCTGATTCTTTTATGAATGTGTAGTTGTTGTTGTTGCTGCTGCTGCTGCTGCTGCTGCTGCTGTTATTAACATATCTGTGCCACGTCAGGCATATGGAGGTCAAAGGACAGCTCTGTAGATTCAATTCCCTCCTTCCACCTTCTGGGAATTGAACTCAAGTTCTTGAGTTTGCATGACAAGCTCCTGTACCCACTGAACCATCCTGTTAGTCCCATTTCATGATTTTCTGTTTCAAGTTAGGGAGAGCATGTAGATAAGGAAATGGGCTTGTGATGGGGGTAGGGGGGGAAAGCTGAGGAATGTTTGAGAACAAAGGGTGTGTCTTGGAAAAGGACTGTGGCAGGGCAAATGCCATTGGAGAGAGAGGAGGAAGCTTCCACTTATCACCTTTGAGAGCCCATCTTCCACAAAGATTATTTGAAGCACATGTTACACTTCTTTGGCATAGACAAAGCTAGAATAGGTTTGATAGATTACTGTGTGTTCCCTAGTGTTGAATTCTCTTTTATTTCTTTTGGTTTTAATACACATTAATGAAAAAACATTTTCCTGGGCCTCTTAATGTGTCACAAGCCATAGTTAGTCTGGTCTCTGTGATGGATAGGTTAGCCCTGAAGATGTTTACTTTGGCCAAAGATCATGAGGAGATATTTTAAAGTCAGTCCACAATGACACAATTTTAACTTTTGGATAAAGTCACATGTTTTCTGTGTTTACCTTGAAGTCACTGAAAAATAGAGGATGTCTTTTAAACTTCTGTGCCCCTGTTTCCACTTCCCAGGTGCTAGAAATAACGGCATAGGCTACTTGCCTGATTTTATATAGGGCTGGGGATCAGAGTGAGCTTTGTGAGTGCTTGGGAATATTGTACCAACTGAGCTCCAGAGCCAGCAGGACCAGTTCTGAAATGGGGCTGGTCCTGAGTCTGACTATGTGTTATGAACTTCAGAAGAAATCTCTGTCTTCTGAGGTCTATAATGAGGCATTTGCTCCACACTTATTCTGAAAATCAGGCATGTCTTCTGGAATGACATTATATTGAAAAGTTATCATATGTTGTTTGAGCTCACTGAGAAACTGGCTCTGGAAGCAGTTATCCATTCCCTTATTTAAGACCCAAAGTATTTTGTGTCAACCTATCTTCCAAGGTCCCTTATTTATAGTCATTACACCACCATCATCATCACCACCACCACTAGCACCACTACTACTACACCCTGCCAAACTCTTATAGGGAAAGATGAAAGCAATGAAAGAACCCAAGAATGAAAACATCATGCCTTTGAGGACAGCTAGAGGTTTTTATACTATAAAAGTGCCTATAGTGGGAAAGAGAGGAAGCTCAGCCAAAGGAACTACCCCAGCTTCCCCTGTGACCTGCATCTAATAGACTTTCACATACCATCCTGCTAAGTGAACTCCTGTTCCCATAGAACTTTGTTTACTCCCATGGGAAGAATGCCTGCACCAGCCAAGGAATGCCAAGGGCAAGATATGTCCCCTCCCACCCTTGCTGTGCTGCTTAAGTACTCAAGGACGTTAAACAAACAGCCCCCATCCAGTCAAGAGACCTTCTGTCTCCTGGGTTAATTTCTTCATGAGAAATACTCTGAAAGGTTTTCATTGTTTCTCTCTCCCTGCTTTGAACTCTGAGCTAACCAGAAGACAGCTTCAGAGGATGCCGGTGAAGACACTGATAAGCAGCAGAGCCTGGCATCTCCTGGTTCTGATGAGTCTTGAATTTGAGTTTAATTCCTCACCACCAGTCACTGGTAGATCATGAGATCCCCCGCTGGTTTCTGCTCAAGGTTGTAAGAACCCATTTTGATAACACAATCTCTATCTTTGATCATCTGTTCTAGTGGGAATCCTCACCCAAGGGGGCTGGCCACTATCCTCTGCTCAGGACTCTCTATTAGAAACTCTAGTTGGCTGCTTTGAGTTCCCCAGGAGGTTTTGGCTGCATTTTTGTAAGCCTCCAGTTTACTAATGTTACCTTCTTGCTCTTATTTACCCTTTCACCTAGAAGCCTCATCATGGACTCTGCACTTTGCTCAGGAACCTCTCTATTGATAACTCAGGCTGGTTGCTTTGAAAGCATTCTCTCAGTCAACTTCTGGATATTTACAGTGTACAACTCAATCATGTTTGCTATCTATCACTATTTATTCTTTTACTTTGACTTGCTATATATGTAATAAACTCACCCATTCAAAACCAAATGTTTAGCCACATTGAGCACTCCATAGATCATACAGAACTTCTTCAAAGCTCACCTGCATGTTATGAAATGCAAACAACCTATAAAATGGTCCAGAGGAGTAACTTACAATGACATTTTAGAATATCGAAAATTTCTGTTGAGGCTATCAATTGCTTTCATGTCCTCTGGGGTCAATTCAAAGTCAAACACCTAGAAAGAAAGACCAAGTCATAAATAAATAATAAATAGATAGATAATTAATAAATGATAAATAAATAAATAAATAAATAAATGTTGAAATTTTTTAATCCCAATACAGGGTTTCTACGCAGCCTTTGATCATTCAGTTCCCTGAAATAGACACACAACATTTTATTAATTACAGTAAGCCATGATTAGCACTAGAGCTTGACAGATCTACCCTCTATGGTATTAAAATCTGTTATCTTGTCAGTAATCCTGAGTTATTACTTACTATGCTTCATCTGGGCTGCTCTTACCTCCAATTGGCCAACCCTCAGGGCCACATTTTCATGACTGCACTTAACCCATGGCAGCTTCTCCTCCATTCACCTTCTTCTCTCCCTTGGGGTTCTCTTCCAACCCCACAAGCCTGGGAACCCTAAACCCCACCTATGTCCTTTCTGCCCAGCTATTAGCTGTCAGCATCTTTATTCACCAATCAGAAATAACTTGGGGACAAAGTCACATAACTAACGGGTCTACTGCAGACGCTTTGTATTTGGCCAACCAGGTCTTAGGGGCCCACACTTACCATTACAACATACAGCAAAAGACTAAACCTCAACAAACAAAGAAATAAACAAACAACACAAGTTGCATTCTATTTGGGACTATAAAGGGATGCAACAAAGGTGGCTTTAAGAAAAACATTTCTGTTCGCCACTGGCTTCCAGATGGTCTGGGTCTGAGAACATATAGCTGAGTATTGCAACCCCTCCTTTCCTTTCCTACCCTGATCCACTTCACAAAAGATTTATCGATTGCAAATCTTCCTAAGTAAGACAGGAAAAAAAGGACTCCTGGATATATTTTCATATCTAGATTAAATACTAGATTTAGCGTCATCATATTTTGCTGAACTTGTTTTTCTTTACCACCCTGGAGTTCTGATCCAGCTTTGAATAGAACCCAATCATAGGGTATAGTATAACTCCTTTCCAAGGCATGACTGAGTTGAAGAAAAATCATCCCCTGATAAACTGTTCAATCATACTAGTAGGTTACCTCATAGTTCTCAAACATTATCTATGTCTAGTCTTCCTTATCAAAAGAGCCTTTCTGATTATCACTGAGTTAATGGATCCTGTATTAATCGTTTTCTACCATTTGAGCAAAATCCGAAATCCATCTTTGTATTTGATAACATGGAGTGCCCAATGAAAGTGTTTTAATAGAAAAGCAGAGATCTGGGCTGGAGAGCAGGCTCAGTGGTTACGAGCACTGCCCAGCAACCACATGGTGGCTCACAACCATCTGTAATGGGATCCAATGCCCTCTTCTGGTGTGTCTGAAGGCAGCTACAGTGTACTCATATTAAACAAACAAACAAACAAATAAAAAAACAAATAAATAAATCTTTTTAAAAAAGAAAATAAAAGCAGAGATCTTCAGTAAAATATGTTAAGTCCATTACCTCTACAGAGGAGAAATCCAACAAAAATTCAAGATCTTAGGATGTAATCATAGCTTAGTAGGTGAAATCACTTGGTGCACGAGCATGGGGACCTGAGTTCAAATCTTCAGCACCAATACAAAAAGCAAGTCCTGACTATATCTATCCCCAGTACCCTAGGGTGGAGGAGCCGGCAGGACTACTCAGGCTTGCTGACTGGCTGCCTACACCCAGCTGCAGTGAGAGAGCCTCTCTCAAGACAGTAAAGCAGAGAGTAAAGAGAATACACACCACAGAACATACACAGCGACACACACACCATATATAGTCACATCAAAAACAAACAAAAACCCTACAGGGTCCCATCTATCTGTCCACCTACATACTACATATAACAGGTGATTTTGTTAATTTGAAAGAGAATCTCATGTAGCCCAAACTGGCATTAAATTATATCTCGTATATGTGTGTGTGTGTGTGTGTGTGTGTGTGTGTGTGTGTGAAAATTAAATATATAGCTATCTATTCATTTGTCTATTAAAAGTATCTGTGATGGTTAACAATAATTGTTAACTTGACAAAATCTAGAATCATCTGTAAGATTGATCTTGGGGCAAGCCAGTGTAGGATTATATTAACTGATATGGGAAGACTCAACTGTGGGTGGGATCATTCCCTGGGTAGGGCATCTTAAACTGCATAAAGCAGCAGAAGAAGATCTGAGCATGCATTCAATCTTGTCTACTTTTTAGCTGTAAATGCAATATGACCAGTTCCTTTGGGCTCCTGCCATTAAGATTCCCCTACCACAATAGACTATTGAAAAATGATTCAGAGAAACCCCTTTCTCCTTGGAACTGTTTTTATTAGGGAATTTTATCACAACAACAGAAAAAGAAACTAAGACACTGGCCATCCATCTATTTACCAGGAGTCTATATTAAACATATGTTCTTTAAGTAATAAGGAGGCCATAGAGTCATCTATTAACATATTGTTGAATTTTAAAATAAAATTATTTTTTCTGAATGCTTTAAGAATAAAATGTATGTTCATATATTGAATTCATTCATAAGAATAAATTTAACCAGCAGTAACAATATTTTTTATAAAATGTTCCAAATGCTTACTATGGTGGTTTTGTATATGCTTGGTCCAGGGGGTGGCCAGGGAGAGGGTGTGACCTTGTTGGAATAGGTGTGTCACTGAGGGTGTAAGTTTTAAGATCCTCATGCTAGCTGCCTGGAAGTCAGTATTCCACTAGCAGCCTTCAGATGAAAATGTAGAACTCTCAGCTCCTCCTGCACCATGCCTGCCTGGATGCTGCCTTGCTCCAGCCTTGATGATAATGGACTGAACCTCTGAAACTGTAAACCAGCCCCAATTAAATGTTGTCCTTTACAAGACTTCCATTGGTCATGGTATCTGTTCACAGCAGTAAAACCCTAACTAAGATACTTTTATAAATACTGTACTCATGATGAAATTTTTAGCTGTCATTTTAAAATATTCATCTATGGTGAATATTTCTCATTGAAACCAGCTGCAGGTAATGGTGTTCACTGCCACCTTTCTGCATCCCTGAGATCCTCATGGTAAAAGGAGAGGAACAATCCTCTGACCACCCACTGTGTGCTGATGAGTGTGCCTTCAAACATGCACATATACAGAAACTAAATTAAATGGCATTTTTTTAAACCCTTTGAGATTAAAAACAAAATAAATTAAAAACCACTGATAGGTAGGAGAGTTCTAGCTAGTGCACACATAAGAAAGCATTTAAACAATAGCTTTAATCACTGATTTCTTTATATGTTCAGTCTATAGATTTATCCAAACTTTCCTCTCAAGAGAAATGCCAATAATAACAGTGAAAGTGGCATGTCAACTTTCCATTTATTGTAATGTTCATTTTTCAAACCCTGACATGCTAGCCAGTATTCTGGGGTCACGGTTTCCCAAATTATGCTTTGAAGGAGGATTTCTCTAACCACGGGATCAGGGATTTTTTTTTTTTTTATTCACGGGACTGACCTAGGTCCTCTGCAATATGTAACAATTATATAGCTTAGTTTTCATGTGGGATTCCTAAAAAGAGGGCAGGGACTGATTCTGTCTCTATTGGCTGCCTTTGGAAACCTTTCCCCTACTAGGCTACCTTATGTAGGAAGAGTACACCTAATCCTAACTGCAACTTGATATCCCAAGGCAGGGTGTATCCATGGAAGTCCTCCCCTATTCTGATGACAAAAGGAGCACTGGAGGATAGGCAGAAGGGAAGATGAGAAGGAAGTTCTGAGAGGACATCAGGAGGGGAATCTCTGATTTGGATATTAGATAGATAGATAGATAGATAGATAGATAGATAGATAGATAGGTAGATGGATGGATGGATGATCAGGAATTAAAATCAAAGAAAGGAGAAAGGAAAAGTTAAAAAAAAAAAGAAAGTGGCCACATGTAACATTCTGTACTCTAGAAAGCCCGACATATAACTAAGTAAGTGTAAGTTAATAAAATACTCACACAGAGCCATGCCCAGTACAGTGGAGTTTAAAACAAAAAAATAAAAATGTTTTGGAATATTCCAGTGATTTAACTAAACAGCAATCCTACTTGGATTTAATCTTAATCCAACTTGTTGTTTAATACAAACAGGGATTTGTAAAGCAAAGAATGTGAAGAACAGACATGGAGGTGTTTCAGATTAATTCTCTACCATCTGAAAAGTCCCATAACCAAATGTGGTAATGGAGTTAAAATGCACCTTGTTAAAGAACTCGTAAAAGGCAAAGCCTGGTGTAGAGGCAACAAAGCCCAACCTTTGCACTTTCTTTTCTTTTCTTTTCTTTTCTTTTCTTTTCTTTTCTTTTCTTTTCTTTTCTTTTCTTTTCTTTTCTTTATTTTTTTTTTATTTTTTATTTTTTTTTGGTTTTTTGAGACAGGGTTTCTCTGTGTAGCCCTGACTGTCCTAGACTAGACAGGCCTTGAACTCAGAAATCTACCTGCCTCTGCCTCCCAAGTGCTGGCATTAAAGGCATGCGTTACCACTGCCTAGCTTCACCCAATACTTTCTCTGTCACCTATTTAAGCTGATGTCTGTGGCACACAGAAGCCATGCCCCAGGATGAATGATCAGCAGCTACACCCATTTGACGGGAAATACCTCCATGTCTCAAACTGAAGAGATGATCTTGGGTTTTACCTCAAAGTTCTCTTTGATTCTCTTCTCATTGAAGCTTTTGGCCAGAACCACCACACCCCTCTGCAGCTGGTAACGCAGGGCAACCTGGCCTGGAGTTCTATTGTGTTTCTTGGCAATGGTCATTAAGACGGGATCCTTCAGGAGGTATGGGCTATCACTGCTGATCCTGAAGAAGGAAAAGAAAAAGAACACACCCATACTCACAGAAAGATGAGTATTACCCATATCTCCCTTACCCATATTCCCAGACCACTGACAGCAGTAAATACAATCCAGCATAGTCAAAGCAGAACCCTGGGAATATTTATAGGGTGTCTGTTTTTTATTGAAGCAACTGTAAACAACTAAGTTGGTCATCGATAGGTGAGAAGATAAACACTGTATAGGAGCTGTGTCTATGCAACAGAATATTTCAGAAATACAGAAACTCCCTGTTATCTTCAGGGGGTCTGAAATAACATTGATCCCTATGTACACTAAACATACATATATGAACTTTCCAACTTCAATAAGTGCACCTTCCACTTGGTGGTATAACAAAGACAGCATGAATCTTCTTTTCCTTCTTGGTAATTTCAGGGATAGAAGATTCATTCTCAGCGTAGATCTTAGTAACCTCCATACATACACTTTTTTCTTTCATTGAGCTGAGAACTTTCCCATTCTCACATGAAGCAAGTGCTTCTCTCCAGACTGCAAACACCACTATCCCTATGCTCTTGAGCCTTTATAAGTAAAAAAAGGGTCAACGGAGTGCAAGCCCTGCCATGCTAGGACTGTTGTCCCAATAAAGCAGACAAGTGGCAAGTGACTAGCAAGCATCCTTAAGTGAGGATACTTAAGTTTAAAAGTGCTTGTTTCTAGAATTTTTTTCGTTGATAACTTCAAACCACCATTAGTTAATAACTGAAAGAATAGGAAACAAATTTAATAGGCAGTAAGTCATGGAAATTGCTAGAAAATTTAATGCATTACAAGTAGTTGTGATGACACTGGCCACAAATCACAGATACGTGAATTCCAGATAGGGATGGTGGCACATGTCTGAAATTCCAGCACTTAGGAGATTAAGGGAAAGGTTCCTACCCATGAGCTTGAAGCCAGCCTGCTTTACATTGCAAGACCCTATTTCAAACCATGCCCATCATGCAAAAGCATAGGATTTCGGTAGAATAGGCAAAACTTCTCTTCAGCAAAAGAAATAGTAAAGAAACTAATGTCTAAAAGTGATAACAAAAACTGCCCCAAACAAAATAAGAACTTCAAAAGACATATACAAGTTTATTATTACTACTATTATTATTAATTAACTTTTGTTTCATTTTGTTTGACTTTTGAAAATCAAGTTTCCACATTAATCATTACACTCTATTAAAATCAGAGAATAAAAGACCATGTCTTCCATGGCCATCAAAACACCTTCTTTCTTATGCCTCATCTAGGCTATGGTTTCTATTGCTGTGATAAAGCACCAAGACCAAAAGCACCTTGGGAAGGAGAGATCTTATCTTACACTTCCACATCACAGTCCATCATCAAAAGAAGGCACGGCAGGGACTGAGGCAGAGGCTTGGGGGGAATGATGCCTAATCGCTTGCTCAGTCTGCTTTCTTAATCGACTCAGAACCACAGTCTGGGCACAATCCACAGCAGTCTGGACCCTTCCACATCAATAACTAGTAAAAATACCATACAGTCTTCCCAATAGGCCAATTTTATGGAGACTATTTTTTTTATTAATTGTGATTCCTTATCCATATTACCATGTAAGTCTAGGCTTGTGTCAAGTTGATAGAAAGTCTATCAGTGCATGTATATACAAACCCACTGTCTCTTTATCTAAAAATAGGTTTCAGAATTCACTAATAAACAAGCAGTACTATTTTCCTAAGCCTAAGGATTTTTTAACTTATTATTATTAATAAGTTAATTTTTAACATGTTAATGTACATATAATCATATCCTCATGACTTCAGCTGTATTTATCCTTTGAAAAGTCTTTAATAACATGTTGCCCACCTGGCATGTCAATATCACTTCAAAAGATAGTCATATTTTCTCCTGGGAATTCTCTCTTTTTGACTTCCATAAAACAGTATCTCTGATATTATGAAGGAAAATAGTTCTAAGCCCCTCCTAGATTACAAACTAGATGTAGAAACAAAAAAAAGTTTCTAGAAATGATATGAATGTGGGTTTTACGTTCTACCCACTTGTCAAAATGGTATGGCTAGGAAATATGCAGTCTAATCTCTGTAAATTGTGTCTTTAAATTCCTTTTAGAGTTATTCATGCAGGAAACAGGTAGACACAGATAAAGCCAGAGTAAAAGAACACTAATGAGCCTGGAGCTCACCCAGGACACATGAGAACTGGCTGCACTCTCGAGTGGAACTTTGCCATGGCGTTGAAAATTAATCTTTTAAAATGTATTGTCCAACATAAAATTATTGGCATGAAGAAGTAAAGTCCAAGAGTCTCATTACCAGTTTGGGTCTCTGTGTGATCCCAGGGCGCTGTATGCAACTAGAACAATGTCTTTGGACTTGCAGAACTCCAGTAGTTTGCTCTGGTTGAGGTATGGGTGACATTCTACCTGTAGATTTCCAAAAGGAGACGTTATCAGAATATATGGGTCAACAATATAATATCATGCAGGTGACATGCAGGTACAAAGTGTCTTAAGGGCTGGTCTACTGTTATATTGGCTTAAGTACAATATGTTTCAAATTGGTCATTTTTTTCAGAAATACTTTTTATTCTGTCCTTTTGTAAGCATTTTAAGACTAAAATCTCTTGTGTCTGACTTGTGGCCTCTGTCACTTTCTATAGAATGAAACGTTCCATTCGCTCCGTTAGAGCAATGACTGAGTATCTCCCTAGGGGAGAAGACTGCAAGCTGAGTCTGAAATTATTTCCCCTCTAGGGAGAATACAAGACTTGTAGAAGGAGCAGAGGGCTCAGGAGAGCAAATAAGGTGAGTGTGTAATCTACACTGGATGAGAACATTTCCTGTCCTTAAATGCCCGTGGACTCAAAGGACTTTAATCTTCTGTCAAGTCTTTGCTCTGATTCTTAGCATATAAGAGATTCAAAAGCAACATACCAAACTATCACAGTGATCAGTGACTAATTTTCCCCAATTATGGGGAATTTAAACACGCTAAATGCTTAATTTCTTTCATAATTAAATCAAAGGAGAAAGAGAGTGAGAGTGGAAACTAAGACCCAGGGTTCGGGTGAGGGTAGAAGAGAGAGTAAGAAAGGGGAAGAGAACATGAAGACGAGTGAGAGAACCTACTGGTGCAAAGAAATAGTTAACAGCCATACCAGCCAGCTGCACTGGATAGACTTTCCCTCCTCTCTACTTTGAACTAATCGGTTGTAAACAGCATGTCATAGCGAGGCCTGATGGCAAACACTTAGCAACTTGGGACACTAAGGCAGGAAGGTTACGTCTTCAATGTCAACTGGGGCATTCAGAGAAATCCCACCTCAAAATAATCTGTTAAAGGACCCAGGAATATATCTCAAGTTTAGAGTATTTGCCTACTGTGTGTGAGGTCTCTGTTTCAAGCCCACATACCAAGTAAATAAAGAGACATGATCATGTTTTAACCCTCAAGATATTTAGTGGTATCAAGCATTGCTAAAAGTGTGTTTTAACAGTATTCTAGCAACATATTTTTAAAACCACATATTTTTAAAATATGGGCTAAGATGACGTCATGCCTGTATAAGTGTGGTCATGGATGTGTGTGAAAGAAGTCACCATGCAGTGCTTGGTAGCTTTTGTAGCTTTACATTTTGCCAAAGTTAAAGGGTTTTGAAAGTTATTAATAATATTTTCACTCTACGTCTAGGAAAGAAAGCACCACACATTGTCTAGATTTCCCCCCAGAGCAATGCAGCAGCAGTACAATTTTTCTGTGCTTCACTTCAATCCATTTTTTTGTTTTCTGAGACTTTATATGATTTTAAGTACAGCCCACGTAACGAGCATTACTGGGCAGCTTTTTGAAGAGCGGTGATTTTAGTCTTTCAAACTTGCTTTCACACGTTTCCAGCCTTGGCGCTCCAGATGAAGCTGACCCTCTCTAAGAGCAGATCTTTGTGCTACAAGTCCATGGCATGTAAGAATAAAATATGCTAGTAAATTTATGTAAAAAGCATTCCCTTCACCCTTAGAAACAGCCCTAGAAGCCCCTTTTAGTGAAGCTGTTTTAAAACAAATTATGTTTGTTTCTAGGCGACATGTTGCAACATCTAAAGGAACCAGGAGTCTTTATGGAAACCAACAGTTTTCCTTTTTCCACTTTGTTTTAAGACATTCATTGCCCGGGCTGACCTTGGACTCACTCTGTAGCTGAGGCTGCCTGAACCCCTGATCTTCCCCCCTGTCTCCTGACTGTTGGAATCGCAAGCATGTGCTGCTACATCCAACCTCGGCATCTTCGTTAAAAACTCAGTCTGAGTTTTCAGCTTCTTATAACAGAAACATTGTACCTGCGTGTTATTTGATAGGGTTTTCATCTATTATTGTAGCCAAAGTTTTTTTTTTTTTCCTTTGGGTCTCAGTAACAACAACAACAAAAGTCCCATGAAGCCATTACATATTTAAAGTTTCTCTCTTGTAAGATATTTAAAATAATTTGATAGGAGAACAGTCATTAAAAATGAAAACATGGGTGCCGGGCATGGTGGTGCATGCCTGTAATCCCAGTACTTGGGAGGCAGAGGCAGGCGGATTTCTGAGTTCGAGGCCAGCCTGGTCTACAAAGTGAGTTCCAGGACAGCCAGGACTACACAGAGAAACCCTGTCTCGAAAAACCAAAAAAAAAAAAAAAAAAAAGAAAGAAAACATGGAACTGGAGAGATGGCTCAGCGGTTAAGAGTGCACATTGATCTAAGGGTGGAGCTGAGTTTGGCACCCAGCATCTACAGCAGGTGGGTCCCAAGCGGCGCCAGATGACAATGCGAACTCCAGGGGAACCTGCACTCCTGGATTTTGTAAACACTTGCATCACTTTTCTCCCTCTCCTTTCCCCCCTCCCCCACACACCTGTGTCTCTCAAACACACACACACACACACACACACACACACACACACACGCACGCACGCGCGTAAAAATGAATCTTCTAAAAAGAATAAGCAAAAAATAAAAATAAGCAAAAAATGAAGTAAATGAGAACAGAAGCCAAGTGCTTTTTTGTGTGACTGTAATTGCAGTGCTAGAATCCCTAAGTCAGAAACTCTTAAGCCTTCTTTAGTCTAGCCTGATCTGTGTACCCAGAAAAGCACACTCATGAGTATGTGCTTTTCTTTTCTGTATTTTAATATTCCACAAATAGATTCCTAGAGGTGGGTAAAACAAAAGATATTAAACCCGAATCACCTTTTGTATAATTAGCAGAATATTCTTTAAGACTAAAGAATTTGTAATACTGCGAATAAACCATTCATTTAGTGTTTTGATTATTATGTGGTGGAAGAGTTTTCTTTTCTGGTCCAATGTCTTTGGCATTCTGTAAGCTTCTTGTATGGTTATAGGTATCTTTTTCTTTAGGTTTGGGAAATTCTACTCTATGGTTTTGATGAAGATATTTTCTAGAACTTTGAACTAGTAGTCTTCCTCCTCTATTCCTATAATTCTTAGGTTTGCTCTTTTCATAGTGTCCCAATTTTTCTGGATGTTTTGTGTCAGGAACTTTTTAGATTTAGCATTTTCTTTGACCAATGTATCAACTTCTTCTGTCATATCTTTACACCTGAGACCCTCTCTTCCATCTCTTGTATCCTGATAGCAATGCTTGCAGCTGTTCTCTTTTCTAGGTTTTCCATCTCCAGGATTCCCTCAGTTTGTGTTTTTCTTTATTGCTTCTATTTCCATTTTCAGGTCTTGAACAGTTTTATTCATTTCCTTCACCTGTTTGGTTTTATTTTTCTGTATTTCTTTATATTTCCTCTTTAAAGGCCTCTCTATCCATTCAATTATATTTTCATGTATTTCTTTAAGGGATTTATTCATTTACTCTTTAAAGGCTTCTACCATCTTTATAAGACTAGATTAAAGGTCATTTCCTTGTGCTTTGGGTGTGTTACAATATCTTAGTACAACTGTTGTACTATGATAGCTGGGTTCTAGTGGTGTCACGTTGCCCTGGCTTTTATTGATTGTGCTGTTGTGCTGACCTTTATATATCTGGTTCTCCCTGGTGTTGGCAGACCTGGTAGCCCCTAATGGCAGCAGGCCTCTGGGATTGCAGATAGATTTGGTTGTCCCGGATGGTTACTGGCTTCCAGGGATACAAGCAGAGTTGGTAGTCCCTGATGGCTTCTGGCCTCTAGTTGTCACTGGTGACAGCAGGCTTCCAGAGATGCCGGCAGAGCGGGTGGTCCCTGATGACTACAGACCTCAAGATTGCAGGTACAGGTCGGGTGGCAGCAGGCATGCAGGGGAGCTGGGGTATAAGAGTGCAGAGGGCACAGGGTAAGCTCACCTCTGCTAGGTTTGCCCAGAAGAGCTGGAAGGCAGGGAATTGAGCTCAGAGCCTAACCTGGTGGTCCCTGATGGCTGCAAGCCTCCGGGACTGCCCAAATAGCCATTCACAACTATGTTTGTTTGTTTGTTTGTTTTTGCAGGGTTGATGATGTAAGGTCTTTCACATGCTAAGCAGACTGTCTACCACAGAGATACTTTTCCAGCACCTCCTGTGGTTTCTAAGTAGTTATGTGGATTATGATGGGTGTGTTTGTTCACTTTTTCCCTTCCGTTTTCTGATTTGCCATGTGTCCACGCCACTCTGTCGCCAGGTGTGTTAGGTTTGTTGTGAACTCTGCCACCGACCCCACTGACCATTTTCCATCCCTTCTGGAGGGCTCCCGCAAGATCCACTCAGACTTCACAACTTCCAACACTGGTGTCTGTTGGCTTTCCTGACAACATACATGTATTATTTTCCCTCAGTACAAGAGAACCTCTTGCCATGTTTGCTGTCTCGTCCTCTGCCTTTTCTTTCCTTTCCTTTTATTTTTTTAATTTATTCTTTGACTGTGGAGTCCACTATATGTTGCTCAACTGCTCCTAAACATCATGTTGGCCCTGGAGTGCCTAATATACTCAGGGTCATTCCCACTGGAGAAAACCAATTTTTCCCCTCCCAACAGAGATAAGTGACAGCTCCATCATTAGCCTTTGTCTTAGTCAGGGTTTCTATTCCTGCACAAACATCAGGACCAAGAAGCAAGTTGGGGAGGAAAGGGTTTATTCTGCTTACACTTCCACACAGCTGTTTATCACCAAAGGAAGTCAGGACTGGAACTCAAGCAGGTCAGGAAGCAGGAGCTGATGCAGAGGCCATGGAGGGATGTTCCTTACTGGCTTGCTTCTCCTGGCTTGCTCAGCCTGCTCTCTTATAGAACCCAAGAATACCAGCCCAGAGATGGTACCACCCACAAGGGGCCCTCCCCCACTTGATCACTAATTGAGAAAATGCCCCACAGCTGGATCTCATGGAGGCACTTCCCCAACTGAAGCTCCTTTTCCTATGATAACTCCAGCCTGTGTCAAGTTGACACACAAAACTAGCCAGTACAGCCTTTATCCTAGTGGCTAGATTTACATTCAATTCATTCTTTTTTTGATATAGCAAAATAAATTAAAAAAACAAAAATTGTCCCATAAAGGTCGAACTAGACAGACCAACAGAAGGAACCCAAGGGAAGGTCCAAGAATCAGAGACCCGCTTGTTTGCACATTAAACACTAGACTGGAAATTGCATTGAAAACAGTAGACTGGAAACAAACACAAGCACAGAGGACATAGTGCAGACCTGCGCAGGCCCTGTGCAAGCTACCTCAGTCTCTGAGTTTATATAAACTTTGCTCATGTAGATTTAGAGAGTTTTGATTTCTTACTGTCCTCCAACTCCTCTGGGAGAGATGGCTGAAATTAAGTGACACTTGAGGAGTAGCATGGAAAGCTAATATAGTAGAAGCTTCATATAGATATATAGTTATATAGATATCATATGTGTAGCATACATAATTATATATAATATCTATAATTATTAAGTATAGTATAATAAATTATTAACTATATATTATAATTGCTTACATAATAATGATATATAAGTACTTATAAAAGTAATATATTAGTATATTATTAATATATTAGGTATATTATAATAAATATAAAATATATTATAGACATAATATATAATATATATAGAATATACAGTAAACATGGCATATATACATAATATATAATACTTAGAATATTCATAACATTATATTATGCTGGTGTTAATAATAATGTAATTGCTATTATAATAATACAATTCTGCTAATAATATTATTGATATGTTATATATTAATATATAGCTTTTGCATGGCTAAAGGACCACTATCACTAGAATAAAATGACAACCTATAGAATTGGAAAACATCTTCACCAACCCTACATCTGACAGAGAGCTGATATCTAAAATATATCAAAAGCTCAAGAAATTAGATACCAGTAAACAAAAATAACCCAATTAAAAATAAATGAGATAGCCAGGCTGGAGAGATGGCTCAGCAGTTAAGAGCATTGGTTTCCTCTTCCAGAGAGCCTAAGTTCCATTCCCAGCAACCGCATGATTGGTGGCTCACAACAATCTGTAGTGAGATCTGATGCCCTCTATTGGTGTGTCTGAAGCAGCTAGGGTGTTCTCATGATAAATAAATAAATAAATCTTTAAAAAATGGAATATAAAGCTAAATAGAGAATTCTCAACAGAGAAATCTCTAATGGTTGAGAAACACAACATCGTTAGTCATCAGGGAAATGCAAATTAAAACAACTCTTAGATATATATTATATATGATTATATATTATACAGTATATAGTACATTATTATATACAATATATAGTATAAAATCTTATATAGTATATATAACATATATAATTATATTATAAAATAAAATATAATGCATATGTTACATGTATTATTGCAATTATATAATTATATATTATAAACTATATAATATGTTATATAATACATAATATAATATATAAAATTATATGAATCATACAATATATAATATATACAATTATATATAAATTATATATAGTATACTAAATTTATACATATAATCTTGCTCTTCACAAACTGACAACAAGGTTGAAAATAGTACATACACAACTCACTGAACTGGAATTGTCAAGTTGGTGCCTACATAGAACTTTTACCCCTATGTTCCAGCAATTTGGTTACAGGAAGGTGCTCCTGTACCTTCCTGTACCAAAGGAGAACTGTAAACACCGACCTACAATCCCTTTGTCCCACAGTGGTATCCCTCCTGCAAGATATACTGGTGCAGAGGTGGCACAAATCCTGTGGGAGTAACCAACCAGTGTGTGATCTGACTCAAGGCTCATGCCATGAGATGGAAGCCATTCCTGACACGGCTCAAGGAACCCAAAGGAGAGTCCTTAATGACACAAAGCATTGGTATATCTATCCCTAACCACCTTGAACTTCAAACTAAAGGATGCACTTTCAACACATCTTCACCTTGGTGTCTCATAGGTCTCTCAGGTCCACGTCTGATATAGAAGGTGTTGTTCTTAACAATCTAGTCAACCTGAACCATCACTGATATTTCCTATCTCAGGAAAAATAGCTGTAATCTAATTAGCTACTTCAAAATAGAAATTTGAGAAGCCTCAGTTAAGGAAGAAGTTTGTGAAGAACAAAAGGTAAGGGGTGGCCAAGGTGGACTAAGAGCTTACCTGATTGCAGGTGGGCTTGTATTTCAACCCTGGTTTGTTCAGAATCAATTCCAGCTGTTTGTGGTTAAAATTAGACACCCCTATAGATTTTGATAAGCCTGCATCCTTACACTTCTCCAGGGCCTGGGGAGAAAGGAAAACCTGATAAACAAGTATTGCACTCTGTTTTGGAGTTTCTCCTGGAACATTTTTGAACACTTACATAATACTTTCAGTTTCTCAAAGCAATGTTGTCACTTGAACACAGCCTTGACTAACTCACTCACCTGCTATGAGTACATACTTGTGATTACATGGAAATACACACAAGTCTCCCCTTCCCTTCCCCCACACTCTTTGGTGGCACCTGTTTTGATGCCAGGCCCACGATGATTCTTCAGTAAATGCCATCATAATCAAAAACAAATAATTCTTTGTGCTAGTAGAAAGCATATTATTACATTTTTCCTATGATGTTGAAAACTATATATGAAATAGAATATATAATGGCATGTTTCATTCTCAATTATAGCTGGCTCTGTGTTGAGGCAGATTATACTTCTCTAAACGTGTGCTTATCTGTCCTGGAATCTGTTGTGACCCTTGAGTTTCTTTCTTATGACCTGTCCTTTATCCAGATTATATCTGATCAGTTCTATAAGTCAAAGAAATGACATCAAACTATAGTTGAGATTAAAAATTAAAATCATGCCACATAACTTTACAGAAGAGATTCCAGAGAAGGATTTGTTTTTCTTTTTATATTCTTCTTTCCTATATTATATCCTGACCACAGTTTCCCATCCCTAGTTCCCTCTGCCCTTCTCCCCCAACTCTCCTCTCCCCAGATCTACTCCTCCTTTATTCCTCTGCAGAAAAGAGCAGGCCTCCAAGGTATATCACCCAAACAGAGAATAACAAGTCACAATAAGACTGGACATCATGATATGTCTTAGGTCTGTCAACTGATTAAAAAACAGCTCTTTTGGTTCTTTATTAATTTGTTTCTACCTTACCCATAATGCCTTAGGGTACCTGCAGCAATACATACCTCCCATGTGTCACGAATGTCCACGGTCTCTAAAATGACTTTTCCATTGGCATCCTTTGGCATAAGTTCCTCTCCAGGCTAGAATGCAGAAAAAAGAGAAGTTAATAAATACTTTCCCTAATGGTCTATTTATAGTACCTAATAAATGAGCTTACTCATCCAACACTCAGGAGATTATATTAACCGAAATGTGGGGAGATGGAAAATTGAAATTATCTAAGAGATTATAGGAGAACATCTTTTCCCTTTATTGCCTCCACTTTTCTCCCCCTTCCCCCACCATGAAGCCCTAAATGTCACCAATTATGAGGGCTCCTTTAACTGGACTTTATTTCAGATCCCAAAGACAGAATGGTGTGAAGGCTACAAATTATGATATTAATCATGAGGTTTTTCTCCACTTTGTGATGACTCAGTTCTGAGTTAATGAGTCCATCAGATGTGATCAACAAACATGTACCATGATAAGAAAATGAAGCCACAAGGTCCAAAGGATCCCAAGCCCAAATTTGAACCCAAATTCAGATCCCTCTGTGTTAGTGTGAAAGATACACATGGGCTAGAGCGTTCCTTAAGGGGTGGAGAAGCCCCCTGGAGCCTAAGCTCTCTCCACATTTGGCAAGTCTGATAGCTAAAAGGAAGTACAGTCCTTGAGTGTCAACCTTTCAGAATACTGGAGGATGGGCATCTTAAGAAGTCTCACCTGTAGGCTGCTCAGCTGTCATGGAGAGTCGTAAGCATTTAGCCATTCTATTCACCTCAGATAGATGAATCTCTCTTGGTGAGAGCCCAGGAACTGGCCTGACATAATACAACAGTCAAGAGCCTAAAAATCTAAAACTGACCTTCATAGCAAACGGTATATGAATAATGCAGAGATCTACATAATCCAGCCCAAGTTTCCTCAGTGATCTCTCCAGGCACTGACGAACCAACTCTGGTCTAAAGAAAGTACTCCAAATCTGCAGTTTTCAAACAAAATTATACATTGTGGTGAAAGGCTAGAGACCTTCGATGGTCCTATCAGCTAAGAAAAGAATAGTTGGGGCTAAATGTTTAGATATCTTTTATTTAAAAAATTTAAGACAATATATTGTGATCAGGATTTTATTCTTACCCAAGTTTTCCCAGACCCCCTCTCCCCCATAACCCTGCGCAGGTTTCTGAGGCCCTGTATAGAGCACATCAATGGAATACTGACATTTATTTCAATGATGATGAAGTGAAGGATATAAACCAGACCTAGAAAACAACCAACATAAGTATTTTGAGATTTAGAAGCTTTAGGTCTTGGAGGAACGAAGAAATGATGGGCTAGTGGAGTTGGAGTCACTGTCCTTAGTAAACCCAGAACAAATTTCAAGAAAGACAGTCTAGAAACAAGTTGTCACCAGTGTAATTTAAGGAAGAAGCATCGTTAGAGACCTCAGCTCAGATCATGTCACGCACATCAGCTTTCCCCCTGAGAGAAAGTGACAAAGTTCAGTCTAGTCAGTGCTGATTTGAAAAATTATTTTTCCATTTGTGTGCAATATCTCAACATCACCTGGTAATCTACTTAAGAATTAGTTACTCAGGGTCCAGAGAGGCCAGACAATCCAACAGAACTGCTTTCTTATTTTGCATCTAGAAAATGTCTGATAAACTCAAAACCACTGAGTAGTTGTATTCCACATTAAAGCAAAACAAGATTGCTCCTTTTTAAATTTTTTTCATTTATTGGTGTGTGTGTGTGTGTGTGTGTGTGTGTGTGTGTGCGCGCGTGCACACAGTTATCACACATGTAGAGGTCAGATATCAGGAATAATCACTTCTTTTCCATCATGCTACCATGCACATCCCAGGGATCAAAGGTTGCCAAGCACAGCAACCTGTACCTTTTCACACTGAATCATTTTGATGGCCCTGTAATCTGTGCTTATATAATGTGTCTTTGCAATAAAGAAATTATGCAAATTGATACCAAAAGGTTGGCTTCTGCCTCCTCGGTAATATATCAGAATTGGGAGTAGCTTCTAACCATTTTGGCCACAAATGCTCACCTTGGTGGTGTAGAACAAATCCTCCCTCTTCACAGTTCTGTCAGCTATCTTGTCTCGGAGGGCCTGTCCAACTTCTTCCTCATTTTGATAGAAGTATGCCGCATCTATGTGACGGAAACCCACATCAATGGCCACTTTGGTGGCCTCCATAGCCTTGCTCTTTGGAACCTATGAAACAAGAGTAGGGAAATTTGGAGATGTGACCAACTCAGAAAAAAAGCTGCTTATTTCTTCATAGTATGTTCTCTGAGTTGCTGCCAGCCCCTTGGCTGATCTTTCTTGATGATAAAAATCCTGATAATAGACTTACAACCTATCTGAAGACACAGATTAAAACAGGACTAACTTCTAAATCTTGACTGAATGAATTAGTGATGTGGGATTCATAGAAAGTATGTAAGGAACTACTTAGCAGGAAAGCAAGCATAATGGGAAAGAAATTTGAAGTCCTCCCTCCCCCATACCCCCCCAACAGAACAGCTGTACATACTTACAGGTACGGGTGGAGTGACAATGGGAAATTAGCTCCTATGACCCATCATTCTCAATGTCCACCCAAATAGGCTCCTTAGTTCATGCAAGATTCTTTTAATATCCTTCATTTGTCCAGTCCTTGCAGTCAGAATTTTTACAGTAAGCATTTACTGAGTACCCTCATTTTGCCCAACACTGTGTTAGATTCTGAAGTCCTACATATTTTTCCATGAACAAAAGGACAGCCTCCCCTTCTTTTAAGTGGTATTTGAGAAGGTAGAGTAGGTGGTTAATACACAAGGAAGATGAAAAGTGGGTGTGGTTGGCCACACCTATAATCTTAGCACTTGGGAGGTGGAGAAGCAGGAAGAGTAGATGGGCAAAATCACCCTTATCTATATAGAAAGTCCAGCCTGGCATGCATAAGAGCTTGTGTTCATCTTCATCATCAGCAGCAGCATTATCACATTGCTTTCCATGTATGCTTCAAATATCTATCTTATTGTGAAAGAAGTGGATCTTTAGCTGTTGAAGACTCCATTATTGCCAAGATGCATAATGCCAATTAGAAGCTTAATCATGAACATTGGACTTGTTAGTTATTTATAATTATATAATTTACCAGTATTGCTTTAACAAAATATGCATAAATGTATGTTGTACATTATGTTGGTAAATTTTCATTGGCTTTTAAAGCTCATCAAGAAGCTGGCTCTGGTGGCAGACTTTCCTCTCCCCCAACTGCAGACCCAAGTATGTTTGTGCCAATTGTTCTCCAAAACTCTCTGCCCCAGGTCAAGTTGACCCACTGGCTTTGTACCATGAAGAGGGAAAAACTCAAGCAGCTAACGGTATTGAAAACATGTGTCTTAAAAAACAGCTAGGATATAAATCATTCCTGTCAGAAGTGGCTGTTGTTTATCCCATGATATGAAATCTCACTACTTTGAGGAAGAGAGGAAGTGATAGAGGAAGAAGAAAAAGAGGAGGAGGAGGAGAAAAAGGAGGAGGAGGAGGAGGAAGAGGAGGAGGAAGAAAAGAAGAGGAAGAGGAAGAGGAAGAGGAAGAGGAAGAAGAAGAAGAAGAAGAAGAAGAAGAAGAAGAAGAAGAAGAAGAAGAAGAAGAAAGTGACTATTTGTTCGTTTACTTGGAAGCCTCACCCAAGGGCATACTTCATTCTGCCCAGGAGGGACTTATGACAGGGAATTTTCAGCTGCTGCCTCAATGGGACTCTCACTGTTCATTGTTTATCAGCCCCATGATTTTATTATTTACATTTCAAATGTTTTCCCCTTTCCAGGTCTCCCCTGAGGAAACTCCCTATCCCATCACCTGTATGAGGTCCTCCCCCACCCACCCACTCCCATCCCCCCGGCCCTGGCATTCCCCTCCACTGGGGCATCAAATACCCACAGGCCCAAGGGCCTCTCCTCGTGCTGATGTCCAACAAGGCTATCCTTTGCCACATATGCGGACAGCACCATGGGTTGCTCCATGCGTACTCTTTGGTTGGTGGTACAGTCCCTGGGAGCTCCAGGGGGAGTGGGGGGGGGGCTGTTGAAACTGTTATTCCCTCCATGGGGCTGCAAACCCCCTCAGCTCCTTTAGTCCTTTCTCCAACTCCTCCATCAGGGACCCCTGAGCTCAGTTCAATGGTTTTGCTATTTATCTGTTTCTATTTCTACTTCATAATCCATTCTTTTACTTTAGCTTGTTAATACTTTGCTCATTCAAAACCAAAAGTATGGCCATCACAGATGATGCTCCAGACCAGACAAAATGAGTATTTAGTCCTTTCTAATCACCACACTAAACACTAGTTTATTTATTCTACTATTTGTCCTTACTGACAAAAATTTTTCCACTAATTTTGCATGCAGGAAATTTAAATGAGTCTGTCCCTTTGTCTGCATTCAAACTGGGAGGATTGGAGAGCAGGATGCTCGATCCCTATCCAAAGAATACACAGTGAGAGGGTAGCTGACGCCCACCCATGTGACCAGCCATTGTTTCCAGGACAAGGACCACACCTCACAAGGCTGCTGTTGGGAGGCAAAGTCAGGATAATAATATTTACAGATTTTCCTCAAATTTCAATCAGTGTATATTTTAATGATTTAATCTGATATCCTGTGTTTGTGTTCTTCCTAGGAAACAAACTTGGCTGGACAAATGAAGTCACAAGACACACAACTGAGCAGGCTTTTGTTTGTTCTGTAATGACCCATAGAAGGACATTGGTGGAGTTAGAGTCACAGTCAAAATAAAAACTTCTGCCATCCAGATGCCCCAGGACTCCCAGGGACTGAACCATCAACCAAGGGTACAAATGGTTCCAGCCAAAAATGTGGCAGAGGAATGCCTTGTCCAGCATCAGTGGAAGGGGTGGTCCCTAGTCAGGTGACAGCTCAATAGATGCCCCAATAAAGGGAAATTGAGGGGGGGAGGGGGGAGTGGGTCGGGTGGAGGGGCATATACTTGGAGGCACAGGGTAGGAGGAGGGGGTGGGAGTTTTTTGGGCGTGGGGAACCCGGGAAAGGTTTTACCATTTGAAATGTAAATGAAGATTATATTCAATAAAAATGAAATAAAATAAGAAATGTGGGAGAAAAAAAACTTCCACTATATTGTGAAGGAAGCTTCTGAGTGTTCTTTTGTATTTCTCAAAGGCATATGTTACCTTTACTTTTGTAAGTGAGGGCATTATGAAATGCTTTTGTTCTGTTCCCTAAGACAAGTTTATCTTTAACAATAGTTACAGATGTTGACTAAAAGCTATAAAACATATACTATATGTTTAAATCTATCATAAAGGATCATTATGCCAATGGAAATAAACTGGTTCTAGCAGATGCTGATATTTCCTCATCCTTCCACCAACACTGAGTATATTGATACCTTTGTCATTTGGAGACAATACTTAACAATACTAAGCCACCCCAAAGCTTCTATTCCCTGTGACTAGACTTTGATACTTTCAGTTCATTGAAATGAGCTGTTGAATGGGTACATAATGTGTTTGGTAAGAAGTGTGATCAAACCCCCACTGTTACTTTCTGTCTTATAAGTCTTCAATATTAATCTATGAATAAAATGATTATGACTTCTCATAGACATTTTCTACAAGTTTGACTGTACTCACTCTAAATACTTATCTTTATGCCTACATCTCTCAGTCTTTATCAAAGAAGCTTTGTTTTGCCATTAGCAATGACTAGTCAAAGTAGAAAGACTAGGTTTCTGTGAAATGTTCAGCCATCAATGAAATATCTATATCTCATTATTTCTTAAAGAGGCTCAGAGAACATCATAGGAAAGGAGGAAGAAAAATAGTAAGAAGCACAGGTCAAGAGAACAGGAAAACTACTATCTATCAGCATCTTCAGGATGTGATAGAATTCCTTTCAGGAGCTGACAACAGCTGTGATTGTCTGTACGAAACCTGAACAAGACCAATCCAGGCAACACTGCAGCATGCACAGAGGATGGGATGGTAAGACCTCACCCCTACCTAAGCTGCTACTGACAGTCAATGGTTTCTTGGAAAGGAATCTGTTTCCTTCAGGCATATGACCCCAAGTAGGTTGGCCATGTTCTAGTGGATGTCCTTATATGTATATGAATTTAATCAGTATTAATGGACTTAGTGGGTTATTAAAACAAAAGGCCATGAAGGTCAGAGGAAGATGTGAGAGTATCTGAGAGGAGTTAGAGGTGTGGGGTGAGTGGTGACTATGGCAAAATTACATTGTGTACATGTATAAAACTTTAAAAACCTGTTCAAAGAGTTGTAACTCTCTAACAAATATAGCTTCATCCAAAACAAACAAACAACAACAACAAAACCAAATGAACAAAAAACCTCAAACCAAAGCTGTTAGCTAATGCCTTTATCATTAGCCATTTTCTCCTATATCTATTTACCTTGGGAATTTCTGACCAAGATCAGGATGCAGGAGAAGCCTGAGCTTTAGATGCTAAGAATGTAAAGATCAATAAGAATACTTGCCTCAGGGATTCAATGCACTCAAGTATGTAAAAATATATAATGCTTAAAATATATGGTAAGCATCGAGATTGGTTGGGAAACAATGATACTAACAAAAATGAAAGACAGTTCACCTATAAAATCATCTACCTCCAAATCTCCAGAGCTAACCTCTTAGCATCTCAAGTACCAAAGGTAATCTCCAAACATGAAAAGAAGCAAGCTGTAGGTAGTAAAAGAAACGTGCAGAAGAATCATCTAGCAAGTACAGGTCTTCTGCTTTCTGAAATTATTTCCAAGGTAGGCAGTATCCAACCCTTAGTTCCAAAAGATGCACTTACTTCTTTAGAAGCAAACGTGCCAAATCCAAGCACTGGCATTGAGTGTCCATCATTCAGCTTCACTGAACGACTTTGTTTGAGATCCATGATACCCACAGCCCAGCCAGTCGGACTCTGTCCTTTCTTCCCTTGACTAACCTGAGCTGAATAGAAGGCAAGGCTCCAGCACTCTTTATTTCTGTCAAGAAAGGCGGGGACCAAATTACAAAGGCTCTAAAATAAAGTTGGAGTGAGTCCATTGCCTTTCTTGTAGTCTCTTCATGACTACAGAACTATCTTACAGGAAACACACAGAAAAAGTTTACATATTAGAAGACGTTGGGTTTTCAGCTCCTAAACTGAAAAACTACCTGTGATAGTCTACCCCCGATACTTAATTATACCATTATAAGATACAAAATTATCACCACGGTGTTTGTCTTTAAGCATGACTTCTGCTACAGAACCTGTTCCTTTCTTCACCCTCTGTTTGTTTTAGGAACCATATAAAAAAAAATCCAATACAGAATTTTTCAAAGAAAGTTTGATGTTTGGGCCCAAGTTCATAGAATATCAAAATTCCTTTGGAATATTCACCTTTAATTATCCTTTTCTCAGTGGTAAGTCTTCATTCAAAATTTAGACTCTCTCAATTTTGCTTCTTTAATAGATAAAGCTCTGTACTGTTGACTTTATTGAAATAGTTGCCTCTTTCCAGAAGAGCCCACTCTCCTACATCACAGTCACTACTAACCTAGTATGTACTTATCTTGTGCTCAGTATATGTGCATGAGCCTCGGGATCGTCATGACTCCCACAACGGCATCAGGTAAGATTCATCACACCCTCTTGCATCGCCTCACACTGTGTAGTCATCTATTAATGAAGCTCAAAAAACACATGCTGGGGAATTCTCCTCCAAACTGACTCACAACCTCAGCCTGGCTCAGAACACCCTCAGCAGCACTCAGCTCAGGTCCCAGTTCTGTCACACTCCCTTGCCTTGAAATTCTGCAAGTGCTTTTCCAATAACAGTATAATTTATCTTGGTATTTCAGTCCATTCCCAGCTTTTGACAGGGTCAGATTTGTGCCTGATTTTATTAATCCTTCTATTGTGTATTATATGCCAGCATGGTATCAGATATAAATTTAATGAATATACACTTTGACTTTTCTTTGTTTGAGCTGTGAAACTAAACAGAAATAAGGCTCCATTCCACGAAATGCTGGGTACTAGTATGGCCCTGACGACAGAATAGTAGTGGCCAAGGAAGAAAAGACACATTCTAGATACAAGAAAACCTAGTAGTCAACCCAGGCCTGCTATAAAAATCAACAGAATAAGGGTTTGCTTCCTTCACAGTGAATTATAACATTTTTTTCTGGATGAGCAATACGCCATCACCTAAAGTAGATGTACAGTTGATGACTACATAGTCTCTATTTTTTTCTTACAACTTGAAGTTTAGGAAAAAAATAACTGACCAGAAGGAGCAAGAAACCAGAAGGACTCTGTGTTTTCCTGTGACAAATTCTTGATAAATGGCTAAAGGGTAGAAAACAGTGAGTCCCAGCAAAATCAGAGCCAAGAGGCAGGAGAAACCTTCCATTCGAAAATGTTACTGTGTGTCAAAGCCTCAGAGAAAAGAATGAGAACAGAGACTTCTGCCTGACTCAGTGCCTGAAAGATACTGAGTCAGGGTGAGTCAGCAATATTCAGAATTATACTTAGTCATCTAGCTGTATAGAAGTTGAGAAATCATTGAATAGTCATAGGTCTCTGACCATTTTTATCTTCTTCATCCTAGGTGTTGCTTTCTTGTCATAGTTTTTCCTCTGTGAAGCTTATTATGATATGAAATGTTCTTGGTTTTATCTAGTTTTAATTCATTATAAGAATTTAAGCCATACTTAATGTACTTTTTTTTTTTTAAAAAAAATGGAAGGTTGGGTAAGAATCTCAGGAAGACAGAAAGACAAAAAGCATGAGTTTTCTCATCTAAGATTCTTGCTGTTCTTAGATTTCTTTTATAGAGATATATAAAGTCTGTGTATATGTGATTGTTCTAAACATAGTAAGTACACTTACACAAACTTCAAATAACTAAAACACAGAGTTTTGAAAATCAGACTAAGAGTTACAGCTTTCCTTTGATCAATCAAATAGGTCTGAATTTTTCTTTAGGAAAAAGGAATTTCTCCCATTCCACAAGCCACCTAGAGAGTCTCAAGAACAACAGCTCACAGCCAAGGCAAGCCTTTTAGCCACATCAAGCAACAAATGTAGCAGTTCATCTCTCTAGCAAGCAATAATGTTGGCACAGCTAACCAACTCTAAGGGGGAGAGAGCTATGGGGCATGGTGAACACCCTCTTCACAAAGTCAGAGTGAGTCAGCGATAGTCAGGGCTTTATTTAGTTCCATGGTTTTACAAATGCTGAGAAATTGTTGGATGCTAATAAAATTAAAATTTTGGTTAAGTATGGTTCATTGGGACACAATAATAGACTTGGAGTCACCAATAATGTGGGGGTGTTGTGATCAGAAAAAGAGAAAGCAGCATAAAAATATGTTCTGTGGCAGTGTGGGGGAAGAGGGTGCCTCAGCAGGTCCATGCTAAGGCATCCCTTCCCCATGAAGGACCAGACACATGACAATATAGTGTAGAATAGAGTTTATTTAGGGCATAGAAAGGGGAGTTAAGAGGGTAGTAGAGGCAGAGACAGGCAGAGGGAGAGAAGTAGAGGCCAGCCATAACCACTTGGAGAGATGGGGGAAGAGAAGGGGATAGAGGAGAGCCACAGAGGGCAAGAGGCAAGAGAAAGAGACAAAGAGTAAGAGGCAAGAGAGAGAGGAGGGGCAAGCAGCCTCTTTTATAGTAGACCAGACCTATCTGGCTATTGCCAGGTAATTGTGAGTAGGGATATACCTGGCTGTTGCCAGGTAACTGGAGCTTAGACAGAATCCTAACATCTGGTATCTCATTAAGGAAAGAGATCAAAGCACTCCTCCATGGTGCCATTTAACCAAGAGCCCCAACTGGAGCTCTCTTCCTTGCAGTCCTGTGTCTCTCATCCTCTTATCTGTTATGAGTTTAATGTCTGTGCCTGCCTGAAGGTTGCCTTGCAAATCTGTTGCTGACTCTGCCTTTGTCTGTGCCCATGTATCTATCTGTGTCTAGTTCATCTCTGGGAGAAGGAATAAAGGATACATTACAGAAAACTCTAGTGAAGTTTTACAAAGGATTAAGTCACTAACTCCAACTGTCCCCAACTGATCCAGATGACAAGCAGCATTACCAACATCGTTGTTTGCCAAGCAATAACTATATGCTGTGCTCAGCATTTATGGTGGATATTCATTTTATAAGATTGCGTTCAACTGTTTCTGTTGTTTTCAGCAAATGTGTTTGAGAGCACATGTTTATGACTGGGGCAGGAGCTTGGAAGAGGACCAAATGTGAGATTATAGCTAAGCATTGGCTTAGGTTGTAAAGTCAAAGTTGATTACTGGGAAATCAAAGGCAAGTAAGGTTGGTTCTTACACTGTTCTCTTAAAAGCAGGTTAAATAAACAGGATGGGTACACAAGGGTAACAGTCACAGGAGTATGTGACCTCAAGATTTGTTATTAGCTTTGGTTGTAAAGTATAGCAAAAGTTCAAGTCTCTCAGAATATAAGAGATAATTTCATAATACTGTGACCAGAGTTAACAATTTTATAAAGATAAATACTATAAGCTTTCTTTCATTTGTGGCTCCTAGATTTTATATATCTGAATAAAATCCTTTATATGAGGCATTTTCCCATCTGTCTGTGGCATGTAAGCAGAAGCAAAATATTCAGGGAGACAAAGGGAATTCTTGGGAGGTGGAGGGTTCAAAAACAGGGGAGGGGAAGTCTGAGGAAATAGTCTCAATATAAAATATACACATGTAGAAAAATTTAAAATAGCTTTTAAAAATTAGACTAAGAGAAATGGCTTTCCATAGGTAAGCAAAACTCTGGATATCCAGTTCTTTCTCTATGCAGTATGTCTACTTCGTCCTATAAGGTCTATTACCTATTTACTCTATTAAAGCTGTAACTTGATGTCTTCCTTCTCCTCCCTTTCTCTTCTCCCTCCTCTCAAAAAGTGCTAAATCCTCTAATCTGCTTACCGTATTGTTTATTCTAACTTCAATAGCTCCCTTTTGTGGCCTCATAAATTCATTCACCAAGATCAACAAGCTACAAAACTGTATTCTGTTTCTACAGCAATAAAAGCAACAGACTCATATTATTGTCAGCTTTTATAATGCCCTTTTCAGACTCCCCAAACCACCTGAAGGTCTCTCCGGTCATTGTTCTAAATCTCTAGTCAACCTGTATTGAAGGAACCACAGGCCTGACCTACAACCATCAATAAGTGATGATAATATTGATTCCTTCAAAAGCCTTATTGAACCAGAACTAACATAATAAACAACCAAATACACTTTGACCAAGACTGCTTAACTAACTTACTAATTGCCCAGCTAATCCTCTGTTTAAACCTAAAGCTCATGTCAGTTCCCAGAAGCCATATTTGGGGTCCACTAGACCCCATTATCTGCTCCTCTCTCCACTGAGACCACAATTAGTAAATCTATGTTCCTTGCTTTGTGCCATAATGTTTTGTTCACCAACGTGTTGAAGTAAATCTTTTGGATATCACACAGCTGAGGATTGCCTTTGCCCTGCCTGGGCCCTGGAAATAACACTGATATGAGTGAAATCTGATTCTAAAGGATGGAGAGATTAAACACATGAGTGTGAAAGTTAGGATGGGTAACAAGTTGAAAAGCTACAGGGAAGAAAACAACAAAATCCCATACATATTTTTGAATGTGTTAAAACCCTCCTTCAAATCCTATCAGGACCTATAATGCCAGGAAGACCCTCCCCAAAACTCAAGAATCCACAAGTACTTCACATTACAAATTATCTTCATATTCTAAGTTTATCCATTTTGTCCTCTTTTCTCCACTCTACTGCCAGTTGTAGGCTGCATGTTAAGATGACCACACACTTTGACAAACCTTGCCTGAGTGGTTGGGTTCCTTTCATCACTAAAACACATGTAAAGGAACTGCTTGCTCTTGATCTGTCTCCTAGTAATCCAAACTTACAGGCCCACCCCCCAATTTAAGATATATAGGAAGAAAATATTTTCATTTCCCCTGTGCCTAAGTGAACCTTCCTGTCATTGCCGGATGTCTGGTCCCTAAAATTGAGGTCTGACAGGAAATCCTGCTACCATGGATGCTGGAGAGCTGTGTACCACATGCACACCTGGTATCTGAAGAGGTCAGAAGTGGGTATCAGACTCATTGGGCTAAAGTTACAGACAGTTGTGAGGTACCACGCAGGTGCTAGAAGTTGAGGGGGGTGGAGAGAGAGAGAGAGAGAGAGAGAGAGAGAGAGAGAGAGAGAGAGAGAGAAAGGGGCAAAGACAGAGAAACAGACAGAGCTCAAAAGAGAATTGTTAGCTTAACAAGTGATTAATAACTTTTTCTTGAGAGTCAATCCTTCAAGAAGAAAGAAAACTATTTCCTAGAAAAACCTTGAGGAAAATCAGGCAAATGTGTGTGTGTCTGTGTGTGTGTGTCTGTGTGTGTGTGTCTGTGTGTGTGTGTCTGTGTGTGTGTGTCTGTGTGTATGTGTCTGTGTCTGTGTGTGTGTGTGTGTGTGTGTGTGTGTGTGTGTGTGTTCAGTACCCTACTGAACCAAGAAAGTGGCTGTAGGTTTGTATAAATCTTTAAATTTCTGATAAGTTTACTTGACGTATCCTAGGACAGTGATGGCATAGCACTCCAGGAAAGGAGCCTCATAAAGAAATCATTATTTTATGAAAAAAACTATATGACTTGTCAGGCTAGGTTTTTGATGTTGTTGCTAAAGAAATATTGTTGCCAAGCAGCTCTGTAACTGGGTGCCTGCCCTGGGGAGTTAGCATCTGTACAGCTCCTGACTGGCCGAAGCAGGAAACTGAAGCCTCACATTTGAACTGCATACAGAAGACAGCAAACTAGGAATGACTGAAATCTCAAAGGCTACCTTCTCAGGAAGGCCCCATCTCCCAGGCCTCTCCAAACATTGCTGCCAATTGGGAAATAAATGTTGAAATGCTGCAGGGGGATGGTCTTGCCAGTCAAATGTTCCCAAAGGTTTGTATTTTGATCCATGAAGAAACTCGATGACATCACAAATTTCCCATCATGCTAAACAACCCAGACACCCTATTTTGCTTTATTTGTTGTTATCACTGCTGCTGTTGTTTGACACAGGGTCTCCCATGGTAACCCAGGCTAACCTTGAACTCCCAGGATCTTGCTTCTTTGATCTGTCAAATGCTGATATTGATGCACTTGGCTAAAATTTAGTACCTTTACCCCTCCTTTCATTTACCTCACAGACCTTGTGTGAAAACTATACAAGCAAGATTTCTCAACAGAGGGCTTTATGGAGGATAATTACAATTTCATGGTATTGTACTCTCTGAGGCAAGTATTTAGATGATAGCTTAAATATCCAGAATAGTGGCTTATGTGAATTTACCAGAGTTGGGTAAGATAAATGACTTGCTGTCTGACAGTGATAGAACTAGGGGGTCTCATTGATCTGCCTCCTTCTCAACCAGTCTGAAAACTTGATTGTATCATGAAAGCCAGAAATAAGTTATATGATTGCTGAAGCAAAATTAATACAGCCTGACACTAGCTAAGGTCAACTTTTTTTTTTTTTTTGAAAAGACAGAGTCTCAATGTCTTTAAGAGTCCAAGCTAATCTCAAAGTGGAGTTTCTCCTACCTCTGACTCTGATGTGCTAGCAATCCATGTACATACCAGAGTAGGACAGATTTTAACCAACAACACACTACCATAGTAAGGAAAAGATGCTACTGAATAAAGGATCTTGGATAGAGAGAAAATTCAAGAATGAACATGAAGTTGATTTGGCAGGGGTATTAGAGCAAGGTCCACTTCCCAACTCTGCCTTGGGAAAACTGGAGTCAGGTTTTTTATTGGGGTATATACTTGCAGCATACAGATTTTTCATAGAATTGGGAGAGAGTCTCCCAGAATCTGTTCATGGATCAACTATCCTTCCAACACATTGAGTGGGGAGGTTTTGACTCTGTTTGGTCCTAACTGAGGCTGTGGAGAAACTCAATGTTAGAGAATTTGCTCAACTGCAATACAAACCACAGTTAATTTGCCAACTCAAAGGTCACATACAGGGGCCAATTATTTCCTAACTTTTTACCTGACCCCTACATCAAACTGAGCTCCACCTCAGTCAACATCCATGAGCACAGAGTGATTTGTCAGCAGTGGGTGAGGAGCCTGTGGACCTGCACAGTGAGAATGGTAAGCCTGTGGGGTGGCTCTAAGTTCAGGTAATTGAATAGCTAGCACCAATCGAAGTTAAACTCTGAACTTCACAAGGAGGCTTGGAAACAAGAGTCCCGTTTCCAGACGTGGGCTGGGCTGGGCAAACAGTACATTCCTCAGATAACCATAAGTTTTCTCAAGTAGACACTTTCAGATAGATGGCCTTGAAGGTCTTCGCCCACTCTGCTATCTTTGTGAGAGCAATTATTGTTTTGTCAGCAGTGGCAGATATCAAAATACAGCTCTACACTGTCCCCACAACAGTCTTCTGAGAAAGATTAGAAATGTTGATTTCAGTAAAACTGAGTCCATGACTCTTGTACTAAAAAGAATTTCAGAATGAGCCAGTATTAAGCCAAGTTGGAGATAATTAAACAGAAATAAGGTACACAGGCAAAGAACACATAGCTAGTATAGGTGTGGACTTACAACGACCTTTACTTAAATACTTTAGCATTAGCTGTGTAGACCACGTTGGTGACATTTAATTTGCATCTCAAAGGATTGCCAGGAATCTTCTGTTCTTGTTTTCTTTTGTTTTTATTTTGTTAAGTAGATTATAGAGAAAATCAGATAATCAGGAGGTATCTTGAAAGATAATATAGTCTAAATGTAAGAGCCACTAAGAATATACAATGGAGATAGAACATGTCTTCTGATTATATGCTTCTGATTAGAAGCCTAGAAAATTGTGGGTTTAAGGCATTGAGCAAATGCAATTTTGTAGGAGCTCTTAACTCCTGGTGAGTCGCTTTAAACTCCTGGGTAAGGGAGTTTCTCTCCTCTGGCCCATTCTTTTGTTTCTATCTCGCCAGTGGGCTGTGGGCTTTAATTCTCCTGGAGTTCTCCTGGTATGACTGTGATCCTTCCATTGCTCAGTCAGCCAACCAGTGAAGGAAGTGCTGGAGAACACTTTTCTGGAAAATCTAATGAATGCATTGGATGAAGCCCAAGACACTTTCAAGGAGATTTCACCACAGGAGGGACTGAGTCCACATAGTTCTGCAATTCTCAAAGAAACAATAACCTCAGACTGTGGGAGAAATACCAATATTTCACAGGAGTAGAATACCAAGCACCTACCTAACCCAGCCTAACCAAATAGGAATTTCCTGTGAAGCAGCAGAGAGAGACTACCTTGCTGGAATCACCCACCCCACCCCTCCTTCATCACCGAATATGAACAGGGCAGACAATCTTCCAGGGGTTTTAAAATGCAAACAAAGACAAATACACAGTGAACCACCTCTTCAGGGAGATCCCACCTCCAACCAACCATCTCCTTCCACTAGTAGCACCATATGAAGAAAGTTATCCAAAAAAGTCATCCATTTGTTCAGTCAAAGATGTCAAGATTTAACTTTCTCAAGAAAACCCATCACAGACTCCTAGGTGATTCTCAATCCAATCAAGTTGACAACAAAACTTTATAGAGGTAACAGCCTCTCAGTAAGTATATGCCACCCCCCTTCAAAAAGAAAAAAGGAAAAATAAACATTACCAGATGCAGACTCTCACTTCCAATCCAACGGTGGGACATGCCCAGGAAGCTGTGAAATTACCACTGCCTTTAGCCACACACAAATGATAGTGATGTGTGCTGGTAGCTCCACTATCTTCTGCTAGCCATTGGGAGGGGAGAGCAGGGAGTACAGAAGGAATAACGTAGAATGAAAAAATACTATGAATTGAGAGCAATGAGAAAGAACCCAATTAAACACATTTTGGGGCTTGGATGCAGCTTGCTTCATACATATCCTGGCTTTTTTGTCTCTACCACCACAAAAATAGGATATAGTAGTATAGACCTATAATGTCAGCTCTTGAGAGGTAAAGATAGAAGGATATGTGTGTGTATATATTATATATGTGTATATGTGTATTATGTGTGTGTGTGTGTGTGTGTGTGTGTGTAGATAGATAGATAGATAGATAGATAGATAGATAGATCAATTTTGGGTATAAAAATTTTGACAATTAGGATTCATTATCACACATTCTCTCCCCCCCCACCCTCCCCAGACAGGGTTTCTCTGTATAGCCCTGGCTGTCCTGGAACTCACTCTGTAGACCAGGCTGGCCTTGAACTCAGAAATCCGCCTGCCTCTGCCTCCCAGAGTGCTGAGATTACAGGCGTGTGCCACCACCGCCCGGCTTATCACACATTCATATATCATGTATCACCACACACATAGTCACTGTATCTTGTATTATATAACTATAAAATAGATCTAGAAAACATATTCCCTGCTATAGTTTGAAAATGTTTCCCAAATATGGTATATTAGAAACTCACTCTCCAGTGCAACTGCGTTGGGGAAGAGAACCTCTCAGGAGGAGTTTATAACATGAGAGAGCTCTGCTCGTGTGTACAGATCTGTGTTGCTATCTGACAAGCCAGCAGCTGTGAGGTCTCCAGTCTGTTCTAATCCCCAAGTCAAAACAGTCTTAGCAGCCTCACAGGGACGCAATGTTCAGACACAATCTCAGAAGTAGAGACCAGGCCCTTGAAGGACACTAACCCTGCCAGCTCCTTGATCTCGGATTCGTTGGCCTCTGAACTATGAAACACCTATTTCTGGTGGTTATAAATGACTCAACTATAGTGTTCTTTTACAGAAGCACATGATCAACTGAAACACTCCACTGGATGATAAAGGCTTTTTATCCCTGGGAAGTAAGCAGAGAACTTGGTTATAGTAGAAACATTTTCTCCAGTGTGTTTTTGTTGTTGTTGTTGTTGTTGTTGTTTAATAAGTCAGGGCAGAGATTACAAGCACACACATTCGCACACATACACACACACACCCTGAAGTATGCTCATATGTCTCTCAGCCTGCAAAACATTCCACACCCTTGATCTCAGTGGTCCCTAGGGAAGGCATTCAGTTGGCCTCCTCAACCCTGGTTTTCAGGAGAGATGGGGTGGGGCAACTCACTTGGTCCAGACTTTCCTAAAGACTGGTAGCCAGAAAGTAGCAGAGGTTCATTTTGGTCCTGACCTCGGACTCCTGGCCTCAGAGCACAGATCTAACATTCTGAAATTGATACTAGACAACAACTTCAGTCCTTCTCTCTGTGGTCCCTGTCCCCTTCAGATTTGCGTGATCAGAGGAATAACGTTTTTACAACATGGTCAGCTTCTGTCTGCATCTGTGTTCTTTCTCCTGGGCTTTGATTTCGGAATTTATTTAGGATTACTAAAGAACTGCCAGGAGGCACCTGGGTACTGTGCTAGGTTGTCGTTGGTGTCATCACAGTTCATAACAAGATTGGTGACTTAGAGAAATGTTTTGGCCAGAAATTTGACATCCTAGGATGGGGATGAGCAGGGCTGTCCTCCCTCTGGGGTTTGAGGAGAGAGAATTGCTTCCTTTCTCCCTGTTACTGGTAGCCCTGTGCTTTCTTTGGATTGTAAGTAAAACCCTCAAACCCTCAGTTTCTGCCTGCGTCTTTGGTTGTTTTGTTTTGTTTTTATGTTAAATCCGCAGCTGGCTTAGAAGATCGCTGTGGTTTAAGCCCAGGACCATCTGGATAAACCACAGTGTTTTCCCCCTCTCATGACCCTTGAGTCACAATATATCGTTAAACCCCATAAGCTACTGTCACAGATTCCAGCAATTAGGTCTAGATAGTTTTGAAGATCCTGACTTAGCCAACTTTAAACAATCAAGTAACAGGATGCCCAAGATAAGCCTCATAGATAATGTCCCTTCTATTGTCCTGCAGGGAAAAACAAACAGATTATAGAAAGTCCAGATGGACCTTGTTATAAACCTCAAGTGCTGAAGTCAGAGAAGGTCATCTATTCTAAAACCCACAGTTTACAGATAAAAAAGCCAAAATGAAATACTGTTAAAACCCACATATAAATCATCCATTAGGATTATAATGCCATAGTGATAAAAATTGACCTCATTACAGTCATTATGAAAATGGAAAAATTAGAATTATGTTCAGCATCCTTAACGTACATCAGTCATCTTGAGCTCTATAAATGCTGCATTGTTACTATTGATTATCACAATTGTTACCAGGCTAGGATGTTGAAATGGGTTTCTCAGCACAATAAGCAGTAAAACAGCTAGAACTAACTCTGAAATTCTGAATTCTCAATGCAGTGCATTTTCCTGCATAATAAAGTGCCCCTAAAACCAGAAAAGTAGAACATACCATTTTATTCTGGCATGGCTCTGTCCCCTTTTTCTGTCACTAGGGTGATCCTGAGAGCCATCCCACTGTCCTACCTCTCTGTCTGAATGTGTGATTGCCTTCATTCTACATCACTTACTTTCCAAAAACTCCAAATAATATTAATCGCCACCAACCTACACTAATCACATTCTAGCAACTATTCTGATGGCTAGATGCACTTGTCCGTGTGTGTACCCATAAATGTGCATGCACATGCAAATATGTATGTATAGACACGCATATATCTATAGATACACAACTAAGGTTTCGTCTAAGCCTGACTATAAGAGAGCAAAGAAGGAAATATTTAAATCTGGCAGGAAGAATTGAGAGGATTTACAGGGTAACTGGGGTTAAGAGAAAACGCAAAATGAACTACTGAAACGACTGTGGTTCCAAGCACAGGGAGTTGTGGGTGTAATCACAGGGACATGTGCAGAGTGGAGAAGAGAAGATCTGAGACCACCTATCCTGATTCACGGTGGCTCTCTCACTAAGGACATATTTCCCAAGAGATCGATTAATCTCTTTGAGACTGTTTTATTTGTAATACAGGAAGCCAGAAAAGAATACCCCCTCAGACGAAAGGTAAGAGGCACCTAAAGGACCAACACCAGACTCCATTGGCAGGTCTTGAGGGCATGGCAGCCCACAGATTTGACGAAGGTATGTGAAGTTAAGCAGGGACCAGATGAGTCACTGGCAGTCTTTCTAGAGCAGCTCATAGAAGCATTTTGCAATACACCCTATGACCCCAGACTAGAGGGACTTTAATGTAGTTTGCTGAAAAAGTGTGTGGAGAGATTTGGTGGTACAGGTTGTTAGAAAAGTCTATAGAGAGATTTAGTATAGTTTGCTGAGACAGGGAGACAGAGGAGAAAGAAAAACTGACAGAGAAGGAAGCTACAGAAAATCCTGGCTAAAAGACATAAAGGAATCAATGTGCATGCTATATGGAGAGAGGCTACTGGGCCAGAGTGTGCCCTAACAAGCTGGGAGCAGGAACTCCCAGGTCTTGGGAGAAGTGCCCCAAATGGCAAAGGTGTTATCCCTGGGTGAAGACAATGACTAGGGGAGATGGGTGTTCTGACCACCTCCCCCAATACCCTGGATAACTGTGAGAGGGAAAGAGAAACGCACGCAGTTCTTGATGGACACAGGGATATAACACTCGGTCTTCCAACCTAATGGCCCTGTTTCCAAGAAAAGATCTTAGATCCAAGAAGCCGCTGGCACCAAAATGTGTTCATGGACTACTCAAAGAACAATGGACCTAAGGATGGGATGGGTAAAAGCCCATTCATTTAAGGTCACCCCAGGCTGTTCCTACACTCTCTGTTGGAGCAAGTCATACTCTCCAAAATGGCAGGGAGGACAGATATACTTCCTGTCCAACGGGCTGCAGCAACTGGCCCCAAAAGTGACTGACCCCTGCTGAAAATCGCTACAGACAGGAGCAATTTTCTCCATGAAGGACAGAGACAAGCAGGTGCTACTATGGTGGACAGCACAAATGGCATCTGGGTAGAAGAATCTTTAACCCCTGGCATGTCAATGTGGAAAGTGGAGCTAATTGCCCTCACCAAGGCCTTGGAACTTGGAGACAGCAAGAAAATTAACATCCACATGGATAACAGGTATGCCTCTGCCACAGCCCACATCCACAGGTGTATATGCTAAGAGGACTGCTCACATTAGAGGAAACCAACAGGAAATCTTGGACCTCTTAGATGCCCTAATGAAGCCAGCAACTGTGAATATTACCCACTGCCCAGGACGTCAAAAGGGAAAAGACTCAATGGGCAATGGCCAGGCAGAGCAAATGGCTCCAAGAATGGATATACAGGAGCCTATACTGGTTGTGAGTCTGCAAGAGACACCCACTGAGAAATGGGACAAAATTAAGAGATAGCCTCACTTAAAATATGCTGAAGAAAAAAGGACTGAGATTGCTAGCCATCCGACCAACTATTACAAAGGAAAGGTGCACACAAGAAGGGCGAATTATATTCCCCAGAAAGTAAGCCAAGGACTCACCAGGCCAAATACACAGATGAACTCATTTAAGGGATTAATAAAACAGTGTAAGGTATGCAAGCAAGTGAATGCTTATGCAGCAAAGAATAAATAGGGCAAAAGACCTAGAAGAGAACAGCCTAGAGTATATAGAGGTTTTATAAAAGCTAAGGCAGGTAAATATGGTTATGAATATCTTCTAGCACTTGTAGATACTTAATCTAGATGGGTTGAGACTTCCCCTAGCAAGCAGGAAACAGCAGCCAGGGTTAGAAGAAATTTTCCCGAGTTTCAGAGTGCCCAAGGTAATTGGATCAGACAATGGTTCTGTTTTTGTTTCTAAGGTAAGTCAGGAATTGACAGAGATATTGGGGACTAATTGGAAACATTATTAGATATACTGCCCCAGGGCTCAAAACAGCTAGAGAAAATAAACAAAACCCTATGAGAGACCTTAACTAAATTGACCTTGGAGACTGGCTTAGGCTGGGTGTTGCCTCTCCCCTTGTCTCTGAATAGTCACTGCCATTTTGCCATTTTAACCTGACCCCCCCCCAGAGATCCTCTTTGTTACCCCAAATCCTTTGTCATCCACTGGGTCCTCCCAGGAGGTGTACCACAACATGAGATTTGGCTCAACCTGTCTGCCTTAATGCTCCAGGCACGTCAGACTCCTCACTGCTTCCAGACAGGTTACTGGATCTGTGAAAGAAGGCTTCAGGAACAGCTGCTGGAACCTTGGTGAAAGAGACCCTCACCAAATTGACCACAGAGATTGGACCTTTGTTCTCTAGGCTCAAGGTGCTCCAGTGGATGAGGCATCGAGGTCCGGGAGGCCTACTCAGGAGAAGGAGATCCACAAGTCCCACATTGCTTCCAAGTTGGAGATATGGTCTATGTTAGATGCCATCGCTCGGAAAACTTTAAGTCTCAGTGGAAAGACCCTTATCTTGTACTCTTGACCCTTTTCTGCCCTGATAGGACCCCTAATGATAATGCTCTTGTTGCTTTCAGTTAGACCTTATATAGTTAATAGGTTAGTTGCCTTCATCAGGGAACAGGTGAGCGTGGTCCAGATTATGGTACTTAGGCAGCAGTATAAGAGCCCTCCGAGCCAAGAGGGCTTAATTCTCCTAGTTCTAAGGTTAGAACTATTAACAAGACAAGAAGTGGGGAATGAAAGGATGAGGGTTGCAGGCTGGAAATCCCCCATGCTTGAGTCTGTGGTGACCCCAAAAAGAAGAAGTTTAGCCCACTCTTTGTTAGCCCAGGAACACCCACCTCCAGGGTCCAGCTGCGAGCTGCAGGCTGGGAAGTTCCCTAGTATCTTTTCCCTCCTTGCCTCCTGCGGAGCAGCTGAGGCTAGGGCAGATGGCAGGGTCACTGCGGCTGATGCGGCCCCATAACAGGAAATGCTTAACAGGAAACGCCTGCCTCATCAACACATTTCCTCCTTGTGATGGTTAATCTTCACTGTCAACTGAGTTTAAAATCAATAGAGAAACTCCATTCTCTATGTCTGGAGTCCATCTTAGCTTTGGCTGGTCCCACTCTCAATAAGCATATGACCCCTTTCTTGCCATTTACCCTTTGTAGTATCCACCATCTTGATAAACCATCTGCTTATGCCTCCCACAGAGGAGAACAACTCAGGCTGCATTCCGAAATCAAAAGTAGATAGAGAAATAAGTACCAGTTCAGCTATCCTCTGCTCTTCCTCTTAGACTGTGCTTGGGAAATGCTTTGACAGATTCCACCTGAATCTCAAAGAGATGCTTGGAGTATGCCACACCTATCATGCAATGGTCTTCAAAATAAAAATGCTAATGGCAACTAGAAATAGGTTGTTCCACCCCCAGATTTCACGGTAATAAAGGAACAGCCTGTGAATCAGCTAACACAAAGGGCAAGGGGTGGGGAAGAGTAACACAACAACAAGTGCTAATTCCATCATCTGACCCATCACCCAGCCCACAAGCCTAGTAATTAAGCACTGAGTGTGTAAGTAATTAAAAATAACAATAGTAGTAACTGGGCTATTGTACTGGGAAGAATAGGTAAGAGATTAAGAGGTGGTGACCTTGACCTTGTATAGGAAGAAAATGTGAAGGGTTCTTCCCAATATGGGAGCCACCCACTGAATGCTGTGTTAAGGAGGAGAAGAGAAAGGAAGGATGACCCATTCTTGTCCACTGGAGAGGCAGATGATGAATAGTTCAGCCCAGAGGTTAAGTTCAATCACGGGTTTCAAAGATAGCCTGAATTACTGTGCTAATTCCTCCACCACCTACTTCTATAAGCCCAGGTAAATATAGTGCTTCTTCATCTCCCAGGGAGAATAACCATCACAACTCCGTCACAAGGCAAAAGTAGTTTGGAAGTAACCTGTCAACTTACTGTCATGAGAACCTTTAATAAAAATCGTATGACTAAAATATTAATCTCAGTGCCTAGCTGCAGGTAAGGAGCCGACAGATGGTTGATAACCACTACTGCATCAGAGACATGCTGTCTGCATTTCCATTTCCAGCTCACTGACAGATGCTCAACAGGGGCTTTATATTTATTTAGAGCCTCAGCCGTGATCTCTGACCCCAAGTCCTACTTGGCTTCATTTTCCTAAAGGATTAGATGAGCAGGGCAATTTCCAGAAAGAAAGATACTGATCTTTGTATCTTTCTGCAAATGTAAAGACTGCATTCTTGGGCTTCTTAAGTATGACAATTTCTGCTTCCTTGAATCCCAGTAAATCCACAGAAAGAAGAAATAGTATGGGGAAAGGATCCAGAGGCCAGAGACAGGGGAAATGAACAAAATATTAAATATATTGAGAATACATAGCTAGTAAAATATGAAGAAAATGAATATAGCTAGCAGAGGGGGGAAAATCAAGGCTTTCTTTATCATGTTTTTTGCCTTTTATAATCTTTCTCTCTTTTATTTTTATTTTCATTTTAAAATTTATATTTGTTTGCATTTGGATCTCATGAATCCTAGGCTGTCCTAGAAAAATGTCATTAGCACAGGATAGTCTTGAACCTTGGACTGGTCCTCCTGCCTCCGAGTACTGGGATTAGAGGCAAGTGCTACTGTGTCTGAGGTTCTAAGGATCAAACCCAGGGCTTATGCATGCTAGGCAGGCACTCTACCAATTGAGCTATGTGCCCAGGCATTCTGATTTCTTTTCCATTGATATATAATAACTGTGTCCTAATGTTTGATAACTCATTATATATTGACATAAATAGTCATAATCACATTGTAATTTTCATATCACTATTTGTTTGAACTTGTCAAAGAAACACATATCTGGAATATTAAGAATAGAGGGTTGCCATAAAGGCAAAAAGATAGGAGTTTAAGGCATTTTACCTATATAGTAATACTATATAGGTACTGTAAGACCCAGAAAAACTGAGGGTGCCCCAGCACCCCAAACCTCAGAAGGTGACTCCCAAATCACTCTCGAGAAATGGTCTTGATGTAACAGCAAGAGGATTTTTATTCCAGAGGCTCTGGGGTTCACAGTTGTACACCACATGGGTAGAGGACTGTGAACATCAAGCGCAGAATCAGGACAGCTTTTATAGGTTTACAACAAAACCCAAGTATCGCAAACCAATCATTCCTTAGCATCGAGAGTCTGCAAAGTGCAAGCCAATTGATTTGTACCACTCCATAGCTTCTAAGCCAATCAGTTTAAATTATCCAAGCCCGTGCTCCAAGGACCAATCAGTTTCCTATAGAAGCCAGATAGCAACTAGTTAGCTCATTTTCCTTTACGGGGCCAGGATCACGTACGCATTTCCTGTTATGGGGCCAGGGTCACATATTCAAGGCCCTTTTGCCTAGTTCCTAACAAAGAGTGGGCTCAAGGAATGTGACCTTTCACCTAATTTCTAACAAAGCACAGACTAAGCTTCTGACTTTTTGGGGTCATTTAAGAGTTAGGCACGGGGATTTTTAGGCTGTAATTCTCATCCTTTCAGTACAAAGCCACCCTAGGCGATGTAAGAACCTATATCAAATAAGATATGATTCTATCCTCTATAACACTGTTCAACGGTGCAAGTTCAGAACACTGACACCAATAGTTGCTCAAGGATGCTGGGCACCAAGATGTAGCTGATGAGAATGCAAAGCAATAAGCTACTTTAGAAGGTACTTTATTACCTTCTTATTAAAGCAAACATGTTCTGTTCAATCCAGCAACCAATACTTCCAATGAATTAAAAACAGGTGTCCACACAAAACCCAAATGCAAGGTGTACTGGCTGGCTTTTATGTGTCAACTTGACACAGGCTGGAATTATCACAGAAAAGGGAGCTTCAGTTGAGGAAATGCCTCCATGAGGTCCAGCTGTGGGGCATTTTCTCATTAGTGATCAAGAGGGGAGGGCCCCTTGTGGGTGGTACCATCCCTGGGCTGTTAGTCTTAGTTTCTATAAGAAGGCAATCTGATCAAGCCAGGGGAAGCAAGCCAGTAAGTAACATCCCTCCATGGCCTCTGTATCACCTCCTGCTTCCTGACCTGACTCAGTTCTGGTCCTGACTTCCTGTGGTGATGAACAGCAACGTGGAAATATAAGCTGAATAAACCCTTTCCTCCCCAACTTGCTTCTTAATCATGATGTTTGTGCAGGGATAGAAACCATGACTAAGACACAAGGAATGTAAAAAGAAGACTCAAGGGTTAAGAGAACATACTGCCTGTAACTCCAGGGGCATCAAATACCCAGTTCTGGCCCCCACTAGGGCCTGCATTCATGTGCACATAACTAGACATATATACACACATACACATAATTAAAAATAAAGTAAGTATTTAAAACCCCTACCTATGGGTACTAAATCAGCTTCTTTGGTAACTGTCAAAACTTTAAAGCAGCTACCTTTTAGTAAACGAACAGATAAACTATGGTATACACAACAATGATATATGATACAGAACTAAAAGATTATCTATCAAGTTCTGAATTGTCATGGGGAAAACTTAAATGCACTAGACTAAGTGGAAGAAGCCCATCTGAAAAGGATGTGTGTATGTGTGTGTGTGTGTGTGTGTGTGTGTGTGTGTGTACACGCAGGAAGCAACATATTTGTGTTATTTATGACCAGGATTTGATCGTTTTATTTTAGACTCTACAGTGAGTCTTTCTTCCTAACTCTTACCTCCTTTCCAGGTTCCATGAACCATTCTCCTTCCTTCTGAGACTGAATGTATAACTGAAATGTGTCTTCCTGATCCTCCGTGATTTGATTTGGTTTCAAACACAGAGAACACAGATCTGTCATCATAGAGGGCTTTAAGAGAATCTTCATCCTCTGGACATATTCTGACAAAAGAAAAGTGGGAGAGGAGGAAGAAACCATTAGATTAGAGAGCAAAGAATTTGAACATTATCCCAAGGTCACCCCAGAGTGAGTCAGGAAGGATCTTCCTTCCTGCCTTCATTTAAGAAACCCCATTGTCTTAGGGTTTTCTTTGCTGTGAAGAGACAGCATAACCAAGGCAACCCTTATAAAGGACATTTAATTGTGGCTGGCTTACAGGCTCAGAAGTTCAGTCCATTATCTTCATGGCTGGAAGCATGGTGGCATCCAGGCAGACATGGCACTGGAAGAGCTGAGAGTTCTACATATCATTCTGAAGGCAAACAGAATACTGGCTTCTAGGCAACTAGAATGAGGTTCTTAAAGCCCACATCCACAGTGACACACTTCCTCCAACAAGGCCCACACCTTCTCCAACAAGGCCACACCTCCTAAGAGCAACCCTCCTGGGGCCAAGAATATTCAAGCCACCACACCCTGACAGGGAGCCTGAATCACACTTTCCCTGGTGATGCAAGGATAAGCTGAAGTTCAGGAAAGAAAAGCCACAGCTATGTCAAAGACGGAAAAGCTGACTGGCTGGTTAAACTTCTTGATTGCACCAAGTTGGGATGCTTGAGCCAAAGCCAAATTATCTTGGACTATCTTTAGATCCTTTAATAACCTTTCATTGCCCACCTGTGTCTGATATAATACCCTTTTAATGATCAAGCAAAAGTCTAAAAAATTAGACTGTATTAACAAGTCACTCAATTCAGCCAAGAAAAAAAGCTAAGAAAGTCATCACATAACTTCAGAGACCTGGGGAAGAGATTTCTCCACTCTGATTGCTAATGTAACTGTCTGATATTCCCACTACTGTACTGGGGAAATGCCTCGATGATGATGCCATACTTTCCCGCCACTATAAACATCATGAAGCTGCTTCCACACTGAGACATGTTATTCTGGGCAACTGAATCTCGCTTCCCAGACCATGTTTACTCATATATTACTCAAGAATAAGTTGTTTGTTGCGCCCATTATGGTGAGATCCAAATTTTGCATCCATACATGGAAGCTGAGGCAAATGTATTTTCAGTGATCATGCCCACTCATTGTATCTAACTTGGAGCTGTCCCCTACTGTCATGGTCCTCTGGTCTCTGATTAAACTAACTCTCTCTCTCTCTCTCTCTCTCTCTCTCTCTCTCTCTCTCTCTCTCTCTTTCTCTCTCTCCTTTCCTCCCTCCTTTCCCCTCCCTCCCTCCCCCTTGAAACTCTTGTTTTCATATCTCTCTGCTACTTCTAGTCTAAGTGTTAGCATGTGTGGTTCTGAACCAGTGCTCACTCTAGAGCCTGGACCCTTAGAAGATGTCCTCATTCTTTAGGGACCAGTTGATACATTGTGCTCAACTCCACAGCTCAAGCAGAATTTCACAGGTGCCCACAGACCTTTCTCTGCAGTTACATGGCTTACTCAAAGTACAGATGTGTTAGATAAAACACATGCTAAGACAACTGCCTGTTTTCTCATGTTTTGCATGCTATGTGATTAGTGAGTGTTCGATGGTGTAAACAGCACTATTTAAGAGAACAAGAATTAATAAAAAGATATTATGCAAGAATACCATAGAGGTCCAGAAAGCCAGACACTGTCCTGTTCTTCTAGTAATATGTTATCCTACAAAGCATTCTCCAGTCACAATTCTGTGGATCATTGATTTGGGCTAATGATTCTTAGCCACTGGGTTCCCCACAGATCTCTCGCGTGGCCTTTTGGGCTTTTTTTTTCTTTCTTTCTTTGTTTTTTGTTTGTTTGATGCTCAGTTCTCAAGAGACAATCTTATTCTTCCTAGGTGCAAAGCACACAGTGACAAACTAAGCCCTGCTCTGAAAAAAGCTTCCTCCCTTTCTGGTAAATGAACAGGTGTGTGTGTGTGTGTGTGTGTGTGTGTGTGTGTTGTGATCTATGTGTATTTTAAATTTCTGAAGTCTAGCTAAACTACCAGAACAAAAACCACTTTTCAGACAAATAAAATTAAATCTGGTGTTGACAGTGTATCCACAATGTCCACTGTCCATCCAGAAACTTCAATCTCCATATGCAAATCAGAAAGGAAAATGGAAAGAACAGAAAGAATGACCTAGCCAAACAACTGTGGACACACTAAGGGAGGAGCAATAGTAAAGCAGAGCTAACTCAAAAGCAAAGAGACACAATTACAGGGTGAAAAGGCTTGGGCAGGGAGGGGTGCGGGGGAGTCGAAGGGTGAGTAGGAGTGGTAATCCACTTAAAAAAATATAGCTGGGGCAGCAGTTCTCAACTGTTTTTACATTGCAAGTAAAAGTATTTACATTTCAAGTCATAATAGTAGCAAAATGACTCTTATGAAGTTGCAACAAAAATAATTTTATGGTTGTGGGTCACCACAACATGAGGAACTGTATTAAAGGGTTTCAGCATTAGGAAGGTTGAGAACCACCAAGCTAGAGAAATATTATAATACAGGTGATAGAACAGAAGAGTACGGAGAAGGCTGGTGAGTAAAGAATTAATGGTGAGGGAGAGGAGTGGGTAAGTTACCCCAAACTAAGGTGTGCTAAACCCCTGTCTTAGGGTTTCTATTCCTGCACAAAACATCATGACCAGGAAGCAAGCTGGGAAGGAAAGGGTTTATTCATCTTACACTTTCACATTGCTGTTCAACACTACAGGAAGTCAGGATGGAACTCAAGCCGGTCAGGAAGCAGGAGCTGATGCAGAGGCCATGGAGGGATGTTTCTTACTGGCTTGCTCAGCTTGCTTTCTTATAGAACCCAGGACTACCTGCCCAGGGATGCCACCACCCACAAGGGCCCTCCCCACTTGATCACTAATTGAGAAAATGCCTTACAGCTGGATCTCATTGAGGCGTTTCCTAAAGGGAGGCTCCTTTCTCTGTGATTACTCCAGCTTGTGTCAAGTTGACACACAAAACCAGCCAGTACAATCCTCATGGAAACCCACTAGTTATTAAGTTAAGCTCAAAGTATGACTTTTTAAAAGTAGGAGTTTGAATGGAGTTACCCTGCATGGGTGGGTAATGCTGCTCCCAGAAGATATGAGTTATTAAATTAAAATTGCAGTCCATGGCAGGGGACACCTCACTATGAGTTATTGCTCAAAGGGGCTCAAAGGTCTCCAAAACAGCACAGACCATCGCCATTTCCCTTAGGTGTCTGCTGGAACTGCATTGTAAGCTGTTGATGAAAACACTGTATGCTTTGCAGAACATAGGGGAATCAATCTCAAATGAGGAAAAAACAAAAGAAAACTTCCTCCCTGCTGGCTAGGTTTCACAGTGCTAGAAGGAGCTATACTCTGTGGTCCCAGATTGCCTAGTTTAGCCCAAACATTTCATCTTATTCTCAGCATTTGGGCCCCATCTACCTCTCTGCATTGACAGTTATCCACTGGGGGAAACAAAAAGCTTTTCTGAGCAAGGTTGAGCAGAGCCAAAGCTTATGGACTTATTTAAAAGGCATCTTAATAACATGACTATTCAGTAAATCAACAACAGCAGCTTTTACTTTAAGGTATATGGCATGCCCAATCGGGCTTTTAGCCAAGATTATAGGACCAGATGTGGAATTCCCTCTACTAAAGCAGGCCTCAACTACAGTCAGAGAGTAGTTAGTAACTCTATCACAGTGATGCTACTATTGCATGAGTGGGAAGATCTTGCCTGGTAGGTCAATACTGTGGCATTCTGGGTTAAATTATTAATGTCTTTTTTTTTCTCCCAGAACTCTACATAGCACCTTCTTCCTTCCCATCTGGATCCACCTCTTTCTGTCTCTTACTGGAAACAAACAGGATTATAATATAATATAATATAATATAATATAATATAATATAATATAATATAATATAATATGATATACTCACTTTCTGTTGGCCATCTACTACTGGATATGCACCTACCCTTGAGAGCAGTTTGTTCCTCCCTTGGAGGAAACTGAATTTTCATTTGCAAGTTGTTATCAATTGGAGATAGCTTTTGGGTTAGGGACAAGCGCTTGTGTCTACTTTTTCTTTTCTATCTAGAGCCCCATGTGGTGCAGATTCATGAAGGCCCTGTGCTGCCTCTATCCCTGTACCTTCACATGTGTGCAGATCATGTTGATTTAGAGAGCCTTGTCTTCTTGTTGTCCTCCGTCACATCCGGCTCTTACACTCTTTCTGCTTCTTCTTCAATGGGGTTTCCAGAGTCCTGGGGTGAGAGATTTGATGGAGACGTCCTGTTTAGATATGACTGTTCCATGGTTTCTCGCTCTTTGCACATTGTCTGGCTGTGGGTCTCTGTATTTGTTCCCATCTGCTACAGAACTAAGCTTCTCTGATGGTGGCTGATCTGGCACCGATCTGTGAGTTCAGCAGACTGTCATTAGAAGTCACTTCGCTGCTACTTTTTTTTTAAGAACAGTAAGGTCATTGGACTGGCTAGTCTGAAGTTGTGTGGATCACCCAAGTAGTATCAGGTATGAGCTCCATCACAGGAAGTGGCTCTTTAGTCAAATCAGACAATAGTTGGTCACTCCCACAGACTTTGTGCCACCATTACACTAGTGTATCTTGTAGGAAGGGTTCTGTTGCAGATCAAAGAGTTTTGGCTGGGTTGGTGTTTGTCATTCTCTTTGGTAGGGTGCAGAGTATATTTATGTATTGAAGACCATAGAACATAGGGGTGAGATCTCTATGTAGACCCAGCTCTACTCTGTGTTTAAAGATCTGTGTAGATGTTGACATCAGCAATAGGCACTTGCCATTAATTCATTTGTGGAGAAAAATGTATAGTCTAGGCAACAGCGTGGATTGTTGGAGAGTTTCCATTAGACCCCTTTGGTCAGAAAAAGCTGTCCCACTATACTACAAAGAGGACTTTTGTCAATGCAACATAGCCAGGAATTGTCAGAAAAATCATGGAGGCTGGAGAATAACAGGGTTCTTGCAATAGGAAAAAAAAACTGAATCAAGAAAAGGAAGGTCATTACTTTATCATTTGTCATTGTGTTAGTTTTATATTAAAATCTTTATTTGAATGGAAGTGGGGAATGATTGGCAGACATGCGTGAACTTGCCTCTGTCCATACTGTATGGCTTTTTAGCACACCTGTTATGGGGATTGACAACAAAGATGTAAGAGCAGCAAGAGAATAGACTCACACAGCCGATCCTTGAAGTTCAGAGCATATCCACAGCATGAAGTGTCCCTTTCTATCCTCTTCATTATGCATTCAAACTCAACAATCACTTCTACCATAGAAACAGAGGTTTCAAGCTCATAAAACATAAACGCTTCTTTAACATTCAACAAGAATCCTTCAGGGCATTCTTGGATGGCCTGAAGCTTTGTTTCACTTTCTTATTTCTTATTTCACTTTCTTTTCCTGACTCTGAAATTTTTAATGGGTTCCTGACAAGATTAGGTTTTAACTCCTCTATCCTCTCTCTGCTCATCCCATTCCTGACTAACGTGTGACCTTTCATGACTGAAGTATTGAAAGCCATTAATAGTCGCATTGCTTCTGATTTCCAGCATTTGATAACTGTGCTATGGCATTTATCAATCTCTTGTTAGACTGAGCAAAGATCATTGTCAGCATTAGTTTAATCTCCACAAACTAATTTTCCTTAATTATAAGCAGCTCTTCTCTTACAATCCAAGCTAATAAACTACTAATGAATTTGCCATGTAGACCACAGGAAAAAGGAAATTTTTTAAAAAAGTTGATATTTAGTGAAGTTAAATAGTAGTGAACCCTCAGAAACTGAAGTCACATTTCTACAGTCCTGACAACATTTGGGACTTTTTGCTGAAAAGCTGGGAAATGTTGCCCAGGTAATACTTCCTATGGAAGTAAGGTAAGGGTGGGGAAATGATCTGACACTGCAGACTTACTGTTTTCCTTCCTGTACCTTTACCTCACTTCTCCGAAAGAAGCAAAAGCTTTTTTCTATTTTTATTTATTTTATTTTATTTTTGAGATTATCATGCAATCACATTTCTCTCTTCTCTTTCCTCTCTCCTGAACTTTCTATACACTCTCCCCTGCTTTCCTTCAAATTCATAGCCTCTTTTTCACTAATTGTTATTGCATGATTATATTTATGTAGATAAATAGATGATAGATAGATGATAGATAGATAGATAGATAAATATAGATAGACATATATTCTCAAATAAAACCCGTTCAATGTGCATTACTTTTGTGCTTTGGAGGCTGACCATTTAGTACTGAACAACCAGTTGGATGCTCTACTCTAGGTAGACCATGTCTCCCTCTCTCAGCTTTCCCAGTTGTCTATAGTTCTTTGTGTAGGACTGAAGCCATGTGGGCTTTCCCTGTCGTTTCACATGTCCATTGGTGTCTTCCCTATTCATCTCACATTTAGGCAGTCATGTTGGTGAGATGTAACTTCTGATGCTACCAAGAGATACCCTTTCACACCAAACTTCCCATTCTTCTGTTCTTATGATCTTTCCATTCTTCTGCAATATGCCTTGATCATTAGGTGTGGTGGTGTTTTGTAGATGCATCAGTTGGGATTGGGCTCCACAACTCTCCATATTCATTGGTTCTGGTTTTCTGTAGTTGTCTATGCATTGCAAAGAGAAGCTTCCTTTATGGGAGTGAAGTCTTTATTTCTCTGTGGATATTAAAGAAAAATATTTTTAGATTGTTGTTGAAGATTAGGCTAGCTTTTGTCAAGTTAGGGAGATGTTGGTTACCACCAAGGTACGCATGGCACTAATGCTACTCTCAGGGTTATCATGGCATGCTAGTCACTGGTGTGGTACATAGTCACCATAGAGCTGTTGGCTGCCTCTCTCCTTTGAAAGCTTGCCTAGTGCCTTCTGGTACCATGAAATGTAGTCCTCAGAGAGGAGGTATTCAGGTCAGTTCCAGCTCAGGGGTCTCCAGGCCCTGTTTTGGAAGTGCACGGTGTCTTCAGAAGTAGGAACTTACCTTCCACCTCTAGGAGGTAACCAAGGGCAACTGCAATAAGCTGTACATTTTCTGAAGCCTCTAGAGCAGCCCTGGGTAGCAACTCAAAAGAGTCCTTTCTCATGTCTAATTTTGGAGTTTTGTTAAGAGATCTTTGGCTCTTGGAAGAGGGCATGATCAGCCCAGATGAGAAGAGTTCATCAAGATATATATGTATATTTATATTTGGAATTACATGTATTATAGATTTTCAGGTAAGTAATTAATAGTATAATTCCGTATGTCCTTACCAGATATTCTTATTGTTATTTTACTTATATACTCCTTCTTCTGTATTTATCTCTGTTCCCCTCCACAAAGAACACCCTCTAAAGTCTATTTATTTAATTGCTTCTCAAATAGTTTCTTAAAATTCCAGGACAAAAACAAAAACAAAAAAATCCAACAAAAATAAACAACAACAACAACAAAAAACCCCTTACCTTTCAAAGATGTGAGCTTTTACTAACTATATGGGCATAGTTAGTTAATAAGTAAACTCTTAATCACAGCTGGGCTCTAATTAAATTTCAATATGAGACATTATAGTACTTTATCTGCTTCTGAAAACAAAGTTTGAATTCTGTCCAAGATCTTCTCCATGATCATGTTCCCAGTAGATGTTACTTCAAAGCTGTTATGATTGCATTACCCCCTGTACTGGCTGGTTTTGTGTGTCAATTTGACACAGGCTGGAGTTATCACAGAGAAAGGAGCCTCCCTTGAGGAAATGCCTCCATGAGATCCAGCTGTAAGGCATTTTCTCAATTAGTGATCAAGGGTGGGAGGGGCCCATTGTGGATAGTGCCATTCCCTGGGCTGGTAGTCTTGGGCTGTATAAGAAAGCAAGCTGAGCAAGGCAGAGGAAGAAAGCCAGTAACATTCCTCCATGGCCTCTGCATCAGCTACTGCTTCATGACCTGCTTGAGGTCCATCCTGACTTCCTGTGGTGTTGAACAGCAATGTGGAAGTGTAAGCTGAATAAACCCTTTCCTCCCCAACTTGCTTCCTGGTATTGATGCTTTGTGCTAGAATAGAAACCATGACTAAGACATCCCCATTGTTATCAGACCATGAAGATCTAAAGCTTCTTTCCATAGTAGCTCAAAGTGTTCTTGCATCTATATTCATTTCTGAGATGACCCCACTCATCACAATTAAAACATTTAAAATTCTGTGTCCTTTCTAGGTGTCTAGCGGCAGTTTCTCCTTTTACAGTCATATCAGGTGAGCGAGATACAACATCAGTTATATATCTAATCCACCAATCTATTGATGCTGACCTAGCCTTCAGTGGTCTGATTACTTCTTTGCATTCAGTATTTGCATTCTCAAAAGCTAAAGACTCAATTATTGCCTTCCTTGCTGCAAAATCTGATATACTCCTTTCCACAGCTGAGGTTAGTCTTTGTAAAAAGTCAGGGAAGGTTTCTTGTGGACCTTGTATGACTTGAGTAAATGGCTCAAATCTTTTCCCTGATTCTGCAACTTTGTCCCAGGCCCATAAAGCTGACAATCCACACAAGGCTAGGGTTTCTTCATCATATATAGCCTGCACTTCTACCTTGTCCCGACCCTCGGGACTCAGTTATTCGTGGGTCCACAGTGGATTCAGCCTGAAAGAAGAATGGGCGGGACAGAAAGAGGGAGACCAGGCAGAACTGCTGTCGAGGTCTGGTTTATTGTAACAGGGGTAAAGGGTTATAAGCATTAAGGGAATGAATGGGGGGAAGGGTGATAGAACTGGAGTAGTCAGGTGAAAACATCCTTGGAATTCGAGGGCGAGGAAGGTTGGGTGAAAGTCAATTAGCTAGTTCCTGTGTGAGTAATCCTTTAATCAGTTCTTTGTGTTGCCAGTTCCTGGAGCAGTGGGTGAGGAATAGTGCTGAGTCAATTTGTATATGTGACCGAAGAGGCATCTGTGCTTCAGCCCCTTAATGTGGGTGCCCGCTCCCAACACTACCTCAGCAAAGCGGCCCTCACCAAGCAGTTGGTCTACGGAAATCTCTCTACCCTGGCTCTATTTTGTCATGCTATCTCTCTCACCCTTTCTCTCCACCATGCAACCCATTGTAAATTAGCAGCAGGTTCTGTAAGAGCAGAAAGAAAAACGGGGGCACCTCAGCACCCCACGCCTCAGAAACAGGCACCCCAATCACTCACGGGAAACAGTCTTGATGCAAATTGCAAGAGGGATTTTAATTCCAGAGCTCTGGGGGTCACAGTCTTACTGTGCAGGGTAAAAGAGTGAGCCACACGGGCAGAATCGGATTGGCTTTTTATAGGCTTATAACAGAACCTGCCTACCACAAGCTTCTAAGCCAATCAGTTCAAACCATCCGAGCCTGCCATCTCTGAGAACAAATCAGCCTCCCACGTGGCCGCCATGCACAGGGTCGCGCCAGGGTTACGCAGTGTCAATACGTAATTCCCATTACGTATTTCCTGTTACAGGGCCAGGATTACGTATTCAAAGCCCACCCTCCCCCACTGGCAGTAGGTGTTGGGGACCTAAGTGCCCCCCAGGCATGAGCTCTGTACCCCCCCCAGGTGATTCTGTCAGCTCCCAGCCATGCTTGTCCTTGCCATAGCTGCTCCGAGGAGGGAGATGAGAAAAGATGCCAGGGACACTCCTAGCCCGAGGCTCGCAGCCAGACTCTGGAGGAAAGAATGGGCCAAACCTCTGCTCCTTTGGGGTCACCCAAGACTCAGGCACAGGGAATTCCTAGTTTGCAACCTTATCCTTTCAGTTCTAGTATTGCTTTTGCCATATCCTCCAGTCCTGTGGGATTATTCTATTTTTAATAGCCCAAGAAGTCGGGATTTAGTTTACAAATGGTGAATGCATTCCAAAATTAGTGACACTTTCCTTAAATTTTCTTAGATCTAACACATCCACAGGTTGCCATTCGAATTCCTGATATCCCTGTGGATGATCATCATCTGGAGGTCTTTGTTGTATACTGACAGGATAGACTAAAGTTTGTTTTTTAATAACTTTTGGTTAGCTTTCTCTACTTTTATCTTCTATCCCTCCCTGATTCCTTTTCCTTGAGTTCCTGTATTTTCTGTTGAAGGTTCTGCCTCCACGTTTTGATCTTTTCTTTATATTGCAATTCTGATAGTCTATTGTCTATTTTATTCTGATTGATTAATTTTAAAAGGTTATTCTCCAAGTCTGGCTGGTTTTCAGATAAACAACCAAACTCCTCCAGTTTTGAAAAACTAATATATTCCGTGATGAAATGCAATATCAATGTCCTCTCAGGTTTTAATAGAACGGTGGTGATTAGGAGAAGCTTTAAGTGACAGGAAAAAGAGAAAGAGAGAAAGGGAGAGGGGGAGAGAGAGATTGAGAGAGAATCGATTCAGAGCCTTGACTTTGCATCTTTCTGCAGCCCATTATTCTGTGTACTGTAAGCAACTTTCTTCCCAATTTGAGTAATAATTTGTCCCACTTGGACTATCTTCCTCTTCCCTCTATTCAATATTTATTTAACATAAAATTGCCTGTTTAATTTCCACCTTTCCCATTAGACCCATGTCTTTATTGCCAAAACTACCCTCCAAGGTTGAGAGGAATTAAAAATGTATAGAAATATTAAATAATTAGTTGGCATCATTATATATTGTCTTACCATTATTAAGGTGATCATCTCAGCAGCTCCCAACATTTGGGAGGCTGAAGCAAGTGGATTAAAGTGTAAAGCATCAGCCTGAGCTATGTAGTAAGACTGTCTCAGACAAACAAACTAAACTAAACAAGCAAACAATAACCAAACTAGGAATCAGCTAAAGGCACACTATTTAATTCAGGCCTCAAAGATTTGCTGGACCTAAAGGTCAGTTCTAATTGTGATTAAAACACCCAAGTCAAGGTAGGGCTGGAGAGACAGCTCATTCACAAAGGGCTGGGCTTGCAACACGCTACACCACCACCCCTAAAAAAATCAAGACTCACTAAAATTTTGGCTTAAAATTAAATAAGGTATGAATTATCTAGATAAGAAAAATGGCTGTCATATGGAGATCTGTATGTCTCCTGCCATAATTGCAGGTCACTCTCAAACCATGAGCTGATGAAGTTCCTCACCCATTAAACAGCCATTGTCAGGGACTGAACAGCAGCAGTGGAGGCAGGTACAGAGTCAGCCTGGACCACAGCGGTGGAGGCAGGTACAGAGTCAGCCTGGACCACAGTGGTGGAGGCAGGTACAGAGTCAGCCTGGACCACAGTGGTGGAGGTAGGTACAGCGGCAGCCTAGACCACAGCGGTGGAGGCAGGTACAGCCAGCAGCACGTCTTCTTCCGTGGCTTGTATTCTGAAGCAATTGGGGAACTGTGTTATTGTCAGTTTTCCATTTTTTCTGAGTCCACTTGAAAGTTTGAATATGAAGCCATATTGTCATAGTCCTTGGCCTTCCAGCTGTAAATCTCATACAACACCTTCATTTTTTCTCCACACAGATCCTAGACAGAATTAAGATATATTTATGTCTGTGAGAATATTTTCCCCATCTTGATGATTCTCTTAAATACAAAGCACTTTCTTAACACATTTTTTCTTAATGGTTAGGTTTCTCTTAAGCAATGGCCTCTGATGGAAAGTTTAATATCCTCTTCTGGCATCTGCCTTTGGTCTACTGACTAGTGGAGCAGAGATTTGTAAACACCAGAGCAACAAGACTGCTTTCAAATATGCTCTGTTGAGCCATAATGCAAAGCTTAGTACAACCTTGAGGTCTCTAGGACATTTGGAAAGTGTGCTTCTAATTGACATGCACAGAAATAAACTTGAGAAAATTATCTGGAGGGCGATGATATAAAGACTGGGGTGAGCCTTGGATGCCTCCAAGCCTGCTGTAGTTCAGAAACACACACACACACACACACACACACACACACACACACTTGTTGTGGTTTTTATATTATTTTCCCAGGGAATGGCACTATAGGAGATGTGGCCTTGTTGGAGTAGGTGTGTCACTGTGGGTGTGGGCTTAAGATCTTCACCCTAGTTGGCTGGAAGTCAGTCTTCTACTAGCAGCCCTCAGATGAAGATGTAGAACTCTCATCTTCTCATGCACCATATCTGCCTGGATGCTGCCATGTTTCTGCCTTGATTACAAAGGACTGAACCCCTGAGCCTGTAAGCCAACCCCAATTAAATGTTGTCTTTTATAAAACTTGCATTGGTCATGGTGTCTGTTCACAGTAGTAAAACCCTAACTAAGACAACACTCACTCACTCACACACACACACACACACACACACACACACAGAAACATTTTTTTATTCGATATATTCTTTATTTACATTTCAAATGATTTCCCCTTTCCTGGATCTCCCCTCCCCAAAAGCCCCTTAAGCCCTCTTCCCTCCACCTGTTCCCCAATCACCCCTTCCTGTTGAGGAAACATTGATTTTTTTTTTTGTATTTTTGTATTTAATGTGTGTGCAACACAAATTTTGATTCCTCTCTAAGCTCCTTTTGTTGTTGTGGTTGTGGTTGTTTTAATTTTCCTTACCATATGTCAGAAGTAAGTGATCTTACTAACATTTGTTTAATAGACCTCAAGAGGCCCCACTCAGTCGCCTTCAAAGTAAATGGGACAAGTACCCAGTGTAATTTCTATTTTTTATGCCAAAGTAATAGAGTAACTCTCTCCTGAAATTCATACCTGTGATTTTGACATTCTGTTCTGAAACTTCAGAGTATTTTGCTAAATAAAGATAGTTTCTTCCCAAAAGAAATCCCAATATCAGCTACTGAGGCTATTTTTTTATCCCAAAATCTAGTTTGCATTTCAACCTCACTATTTTGCTCCCACAGGGAAGGTCAGAGGAGGAAATGCACACTAGAAATGAGATACAAATAATGTTGGCAATAGCACTAATGTCTTAGTCTATCATCTTGACAAATGTTAAATTCATAGCTGAAACTAAGAATCAAATGCAGGATTTCTTCCAATATCTGGGCAAGTGAGACAATGCTGTGATGTTTAGAGTACTAGGAGCCACAGACAAAATTATTTTGATGAGACTATTAACTCTGCTTACAGTGAAGCTCCTTTTGTTGTTGTTGTGGTTGTGGTTGTTTTCATTTTCCTTACCATATGTCAGAAGTAAGTGATCTTACGAACATTTGTTTAATAGTCCTCAAGAGGCCCCTCTCAGTTGCCTTCAAAGTAAATGGGACAAGTTTCTACAAACTCTGTAAGCCAGAGTTTTATCTCATCAATGATAATCTTGTCAGGTGGCCCTCAGGAGCCACCCTGTGATTCTGCTTAGGTTCCCTAGAAACTCTTTGAAGATTATGCCTTCAAACCCCACTGAAAAGATATGGGTGACTATAGTGAAAGAGAAACAAAAAGAAATTAATAGTCTGAGAGAAGATAGGCTCAGTTTTGGAAACGCTGAACTTGACCTGTTTCTTGTACAGAGCCATAATGGGGTGTCATGCCACATGGTACAAACTTGACATTGATCAAGGTGAACTTCCTCTCCCAGACTTTGTTGAGCAGGGATTCCTGTACTATTCAGGATCCTGCTCCACCTAGAATGGAGTTCTAGAAGGTGAAGTTCATTGTTCTTCCAGGTCTATGAATTCCTGAATTAAACAGGTGCCCGGCCCCGCTGCCTGAACAGTGGAGCCAAGAATGGCCACACCAGTTCCCCAGAACTCAGCCTGGACTCTGGGAGGAGGGGTTTTCCCAAGCTAATATATTGACTAATATTCATTAAAGATCAGTCTTGGTCGGCAAATATTATCTTGACTCAATTCTCTTTTTGCCGCTTCCCCATCCATCCCTCAGTTTCTCTTTCAGGAACCAGTTCGCAGTAGCTGCAGGCAGCTACAGTTTCTAGATTGTCATCTTATCTAGATAGCTATTAGATGTGCAGTCAGAGACTCCTCATGTTGAGATGCCCAAGCCGTGACCTCAGAACGAGCTATCACACAGCACAGGCTGCAGTCTCTAGAGCAGGCTAGAATCTAGGAGAGTTGTACTCCTCCCAGGAAGAGCCAAACAAGAAGACAAGCTGGAATATGTATGTGTGTGTGAATTCTGTGCAAGCTGGAGAGATGGCTCTGCAGTTAAAGGCACATACTGCTTCTGCAGAGGTCCAGAGTTCAGTTTCCAGCGCCTCTATCAGATGACTTAACCACCTGTATCTCCAGCTCCAGGGGATCTGATGCCCTCTTCTGGCCTTTGCAGGCACCTGCACTGACATGCACATAATCCCATACAGATACAGAATTAAAAATAAAACAACTCTTTATGAGAAACAGAAATCTGTGAAGAACACCATACTTCTAAGATGCCAGAAAGAAGAAAGGAAGAGCAGCTCAACCACACAGGTTGCTGGAGGATGTCAGAGGGAAAGATCATTCTTCTAAAAACAACTGGCAGGACTGGTGGGTAAAACTAACCTTCACCAGGCTACTCATCTGGGGTCCACAAAACTTTCTGAGTTGCTCAGGCCAAGGTATATCATACCTAGACTGGCCAGCATAACATGTTATGTCTCAGCCAGACAGCAGCTTTGTGCTAAAGTGAATCCAAAACACAGAACTCTTACCCAGGAAGGGATCCAAATGAGAGACCTGATACCCCCACAAACCCTGGGAAAACTGACTTCCCCAAGACCTAGCCTAATGCGAGAGGATAAGAGTACTTGGTAGTATTTAAAGATACCCTTCCAAGGTGAGTAGACGTGTTCCTCTCCCAGACTCAAACTGCAAAAAAGCTCCTCCAGGAAGTGGCCTCCTGCTTTGGTCTCCTCCTAGCAAAGGGGTCAGTTGATGACCTGGCTTTCACAGATAAAACATCTCAATTACTCACTAAAGCTTTAGTTAGACATAGATTACAGAATGATTAGCCATCCATTGTGCCTATAGAACTCAGAGGTCTTGGACAAGTTAACAAAAATAAAACAAAACAAAAACAGGACATTAAAAGAAACTTCAACAAAACTCTCACTAGAGGATGACTAGACCTCATTCTTTTGCTTTGTTTCAGCCTACTACACCCAGTAAGGAAAGATTCCCCTGCCCCATGATATAGGGGGTTGTTTTTGTTGATTTTTTTATGAATTTTACATTATGCCCCCAATCCTCTTCATCTCATCCCTTCATATCTACCCTCTGCCCTTGCAAACCTACCCAAAATATAAATAAATAAATAAATAAATAAATAAGCAAAAATAATATAATTCTCATCATGGAAGCTATAGTGTGTCACTGTGTATTCCACAATATACCCATGTGTCTATACAGCCTTACTTGCAAATGTTCATTGCAATGAGTTATTGGTCTGGTTGGAGGCCTCTGGCTTCTATTGTACTATCAATACTGGATCTTTAGTAGAATTCCTTGAATATGCCATTATTGCACTGTGTCGTGGAGATCCTGCAGCTTTGAACCTGCAGGACTGCCCTTTGACATACTCCAGCACCTCACAGATGGGGTAGATGTAGGGGCAGGCCAACTCAGAGCTCTGGATCCAAGCCTGGGTAGTAGCTGAGCTGCTCAGCCCACCAGTTCTCCCACACACACACCACCAGGGACAAGCTCTCCAGTATTGCCCCAACTAGCTCACCCAATGATACAGCCACCAAGCTGCTGGGCTAGCTCTCTGGCTCGAGTGGCCTTGGGTCCACCTCCCATGCTCCCATGTCACCAGAGCTGGCTCTGCTGTGCTGCCTAGGCAAGATGTGGCCAGTTCTCCTGAGTGCTGCAGCCAATGAGGAGAATGGGTTTGAACGTTTTCTCTAACCATTCCTGGCAAGATTCTCTAACCACTCCTCTCTTAAGTCACTACAGGTATGCCACTCCTCCATAACTGCTATTCCCTAAACTATCCAGGACACTCGGCTGACCTCCAAGCCTACCACCAGGTTCCTCTGTCCAATGACACTGTCAGAGTCAGGCAAGTAGACAAAAGGACACCAAAACTAACTTGGAAAGGACTCTGTGGCAATTCTCTCTACTTCTGTGCTATGAAAATACCTGGCAATACACCATGATCTACCTTTTACCCAAGTCAAGAAAGTGGAAGCCACAGACACTGCTGCCAAATGGACTGTGTCCAGACTATGAGCCCATTGAAATTAAGGTTGCATTGGGCCTGGGCCCCTCAACTCCCTGCCCCTCTGCCTCCTCCCAAGACTTGCGTTTGGTATGAATACAGGATTGTGGTCCAACCCCCATGGACCTCAGGCCTGGACCTGGGAACTGAGGAAGACAGATACAGGAAATGTATTAGCTAGTGTGACTACAAACTAGCAAGCCACCTCCCACCTTGAGCTTTACTTGCTAATGTCCACTTTAAATGTCTGGTTGAAGAAAGAAAAAAGATATGGGTGTTTACCTTTTGAGAGAGAAATGCAGAGTTTACAATTCTGAGTATGCCTGTGACTGGGCTCAATGATTGTCAAGTACAAAAACTGAGGGTTCCTAAGGAAAATTCTTTAAAGATGCTGGGCTTTGGAAACATGGAAAACAAATGGAGAATCAGACTCCATGCTAGAGGAAGGGACTCTGGGAACGGAGTTAATCATCCCCGGCCAAAAATCAGCCATGACTGCTCGTTAAACTTAGACACTCATCCCCTGTACTACCTAGGAATAGAAACTAATCAGACTGTCAGCTACTTCCTAACAAAACTCACTATGACTGGAGGCAGCCCAAATTAATGCTTATAAACAAGACTTATACAGGGCTAAAACTTGTCTAATGCCCAAAACCTTTAAACTAGGCACTGCCCCTTATTCTGATGCCTGCTGTTCTCCCTAATAGGTTAATTCATGTGGAAAACAATATTAGCAGACTTCTGAGACTACTTGGTGGACATGTACTAATGGTTTGTGTAAATATGCCTCTTCTGATGCTTTCCAAACTAGGAAGATAGATTGATAAGGACCTAGAGATACTAAAGGTTTCTATTTCTGAATTAAAAGTATGTCAGATTCCTTTGCAGAAATGGTCCTACAAAAATTAAAGATACTTAGACTTCTCATGAAATAAAGGAAACTATGTATGTTTTCAGGAGAAAACAGCTGTTTATATGCTAATTGATCAGAGTAACAAGAAAATAAATCTTGTGCATGGTTGGAAAAACAATTGGTACCAATCTCTGTTCTCTTGGTCTGCCTGGCTAAATACTCTGCTGTCCCCACTGGTTGGCCCTTTAATTCTCAGTCTGACTGGATTAACAGCAGGGCCCTATATCTTAAACTAAAACAAGATGAGTCCATGGATTGACTCATTCACTAAGATCAGTGGGGAATAGAGCAAAGCCCCAGACCTTAGTAGGCCCTCAGATCATAGCACAACTGACTCCATGATGGAAATACCATTCAGGCTGTAAAACTCAGCAGGTAGTCAGCACCACTTGCCAAAACTACAACAATGGCCTAATCCATCAACGTCCAGATGATTCTGAGAGTCTCTAAATGTATTAACCTTGCTTTTTAGCTTCTGTAGGTCTGCTTCTCTCTAACTGTTCTCATTAACTGAAGCATGTCAACCCAGAATTTGTTCTTTTTGTGCTTAAAATCTCACCCTGAGAAAGGCCAAAGACTACACTGGAATCCCAAATACCCAGTGTAGTCACCAGGCAGCTAATGAGGATTTTCTATTGGCTTAAATCCATGTCTGAGCAGTCTAAAGGGAATATCCCACATGACGATGCTACTGTTGCTCTTAGCATTGCTAGATAATTGACAAAGAGTAGGAATGATCTTTGTGATAAAATTAACCGACTTGTAGAATCCCAGAATACAGTGAAAGGTAATGAATGCAGTGATAAAAATTGACTAGCTCCAAAGGGGTTTGCAGGCCCAAAAAAAAGAATGAGAAGAACAAAGATGTGGGCCAACCAGACCCACCAGGGTTCCCAGGGACTAAGCCTTCAACCAAGGGGTACATACACATGGTTCCAGCCACAATTGTGGCGGTGGAATGCCTTGTTGGGCATCAGTGGGAGGAGAGGTTCTTGGTCCTATGAAGGCTTGATAGATGCTCCAGTCTGGGGAAATCAAGGCGGGGTGCATGTGGGTTGAACAGAGGGGCATCTTCCTGGAGGCAGGGGATAGGAGGATGGGTTGGGGGTTTTCTGGGAGGGGGGTAAACCAGGAAAGGGTATAACATTTGAAATGTAAATGAAGAATATATTCAATTAAAAAAATTGACCAGCTCCAGATGCACATAAACAATCTAAAACTTTCTAAGTGTGCCCTGGAAGAGAATCCTCTCTAGCAGCCACAGAGCAAAAAATGAAATTGAAACCCTCATTTTAAGGTTGGCTAAATTACAGCAAAAATTCGAGTCCCAGCCTCAGAGGGTGTTGGCAGTTAAAGTAATGGTACTACTATGTGTTTTAAAAAAATTGAATCCTCTAACTTGGGATAGGGAGATGCTAGAGAACCCTACTGAAGCTGAGAACTTTGAATCCTCTGATTGTCAAGGTTTAACTCACCTGAGGAAGTAGTCTCTCTACCCTCAGCAGAGAATGCACTCCCACCTCCAGCCCTTGAAATAGTCCCCCTTTTCTTCTTTGACTGAGAAGATTAACCCCTCATTGTCCACTAAACCATCACTGAACTCTGAAGGAAGTTTCAGGTAAGATAATACTGAAGTCCCTCAACCAAGGGCTGCCTCTAAACCTATAACCAGAGTTAAGGCAAAGCAGACTTCTAGGCGAGAGGTAGAAAGCATAGTCTGCGAGGAGATGTGCTACACCACTAGAGAGCTTAAGTTGTTTGCTAATTCATTTAAGCAGAAGTTTGGGGGACATGTATGGATTTTTTAAGATTGTAAGATAATGGTGTAATGAGCATAAAACTGAGTCAGGCTGAGTTTGCTGACAGGAGCCCTCCGAGTGGAGATCCTAGCTTTAATATGGAACCCGCATAGTTAAAGAAGGTGCCAAAAGGTTGTTTGAGTTATTGGCTGAAGAATTAGTCAAAATATGGCCTACTGACAAGGAGCTGAAGATGCCTGATATCCTCTGGCTTGGTGTTGATGAAGGGATTTTAAGGCCAATGGAAATTGCAATGCAACACACACACACACACACACACACACACACACACACACACACACGCACGCATGCACACGCTACATATTTATATAAGTATGTATACTGAGTCCATTTATTATGGATGTAAGAGTTATTTTTAAGAGGAAAAATCATGTCTAAGACCACATAATATTTGGAATTGTTAGAGGTTTTAAAATTAATTATAATGAATAATAGGTTGATTTTTAAAAATCTGATGTCGTGGTGATATTCAGAAACAGATACAGAAAGGCAGATGAAAAAAAAAACAAGATTTAAGGTGGGAGATAGCACTCTTCTCAGCATAACGCCAGCCAATAAACACATAAGTAATATGGTTAGAAAATGGCATATGTATTCTCGATTTATCTGAGTATATCTGACCTAGATCCTCCATTTTGAAAAAGAATCCTGTTGGCAGTGGTGGTGTGAGGAAGACACAGTGTCGTTCACCTTACTCTTCTCCCTACTGTTGTAGAGAGAAGAAAATTCAAAACCAAGCCTTGGAGGTAAAAACATCCTGAGTAGTGAGGTTTTTGGTCAATTCCCTTATTTCACAAAACAGAGAGTAATGTGACATGTATGGCCGAGCCCTGACAGATCACTCTGTCTTCAAACTAAACTTTGGAGGTTTGAAAGACAAGCTGAGGGACAGGGGAAGGGCGAGTCAGAGGGAAGCAGCCCCTTGGGGGAATCTCATTTTCACTTCCAAGCTGCTCAGAGGGCGTGGTGAGGTTCCCATTAGCAGCTCAGTTCTGCACTTCGAGCAGGTATGACATCAGCTGACCTTCTGCAAATGCTAAGGAGTAGCACACCTGCTGCTTGCTAGGGTTGTTGTTTCTTCCTTTCTGGCAAGAAACTGAACTCAAGGATCCCACGGGCTCAGTGAGCAGTCCACCTGACGTGCAACAAGTGTGGAACAAGCGTGGGGACGGGGCTGTTTCGTGACCCTGAGTGGGAAAATAAAACTCAGACAAAAGGAAAAGCAGGCTTTAAAATGTTTTCATTGTTCATATGTGTATGTATGTGTGTGTGTCATGTTCCAGTTTTTATATATATGCATACATATATATGTGAGGGGTGTATGCATGTGTGTATATGTGTATGTATGTGTGTATGCATCCCCTACACAAAAACATACATACATGTGTGCTCAGAAACATACAAGTTCTCCTTTAAATTTTACTATGTAAGTTAATTTTGCCTGGTGTTTCACTGTCCAAAGCAAACTCTTAGTGGTATGGCTGCTTTTTTTTTTTTTTTTCATTTTTTTTTTTTTTTTTTTTTTTTTGAGACAGAGTTTCTCTGTGTAGTGCTGGCTGTCCTGGAACTCACTCTGTAGACCAGGCTAGCCTTGAACTCAGAAATCTGCCTCTGCCTCCCAAGTGCGGGGATTAAAGGTGTGCGCCACCACGGCCTGGCGGCTGCTTTCTTATGAAGTACCAAATCCTCACAAAACAAACCATGCCTCCTGCAGTCTTCCTGAGTCATTAGAGATAAACTATAACCACAATGCCATCTGACCCCCCACACTTGTCTTTCTGAGTAAACATCTATCTAATAATCTCTCATCTTTATCTTATTTCAATAATATTGTCTTCAGTTATAGGCTCCGTGGCTGAAACACTCACTCACCTTCTAAGCAGGGCTCAGCTCTTCCCTCATGCTCAAGATAAGCCAGGGTTCGAATCACTGCTGTTGCAGAAAACAAAGCCACACAGAGCATGTCTGTGTCCAGGACTTGAGATCTAACACAATCCATGAGATCCTAAGTGAAAACTAAGATTACTCTTTTGAAAAAAAAAAAAAAGTGAATTCAATTTTTGGACCAAATGTTTGATGATAATAGAAAAATTTATTCAAAGCTCAAAAACATTTAAAATTCCTAGAGAATATCTATTTGGGTATATATTGTGATTATAATGAACATGTAATTTGTTAAAGTCTACCCCCAGGCCACGTTTTACAGAGAAAGCTTGCCAAAACATACACCATACAGACATAGATCAAATGAACTGCCTCGTTTCCCACTTAATGATGGATACACATTTTGAGAATCAAATAAGAAACACAGGGAGAGAGAGAGAGGGGAGAGAGAGAGAGAGAGAGAGAGAGAGAGAGAGAGAGACCTACATGCATAAACACACACATACACAGAAAGAGATACACTCACATCCACACACAGCAATACATATGCAGTCATACATACAAAAACACATACACAACAACGCCCCAAATACCACAGCTCCCCTCCATTGATCTAATCTTCTTTCACTCGTGGTATTTTCAGAATTGTGGCGGGAGAAGTTGACTATTTGGGTTGAGCTTGGGCTTGTTTCATTCAATTTACTTTAGTAATAAAAGCTGTGTTCCAAACACAGTTTTGCACAGAATGCCTTTATATAAAATGGAGAAAAGCCAGAATCCTAGCAACTGCATGGGAAGCAGCCTGAACCCCAGCCCCTTCTGTCTCCTCTTCCTGCTCACACCAAAGGTCACCCCGACCTGTCCTCTTCGGGAAAATTTCACCGGAAGCCAGCCACTTCCATCTCCCCCTGACCAGTGTTCATTTCCAGTGAGAGGAAATGGGTGAGGCTGCAAGAGCAGCCAATGGTCTTAACCACTGAGCCATCTCTCCAGCTACTAATTTAATTTTTTTTAGAGAGTAAGTTGCAGAATGCTTCAGGAAAAGAATTCCTGTTCCCATAATGAGACTGTTCTCCTTATCATCCCTCCCAGTAATAAAATGATCAATAATCTCAGTGTGAGTGACAGTTCATTTTTTTTATCACAGTTATGAAATAAGGGAATTAATTACCCTCCAGCCATTGCTGCTGCTTGAGAGGCAGACAGGTCACTGAGCAAAGGTCTGCTCCTTCTCATTCTTGACAAACATAGAGACAATCTTTTGGTGTTATTAAAGTAGCTGTGTGTTCCTCACTTACCTCTTTGTCTTAGGAACTCTGTTCCACTATGTAGCCCAGGATGGCCTCAAACCTGTAACCTTCCTATCCTGGTCTTCGAAGTGCTGAGATTACACCTGTGCCGTCACCACACCAAGCTTGACAAGTTTTTGAACACCATCTAATCATTTTTTTTTTGATCACCAGCTAATCTCCTGGATTAGCCTGGTTTATAGTCAGTTCCTCACGAAATGGTGGGACATTAAGATAAACCAAGGTTTCCTGGCTTGGGCTTTCATCCTTTCAAGAATTGATAAATGGGAACTCATAAAACTACGAAGTTTCTGTAAGACAAAGAACACTGTCAATTGGACAAAACGGCAACCAACAAATTGGAAAAAGATCTTCACCAACCCTACATCTAACAGAGGGCTAATATCCAATATATACAAAGAACTCAAGAAGCTAGACTCCAGAGAGCCAAATAAACTTATTAAAAAATGGGGTACAGAGCTAAACAAAGAATTTTCACCTGAAGAATTTTGAATGGCTGAGAAGCACCTTAAGAAATGTTCAACATCATTAATCATTAGTGAAATACAAATCAAAACAACCCTGAGATTTCACTTCACACCAGTCAGAATGGCTAAGATTAAAAACTCAGGAGACAGCAGGTGTTGGTGAGGAGGTGGAGAAAGAGAAACACTCCTCCATTGCTGGTGGGATTGCAAGCTGGTACAACCACTCTGGAAATCAGTCTGGCAGTTCCTCAGAAAACTGGGCATGATACTTCCAGAAGACCCTGTTATACCACTCCTAGGCATATACCCAGAGGATTCCCCAGCATGTAATAAAGACACATGCTCCACTATGTTCATAGCAGCCTTATTTATAATAGCCAGAAGCTGGAAAGAACCCAGATGTCCCTCAATGGAGGAATGGATACCAAAAATGTGGTATATATACACAATGGAGTACTATTCAGTCATTAGAAACAATGAATTCATGAAATTCTTAGACAAATGGATGGATCTGGAGAAGGTCAACTAAGTGAGGTAACAGTCTCAAAAGAATACCCATGGTATGCACTCATTGATAAGTGGATATTAGCCTAGAATCTTGGGACACCAAAGACACAATCCACATACCAAATGATGTCAGAGAAGAAGGAAGGAGTGGACGCTGGTTCTGGAAAGGCTCAATGCATCAGTGTAGGGGAATACCAGAACAGGGAAGTGGGAAGGGGTGGATGAGGGAACATGAGGAGGGAAAAGAGCATATGGGCCCTCTGAGTTGTGGGGAACCAGGAAAAGGGAAATGAAATGTAAATAAAGAATATATCCAATAAAAAAATATGTCAAACCTTCCATTCCTCATCTATTTTATTTTTTGAATTTCTCTCAAAAATAAAAATATAAATGCATACATTCAAACATGGATATACACATACACTTATGCACACATACACTCACATTCCTCACAATCATACACATGCACTCACATGTAACATACACCATGAGTATGCTTGTATGTGACCATATGCACCTACTCAAAAACCCTCAAACACATACAGACACTATACTTAAACCCACACACTGAACTTGACTCACATATTCACACACACACACACACACACACATACATACATTCACATATACACATATGCACACTCATACACATGTGTACTCAAAATGCATGAGTACACATATGTATGCACAGTCACGGGAGTTCTCTATGCCAGTCTGTATTGGGATGCTGTTTCACTGAAGTACTTCCTGACCTCTATTCCCATGATTACACAATTCCAAAAGGGAGGGCATTTCCTTGTCTGATTTCTTTTTTTATTTTGATACATATGTACTATTAAAGTGGAGCAAATCAAAATGTCTTAGTCTGACAGTTGCTTTCCTTAAAAATGCTGACCTTCCGGGTAGCGGTAAGCCTCCATATTGCAACCAGGACACAGCTAAAGAGGTCCAGGTAGACAGACTCCAGCCAGGGCTACCATCTGGCAGGTGGATCTGCCAGGCTCTCGCTACCAGGCAGGCCCAGCACTGAGGCTCTGCAGGACTTCTCTAGGCCCTTCGGCCTTGAACCAAGGCAGCAGGTGGCAGCCTGCTCGCAGTCCCTTAGAGCAGTGGTCATGCATAATCACCAGTAGAGAAACAACAGGTGAGCCCAGCCTTGCGGGAGATTCAAACACCAGCCAGTGACAACAAGACCAACTAACACCAGAAATAACCAGATGGCAAAAGGAAAATGAAGGAACGTTACTAATAGAAATCAAGGCAACATGACAGCATCTGAACCCAGTTCGCCAACAACAGGAAGCCCTGGATACCCCAAAACACCAGAAAAACAAGACTTGGATATAAAATTACTAGTCAGGATGCTGGTAGCTGAACACATAGAAAAATCTCGTAAAGAAATAGAGGAGAAAATGGATCAAAAGTTAGAAGCCTTTACAAGGCAAATACAAAAATCACTTCAAGAAATCCAGAAGAAGATGGATCAAAAAGAAGAAGATAATAAGGAGGAAGGACAAAAATCACTTAAAGAAATACAGAAGAACGTGGGCCAACAAGTAGAAGCTATGAAAGAGGAAACACAAAAATCTCTTAAAGAAATACATGAAAACACAATCAAGCAAGTGAAAAATCTGAGCATATCCATCCAGGTTCTAAAAACAGAAGTAGAAACAACTAAGAAATCACAGAGGGAGACAACATTGGAGATAGAAAACCTTGGGAAGAAATCAGGGGCAATATCAACAATAGAATACAAGAGATATAAGACAGAATCTCAGAAGCTGAAGATACCATAGGAACCATTGATTCAACAGTCAAAGAAAATACTAAATGCAAAAAGTTTGTAACCCAAAACATCCATGAAATCCAGGACACAATGAGAAGACCAAACCTAAGGATTATAGGTATAGACGAGAGTGAATATTTACAAGTTAAAGGGCCAGCAAATATCTTCTACAAAATTATGGAAGAAAACTTCCCCAACCTAAAGAGAGAGATACCCATGAATATAAAAGAAGACTATAGAACCCCAAACAGACTGGACCAGAACAGAAATACATCCCATCACATAATAATCAAAACTCCAAATGTACTAAACAAAGAAAGAATATTAAAGGCAGCAAGAGAAAAAGGCCAAGTAACATATAAAGGAAGACCTATCAGAATAACACCAGACTTCTCACCTGAGACCATGAAAGATAGAAGATCCTGGGCAGATATCATGCAAAGTCTAAGAGAACACAAACTTCAGCCAAAACTAATTTACCCAGCAAAACTCTCAATCGCCATAGATGGAGACATCAAGGTATTCCATGACAAAACCAAATTTGCACGATATCTTTCCACAAATCCAGCCCTAAAAGGATAATAGGGGGAAAACATCAAGACAAGGACAGAAACTACACCCGGGAAGAAGCAAGATAGAAACCTCCTCTCATGAAACCCAAAAGAAGAGATAACCTCTCAAATAAATAAATAAATAAATAAATAAATATAATTTCAAAAATGTCGGGAGGTAATAATTACTATTCCTTAATATCTCTTAACATCAATGGACTCAATTCCCCAATACAAAGACATAGATTAACAAAATAGGACCTTACATTTTGCTGCATACAGGAAACACATCTCAGTGTTAAAGACAAACACTGCCTTAGAGTAAAAGGCTGGAAGACAATTTTACAAGCAAATGGTCTCAGGAAACAAGCTGGAGTAGCCATTATAATATCAGATCAAATTGACTTCCAACCTAAAGTCATCAAAAGAGACTCAGAAGGTCACTTCTTGCTGGTCAAAGGGAAAATCCACCAAGAAGAGCTCTCAATATTGAACATCTTTGCTCCAAATGCACGGGCACCCTCATTTGTAAAAGAAACCTTACTAAAGCTTAAAGTACACATTACATCTAACACAATAATTGTGGGTGACTTCAACACTCCACTTTCCTCAATGGACCGATCAGGAAAGCAGAAACTAAACAGGGACACGGTCAAACTAATTGAAACTTTGGACCAATTGGATTTAACATATATATATATATATATATATATATATATATATATATATATATAACATTTCATCCTAAAGCTAAAGAATATACCTTTTTCTCAGCACCCCATGGTACCTTCTCCAAAATTGATCATATAATTGGTCACAAGACAGATGTCAACAAATACAAGAAGATCGAGCTAATCCCATGCCTTCTATCAGATCACCATGGAGTAAGAGTGGTCTTCAATAGCAATAAAAACAACAGAAAGCCCACATACACATGGAAACTGAACAATACTCAACTCAATGACACCTTGGTCAAGGAAGAAATAAAAAAAGAAATCAAAGACTTTTTAGAATTCAATGAAAATGAAGGTACAACCTACCCAAATCTATGGGACACAATGAAAGCAGTGCTAAGAGGAAAACTCATAGCTATAAGTGCCTCCAAAAAGAAACTGGAGAGAGCATACACTAGCAGCTTAATGGCACACCTTAAAGCCCTGGAAGAAAAAGAAGTTAATTCACCCAGAAGGAGTTAGAAGACAAGAAATCATCAAACTCAGGGCTGAAATCAATCAAGTAGAAACAAAGAGAACCATACAAAGAATCAACAAGACCAGGAGCTAGTTCTTTGAGAAAATCAACAAGATAGATAAACCCTTAGCCAGACTAACCAAAGAACACAGAGACAGTATACAAATTAACAAAATTAGAAATGAAAAGGGAGACATAACAATAGAAACTGAGGAAATTCAAAAGATCATCAGATCCTACTACAAAGGTCTATACTCAAAACAACTGGAGAATCTGGAGGAAATGGACAATTTCCTAGACAGATTCCAAATACCAAAATTAAATCAGCATCAAGTAGATCAGCTAAATAGTCCCATAACCCTTAAGGAAATAGAAGGGGTTATAGAAAGCCTCCCAGCCAATATATATATATATATATATATATATATATATATATATATATATATATGGGACCAGATGGTTTTCATGCAGAATTCTACCAGACCTTCAAAGAAGACTTAACACCAATACTTTTCAAACTATTCCACAAAATAGAGACAGAAGGGACACTGCCCAACCCATTCTTCGAAGCCACAATTGCGCTGATACCCAAACCACAAAAGATCCAACAAAGAATTAGAACTACAGGCCAATTTCTCTTATGAATATTGATGCAAAAATACTAAATAAAATTCTTGCCAACCGAATCCAAGAGCACATCAAAACGATCATTCAAGTAAGCTTCATCCCAGGGATGCAGGGATGGTTCAATATATGGAAATTCATCAATGTAATCCACTACATAAACAAACTAAAAGAAAAAAAAACATATGGTCATCTCATTAGATGCTGAAAAAAGCATTCGACAAAATTCAGCACCCTTTCATGCTAAAAGTCTTGGAAAGAGCAGGAATTGAAGGCCCATACCTAAAGATAGTAAAAGCAATCTACAGCAAACCAGTAGCCAACATCAAAATAAATGGAGAGAAACTTGAAGCAATCCCACTAAAATCAGGGACTAGACAAGGCTGCCCTCTCTCTCCATATCTTTTCAATATAGTACTGGAAGTTCTAGCGAGAGCAATTAGACAACATAAGGAAGTCAAAGGGATACAAATTGGAAAGGAAGAAGTCAAATATCATTATTTGCAGATGATATGATAGTTTACTTAAGCAACCCAAAAAACTCCACCACAGAACTTCTACATCTGATAAACAACTTCAGGAAACTGGCTGGTTATAAAATTAACTCAAGCAAATCAGTAGCCTTCTTGTACTCAAAGGACAAGCAGGCTGAGAAAGAAGTTAGGGAAATAACACCCTTCACAATAGCCACAAACAACATAAAGTACCTTGGTGTAACTCTAACCAAACAAGTGAAAGATCTGTATGACAGGAACTTCAAGTCCTTGAAGAAAGAAATCAAAGAAGACCTCAGAAGATGGAAAAATATTTCTTGCTCCTGGATTGGCAGGATCAATATAGTAAAAATTGTCATCTTGCCAAAAGCAATCTACAGATTCAATGTGATCCCCATCAAAATCCCTACTCAATTCTTCATAGATCTAGAAAGAGAAATTCTCAAATTCATCTGGAGCAACAAAAAACCCAGGATAGCTAAAACTATTCTCAACAATAAAAGGACTTCTGGGGGAATCAATATCCCTGACCTCAAGCAGTACTACAGAGCAATTGTGTTAAAAACTGCATCGTATTGGTACAACATCAGGCAAGTAGATCAATGGAATAGGATTGAAGACCCAGAAATGAACCCACAGACTTATGGTCACTTGATCTTTGATAAAGGAGCCACAACCATCCAGTGGAAAAAAGATAGCCTTTTCAAGAAATGGTGCTGGTTCAACTGGAGGTCAACATGCAGAAGAACGCGAATTGACCCACTCTTATCTCCTTGCAGTAAGATCAACTCCAAGTGGATCAAGGACCTCCACATAAAACCAGACACACTGAAACTATTAGAAAAGAAACTTGGGAAGACCCTGGAGGACATGGGCACAGGGGAAAAGTTCCTGAACAGAACACCCATAGCTTATGCACTAAGATCAAGAAATGACAAATGGGACCTCATAAAATTACAAAGTTTCTGCAAGGCAAAAGACACTGTCAGAAGGACAAAACAGCAACCAACAAAGTGGGAAAAGAACTTCATCAACCCCACATCCGACAGAGGGCTAATATCCAATATATACAAAGAACTCAAGATGTTAGACCACAATGAACCAAATAACCCTATCAAAAAATGGGGTACAGAGCTAAACAAAGAATTTTCACCAGAAGAAATTCGGATGGCCGAGAAACACCTTAAGAGATGTTCAACATCATTAGTCATAAGGGAAATGCAAATCAAAACAACCCTGAGATTCCACCTCATACCAGTCAGAATGGCTAAGATTAAAAACTCAAGAGACAACAAATGCTCGTGAGGATGTGGAGAAAGAGGAATACTCCTCCACTGTTGGTGGGATTGCAAAATGGTAAAACTGCTCTGGAAATCAGTTTGGAGGTTCCTCAAAAAACTGGGCATGCCACTTCCAGAGGACTCTGTCATACCACTCCTGGGCATATACGCAGAGGATTCCTCTGCATACAATAAAGACATATGCTCCACTATGTTTATAGCAGCCTTGTTTATAATACCCAGAAATTGGAAGGAGCCCAAATATCCCTCAAAGGAGGAATGGATACAGAAAATGTAGTATATTTATACAATGGAATACTACTCAGCAATTAAAAATAATGAATTCGTGCAATTTGTAGTTAAATGTTTAGATCTGGAAAATAGCATCCTGAGTGAGTTAACCCAATCACAAAAGAATACACATGAAATGCAATCACTGATAAATGGATATTAATGAGCACAGAAGCCCTAAATACTCAAGGCACAATTAGCAAGTCAAATGATTCCTAAGAAGAAGAAAGGAGAGGACCCTGGGCCTGTAAAGATTGGATCCAGTTTTGTAGACCCAGAACAGAGAAATCGTGGTGGGAGGGGGAATGATTGGGGAATAGTTAGGGGGGAGAGGAATTATGGGACGTATGGTGGGGGAACTGGGAAAGGGGAAAGCCTTTGGAAAGTAAACATATAAAATAGAAAATAAAAAAATTAAAAAAAAAATGCTGACCTTCCATAGACTCAACTTGGATTTTTCCTGAAAGGCACTGCTAATTGACTTCAGTCAGTCATTTGGCGCCATCTGCTGGTGTCAGTCTGAGCAAATCAGAGCTGAAGAGCCCAGAATCCTCACTGAGTGCCTGTAACTAAATATCTGGCTGAAAGGGAGCTGTGTGTGTGGCTTCATTGCAAATCTGCACTTTCCTGTGCGTACCTCAGAGTTACCTCATCCTATCCTCTCTGATGTTCACAAAGCACCTTTGCTTTATTGCCTCAGCCATGTCTGCTCACAATGGAGACCAGAAGCCAAGTCTTGCTGCTATCACATCCCCAGGGTCCAGGATACAGTAGGAGCAGTGAAACATGTTTCTTTTGCTCTGTGACCTTTGAATGGCACAATGACCAATGTGGGTCATAACAGATGATGAACCACAGAGATGATGAACAACATAAAGCTAGGCGTGTCCGTGAACTCCTGTTCCTTCTGCCTCTGCCTCCCCATGCTGGGAACACAGGCATGTTCCCCTGCTTTATTTACACAGTGCTGGGCTCATGCACACAAGCCAAGCACTCTCCCTCTGAGCCCCCTCCACAGCCCTGCTCCATCACTTCCCATGAGTCTGTCCATGGGAAGCAGTGGAGCAGGATTATAAATTCAAGGACATCCTAGGCTATACAGCAAGTTTGAGGGCAGCCTGGGCTACATGAGAAAGAGTCAGGCAGAGAAAAAGACAAAGAGACACAAAGAAAGAGATACGCAGGACAGCCAGATATAACCAGAACTCTTTTGTACAGCAACATTTGAGCAATCTGTGATTTGGCACAGTGGAGACTCCAGGAAAGCAAGCGAGCACACCAGTATGAAACTTAAAAAAGACGTAAGATGATGTTCAGATGCTGATATCCCCAAAGGGTTGTGCTTTTATTTATATGTGGCTAAGAGCAGGGTGTGGTGTCAGGCATCTGTAATTCCAACACTTTGCTGTTGCAGGGGGATCTTGAATTCAAGGGTAGCCTGATCTACATAGTAAGACCCTGTTGAGGAAGAAAGGAAAGCAAGGAAGGAGGGAGATCGTTAGAGAGAGGAAGGGAACAGAAGGAAGGAAGGAGAGAGAGAGAGAGAGAGAGAGAGAGAGAGAGAGAGAGAGAGAAAGGGAGGGAGGGAGGGGAAGGGAGGGAAAGAAAGAAGGAGCGAGGGAGGGGAAGAAGGAAGGAGGGAGGGAAGGAAGGAAGGAAGAAGGGAAGGAAGAAAGGAAGGAAGGAGGGGGTAAGGAGGGAGGGAGGGAGGGAGGGAAGGAAGGAAGGAAGGAAGGAAGGAAGGAAGGAAGGAAGGAAGGAAGGAAGGAAGCAATCATCCAAGGAAACTAATAGAAAAGAAACTGGGGAAGACATTTTAGGACATGGTCACAGGGGGAAATTTCCGCAACAGACCACCAATAGATTATGCTCTAAGATCAAGAATTGACAAATGGGACTTCATAAAATGACAAAGTTTCTGTAAAGCAAAGGACATTGTAAAAGGACAAAACAGTGACCAACAAATGGGAAAAGATCTTTACCAACACTATATCTGACAGAGGGCTTATATCCAAGATATACAATGAATTCAAGAAGGTAGACTCCAGAGAGCCAAATAACCCCCTTAAAAATTGGGTATAGAGCTAAACAAAGAATTTTCACCTGAGGAATATCGAATGGCTGAGAAGCACCTAAAGAAGTGTTCAACATCCATAGTCTTCAGGAAAATGCAAACCAAAATAACCCTGAGATTTCACCAGTCAGAATGGCTAAGATCAAAAACTCAGGAGATAGCAGTTGTTGGCTAGGATATGGAGAAAGAGGAACACTCCTCCACTGCTGGTGGAGTTGCAAGCTGGTAATACAACTTTGGAAATCAGTCTTGTGGTTCCTCAGAAAAAGGGGAATGATACTTCTGGAGGACCCCACTATACCACTCCTGGGCATATACCAAGAGGATTCCCCAGCATGTAATATAAGGATACATGCTCCACTATATTCATAGCAGCCCTGCTTATAATAGCCAGAAGCAGGAAAAAACCCAGATGTCCCACAATGGAGGAATGGATACAGAAAATGTGGTATATATACACAATGGAGTACTATTCAGCCATCAGAAACATTGAATTCATGAAATTCGTAGACAAATGGATGAAGCTGGAGAACATCATTCTAAGTGAGGTAACCCAGTCTCAACACTCTTGGTATGCGCTCACTGAAAAGCAGATATTAGCATGGAAGCTTGGAATATCCAAGACACAATTCATATATCAAATGATGAAAAGAAGGAGGAAGTAGTGGCCCCTGGTCCTAGAAAGGCTCAGTGCAGCAGTGTAGGGGAATAACAGGGCAGGGAAGTGGGAAGGGTGGATTGGGGAACACGGAGAGAGAAGACGGCTTATTGGACTTTCACGGAGGCAGGATCCAGGAAAGGGGAAATAACTTGGAATGTAAATAAAGAATATATCAAACAAAACAAAACAAAAACAACAACAACAACAAAAGAAATACAGGTAAACAGGTAGAAGTCCTTAAGAATTACAGAAAAGCACAACCTCTAAAAATAGAGGGAGAAACAATAAAAAAAATCAAAATGTAAACAAGTCTGGACATAGAAAACATAGGAAATAGATCAAGAGTCATAAATGCAATCATTAGCATCAGAATACAAGAGATAGAAGAGACAATCTCAGGTTCAGAAGATACCATAGAAAACATTGTCACCAAAGTCATAGAAAATGCAAAATGTTAAAAGCTCCTAACCCCAAACATCCAGGAAATTCAGGACACAATGGAAAGACCAAATCTAAGGATGATAGGTATAGAAGAGAGTGAAGATTTCCAGCTTAACGGGCCAGTAAATATCTTCAAAAAATTTATAGAAGAAAACTTCCCTAACCTGAAGAAAGAGATGCCCGTGAACATACAAGAAGCCTACAGAACTCCAAAGAGGTTGGACCAGAACAGAAATTCCTCCAGTCAAATAATAGTCAAAACACCAAATACACTAAAAAAAAGAAACAACATTAAAAGCATTAAAAGAAAAGTTCAAGTAACATATAAAGGCAGGACTATCACAATTACACCAGACGTCTCACCAGAAACTAGGAAAGCACAAAGATCCTGGGCAGATATCATACAGACCATACGAGACTATAAATTCCTATTCAGGCTACTGTAACCAGCAAGACTCTCAATTACCACAGACAGAGAAAGCAAGATAATCCATGATAAAACCAAATTTACATAATATCTTTCCACAAATCAAGCTCTACAAAGGATATTAGATGGAAAATGCCAACACAAGGAGGGAAACTACACCCTAGAACAAGCAAGAAGGTGACCTTTCATAAAACCCAAAGGAAGATAGCCACACAAACATAATTCTGCTTCTAACAACAAAAGTAACAGCAAGTAACAATCACTTTTCCTTAATATCTCTTAACATCAATGGACTCAATTCCCAAATAAAAAACATAGACTAACAGACTGGATATGTAAACAGGACCCAACATTTTTCTGTATACAGGAAACCCAAGACACTGACAAAGACAGACAATATGTCAGAGTCATAGGATGGAAAACAATTGTCCAAGCAAATGGTCCCCAGAAACAAGCTGGAATAGCCATTCTAATATAGAATAAAATAGCCTTTCAACCTAAAGATATCAAAAAGGAAGGACACTTCATAGTAATCAAAGGAAAAATCTATCAAGATACACTCTCAATTCTGTACCTCTATGCTCCATATGTAAGGGAACCAACATTCATAAAAGAAACTTTCTAAAGCTCAAAACACACATCACATCCCATACAATAATAGTAGGAAAATTCATCACCTGACTCTCAGCAATGAACAGATTATGTAAACAGAAACTAAGCAGAGACCCAGTGAAACTAACAAACATTATGAACCAATGGATATAACAGATATTTCTATAACATTTCATCCAAATGCAAAAGAATATACCTTCTTCTCAGCACCTCAAGCACCTTCTAGAAAATTGACCATATAATTGGACTCAACAGATTTGGGAAGATGCAAATAATCCTATGCACCCTGTAGATTACCATGGATTAAGGCTGCTCTTAAATTCCAACAAAAACAAGGGAAATACATGTAAACATGGAAAAAGAACAATGCTCTACTCAATGATAAATTGGTCAAGGAAGAAATAAAGAAAAACTTGAAAGAAATTTTAGAATTTAATGAAAATGAATAAATATCATACCAAAACTTAAGTGACACAAGGAAGCAGTGCTAAGAGGAAAACTTATAGCTCCAAGTGCCTCCAAATAGAAACTGGAGAGAGCTTAGAACAAAAAGAAGCAAATACGCCGAAGAGGAGTACACTGCAGAAAATAATCAAATTCAGGACTGAAATCAACCAAGTAAAAGCAAAAAGAACTATACAAATAATCAACAAAACCAAGAGCTGGTTCTTTGGAAAAAAATCAAAAGATAAATAAACCCTTAGCCAGACTAGCCAGAAGGCACAGAGACAGTACCCAAATAAATAAAATCAGAAATTAAGAGAGACATAACAACAGCAACTGTGGAAATTCAAAAAATCTTCAGTCCCTACTACAAAAGCTTATAATCTACAAAATTGGAAAATCTGGATGAAATGGACAATTTTCTAGACACATATAATGTGACAAAGCTGCACAGGATCAAATAAACTATCTAAACCATCCCATAATCCCTAAAGAATTAGAAACAGTCATTAAAAGTCTTCCAACCATCAGAAACCTCAGGACAGATGGGTTTAGTCCAGAATTCTGTCAGACCATCAATGAAGACTTAATACCAACACTTTTCAAACTATTCCACAAAATAGAAACAGTAAGAATGCTATCCTATTTGTTCTATGAGGCCACAATTATGCTTAAACCTAAACCATGCAAAGACCAAACAAATAGAACTTCACCAATTTCCCTTATGAACCTTGATGCAACAATAATCAATAAAATTCTTGCCAACCAAATCCAAGAATTCATCATAAAAATCATTCACCATGACCAAGTATGGTTCATCCCAGGGATGCAGAAATCCATCAATGTAATCCACTATATAAACAAACTCAAAGAAAAAACCCACATGATCATTTCATTAGATCTTGAGAAAGCATTTGACAAAATCCAACACCTCATCATGATAAAAGTCTTGGAAAGATCAGGAATTCAAGGACTAAATCTAAACATAGTAAAAGCAATAAATATACAGCGAGCCAGTAGCCAAGATCAAACTAACTGGAGAGAAACTTGAAGCAATGCTGCTGAAATCAGAAACTAGATAAGATTCTCTCGCTGCCTGTTCAATATAGTACTTGAAGTCCTAGCCAGAGCAATTAGACAATAAAAGGTAGTCAAAGGCATTCAAATTGCAAAGTAAGAAGTCCAAGCATCATTACTTGCAGATGATATGATAGTATACTTAAGTGATCCCAAAATTCCACCAGAGAACTCCTAAACCTGATAAACAACTTCGTCAAAGTGGCTGGATACAAAACTAATGCAAAGAAATCAGTAGCCTTCCTATACTCAAAGGATAAACAGGCTGAGAAAGAAATCAGGGAAATGACACACCACATGATAGTTATAAAAAAATATGAAGTATCTTGGTTGTGACTCTAACCAAGCAAGTGAAAGATCTGTAGGACAAGAACTTCAAGTCTCTGAAGAAAGAAAGAAACCAAAGATATCATAAGATGGAAAGATATCCCATGCTCTTTGATTGGCAGAATTAATATAGTACAAATGGCAATCTTGCCAAAAGCAATCTACAGATTCAATGTAATCCCAATCAAAATTCCAACTCAATTCTACACAGAGTTAGAAAGAGGAATTTGCAAATTCATTTGGAATAACAATAAGACCCAAAATAGCAAAAACTGTTCTCAACAATTAAAGAACATCTGGGCGAATCACAGTCCCTGACCTCAAGCTGTATTATAGAGCAATAATGATAAAAACTGCATGATATTGGTAGAGAGACAGGCATGTAGATCAATGGAATAGAACTGAAGACCCAGAAATGAAATCACACACCTATGGTCACTTAATCTTTAACAGAGAAGCTAAATCCATCTAGTCGAAAAAAGACAGGATTTTTCAACAAATGGTGCTGGTTCAATTATAAGTCAACAGGTAGAAGAATGCAAATTGGTCCATTCTTATCTGCCTGTACAAAGCTCAAGTCCAAGTACATCAAGGACCTCCACATAAAACCAGATACACTGAATCTAATAGAAGAAAAAGTGGGGTAAAGCCTTGAACCATGGGCACAGGGGAAATTCCCTGAACAGAAACATCAATGGCCTGTGCTCTAAGATCAAAAATCAACAAATGGGATCTCATAAAATTGCAAAGCTTCTGCAAGGCAAAGGACACTATCAATAGGACAAAACAGCAACCACCAGATTGGGAAAAACATCTTTTCCAATCCAATATCCGGTAGAGGGCTAATACCTAATATATATATATTTTAATTATATAAACTTCATTTCCATAGTTCTTATAATTTATATGAGACACATGTATAGAAATATATCAAAGTAACTTGTAGAAAATTATTTTTTGGATAGCAAATATTAATTTTGCCTAAAAAGGCCTGCCATAAAATAGATTAACAATTAATAATAATCTGATTATAGTTTGAAGTAAGGAAAAAATGCCCTTATTAGGCTCATAAACATTTCTCTAAAACACCTTTATAACATTTTATTAACACATTAACATCTCAATTGAAAGATGTAAAACTTTATTTGGAGAGAACAAAAAGGTGATTTTATATTAACGTTTTCTTTGCCAATAAATGGCAATGAACTATTATTTTTTAAATTAACTTATAGAAGCAGATGCTTTTATAATTATTAGAATGTAAAGCAAAGAATAACTCTTTAAATTTACAAATAAACCTTTATTTAGACTGCAAAATGTAGTCAATGGCACATTGGCAGTTTTTTTTAAAATTAATGGCAAACACATTATTTTTGTAGCATAAAATTTGTTTGCCAGTTTTTATGTTTAAATGCATGATAATAAAATAAATTGAAGAGACAAAATATCTTATTATTTATAAATCTAATTTTTAAGTTAATATATATATATATATATATATATATATATATATATCATGCATTTAGGATGGCCATAATTTTGAGCCATCAGTTTTAAATTTGTCTCTTATTGTCAATTTTATATCATTTAAATTATGTATAATAATTTATAAGCCAAGACTCTATAGTCAAAACATGCAAAATATATTTATATTTTTAAGACCAATTATAAAAAGGTGAAAAAAGCCTGTGTTTGTATTAGGCCATGTGTCATTGGTAAAATTAACCCTTTTTTTAATAACATTATATTTATTAAATCATGTCTAATGACTTATAAGCCAATATTCTATATAGTCAAGACATGTAAAATATATTTATACCTGTAATATCAATTATAAACAAGAATAAACGATTACATGAATCTTATAAACCTAAACCAAACAAATATTTCCTTTTTTAGCTCTAATTTTGAGAGACTAAAAGGCACATTGAACTAAAAATCATAATTGTAGAAATCTTCCTATAAAAGAAACAACCATTAATCCACTTAATTTGAGGCTGCTGGCCTCCTTTTAAAACAACCTTTTTCTTAACTATGTTTAACTCTAGTTGAGTATGGGACAACTCAAAATCAGCCCTTGTCATGTTAATTGTAGCTAGATTAAGAGATAGATGGCCTATAGATGAAATTTTTATTACTTTTTAAATTTTTTTTTATTCTTGGATATATTCTATATTTATATTTCATTTCCCTTTTTTGGTTCCCCACCCCCCAAAGGTCCCACATGCCCTTTTCCCTCCCCCTGCTCCCTCATCCACCCCTTCCCACTTCCCTGTTCTGGTATTCCCCTACACTGATGCTTTGATCCTTTCCAGCACCAGTGTCCACTCCTTTCTTCTTGTCAGACATCATTTGGTATGTGAATTGTGTCTTTGGTGTCCCAATATTCTAGGCTAATATCCACTTATCAGTGACTGCATACCATATGTATTCTTTTGAGAGTGGGTACCTCACTTAGTATGATGTTCTCCAGCTCCATCCATTTCTCTAAGAATTTCATGAATTCATTGTTTCTAATGGCTGAATGGTATTCCATTGTATGTTATGGTTTGTATATGCTTTTCCCAGGAAGTGACCTCATTAGGAGGTGTGGCCTTGTTGGAGTAGGTGTGTCACTGTGGGTGTGGGCTTAAAACCCTCACCCTGGCTGCCTGGAAGTCAGTCTTTAGTCTTCCACTAGCAGCCTTCAGATGAAGATGTAGAACTCTCAGCTCCTCCTATACCATGCCTGCCTGGATGCTGCCATGTTTCTTCCTTGATGACAATGGACTGAACCTCTGAGCCTGTAAGCCAACCCCAATTAAATGTTGCCTTTTATAAAACTTGCAGTGGTCATGGTGTCTGTTCACAGCAGTAAAACCCTAAGATAGAAGTTGGTACTGGGAGTGGGGTATTGCTGTGATAGGCCTGACCATGCTTTTGTTCGGAAGAATGTGGATTTTGGGACTTTGGATTTGGAAAGTTATGGAATTCTTTAAGTGGGGCTTAATGGGCCAGACTAGTAGGAATATGGAAGACAGTGGTGCTGAGGGTCATTTGAACTGTGTAGGCCTGACGGCCCAAGAGGTTTCAGTGGAGAAAAACTTCAATATGTGGCTGAGAGACTGTTTTTGTGATGTTTTGGTAAAGAACATGGCTGCTTTTTGCCATTGTCTGAAGAGACTGCCTAGGACTAAGGTAAAGAGATTTATATTAATTGCATCTGCAAAGGAAGTCTCAAAAAAGCCCAACAAAGACTTTGTTCTCTGGTTAAGTCTGATAAAGAGGATTTTGAACCAACATAGCAAGCTGAGAAAGGAAAAGTACAAAATATATAGTTTGAGTATTAAAGGGACTCCAGGAAGTGAAATGGAGCTGAATTCAAGGATATTAAACTGAATTAAAGGAGTGGTAACTTTGGGGGCAAGATTCACCCAGTTAACTTTAGGTCCAGGCATGGTAGTACAAGCCTTTAATCCCAGGAGGCAAAGATAAGCAGATCTCTGAGTTCAAGGCCAGCCTAGAAGGAGCAAATTCTAGGTGAAGAAAAACTTTAATCCAGGCTTGGTGGACCACACCTTTAATCCCAGTGCTTAGGAGATAGGCATGCAGATCTCTTGAGTTCAAGGTCAGTCTAAGGAGCAAGATTCAGGACAGCCAACTTAGGTAGTGAAGGAGCTCGGAAAACGGAAGCTAGTGATAATGTAATAGAACAAGGGGGCCAATGTTCCAGCTCCTGCAAGCAGCAGAACTCAGCAGCTTCAGCCATGTATCTCTGGCTTTATATTCAAGAGGATAAGGAGACTACTGGGACAATTGATGTTGGTTAGCTGGAGCTAAGAAATTAGTGGTGATTAAGAAAAGACCAGCATCACTGAGGTGAAATCTGGGAAGTGTTTTCTGAAAGCACAACGAAGCTATATTCCAAAGATAGTTAAGGTTGTACATCATGCTACAGCTGTACTTGGTAACGTGTAAGAATCATCCAGGTGGTACTGGTTTTGAAGGCATGAAGGCATCATGAAGAACAGCTGAGGCTTGGTACTGTGAGAGGCCATGAAAGGCCATTGGTGAAAGTGTACCCTCAGTTGTAATTGACAGCCCAGGACTGAAGGGGTCATGCAAAGGAGTTGAGGCTTGGTACTATGAAGAGAGCCTATGAGAGACTTTGGTGAATTATAGTTGCAGTGGAAGACCCTAGCATATTGGAGATGCCAGTACCACGGGATGACCACCAAGAACAGCAGTGGCAGTGGAGTGGATCAATCTGAACTTAGAGTGCTACAAAGGGCAGAGCTGGAGAAGTGACACCAGCTCTTTGGAAATACACAGAAGATCATGTGTGGATCTCAGACACTGGAACAAGAAGCTGTGAAGCTGAAATTGACTTGGGGTACCCAAGATGTTAAAGATGCCAGAGCCACAGGATGCCTGCCAAGGAAAGCTGCTAACAGGGAGTGGAACAAGCCCAGGAGAAAGAACCTTGTTGCAGTCAACAAAGATGAAAAAGGAGTTGAATATCTGAAGACTGCTTTGCCATCAGTCATGGAGATGCAGAGTTTGGACTTTGCCCAGCTGGTTTCCTGTCTTGCTTGGGGGATTACATTTAAGTGATTGGATGAATCTCAAAAGGGACCTTGAACTTTGGACTTTCAACACTGTTGAGATTGCTATAGACTACAGGGACTTTTGAAGTTGGACTAAATGTATTTTGCATTATGCTATGTTTAAGTATGGCCCCCATAGACTCATGTTTGAACAAGCCTATGGGGGCCAGGGAGTGGAATGTTATGGTTTGTATATGCTTTTCCCAGGAAGTGACCTCATTAGGAGGTGTGGCCTTGTTGGAGTAGGTGTGTCACTGTGGGTGTGGGCTTAAAACCCTCACCCTGGCTGCCTGGAAGTCAGTCTTTAGTCTTCCACTAGCAGCCTTCAGATGAAGATGTAGAACTCTCAGCTCCTCCTGCACCATACCTGCCTGGATGCTGCCATGTTTCTGCCTTGATGACAATAGACTGAACCTCTGAGCCTGTAAGCCAACCCCAATTAAATGTTGTCTTTTATAAAACATGCATTGGTCATGGTGTCTGTTCACAGCAGTAAAACCATAACTAAGAAAATTGTATATATATATATATATATATACCACATTTTTTGTATCAATTCCTCCGTTGAGGGACATCTGGGTTCTTTCCAACTTCTGGCTATTATAAGGCTGCTATGAACATAGTGGAACATGTATCCTTATTGCATGCTGGGGAATCTTCTGGGTATATTCCCAGGAGTGGTATGGCTGGGTCCTCCAGAAGTATCATGTCCAGTTTTCTGAGGAAATGCCAGACTGATTTCCAGAGTGGTTGTACCAGCTTGCAGTCCCACCAGCAGTGGAGGAGTGTTCCTCTTTCTCCACATCCTCACCAACACCTGATATCTTCTGAGTTTTTAATCTTAGCCATTCTGACTGGTGTCAGAGGCAAAGACTAGAGATTTCTGTGTTCAAGGACAGAATTCTCTCTGTATACAGCTCCAGGATTACAGAGAGAGACCATGTCTCAAACAACAACATAAAACAAAACCCGAGGAATGATGAAAGGGGGAAAAGGAAGAAGGAGTCAGAGCTATTGCATACGAGTTAAGTTCTTTTCAATTATATGCAAGGTCCTGACTATATGATTCCAGCACTGCAAAAAATAAATAGGTAAATGAACAACAGTAAACATTTAAAATAGGGAAGTTAAAGATACCATGATGCACCCAACATTTGGAATAATACAATAATATGTATCTATGAACATGAACGAAAATTTCTAAGCCAGATTTGTTATCACATGCCTATAACTCCAACACTTGAGATGCAAAAACAAGATCAGAAATTCAAAGAAAACCTCAGACAAATGTTGCAAGATATTTGACCACACTGAGAACCCTGAATTATATAATGGAAAGGCCCTTTTCAGATTGTGGTGTGGCTCAGCCCTAGAAAACACCTTTTAAACCAAGACGTTTCTATTTATTGTAAACAATATTGAATACAGTCAGCCAAAGGTTAAGAGGCAGAGCAGGTAACCAATTGACAAGAAGTGAACATAGAGAAAAAACCATAAAGAATGAGAAGAAGTCAGGAGGATGGATAGAGAGATGCACAAGTCATAGAAAGGTAGGACACTCACTTGGAAGGGTTTATAAGAAGTGTGGTGAAGGGGAACTGATTTTTTTTTCCTTCTGGGATGAAGGTAGAGAAGGAGGGTCAGTTGGGTGCTTTCTCTGCCTCTGTGAGTTACCAGGATTTGACCACAGCATCTAGCTCCTAAGTCTTCATTTGGTAAAATGGAACCTTTGATACTGAATTTGATGACAGCCTAATTGTGACAAGGCTACAGGAGACAGTCTCAAATACTAATAAATAAAAGCTTCTTAGAGTAGTCTCAGTTATTTCAGAGACACAGCTGTGAAACCTTAATCAAAATGTTGCTTTTACCCCAGTGGCCTGGAGGCATGCCTGGAGGACATTTTCTTTGTTGCAATTGGTTTAGGATGCATGCCTCATGACAATGGGCCTGTGGGCCTTGGTCAGGTTTCCCATTAAGAAAGTTACAATTCCAGAGTGACTAACCTTCATTTGTGGTCTTTGCTGCTTCAGTTCCTGTACTCAAGGTTTGAGCTATGACTCCCTGTTTACAGGTATTAAATGAGAGAAAATAAGCCCTTTCCTTCCCACATAGTTTTGTTCATGGTGTTTCTGTTAGTCAGGGTTCTCCCACAGAACAATATAGCAAGGGCATTTATGTAATGACTTACAGTCTGTATCCAGCTAACCCATCAATGAGCAGTTCTGAATGGGAAGTCCAAAACTCTAGTAGTAGCTCAGTCCCAAGAGACTAGTTGTTTAACCTTGTATTCTGTATAAACTGGAATCCTGAAGAAGAAGGCTCGAACAAACGTGCTGGCTAGTAGGAGCTAGCAGGCAAAGAAAAGTGAGTCTCCCTTCTGCCAATGTTCTCACTTAAGCCTCTATCTGAAGGTTTGACCCAGATTAAGGTGCTTTGTCCCAGGCTGTCTTTGAATTCAGAGATCTGCTTGCCTCAGTCTCCTGGGATTGAAGGCCTGTACTACCCATATGAACCTAAGCTTTTCATGGCCTCCATACCTCAAGATATTCATGTCAATATACAGGTCAGAAGCCTGTGTCTTCTACCTTCAAGACCTGGATCACATATGTACACTCCATATCTGGACTAAATAGGTCATTCAGATGTAGTCAAGTTGACAACCAGAAATAGCCATTGCAGTTTTTATTACAGCCAAAGAAACCTCACTATAGAAAGACCCTAAATGAAAATAAATCACGCACCTTCCTCCGTCCCTTGAGAGTGACCCTCCCATTGGCTATATCTATAAAATCCAGTGTTTCCTGAAGGTCTAATTCTCCAAAGTGGTGCTACTACCTTAGACACACTGATGTCAAATCTTGTGAGGATTACCCCTTTTGGTCCTACTTGAAGGTAGCAAAGTTGTTCTGTGAGTCTAGCCTGCCTTAAGATCAGTCTTATTTATAATAGCAAGAAGCTGGAAAGAACCCAGATGTCCCTCAGTGGAGGAATGGATACAAAAAATGTGGCATATATACACAATGGAGTACTATTCAGTCATTAGAAACAACGAATTCATGAAATTCTTAGAGAAATGGATGGAGCTGGAGAACATCATACTAAGTGAGGTAACCCAGTCTCAAAAGAATACCTATGGTATGCACTCACTGATAAGTGCATATTAGCCTAGAATCTTGGAACACCAAAGACACTATCCACATACCAAATGATGTCAGAGAAGGAAGGAGTGGACCCTAGTTCTGGAAAGGCTCAATGCATCTGTGTAGGGGAATACCAGAACAGGAAAGTAGGAAGGGTTGGATGGGGGAACAGGGGGAGGGAAAAGAGTAGCCATTCTAATATAGAATAAAATAGGCTTTCAACCTAAAGATATCAAAAAGGAAGGACACTTCATAGTAATCAAAGAAAAATCTATCAAGATACACTCTCAATTCTGTACCTCTATACTCCTAATGCAAGGGGACCCACATTCATAAAAGAAACTTACTAAAGCTCAAAGCACCCATCCCATCCCATACAATAAAAGTAGGAGAATTCATAACCTGACTCTTAGCAATGAACAGATTATGTAAACAGAAACTAAGCAGAGACCCAGTGAAACTAACAAATGTTATGAACCAATGGATCTAACAGATATTTCTATAACATTTCATCCAAAAGCAAAAGAATATACCTTCTTCTCAGCACCTCAAGCACCTTCTAGAAAATTGACCATATAACTGGTCACAAATAAGGACTCAACACATTTGCAAAGATTGAAATAATCCTATGCACCCTATCAGATCACCATGGACTAAGGCTCGTTTAAAATTCCAACAAAAACAAGGGAAATACATGTAAACATAGAAAAAGAACAATGCTCTCTACTCAATGATAAATTGATCAAGGAAGAAATAAAGAAAAACTTGAAAGAAATTTTAGAATTTAATGAAAATGAAGAAACATCATACCAAAACTTAAGGGACATAAGGAAGCAGTGCTAAGAGGAAACCTCATAGCTCCAAGTGCCTCCAAATAGAAAGTGGAGAGAGCTTACACTAGGAGCTTGACTCACACCTGAAAGCTCTAGGACAAAAAGAAGCAAATACACCTAAGAGGAATACACAGCAGAAAATAATCAAATTCAGGACTGAAATCAACCAAGTAAAAGCAAAAAGAACTATACAAATAATCAACAAAACCAAGAGCTGGTTCATTGAAAAAAATCAACAAGATAAATAAACCCTTAGCCAGACTAGCCAGAAGGCACAGAGACAGTACCCAAATAAATAAAATCAAAAATTAAGAGAGACATAACAGCCACTGTTGAAATTCAAAAAATCTTCAGTCCCTACTACAAAAGCTTATAATCTACAAAATTGGAAAATCTGGATGAAATGGACAATTTTCTAGACATGTATAATGTGACAAAGCTGCACAGGATCAAATAAACTATCTAAACCATTCCATAATCCCTAAAGAATTAGAAACAGTCATTAAAAGTCTCCCAACCATCAAAAATCTCAGGAACAGATGGGTTTAGTTCAGAATTCTGTCAGACCATCAATGAAGACTTAATACCAACACTTTTCAAACTATTCCACAAAATAGAAACAGTAGGAATGCTATCCAATTTGTTCTATGAGGCCATAATTATGTTTAAACCTAAAACATGCAAAGACCAAACAAATAGAACTTCAGACCAATTTCCCTTATGAACCTTGATAATAATCAATAAAATTCTTGCCAACCAAATCCAAGAAATCATCAAAAGGATCATTCACCATGATCAAGTATGGTTCATCTCAGGGATGCAGGGGTGGTTCAATATGCAGAAATCCATCAATGTAATCCACTATAAAGACAAACTAAAAGAAAAAACCCACATGATCATTTCATTAGATTTTGAGAAAGCATTTGACAAAATCCAACACTTCATCATGATAAAAGTCATGGAAAGATCAGTAATTCAAGGACTAAATCTAAACATAGTAAAAGCTATAAATATACAGCAAACCAGTAGCCAAGATCAAGTAACTGGAGAGAAACTTGAAGCAATGCCACTGAAAGCAGAAACTAGATAAGGCTGTCCACTCTCTCGCTACCTGTTCATTATATTACTTGAAGTCCTAGCCAGAACAATTAGACAACAAAAGGTGGTCAAAGGCATTCAAATTGCAAAGAAGTCCAGACATCATTACTTGCAGATGATATGATAGTATACTTAAGTGATCCCAAAATTCCACCAGAGAACTCCTAAACCTGATAAATAACTTCGTCAAAGTGGCTGGATATAAAACTAATGCAAAGAAATCAGTAGCCTTCCTATACTCAAAGGATAAACAGGCTGAGAAAGAAATCAGGGAAATGACACACCTCACAATAGTCATAAAAATATAAAGTATCTTGGTTGTGACTCTAACCAAGCAAGTGAAAGATCTGTAGGACAAGAACTTCAAGTCTCTGAAGAAAGAAAGAAACCAAAGATATCATAAGATGGAAAGATAATCCATGCTCTTGGATTGGCAGGATTAATACATTAAAAATTGCAATCTTGCCAAAAGCAATCTACAGATTCATGCAGTCCCAATCAAAATTCCAACTCAATTCTACATAGAGTTAGAAAGAGCAATTTGCAAATTCATTTGGAATAACAAAAAAACCCCAAAATAGCAAAAACTATTCTCAACAATAAAAGAACATCTGGGTGAATCATAGTCCCTGACCTCAAGCTGTATTATAGAGCAATAGTGATAAAAACTGCATGATATTGGTACAGAGACAGGTACGTAGATCAATGCAATAGAATTGAAGTCCCAGAAATGAACTCACACACCTATGGTCACTTATTCTTTAACAGAGAAGCTAAAATTAGCTAGTCGACAAAAAGACAAGATTTTCAACAAATGGTGCTGGTTCAATTATAAATCAACACATAGAAGAATGCAAATTGGTCCATTCTTATCTGCCTGTACAAAGCTCAAGTCCAAGTACATCAAGGACCTCCACATAAAACCAGATACACTGAAGTTAATAGAAGAGAAAGTGGGGAAAAGCCTCGAACCATGGGCACAAGGGAAATTCCCTGAACAGAAACATCAATGGCCTGTGCTCTAAGATCAAGAATCAACAAATGGGATCTCATAAAATTGAAAAGCTTCTGCAAGGCAAAGGTTACTGTCAATAGGACAAAACAGCAACCACCAGATTGGGAAAAACATCTTTTCCAATCCTATATCCGGTAGAGGGCTAATATCTAATATATTAAAAGAAGTCAAAAAGTTAGACTCCAGGGAATCAAATAATAGTATTAAAATTTGGGTAGAGAGCTGAACAAAGAATTTTCAACTGAGGAATATCTAATGACTGAGAAGCACCCAAAGAAATGTTCAACATCCCTAATTATCAAGAGATGCAAATCAAAACAACCCTGAGATTCCACCTCACACTAGTCAGATGCTGGGGAGGATGTGGAGAAAGAGGGACACTCCTCCATTTCTGGTGGGTCATCTAACATATGAAGAGAACATTCATTTTCACAAAAGAACAGCACATGTATTGTAATTAGTGAAATAATTCAAAACATCCCTTTCCACAGTGAAAAGTCCTGTAGTTCTTCCTTAAACTCATTTTCTAGTTCTAAATGTCTTAAATCATAAAACATTTTGAACCTGCAAATGTTTAAAATTTTTTTATCAACTCAATATCTTGCTCTCTAGCATAGAACTCTGTTCTACACTGATTAAATCAACCTATGTACTGAAAGAATAAATCTTTTATAGTAAGTCTTTATTTTCCTCCTGAATTTTATTTTCTGTTACAATGTGGGTTTTGGTTATATAATATGCATATTTCATATACATGTTAGATATAGATATTTATTGAACCAAAAAATAGATATTGGATAAAATTATAAAATTCTCCTGTGAATAAACTCCTGTCTTAATCAGGACAATTTTAAGTTGTTGCTGGCAGAGGTTTATAGTCATTCTTAGAGTACAGGGATAAATACGGAGCGCAAACTAAGGCTCACCTAATGACAGCTAATGGTCATCTCATGTTAGTATGTGACAGGTCCATTGCAAGCACCTCATTAAATTATTATCCACAGATCCCTGAGATTCCACTTTCATAGCTGACACACATAAAAGTTATGTACTTTCACTAAAATCATGAACAGGGGCAGAGCAGGGTTTGAACTTAGAATCCAGGAATGCCCTCACCACAGTGTTACTCTGGGACAGAATGCCGCTAATGGGAATTTGTTGAAGATAGAGCTCTATATTTTTGTTTTCAGACTTTACCTTCAGTCTTCTGATCTGCGAGCTTTAGGATGGGCACTGCAGCCTTGTCAAGAACTTTGATGGAGCATGGCTCAGCCGTGTTGTGCTTCCTATGAGCTTGTCCCAACAACTGTACTGGAGGACATTCCTACTTTCCACAGACAATGAGCTCTGTCACTTGTTGGAAGATAGAGGCCTGTACTAAGGCTCCCAAATATCTACATGTCAGCTGTGGGCCAGAGGTTTTTCAACATAGTTTTGATCTGTTTCACCAGCTGCCTTCTCATGACAAGGGGCCATGAAGTTATAAAAGACAATTATCTCCTTAAAAAGTCCCTGAATGCCTTCCCTGACTGTACATGGCTCTTCCAAGACCCAGGATCAAGCTGCCTGTGCCTCAGGGCCACTGACTTAGGGCCACAAACTTAGGGCTACAGACTCCACTCAGCTTGGCCGCACAAATGCCTAAGACAGGTAGTCCAGGCCTGAAGTGCTGGCTTGTTCAACCATTTCCGCTGGCCCTGGTCACACTGGTGGTGCAGCAGGGAGCCGAAGGGTGTGGGGCCGAGTGGTCCCGGGTGCGCATGGGGAGCGCCTTTGGGAAAGCTGAAGAAGGTGCTACCTCTGTGGGCACTGTCAAGTGAGGTGCTGCTGGAGGACTAGGACAAGCGCCAGGACTCTCCTGCCCAACTCTACATTGCTTGATTAGCAAGAAGCCAGCAACAGCGATGGGGACTTGTGCAGGAGCTGTGGGCCATCCATCTAGGACCCGAGAGTGGTCCGCAGGACCTGGGGCAGCAGAGAGGGGCTGGGCACTGGTGGCAGGGACCAGGCTGCAGGCAATGTCCCGGGCCCCCGCTGCTAGTCCTTCCTGCCCTGTTGGTCACCAAGTCTGGTGCCAGAAGTAGGACAAGTGGCCAAAGCTGCCCAGGCCACGCCCTGAGAGGTCTCCAAAATCTGCATTCTCAGGCCATTGGCCAGCCCCTTCTGCTCAGGCTGGATCCAAGCCATGCATGGCCTGCACTGCCTGCAGTGCCCCAACCCTGCTGTGCCCTGGACCAGGAAGATGGACCTGCCTGGGCAGAGCTCCAGTGAGCAGGGATGTGCACTGGTGGCTGAAAACTTAATTCTCCTATCATCTCTGGCCCCCATTTGGCCATAGCTAATGCCATCTCCAGGAAGCACCCCAAGGATAGAACATGAACATTAATTGTGAACTCATAATAATGGCAAAGAAGGACAGGAGAGCATCTCCCCAACAGAGAGCTAATCATAGGATCATTTATGATAAGTCCCAAAACTATGAATCACTAGGAAACACATCACTTGTCTACTATTTTTATCCCCTCTTACTAATATAGAGCCAGAAGGAGCCTGCAGGCTTTTCTTTCCAATCTGATGGTTATAATGTGGTGAAGATTTATTTGATGTACACGTTTATGACAATTGTAAGATTAAACAAGAGTAATAATGCTACACATCCTATAACACTTCTTTAGTCTGTCTAATTAATTCATCTTCCCTTATAAGTATCCAAATTATCATGTGAAGATTCAAGGAATATCATTCTTCAAGTTTCACTTAACATCAAAATCATAACTCCTGATAACAAAGGACTATGAATATTTTAAAGTGTTTCTTTGCTTTTCAAGATTCTTCTGTTGTAAATTCTGTAAATTTAGCACGGTAACAAATTTTTAAATTAGGTTATTTGGGGTTTTGAAGACTAATTTGTTGAGATCTTTATATATTTTGGAAATTAGCCTCCAGAAGGATGTAGAGTTAGTAAAGAATTTTTCCCAATCCGTATGTTGCATAGTTGTGCTAATGATGCCATCTTCTGCCTTACAGAATCTTTCAGTTTCATGAAGTCCCACTTAACAATTGTTGATCTTAGATCCTGAGCCATTGGTGTTCTGTTCTGGAATATTCCCCCTGTGCCAATGAATTTGAGGCTCTTTTCCACGTTCTCTTCTATTAAACTCAGTGTGTCTGGTTTGATGTTGAGGAACTTCATCCACTTGGACTTGAGTTTTTTGCAAGGTGATAAGTATGGATATATATTTGGTCTCCGACAAACAGAACAGCAGTTAGACCAGCACTATGTATTGTAGATACTTTTTTTTCCACTGTATTCTTTTTCTTTCTTTATCAAAGATCAAGTGTCCATAAGTCTATGAGTTTTCTTCTGTGTCTTCAATTTGATTGCCTTGATTTCTCTGTCCCTGTAACAATACCATTCAATTAATATCACTATTGTTTTTAGCAAAGTATAAAACAAAATGACTCTGAGATTCTACTTCATTACAATCAGAATGGCTAAGATTCACAACTCATGTGTCAACACTTGCTGGGAAAGATGTGGAGAAAGAGGGACACTTGTCCATTGTTGATGGGATTGCAAATCTGCACACCTACTCGGGAACTCAATCTGGCGATTCTACAGAAAATTGGAAATAGTGCTACCTAATGACCCAGCTTTACCACTTTCGGGAATATACCCAAAGGACTCCCCACCATACCACTAGGACACATACTCCACCATGTTCATAACAGCCCTATTTGTAATAGTCAGATGCTGGAAACAACACAGATTTCCCTCAACCAAAGAATGGATTCAGAAATGTAGTTCATTTACACATTGGTAAACTATTCAGTTAATAAAAATGAGGTCATCATGAGTTTGACAGGTGAATGGAACTAGAAATATACTAAATGAGGTAACTCAGACATAAAAGGACAAGTATGCTATCCATAACTGGATATTAGCCAAAAAGTACAGATTCCACCTACAGACATTAGGTTGTAATAAGCAGAAATGATCAAATGAGGAGGCTTCAATCCTACATGGAAGAGGGAAGGAATTAATCACAGGAGGTAAAGGGAGGGAGGGATCTAGGTGTGGGTAAACAGAAACAGATATGTAGGAAGGAACTGGAGAGAGGCCCAGAGGACCAAGGGAATGAATGGAAACAATCAGCCTAGGGGAGTGAGAGGTGTGAGGACCCCATAGAAAGTACCAGAGTTCCTGGAAGTTAGACACACTCAGCACATATTGGGGGTCACGTTACTTTGTGGGGAAAGGGAACTTGAAGCACCTACCTCTAGAAGATAGACATAGGCTCCCGGAGTGATAGGGTTATGAACCTACAGTTAAAATTCCTGACCCAGACTTTTTCCTGTCTGAAAGAACTTCAAGGATAAATTGGAGAAGAGACTGAAAGAAAGGCAGTTGAACAACAAGCCCAACTTTGCATCCATATCATGGGAAGCCACCAAGGGCTGACACTACCATGCTCTGATGTACTTACAGAAAAGAGCCTGGCATGGCTGTCCTCTGAGAGGCCCTACAAGCAGCTGACTAACACAGAAGCAGATACTTACACCTGACAATTGGACTGATGTTGGGAAACCTGATGGCTTAATTAGGGAAGGACTGAAGAAGCTAGAAGGGAGAGCGACCCCATATGAAGATCTCCATTCCCAGTTAATGCAGACCCCCAGGAGCTACCAGTGCCTGAGCCACCAACCAGGAGCACAGAAAAGCTGGTTAAAAGTCCCTGGCACATATGTAGTAGGGGCCTGTCTAGCCTAATATCATTGGGAGTTGATGTGCTGAAACCTTAAAGGACTTAAGGCCCCAGGAAAAGGTGAGGTCTGGTGGGGGGAACCACCCTCTCTGAGGCAAGAGGGAGGGGGAATGGAATGAAGCGTGGGAGGGGGAATGAGTGGGGGAAATTACTAGAATGTAAATAAGTAAAATGATTTTGACTAAATAAATCACAACCCCTCTAGTAATGTCACTATGAATTTCCATATATACCTTCACTATCAGATTGTATGTTTAAATTTTCCCACAGCTTGTTTTATTCTAATACATCAGGGTAGCACCAAGGGATCTGCAATCTAAGAAGTGCTTGGTGACAGTAGTGGTGATGTCATATTGTGAGTCTCACTCAGCTCAGGCTTTGTTCAGATCTGAATACTACTGCTGTGTTTAAGGGGGAAAGCCAGTGGGGGTTAGGGGGTGAATAGGAACAAAGTATAACAGACACATATGAAAATGCTATAATGAAATCCATTTGGACTAACCTAAAAAAAACTAAAAAATAAAGATGTCCCTTTCCATAGATTTGTATGATCTTGCAGAACTTGCCTAGAACACCTTCCCATAGTGTAGTTTCGTGACTTATGCCTTTTTACTTTCTTTTTGGTAAATTCATATTTAGCCAGCCACTGTCACAGTATCATATTTCTCATTTGGGTGGGCCAGACAGGCCATCATTAAGGGGGCAATTGTCAGGGAAAATACAAATGACCATAATTCTACAGCTGAGGTCAACTCAATCTCTTATTTGATTTCAAACTTGTTTTTGGTGATTTGTTCCTAGAAAACAAACTTAAAGACATAGTAGCACATGTAGGAGATGACAGTGTCTAACAATACCAGTTAAAAAAGGTACCTGTGATAGAACAAAAGGGCATATGGGGTAGAACAGAGGAACTTTGGGCCCTTCTGCTCTACAAATAAAAAATACTACTCTAGTCCCAAATTCCTCCACTATCTCTGATTTCTCATTAAGAATCCAATCTCAAGGATCTCTCTCTCTCTCTCTCTCTCCAAGGCAACAGGAGGTCTTCCTTTTCCTCCCCTAGAAAACTCTGCTGTGAGACAAGGTTGGGGTGTGGCTACACTTGTGAACTCATGTCTTCCTGATTGGCTTGTCTTCTGCCCCTGTGCTGAATTACATGAGGTAAGCTGTGGATAGGACACCTGGAGACAATATCTTCCTCCCACCTCCACAGAACATTCTGAATTAGTCAACAAAGCTCCTTATTCAACATGAAGACAAGGGCTGGAGAGATGGCACACCAGTTAAGAGCACTTACTGATGGGAGGTGGTGGCGCAGGCCTGTAATCCCAGCCCTCTGGGAGGCAGAGGCAGGTGGATTTCTGAGTTCGAGGCCAGCCTGGTCTACAGAGTGAGTTCCAGGACAGCCAAAGCTACACAGAGAAACCCTGTCTCGAAAAAACAAAACAAAAAAACAAAATAAAAACAAAAAACAAAAAAAAGCACTCACAGATCTTCCAGAGGTCCTGAGTTCAATTCCCAGCAACCAGGAGGTGGCTCACCACCACCTGAAATGTAGACCGATGCTCTCTTCTGATATGTCTGAAAACTGCAACAGTGTACACCTATACATAAAATGAATAAATCTTTGAAAAAATAAAATTAAATGAAGGCAAATGAAAAGAAGCTGGCTAAGTTGATAGAGCTCACCGAGTAGCAATGGGAATACAGAGATCCAGGTCTCCTGATGATTTCCATCACTTCCCCACACAGGGAGACAAGATCCCTATCTAAAATGACAACACAAGCACGTTTTTGGTTCATGTGTGTACATCATTATTGAAAGAAAAGAAGACTTACAACAGAAAGTATAAATCCCAAAGATGTCTGCCTAAAATCTATGTACATATTTGCAACAGCAAAACTATGAAGTTTTAAAGTGTTAGACCCACTCTCACTATACTAACTCAAAAGGAGAAATTCCTAGTGCCTTAGTGTAATGTGTCCGATCAGAATAAAAATTATCCTGATTTTTTCCAATTAAAATTGAGGCATTGTGTGACTGACACATTCAAGTATTAGTTCCAGATGAGAAAACTCATATGAAAGACTTTGTGAGAGACATAAGAAAATAATTAAAATATGTCCAAGAATAAAGTTTTCTCTAATATTTTACATTTGAAAGCATACGGGGTCTCTCTGGTTATCATGGCATCTAACTTGAAGTGCTCTACTATTAGCCTAGGCCTTAGATGGTTGGAGACAGGATTGTTCCACCAACAGCTTATCTAACATATGCTACAGGATAATGACTATGTGGTTTATATATGAGATAAAAGAAAGCTAAGGCAAGAGGGTATGTATGAGGCACTGGTCTGAGGCAACAAACAGTCCCATGCAAGTGTGCCATTAGGGCCCCAGAACTAGAATAGTAATTAAGCTTAGAATTCAAAATAGACAGGTGCTCCATTGGCAATGCACCTGGCTACCTGTTGATTCATAAGTAATTTAAATCAACATTTTGTTCAAAGTCAGTATTACCTTATAAAGCATGAATATTGGGGGTTTGGCATATTTGAATGAAATATGTAGAGTAATAGTTGATAAACTGAACAGATATTTGAAAAGCACAGAATTAAATTATTTTGATTTAAAAAAATGCTTGTTGTGTAACAACAATCCCAAACCCCAAAGCATAATTAGGAGGCTGATACTGAAAGACAGTGGATATGAGAATACACTAAACAAGGTCCTTGGTCAAAAGCAAACAAAAGTATCAATGTAAACACGAATGCTTTGCCAGGATGTGAATCACTGCAGTTGTGGGGGAACTATGAGGTCCTGAGTTTGGTTATAGCCTCAAGCACAAAAAGGTACTTGTTGATAGTCACAGCAATTTAAGTTATAGGTGCTTGAAGTACTACTTGATTAAAACATGAAGTCAGCCAATTTTACCTTAGATGAAACTGTAGAACATTTTTAAGACTTGATCTCAGAATAGGAAGAGTAACTCATGTGTGGAGCTATTTCACAGGAATCCCTATATTTCATTCCAGAACCAAAGGAAAAAATTAACTCTAGTAACTAGAAGGAAATCTACATGCTAAATATAAATATAACTCACAATATTAGCCATAAAATTCACAAATTTGATAGGATGATTTTATTATTTATCTTTTTTTATTGAATATCGTCTTCATTTACATTGCCAATGGTAAAACCTTTTCCGATATCCCCCCTCACCTAAGACCACCACCCCCTCCCCCTCCTCCCCCCTGTCTCCACATATATGCCCCTCCACCCAACACACCCCCAACTCCCCCCCCATATTCCCTTTGTTGGGGCCTCTGTTGAGCCTTTACCTAACCAAGGACAATTCCTCCCACTGATGTCCAACAAGGCTTTCCTCGGCCACATTTTTGGCTGGAACCATGTGTGTCCCTTGGTTGATGGTTCAGTCCTTGGGAGTCTTGGGGCATCTGGGTGGCCGAAATTATTCTTCTTCCCATGGGGCTGTAAGCCACTTCAGCTCTTCTGGACCATCCTCCACCTCCTCCCCTGGGGACCCCATTCCCAGTCCAATAGTTGGTTGTTAGCATCTGCCTCTATATTTGTACGGCTCTGGCAGGGCCCCTCCAGAGACAACCATGGCATGCTCCTTTTGGTATGCATTTCTTGTTATCCATAAAAGTATTGGGAATTGGTGACTGTTTATAGGATGAATCCCCAGGTAGGGCAGTCTCTGGGTGGCCTTTACTTCAGTCTCTGCCCCACAGATTGTCTCCTTTATTGCTCCTGTGATTATTTTCTTCCCTTTCTCAGAGGAACTGATGCACCCTAACTTAAGTCCTCCTCCTTCTTGAGCTTCCTGTGCTGGGTGAATTTTAACTTGTTTATTTTGAGCTTTTGGGCTAATATCAGCTTATTAGTGACTGCATACCATGTGCATTCTTTGTCATTGGGTTGCCTCATTCAGGATGACACTTTCTAGTTCCATCCATTTGCATAAGAATGTCATGAATTCATTGTTTTTGATAGCTGAATAGTACTCCATTGTGTAAATGTACTCAATTTTCTGTATCCCTTCCTCTGTTGAGGGACATCTGGGTTCTTTCCAGCTTCTGACTTATAAATAAGGCAGCAATGAACATAGTGTAGCATGTGTCCTTATTACATGTTTGAACATCTTCTGGGTATATGTCCAGGAATGGTATTGCTGGGTCCTCAGGTAGTACTATGTCTAATTTTCTGAGGAACCACCACTCTGATTTCCAGAGTGGTTTTACCAGCTTGCAATCCCACCAACAATGGAGAAGTGTTCCTTTTCCCCCACATCCTCTTGAGCATCTGCTGTCCCATGAGTTTTTCATCTTAGTCATTCTGACTGGTGTAAGGTGGAATCTCAGGGTTGTTTTGATTTGCATTTTCCTAATAACTAAGGATGTTGAACATTTCTTTAGTTGCTTTAGAGTCATATTAGTTTCATCAGTTGAGAATTCCCTGTTTAGCTCTATACCCCATTTTAATAGGGTTATTTTACTCTCTGGAGGCTAACTTCTTGAGTTCGTTGTATACATTGAATATTAACCCTCTATCAGATGTAGGGTTTCTAAAGATTTTTCCCAATTTGTTGGTTGCTGTTTTGTCCTATTGACTGTGTCCTTTGCCTTACAAAAGCTTTGCAGTTTTATGAGCTCCCATTTGTTGATTCTTGTTCTTAGAGCATAAACCAAGATAACCGAATCACTGAGGTTGTGGGGGACTTATGAGGTCCTGAGTCTGGTTACAGCCTCAAGCACAAAAAGGTACTTGTTGATTGTCATAGCAATTTAACTTATACCTGTTTGAAGACTACTTGATCAATACATGAAGTCAGCCAATTTTACCTTAGATGAAACTGTAGAACATTTTTAATACTTGATCTCAGAGAAGGAAGAGTAACTCAGGATGGAGCTTGTTCAAATTTTGTAAGAATCCATATATTTCATTCCAGAACCAAAGGAAAAAATTAACTCTGGTTATTAAAAAGAATTCTACATGCTAAATATAAATATAACTTACAATATTAGCCATAAAATTCACTAATTTGATAAGGATAATTTTATTATTTATCTTAAAACTTTAAAAATAACAAATATAGAATAGGCTTAGCTACATAAAACTGAGTGTGTAAACCAAAATTTAAAATTGCAAGTGAAGATGAGAGTCATAGCCAAAGATCACAGCACAGACACTAAGACACAAGAGTCTATCCTCCTTGACAGTAATCAAAGCCATGAGATTTAATGTTTTTGGGGAATGCTCACTTAATACAGGTAAAAAGAAAATCTTGACATAGAGCTGTAACTTTAATAAAAATTTCTCCTTAGATTTAGACAAAATTCAGTAGGAGAGACCTTAACCATAAAAACATTCAAAGAGACACACTAAGGCCCAGAGATAATAAACTCAGTACTGGTTCCAGGTATACCATGTCTGATCTGAACTTTGCATCATTTGCTATCAATTTAGACACCTAGGTGCTATACATTACAATCATATTTGCATTCCTAGCTGAAATAGACACATCTATAGGATGTTAGGACCTGTGTTATTGCGTTCTTGCTTCACCCTAAGATTCTGATGATAAATAGCTCAGTATCTTATGCAGGGCCTGCAGCATAGGTCATATTATGGAGCTGTGTCTTACATAGGGACAGAAGGACATTTTCAATCTTCTTTATGAAGTCAGCATAATCTAAATAATCCAAGAAAACTGCAAGTGTCACAGACCTCCTTTGTCCTTGAAAATATTAAGAGAAATATCCCTTCAAAATATATTGGATCTGAACTTTGTTTATATCGGAATTCACCATGCTTCTGTAAAAGGATACATTACCTGAATTTTGCAGTAATGCCTGATGAGAATTGCCTGTATTAGGACATATTTAACAACTTCACATTCATTCAAGGTTTGTTTGAAGTGGACCAATTTTATGCCTTGGAAATGCTTAGAACATTGCCTGCCTTCAAAAATATGAAAAAATTCTGATGAAAACTCAGTTCTCTTTTTTAAAGTACATAGTAATGTAATTATTACATTTAAAGATGTAATTTCAGTGTAATGCTGTCCTAGACGCCTTTTGATTTCCCCCTGTTAGTTTTACATTTTATACATAAAGCCAATAAAAAATATGAAGCTAAGGGCTTCTCTCTACACAAATATGACCTGATGTTCTGTGTATAAGGAATCCACAAAAAGACCATCCAAACTCTATGGCAAGAGCAGTGGTTGAGCTGGGCAGTGGGGGGTGCACACCTTTAATCCCAGCACTTGGGAGGCAAGGGAGGTGGATTTCAGAGTTCGTTCAAGGCAATCCTGGTCTACAGAGTGAGTTCCAGGACAGCGAGGGCTACACAGAGAAACCCTGCCTCAAAAAACAACAACAAAAGAAGCAGTGGTTAAAATGAACATTTTAATAGTAGAGATGCACACTAAAAATACAACTGCAACAGATATACAATTCATGTAATTGCACTGTTTTCTTTCTGTACCTAATTCCACCATCTCAGCAATTATATTTATCAGCATGAATAGAATCTCCACTCACCGTGCCTTTGCGACAAAACTATGACAGAACATACTGGGTGCTGCTAAAAGCAGTGATAGTTTTAGGGAAATTTCAACTAAGAAATCTTTCAACAAAATGGGATGGAGAGAAATTAATATTATTAGTTGATAATATGAAAAGTTTCTGCTGCTTTCCAGAAAGACTTTTTCACTTAAAATATTTTCTGAGTTACATTTTGGAACCCATTTACTGAAGGAAAAATTAAGCAAGGTTACTTACTGATTTGCTTTCTTATATATAAATACATTTAAAACCCATAACAATGAATGAGTTTTGTGCACTTCTGTAAACATGCACGAGTGCATATGTGCTCCTGTTTGTGTTTATTGTGATTTTTCATGGATGTTAGGGTCTTGGAGTGATGTGTTGTTGGTTTATAAGTTTTCTTTGTTTAATTTTGGTATGTTTGTACATTTGTAGGACCATTTGTTTTCTAATGAGAGAAAATATGGATTTTCCTAGGTCAGAGGAGGAGGTCTTAAATTCAACTATGCACATAAGGTTAAGTTTAACTTTTATTCTTTAACTGAAATTATGGATATTAATCCAAGAGATTGCTTATAAAACCACTAAAACTTTAAGTCTCAGATAAAACAGTGTCACCTAAAAGATAAAAAATGAATGTAATTGGAATATACCTTAAGTTATCTAAGTGTGCATGCCACATCTCCTCTGTTAGAGCCGGAGGACAACACTAAAGAGGTTCACTCCTCATACTACATGGGGTCCAGGGAGTGAACATTGTTGTCAAATGGTGGCAAGAACCTCTACCTACTTTGTCTTCTCAACAAACTCTAAAAATCTAATTCAGGTTCCAGTTGAAATGAAATTTAAAATATTCCAGTTTTGTTCTATTTACTGGCTCAGGTTAACAAAAGAGCATATTTACAAAATGAGAATTTTGTGTCAGCTATCCAATTCAGTAGTTCATCAAACTTAAAATACTATACTATCAGAAACCTGAAACACTTAGAGAAGCAAAACCATAACTAACTTTATTATGCTATCCCACCAAGCTCTCCTTCTCGACTGTGGACTTAAATCGTGGCCCCCTGTTCTGTTGAACCCAAGATCATTCTGAAGATTCCCATCACTGGTTCCCTCAAAGACAGATCTGTGGTGAGTGTGGATGTGTGACTGCCTGTCCATTCTTCTCTCAGAGGCAAGCCTGGACTTGGTTTGCTCTAACTTCACAATACTGCTGTTAATAATGCAGAGGAAAATATTTCATGTCACATACTTTTCCTAAATGACTCCCAAGATTGTATTTTGACAACTGCTGTAAGGAGAAATGGGATTTCCCTTTAAACATTCTTTTACCAGTCAAAATATTCCAGAGAATGCCCACTATAACAATTGAAAGTTTAAATTACTATAATTACTTTTTTTTAATTTTTATTTTCTATATTCTATGTTTACATTCCAAAGCCTTTCCCCTTTCCCAGTTCCCACCCACCATACTTCCCATAGTTCCTCTCCCCCCCAACTATTCCCCAATCATTCCCCCTCCCCCCTCGGTTATAATTACTTTAGGCAATTGAAAGGTGATTTGTTTTCCCATGAGTATATTATATTTTTATTATATATTGGCATAACATTGAATGATAAATTTTAGTGTTCATAGCTGTATAGAAAAGTTTTAGAAAATTTACCACGATTATTCTATTTATAATTTAAGTGTCTAACAATGATATATGTTACATATTTTTATTTTTTATTAAAAAGGATTACAATCTGATAATAATTTTCACCTCTGTCAAATTCTCCAAGGTCTTACCCCCTCCCTACAAACCCAACTCCATGCCTTTTCTTTCTATTTCTTTGTGAAAGAAAAGAAGCAAAAGAGACCAGGAAACATACATATACACATTCACAAAATCAGACAGAAATCAAAAAAATACAGGAAAAAATCAGTAAGACAAAAAAAAAATGTCTAAACAGCCTGAGCAGCCTCATAGCCCAGATGGACCTCCACTCTCCTTCTTCCTGTCTGCCCACCTTCTTCTGCTGAGCCTTAAACATACAAGTAAGCTTCCTGTCCCTAACTCATCTTCCCTGCTTTCTGAGTCCCCTAGAGCAAGCCCAGCTGCTCTGAGCAGCCTGATGTCCCAGGGGAACCTCCAATCTCCCCCATTCTCTCTGTACACCTGCAGCTACTTAACCACAGAGGCCTGCAGATCTGATACCACACAATCTAAGGATATCTATCAGAGGCCTGCCATAGGAGGATCATTGTATTTAAGCTCCCCGATGCCTACTATAAAAGATGCAACAAGGGACCAAAGCCATACAGATGGAAACCAGTCCTCAAAAGGACATAATTTAAAAAGTCAGGCCATGGGGTGCTGAGAAAAAGGTATATTCTTTTGCTTTAGGATGAACTGTTCTGTATAGGTCTGTTAAATCCAATAGGTCCAATGCTTCAATTAGTTTCACTGTGTCCCTGCTTAGTTTTTGTTTTCCTGATCTGTCCATTGAGGAGAGTGGAGTGTTGAAGTCGCCCACAATTATTGTGTTACATGTAATGTGTGCATTGAGCTTTAGTAAAGTTTCTTTTATGAATGAGGGTGCCCTTGCATTTGGAGCATAGATGTTCAGAATGGAGAGTTCTTCTCGGTGGATTTTTCCTTTGATCAGCAAAAAGTGTTCTTCTGTGTCTCTTTTGATGACTTAAAGTTGAAAGTCAATTTTATCTGATATAAGGGAAATGCAAATCAAAACAACCCTGAGATTTCACCTCACATCATGTATTTGTATCCATTCCCTCAATGGAGGAATGGATACAAAAAAATTATGGTGTATATACACAATGGAGTACTATTCAGCCATTAGAAACAATAAATTCATGAACTTCTTAGACAAATGGATTGAGCTGGAGAACATCATCCTAAGTGAGGTAACCCAATCTCAAAAGAACACTCATGGTATGCACTCACTGATAAGCGGATATTAGCCTAGAAGACTAGAATACTTAAGACACAACCCACATATCAAAGGATGTATAAGAAGAAGGAAGGTAGGGCCTCTGACTCAGGAAAGGCTTAATGCAGCAGTGTAGGGAAATACCAGAACAGGGAAGAGGGAAGGGGTGAAGGGGGGACAGGGGGAGGGAAGAGAGCTTATGGGACTTGTGGGGAGGGGGGAGCCTGGAAAGAGGGAAATCATATGAAATTTAAATTAATATATCAAATAAAAAAAGGCAGGCCAATATGACACCTTCAGAGCTCAGATAAACTTCTACAGCAAGCCCAGGATATCTTATCACACGTGAAGCACAAGAAAAAGGCCTTGGATTCAATCTTATATAAATGATACATGACTTTCACAGGAAATGAATAACTCCTGTAAAGAAATACAGGAAATAACCACAACAGGTAGAGGTCTTTATAAAGGAAACAAATAAATCCTTAAAAAATATACAGAGTAATATAAATAAACAGGTGAAAGAAATAAATAAAACCAAGAAAGACCTGAAAGTGGAAATAGGAGCAATAAAGAAAACACAAACTGATGGAATCCTGGGGGTGGAAATAAATCAGTCAAAAAAATGGTAAATCTAAAAATTTCCTGACACAAAACATCCTGGAAATCTGTAATATCATTAAATGACCTGACTTAAGAATACTTGGAATAGAAGAAGGAGCAGAGTCTCACCTCCTAGGCCCTGAAAATATTCTGAACAAAATATTAGAACACTTTCTGAATCTAAAGAAGGAGATACAACCTATAGAGCAAACCTATAGAACACCAATTAGATTGGAACAGAAATGAAAATTCTACCAACACAGAATAATCAAAAGAGAAAATCAATTGAAAAAAAGAATAGTAAAACCCTCAAGGAAAAGAGGGAGGGTAATATACAAAAGCATCCCTATCATATTTATACAATTCTTCTCAACAGGAATTCTAATAGCAGTAGAAGGCCATGGTCTGTTATCTTGCAACCTCACAAATACTCCTACCTAGACTCTTCTACTCAGCAAACCTCTCAATCACTATAGACAGAGGAAACAAGATATTTGAAGACAAATCCAAATTAAAACTATATTTCTCCACAAATTCAGTCCTACAAAAAATACAACAAGAAAAACTCTCACACAAGGAGGATACCTACAACCAAGAACACACAGAGAAATTAAATAATTACAAACTAGCAAATAAAAGAGAATCCAAACAACTGGTCAATAATTTTTCTTGACTTCAATTGATGAATTTCATTAATAGCTTTAAAAAAAACTTAAGAAAGTGATGGAAAAAAGGATCCATCACTATGCTGCATACAATAAATAAATCCCAGCAATAAAGGCAAACATTACCTCAGAGTAAAGGGCTGGAACAAAGTTTTCCAAGCGAACATACCTAAGAAGAGAGCTGGATTATCCATTATATTATAAAGTAAAATAGACTTCCAACCAAAATTAATCAAAGAGACAGGGAAGGACATTTCACACTAATGAAAGGAAAAAAATCTGCCAAGAAGATATCTAAATTCTTAAGAGCTGTGCTCCAAACACATGAGTACACACATGTGTACAACAAACACTGCTTAAGCTCAAATATCACATCAAACCCCACACATTAATAGTGGGAGACTTCAAAACCCCAACCTCAGGTATGGAAAGGTCATCAAGACAGAAATTAAACACAGAAATCATGAAATTAACAGATGAGAGGAAACAAATGGATCCAATGGCCATCTATAGAGTCTTTCTCCAAAACACAAAATAATATATTTTAATCCCAGCACTTCACAGAACCTACTCCAAAATTGATAATATAATCAAGCAGAAAGCAAGCCTCAACAGATCCAAGAAGATTGAACTAAACAATTGAAACTTATGAAATCCCCATGGATTAAGGCTGGACTTCAGCAGTGGAAAAATGAGAAAGACCAAATATCCATTGAAAGAGAAGAACTCTCTACCCAACAATCACTTTGTCAGGGAAGAAAAGAAAGAAAATTAAAGACTTTCCAGAATTCATTGAAAATAGAGGCATAACATCATATAGGACACAATGAGAGCAGTGCTAAGAGGAAAGCCCATAATAGTAAATGCCTTCATTATAAATGGAGATAACACATACTAATAACTTAATAGCACACCTGAAAGATGGAGAAGTAAAGGAAGCAAACAAACCAAAGTGGAGTTGATTCCAGGAAACAGTCAAACTCAGTGTTGAAATAAATGAATGTGAAACAAAGAGAACAATATAATGATTCAACAAAAACTAGATCTGGTTTGTTGAGAATACCAGCAAAATAACAAATCCATAGCTGAACTACTTTAATGCAGAGAGACAGTAGCCAAATTTAAACAAAAAAAATCAGTGGTAAAAAGAGAAACATGATAGAAACTGAGGAAATTCAATCATAAGTTCCTACTTAAAACACCTGTATTACACAAAATCAAAATCTAAACTAAATGGATCATTGTCTAGACAGATACCATTTACTGCTTAATTAAAGATCATGTAAACAACCTAGACAATCCTATAAAATTTAAGGAAATAGAAGCATTCTTCAAAAGACTCCCAAAACAAACCAAAAACATTGGGATGAATAGGATGATTTTAGTGCAGAGTTACAGCCTATTTTCAAGGCATAGCTAAGCCCAATACTCCTCAAACCGTGCACAAAAGGGAAACAAAAGGAACACTGTCAAACTTATTCTATGAGGCCATAGTCAGCCTAAGACCTAAACCATGCAAAGAGTCCACAAAGAAAAAGTACTTGAAACCCATTTCTATTATGAATATTGGTGCAAAACTACTCTATAAAATACTTGTAAATTAAATCCCTGAACACATCACAAGCATCACCCATTATGATCAAATAGGCTTTATTCCAAAAATGCAGGAAGGGTTCACTAAATGGAAATCCATCAAGTTAAAACACGATATAAAGATATCTTTCCACAAACCCAGCCCTACAAAGGATAATAGGGGTTAAACACCAACACAAGGAGGGAAATTACACCCCGGAAGAAGCAAGATCGAAACTCTCATCAAACCCAAAGGAAGATAACCCCTCAAATATAAAAACTAATTGTCAGGAGGTAATAATTACTATTCTTCAATATCTCTTAACATCAATGTACTCAATTCCCCAATAAAAATAGATAAGACTAAAAGACTGGATATGGAAACAGGACCCTACATTTTGCTGCATATGGGAAACACATCTCAGAGTCAAAGACAAATATTACCTTAGAGTAAAAGGCTGGAAGACAATTTTACAAGCAAATGGTCTCAGGACAAAAGCTGGAGTAGCCATTCTAATATCAGATAAAATTGACTTTGGATCAATTGTATTTTACATATATATATGTAAAATATATATAGAACATTTCATTCTAATGAAAAGAATATACCTTTTTCTCAGCACCACATGGTACCTTCTCCAAAATCGATCATATAATTGGTCACAAGACAGATGTCAACAAATACAAGAAGATAGAACTACTCCCATGCCTCCTATCAGATCACTATGGAATAAGAGTGGTCTTCATTAGCAACAAAAACAACAGAAAGCCCACATACACATGGAAACTGAACAATGCTCTACTCAATGACACCTTGGTCAAGGAAGAAAAAAAGAAAGAAATCAAAGACTTTTTTAGAATTCAATGAAAATGAAGGTATAACATACCCAAATCTATGGGACACAATGCAAGCAGTGCTAAGAGGAAAACTCATAGCCCTGAGTGCCTCCAAAAAGAAACTGGAGAGAGCATACACTAGCAGCTTAACTGCACACCTGAAAGTCCTGCAACAAAAAGAAGCTAATTCACCCAGGAAGAGTAGAAAATAGGGAATCATCAAACTAAGGGCTGAAATCAATCAACTAGAAACAAAGTGAACCATCCAAAGAATCAACAAAACCAGGAGCTGGTTCTTTGAGAAAATCAACAAGATAGATAAAGTCTTAGCCAGACTAACCAAAGGGCACAGAGAAAGTATCTAAGTTAACAAAATTAGAAATGAAAAGGGAGATATAACAACAGAAACTGAGGAAATTCAAAAGATCATCAGATCCTACTACAAAAGTCTATACTCAACACAATTGGAGAATCTGGAGGAAAAGGACAATTTCCTAGACAAATACCAAATACCAAATACCAAAATTAAATCAGGATGAATTAGATAAGCTAAACAGTCCCATAAACCCCAGAGAAATAGAAGGGGTTATAGAAAGCCTCCCAACCAAAAAAGTACGGGACCAGATGGTTTTAGTGCAGAATTATACCAGACCTTCAACGAAGACCTAACACCAATACTTTTCAAATTATTCCACAAAATAGAAACAGAAGGGACACTGCCCAAATTGTTCTACGAAGCCACAATTACGCTGATACCAAAAGCACACAAAGATTCAACAAAGAAAGAGAACTACAGGCCAATTTCCCTTATGAATATCGATGCAAAAATTCTAAATAAAATTCTTGCTAACCGAATCCAAGAGCACATCAAAACGATCATTCACCATGATCAAGTAGGCTTCATCCCAGGGATGCAGAGATGGTTCAATATACTGAAATCCATCAATGTACTCCACTACATAAACAAACTAAAGGAAAAAAAAACATATGGTCATCTCCTTAGATGCTGAAAAAGCATTTGACAAAATTCAGCATCCTTTCATGCTAAAAGTCTTGGAAAGAGCAGGAATTCAAGGCCCATACCTAAACATAGTAAAAGCAATCTACAGCAAACCAGTAGCCAACATCAAAATAAATGGAGAGAAACTTGAAGCAATCCCACTAAAATCAGGGACTAGACAAGGCTGCCCTCTCTCTCTACATATCTTTTCAATATAGTACTTGAAGTTCTAGCGAGAGCAATTAGACAACATAAGGAAGTCAAAGGGATACAAATTGGAAAGGAAGAAGTCAAACTATCATTATTTGCAGATGATATGATAGTATATTTAAGCGATTCAAAAAACTCCACCAGAGAACTCCTACAGCTCATAAAAACTTCAGCAAAGTGGCTGTTTATTAAATCAACTCAAGCAAAGCAGTAGCCTTTCTGTACTCAAAGGACAAGTGACTGAGAAAGAAGTTAGGGAAATAACACCCTTCACAATAACCACAAACAATATAAAGTATCTTGGCATGACTCTAACCAAACAAGTGAAAGATCTGTATGACAGGAACTTCAAGTCCTTGAAGAAAGAAATTGAAGAAGACCTCAGAAGATGGAAAAATATTTCTTGCTCTTAGATTGCCAAAAAGCAATCTACAGATTCAATGCAATCCCCATCAAAATCCCAAATCAATTCTTCATAGATCTAGAAAGAGCAATTCTCAAATTCATCTAGAGTAACAAAAAGCCCAGGATAGCGAAAAATATTTGCAACAATAAAAGGACTTCTGGGGGAATCAATATCCCTGACCTCAAGCAGTACTACAGAGCAACTATGTTAAAAACTGCATGGTATTGGTACTGCAACAGGCAAGATCAATGCAAAAGAATTGAAGACCCAGAAATGAACCCACAGAGTTATGGTAACTTGATCGTTGATAAAGGAGCTACAACCATCCAGTGGAAAAAAGATAGCCTTTTAAACAAATGGTGCTAGTTCAACTGGAGGTCAACAAGCAGAAGAATGAGAGTTGACCCACTCTTATCTCCTTGTACTAAGATCAACTCCAAGTGGATCAAGGAACTCCACATAAAACCAGACACACTGAAACTAATAGAAAAGAAACTGGGGAAGACCCTGGAGGACATGGGCACAGGAGGAAAGTTTCTGAGCAAAACACCAATAGCTTATGCTCTAAGATCAAGAATTGACAAATGGGACCTCATAAAATTGCAGAGCTTCTGTAAGGCAAAGGACACTCAATAGGACAAAATGGCAACCAACAGATTGAGAAAAGATCTTTACCATTCCTACATCTGATATGGGGTTAATATCCAAAGTAAACAAAGAACTAAAGAAGTTAAACTCCAGAGAGTCAAATAACCCTATTAAATTGGGGTAAAGGGCTAAGTAGGAAATTCTCAACTGAGGAAACTCGATTGGCTCTAAAGAAATGTTCAGCATCCTCTGTTATGAGGGAAATGCAAATCAAAACAACCCTGAGATTCTACCTCACTTCAGTCAGAATGCCTAAGATGAAAAACACAGGGACCAGCAGATGCTGGAGAGGATGTGGAGAAAGAGGAATACTTCTCCATTGCTAGTGGGATTGCAACCTGGTAAAACCACTCTGGAAATCAGATTGGTGGGTCCTCAGAAATTAGACATAGTACTACTTGAAAACCCAGTTATACCACTCCTGGGCATATACCCAGAAGATGCTCCAACATGTAATAAGGACACATGATCCACTATGTTTATAGCAGCCTTTTTTTATAACAGCCAGAAGTTGGAAAGAACCAAGATGTCCTTCAACAGAAGAATGGATGCAGACGTTGTGGTATATATACAAAATGGCGTACTACTCTGCTAGTGAAAATAATGAATTAATGAAATTCTTAGGCAAATGGATGGAACTAGAAAGTGTCATCCTAAGTGAGGTAACCCAATCAAAAAAAAAACACACATGGTAAGCAGTAAATGATAAGTGGATATAAGCCCAAAATCTCAAAATAAACAACTTATAACTCACAGAACACAGGAAGCTCAAGAGGGAAGAACAAAAGTGGGGATACTTTGGTTCCTCTGAGGAAGGGAACAAAATACTTACAGGAGCAAATATGGAGACAAAGTGTGGAGCAGAGAATGAAGGAAAGCCCAACCAGAGACTGTCCTACCTTGGGATTCATTTTATAAACAGTCATCAAAACCCAAAACTATTATGGATGACAAGAAGAGCATACACAAAGGAGCCCATTATGGTTGTCTCTGGAGGGGGACCTGCCAGAGCCTTACAAAAACAGAGGCAGGTGCTAGCAGCCAATCATTGGAGTGAGTGTGTGGTTCCCAATGGAGGAGTTGGAGGGCAGACTGGAGGAGCCGAAGGGGTTTGCAGCCCCATAGGAAGAACAAGGATGTCAGTCAAGCAGATAGATGCCTCAGGGCTCCCAGGAACTAAGCCATCAACCAAGGGGTACACATGGTTTCGGCCAACTGAGTGGCAGAGGAATACCTTATTGAGCATCAGTGTGAGAAGAGGTCTTTGGCCATGGGAAGGGTCAATAGATGCCCCAGCATGGGGAAATAGAGGGGGGTGGGAGTGGGTTGGGTGTATGGGCATATTCTTGGCGGCAGACGGGGGAAGAATGGGTTTGGGGATTTCCAGGAGGGGAAAAACTGGGAAACCATATAATATTTGAGATGTAAATGAAGAATATATCCAATAAAATAGTAATTGTAATAATAATAATAATAATAATAATAATAATAGGAAGAAAGTTACATTCCACCTAGCCCAGCAGTGGAGGAATGCTGACTGTCCTACACAAGTGTTTTAAAGGGAAGTACACTTATGGATATTAGTTTTGGAAGGTAATGATCTTTCAGGCTTTAATAGCCAAATGAATCATTGCACTAGAGTTTAAATTCAGTCCACTGGCTTTCTAGGCTTCTAAAGTCTGACTTACTTTTCAAGTTGATATTTCAATTGTTCTTCAAGTTTCAATTCTGCTCTATATTTGTTTTCAAATATTCCCTGTTATGTCTTCACAGAAATTGTATGAGAGTTTGTTTCAGCAATCTCAGCTTCAATCTCCTTATGTCTCTGCTCCATTGACATGATGTAATCCTGTCTTTCCTGCTCCTTCTGCTGCTCAGAGGCAGTTTTTTCCTAAAGGATATTAAAAAGAAACATATTAAAATAGGTCATTCAAGTAGATTTTAATTTTATTAGGAGGAGTGGTTGATGTGAACAAAATACCTTGTATTCATCTTGAAATTACCAAGGTGAAATTAAATAAATGACTTCAACTAACAGAACAATTCTGTTTCAATTACAAATACCAATGTATATATTCCAAATAAAAGAAACACTTATTTGAAATATAATCATCCAACAAATTATTGTGTAATTTTCTTTGCATTTCAATCCACAAGGCTGAGAATATGTTACGTGAAAGAGAAAGGAGTTGCTCAAATTCTTTATCAAAAACTTCAAGTAGATTTAAGCAGAATTGTTTTTTAATTTCTTTCCGGGGTTGCTGTAGACAGAACCCAGGGACTTGTGGATGACAAAGAGATATACGACCATAAGACTACATTCTCATACCTGAGGTATTGATATAATAATTCAAAAATTAATGATATAATTTCAGAGTAAGGCATGAAACTCATACACAACTGAAGTACATTATCATATCCACAGCACATTGATTTTCTTTCCCTCAATGTTTCAATCACTCTCATAAATCACAACATTTACTATCGAAAACTGGAATTCTGAAAGATGAATTCTTTTAGCATTAATGTCAAAACTAACATGATTAACAATAGAAGGGCATGGCTACTTTTACTAGAAATCTACAAAAGAAACTGCTGTGAAACACAGAAGAAACACACACAATCATACAAACTATACATTGAAAATGAAATTTGAGGTGGAGTTAATTACAGCACAGGCCAGATGACTATAGTCACCTGTAAGAATCGATTCACTTCGTTTATTTCTTCCACGACTTGACGCCTATATTGCTCTTCAATGGCTTTTGTATGATTTTCTTTTTCTTTTTTTTTAATTTTTATTTTTATTTTTATTTTCTATATTCTATGTTTACATTCCAAAGGCTTTCCCCTTTCCCAGTTCCCACCCACCATAGTTCCCATAGTTCCTCTCCCCCCAACTGTTCCCCAATCATTCCCCCTCCCCCCTCGGTTTCTTTACTAAACTGGATGCAATCTTTACAGGCCCAGGGTCCTCTCCTTTCTTCTTCTTGGGAATCATTTGACTTGCTATTTGTGTCTTGAGTATTTAGGGCTTCTGGGCTCATTAATATCCACTTATCAGTGATTGCATTTCGTGTGCATTCTTTTGTGATTGGGTTAATTCACTCAGGATGATATTTTCCAGGTCTAACCATTTACCTACAAATTGCATGAATTCATTATTTTTAATTGCTGAGTAGTATTCCATTGTATAAATATACCACATTTTCTGTATCCATTCCTCCTTTGAGGGATATTTGGGCTCCTTCCAATTTCTGGCTATTATAAACAAGGCTGCTATAAACATAGTGGAGCATGTGTCCTTATTGCATGCAGGGGAATCCTCTGGGTATATGCCCAGGAGTGGTATGCCAGGGTCCTCTGGAAGTTACATGCCCAATTTTCTGAGGAACCGCCAAACTGATTTCCAGAGCGGTTTTACCATTTTGCAATCCCACCAACAGTGGAGGAGTGTTCCTCTTTCTCCACATCCTCGCCAGCACTTGTTGTCTCTTGAGTTTTTAATCTTAGCCATTCTGACTGGTGTGAGGTGGAATCTCAGGGTTGTTTTGATTTGCATTTCCCTGATGACTAATGATGTTGAACATCTTTTAAGGTGTTTCTTGGCCATCCGAATTTCTTCTGGTGAAAATTCTTTGTTTAGCTCTGTGCCCCATTTTTTGATAGGGTTATTTGTTTCTTTGCGGTCTAACTTCTTGAGTTCTTTGTATATATTGGATATTAGCCCTCTGTCGGATGTGGAGTTGGTGAAGATCTTTTCCCACTTTGTTGGTTGCCGTTTTGTCCTTCTGACAGTGTCCTTTGCTTTGCAGAAACTTTGTAATTTTATGAGGTCCCATTTGTCATTTCTTGATCTTAGTGCGTACACTATTGGTGTTCTGTTCAGGAACTTTTCCCCTGTGCCCAAGTCCTCCAGGGTCTTCCCAAGTTTCTTTTCTAATAATTTCAGTGTGTCTGGTTTTATGTGGAGGTCCTTGATCCACTTGGAGTTGATCTTAGTGCAAAGAGATAAGAGTGGGTCAATTTGCATTCTTCTGCATGTTGACCTCCAGTTGGTTCTTTGAGAAAATCAACAAGATAGATAAACCCTTAGCCAGACTAACCAAAGGACACAGAGACAGTATACAAATTAACAAAATTAGAAATGAAAAGGGAGACATAACAACAGAAACTGAGGAAATTCAAAAGATCATCAGATCCTACTACAAAGGTCTATACTCAAAACAACTGGAGAATCTGGAGGAAATGGACAATTTCCAAGACAGATATCAAATACCAAAATTAAATCAGCATCAAGTAGATCAGCTAAATAGTCCCATAACCCCTAAAGAAATAGAAGGGGTTATAGAAAGCCTCCCAACCAAAAAAAGTACGGGACCAGATGGTTTTAGTGCAGAATTCTACCAGACCTTCAAAGAAGACTTAACACCAATACTTTTCAAACTATTCCACAAAATAGAGACAGAAGGGACACTGCCCAACTCATTCTTCGAAGCCACAATTACGCTAATACCTAAACCCCAAAAAGATCCAACAAAGAAAGAGAACTACAGGCCAATTTCTCTTATGAATATAGATGCAAAAATACTAAATAAAATTCTTGCTAACCGAATCCAAGAGCACATCAAAATGATCATCCACCATGATCAAGTAGGCTTCATCCCAGGGATGCAGGGATGGTTCAATATATGGAAATCCATCAATGTAATCCACTACATAAACAAACTAAAAGAAAAAAACCACATGGACATCTCATTAGATGCTGAAAAAGCATTTGACAAAATTCAGCATCCTTTCATGCTAAAAGTCTTGGAAAGAGCAGGAATTCAAGGCCCATACCTAAACATAGTAAAAGCAATCTACAGCAAACCAGTAGCCAACATCAAAATAAATGGAGAGAACCTTGAAGCATTCCCACTAAAATCAGGGACTAGACAAGGCTGCCCTCTCTCTCCATATCTTTTCAATATAGTACTTGAAGTTCTAGCAAGAGCAATTAGACAACATAAGGAAGTCAAAGGGATACAAATTGGAAAGGAAGAAGTGAAACTATCATTATTTGCAGACGATATGATAGTTTACCTAAGCGACCCAAAAAACTCCACCAGAGAACTTCTACAGCTGATAAACAACTTCAGCAAAGTGGCAGGTTATAAAATTAACTCAAGCAAGTCAGTGGCCTTCTTGTACTCAAAGGACAAGCAGGCAGAGAAAGAAATTAGGGAAATAACACCCTTCACAATAGCCACAAACAACATAAAGTATCTTGGCGTAACTCTAACCAAACAAGCGAAAGATCTGTACAACAGGAACTTCAAGTCCTTGAAGAAAAAAATCGAAGAAGACCTCAGAAGATGGAAAAATATTTCTTGCTCCTGGATTGGCAGGATCAATATAGTAAAAATGGCCCTCCTGCCAAAAGCAATATACAGATTCAATGCGATCCCCATCAAAATCCCAACTCAATTCTTCATAGATCTAGAAAGAGCAATTCTCAAATTCATCTGGAGCAACAAAAAACCCAGGATAGCTAAAAGTATTCTCAACAGTAAAAGGACTTCTGGGGGAATCAATATCCCTGACCTCAAGCAGTACTACAGAGCAATTGTGTTAAAAACTGCATGGTGTTGGTATAGCAATAGGCAAGCAGATCAATGGAACAGGATTGAAGACCCAGAAATTAACCCACAGACTTATGGTCACTTGATCTTTGATAAAGGAGCCACAACCATCCGGTGGAATAAAGATAGCCTTTTCAACAAATCGTATGATTTTCTACCTCACTACACTGTACCATGTTCTTGTCCATATCGGTTTTGAGGTTGAGTATTTTCTCTTCAAGCTGCTTTATTCTACCCTCTTCAGCTTCACGTTTCTCCTGAGCTGCTGTCGTTTCTGCTAATTTCTGCTCCAGAAGCTTATTTTCCTCTTCCTGGCATTGGCAGTGCAATAATTCTTGTTGTAGTTTTGTTTCGATACTTTCAAGCTGAGTGAAAACAATTAACATTGTCTAGTAATGCAGTAGGCAGAAAAAAGTTAACACAACACTAATAGCAATGTCAGCATGAATTCAATTGAATTCAGCATGAATTTTGGCTTGGGTTCACCATGAATTTCAGCAATTTCAGCCTGAACCTAGGATTTCCACTTGGTTTTCCACTTCAGAATATATTGAATTATTGATAAACTTAAATCTAAAACATCCCACCTAATCAAACAAGCAACACACACACACACACACACACACACATACACCCAGAATATACAACACACCCACACCCACAAATACACACATGTAGAGAGTGGGAGAGAGAGAAAGAGAGAGAACCCATAAGCTGTTTTCCCGAATCAGGCCAGGAAAACTCTCTTAAAATTATTAGTTACATAAGTGAGGTTCTCATTTGTCTTTTGCCTAATTTAATATTGGAATGAATGTCAAATCATCATGTCAGTTACAATAGGCATTTCTTCCTCACAGATAATAAAAGGCAATTTAAGTACAAGTCTCACGTGAAGTGAACAAAAAAAAAATTAAAAAAAAGAAAAAAATGCTAGAGTATAACTCCCTTCCAAGAAATGAAGAAAATATATACCTCTTCCAAGAAATGAAGAAAACGAAGCTTTTATTTTAATTTGAAAAATTGGATACATTTTCTCTTTTCCAAGGTGTCTAATGTTTCCTTCTCCTTGCTTCCTTCTGTGGAGAATTCTACCTCATTTCCTTCTAGACTGAATTTTTTTTCATTACATACAAACTACTTTTGAAAGTTAATGATTCCAACTATTATTTAAAGAATTACTTATCGTTGATGAATTGCCTCAAATCACTGAAGTTTAAAGGTATACATAATAACGTCTTCATATGAGTTTAAATTTTTTTCATGAATAATGATCAATAAAATCCAGCCTGAACCATATTTTGTTCAATAGAAGGAGGAAAATACATGAAATTCTTTTTTTAACATATAGAGTCTGGGACGTGGTTCCTGTGACTCAAGTTTAGGCAGCAGCATACATACCAAATGGGTTTAGAACAGCATAGAAATTTCAAGACACAAATATGATACATTTTCGATCTAAAGGGAAAGGATTTTTTTAATATGACCTCAAGTTTTCAAAAATTTCCAAGCTCTTTATATTTACATTGTACTAAATTCGAGGAAAGTTTTATCCCGAAAATTAATTTAAATTCACCTTCTCTCTGTTTAAGTAATGTATCCTTTTCGCAGTGACTTGTACTTGAAGTACTAGAACCTGAAAACTCTCCATTTTGATGTGCATCTGAGTCCTTCTTCATCACTGTGCACAGATTCATATACCTAGACAAATATGCAAAACAATTAAGTAAACTATTATCATCATTGTATGTTTGTATCTTCATGTGTATTTGTGTTGTTTTTTATGCAATCTGGCTTTAAACACTTGATCTTCCAGACTGCATTTTACAAGTGTTTGAATTGCAGATATAAGAATATGCCTGGCTAGTAACTGAAGTTTTAAAATTATAAACATTTAATACATTCTAAATAGTAATAATTTTTATAATATGAAAGATGAATAATAATCATAAGTGTGACTCTGTCACTATTGTAAAATTATGAGATTGAAACCTGCATTTTAAAATAAAATGGTAGAAATCAAAATGATAAAGTATTAATATTGAAATCATGAACACAATGGTTATAAATATCATATATCAATATATATCATATTTTCATATATCAAAATAAATGATTTACATATAGTTTGTTTTTAATTTTCAGGATTGTTTGACTATGTGTGTGTGTGTGTGTGTGTGTGTGTGTGTGTGTCTGTTGTGTCTCAGAGGGTGAATATGTACACAGGAATGCAAATGGCTTCATAGGACTCAAGTACTGATACTTCAGAAGTTGTTGTTACAGGCAGTTAGATGCTACTTGAAGATAGATGCTGGTAACTGAAATTACATACTATTATTCTGTTGGTTGATTTTATTTTGCTTTGTTTTGATATTATGAACTTGACAGACACAAGTTTGATTTGAAAAGAATCTTTACTGAGAAAATTATTGATTATTCCATTCTATAGACATGCCTGTGGGAACATTTTCTTAATTACTTCTGGATGGCAACAAGGCTTAAATCATACATACACACAAATGTCCAAGACACACGAACACATGCAAATAAACAACGATTCATTCCACATAGTAGTACCCAGTATGTGTGGTGTGTGTAAGAACCTTGGTTAAATTCCAATCAAAAATTAAAATTTAGAATGATGACAAATAAAGTCTTTGTGGGGCAAAAGAAAAGAGGCGAGTTGGTGCTTTAAGATATAGGCGATCAAATATAGAAATATGGGGAGAGACTTGAAACAATTCTATGGCAGTTTGAAGGAGAAGTGTTTGAACACTTGGGCTCCAGTTACTGATGATGCTTGGGCAGGTTATGGCAACGTCAGGAGGCAGAGGCTTGCTGCTTTCCCAACTACTGTGGAATCTGTCCCTCTGTAAACACAGCCTGTTCATTCCTTAAGTTGTCTTTGGTCAATGAATTTATCATAGCACCAGGTGTGGAACTAATACAACTTTTTTTTTTGCATTTTTTTATTGGATATATTCTATATTTACAATTCATTTCCCTTTTTCTGGTTCCCCACCCCCAAAGGTCCCACATGTCCTTTTCCCTCCCCCTGCTCTCTCATCCACCCCCTCCCACCTTACTGTTCTTGTACTCTCCCACAATGATGTTTTGGTCCATTCTAGCACCAGTGTCCACTTCTTTCTTCTTGTGAGACATCACTTGATATGTGATTTATGTCTTTGGTGTTCCAAGATTCTAGGCTAATATCCACTTATCAGTGTCTGTATACCATGGGTATTCTTTTGAGACTGGGTCACCTCACTTAGTATGACGTTCTCCAGCTCCATCCATTTCTCTAAGAATTTCATGAATTCATTGTTTCTAATGGCTGAATAGTACTCCATTGTGTATATATACCACATTTTTTGTATCCATTCCTCTGTTGAAGGACATCTGGGTTCTTTCCAGCTTCTGGCTATTATATATAAGGCTGCTATGAACATAGTGGAGCATGTATCCTTATTGCATGCAGGGGAATCTTCTGGGTATATTCCCAGGAGTGGTATGGCTGGGTCCTCTGGAAGTATCATGTCCAGTTTTCTGAGGAAACTCCATACTGATTTCCAGAGTGGTTGTACCAGCTTGCATTCCCACGAGCAGTGGAGGAGTGTTCCTCTTTCTCCACATCCTCACCAACACCTGATGTCTTCTGAGTTTTTAATCTTAGCCATTCGGACTGGTGTGAGGTGAAATCTCAGGGTTGTTTTAATTTGCATTTCCCTAATGACTAGTGATGTTGAACATTTTTTAAGGTGTTTCTCAGCCATCCGAATTTCTTCAGGTGAAAAGTCTCTGTTTAGCTCTGTACCCCATTTTTGGATAGGGTTATTTGGTTTTCTGGGGTCTAACCTCTTGAGTTCTTTGTATACATTGGAAATTAGCCCTCTGTCGGATGTGGGGTTGGTGAAGATTTTTTCCCAATTTGTTGGTTGCCGATTTATTCTTTTGACAGTGTCTTTTGCCTTACAGAAACTTTGTAGTTTTATGAGGTCCCATTTGTCTATTCTTGCTCTTAGAGCATAAGCAATTGGTGTTCTGTTCAGGAATTTTTCCCCTGAGCCAACTTTTTAAGAAGAAATCTAGAGATCGTCCTAGTGTGGTTTTCACAAAATGCAGAAGATGCAATATCATATGCATAATGTTAAATCATAGGAAAACACTAGGTATACTTTAGAGAAATCAAAATTAAAATAAAAAATAATAACAAAAGAGAAAAGCCATGTTGGGAGACTCAAAAGTTATGAGAAATTTTGTATTATTTTATTTCGGGTGATCGAATAACAACATCTTTCATTTATTACAACTCTGAAAGTTTTCATGTTATTTATCATTCTCTGTATTCGTTCAAATAGAAGCTAAGAGGGCTGGAGCATGGCAGCAAGGGAGGGAGAGGGAGCAATGGAAACAGGGGAGAAAGGGGGAGGGAAGGGAAGGGATGGAGAGAGAGGGGGGGAGATCCATTCTATGTCTCTATGTCTGTGGATTCTATAGTCAGGATGTCAAAAAGATATAAACTAAGAATGCACATATGCAAAGCATGCACAGGCAGTTGACAATATTCCCAAAAGTAAGAATATAATACTTATTCAGCAATATATTAGTTATCAAGTTAGGACTTTTATTGCTGTGATGAAACACCATGACTGACACAAGTGGGCTGATCTGGCTTACACTTCCAAATTAATGTTCTTCGTTGAAGGAAATCAGGACAGAAGCTCAAGCTGAGCAGGAACCTGGACGTAGGAGATGATGCAGAGGCCATGGAAGGGTGCTTCATACTGGCTTGCTCAGCCCACATTGTAGTAGAACCCAGGACCACTGACCCAGAAATAGCCTTATCCACAATGGGATAAGCCCCTCCACTTCCTTCACTAACTAAAAAATGCCCTACAAGCTTTCCTACAACTAGATCTTATGGAGGCATTTTCTCAATTGAGGCTCCCTTCTCTTACATGTCTATAACTTGGTTCAAAAAACTAGACAGCCCAGAGGCCAGAGAGGAAGGATGCTTAATGGACTGCTGCTCATAGTTTGAGTGATCTGATTTCTCATACACCCCAGAACCATCTGCCAGCGGTGGAACCTCTCCACAATGATCTTATTACCCCACACACCATGGTCATTAAGAAAATGTCTGCACAGGCTTCTCTATAGGCAAATCTTCATAGAGGCATTTTCTCAATTGTGGTTCTCGCTTCTCAGATATGTCTGGTTTATGTCAAGTTGACAAAAACCAACCAGCACAATTAGTGATTCCATATAATTTATAGATACCTTAAAATAAAACATCATACATGTTAGTTGCTTTACATGAAAATTTAATACTTGTGGATTTTGAGCTCTGTTGGATACCATGGAACAATTCCTATATAGAATATAAGACATCTATCTGTATGTTAGGTTGTGTAAACATACATGTATATTTCTTAAAGTAAATTCATGTTCAACCATGTTTACATTTCATGTATATATAGATTATGAATATGGAATATTAGTATATCTTTTTATGATTCTATCTGACTAACGTATCATGGCTAAATATTTAAAAGTAGAAGAAAACCCAATTTTATCCATGTAAATTTTGATATTTTATAACAAGCACACAAACAAGATATGGGTATCAACATCTGAAATATGGGAGGAAAGAATAAAAGCATATTTCAAACTACAAATCCAAAATATATAAGAAAGATTACAGTTCATATCAGAGAACACATTCACTGTCACTTATTGGTGGTCAAAGTCATCAGATAGGAGTAATTAATATTGGCCTTCCAAATTTGAAATTGTGTTGTAGGTTTCTTATATGAGTTTAAAAATAGAAATATTTGTTTTATTATAAACTTGCAGACAAGATAGGAATTTACATTTAGGTTTTGGTAAAATCACTCTTTAGTTGTGGGTGAATGCTTTGATAAATAAATGTCATACCTTTATATTTCTTCTTCTAGTTCACTATTTTCCTTTTGCACTTCATGCAAACTCTGTGTCAGTGACTGGTACAACTTAAACTGGTCTTCTTCATCATTTTCAGACTTTGAAAAAATATATGAATAAAATTTTAACTGTAGAGATCCACGTTTCTATCTTAGAAACATTACTTACCATTTGTAATATGCTTAGATAATTCAGAAAATATTTTCTGAAATTGGTACCTGCAAGCATAGATTTCAAAATAATAATTTTTAAAATTGTTTTAATGGTTTGGGTGTTTTGCAAGAATGTATTTTTGTAGACTCAGGCCTACCTACTGCCAGATCTGAGGAGGAAAGTTTACCAGTTTCCAAAAAAATTGGAGTTCCAAAAACTGGGTATTGACATGTGGATGCTGGGACCTTAATCCAGGTCCTCTGCAACAGCAGCAAGTACTCTCACACACAGAGTCATCTCATTGGCCCCCAGTAACACCACTTTATAGAACACCTCAGATATATGACATTTTCATTATGACATTTTTCTGATCTATAAATTTATAAATTTTCTTTGTTAAACATAGGAAGTTTTTTTTCCTAGTTCACTAATATAGCCCTCTTTCTGGGACTCTTCTGGCTCCTCCTCAGCAAAGGTCTCCTTGTTTCTCTACTCTCTACTATACACCTCTAGTCTATGATTCTGACAGCACCTCCCAGGCTAAAGTCCCTCCACTTCCCACTCTAACACCCTCTCCCTCAGGACTCACCAAAGTTCTGCTATCAGAAATGTCATCTTCCATGCTTGCCACAGTAACATTCCACCATACTACCGTATTCCAGTTCCACAAATAGAGGCCACACACACACTCTGAATTCTACTCTATGGTTCCAGAATCCCATATTTCTTCCCTAGGTAAAAAATCCACTCCTCACTTTAACCTGTGAGAGACGATCCCTGGGAGTATCTTGTGAATCTCTGATAGAACTATTCCATGACCCAAGATGTGGCCAGTAGGGATCTGAATCTATCTTCCTTTCCCTACCTCTCATACTTCCTCAGTACCACCTTGAACCTTATTACTATTATGATTAATCATCATAATTACTCCACCTTCCTTGGGTATTCTAACCCTACCAAGTCTCCAAGACCATTACCATGCACATTGAAGAACTCAATGCCACTAACTAAACATCAAGAGGAGATCATTTCAAACTTCCAACACTCACCCTCCCAGGACTTATGCACTCAACTTGGCAGAAATCCTCTCCTCATTTTTCTATGTTCTTACCTTTCCCTCTGTCTTTCTCACACCATCCTCTGTAGACATACATGAATAGCCTCTCTCCCTCTGCAGAAAGAATATTCACATTCCCATCCCTATGCTACTTGGGGCTAAGAACGCTATGACACTCTTGAAGTGCAAACTTGCTCTGCTGGTCTGGTCAAGCCCTTGTTTCCCATCACTAACACACTCTCTTCCTGACATTAGAGGACCTTTGGGGAGGATCTTCTTTACTCACAGTGTGATGGTTGGGATATGCTTGGTTCTTGGGGAGAGACACTCTTAAGAGGTAAGGCCTCCTGAGTGTAGGTGTGGCCTTGTTGGAAGAAGGGCCTCCACTCACTTCTGAAGAGAGCTTTCTCCTAGCTCCGTGAGGATGCCAGTCTTCTGACAGACTTTGGATCATGATGGAGAACTCTTAGCTCCTTCTCCAGTACTATGCCTGCCTAAAAACTAAAATGCTTCCTACCTTGGTATTGTACTAGACCTCTGACCCTGTAAGCTAGTCTCAAATACATTTTGTCCTTTATAGGTGTTGCCATGGTCATGGTATCTCTTCCCAGCAATAGAATGCCTAAGACATGCAAAAAGTGTCTTTGCCAACTCTTTTTGGTACCTTATTCATTTCATCAAGACATGTTCTAATCTAACTCACCCCTAATAGCACCTGCTGGTGAAGTCAGAAGCCATGCCTTTCTCTGGCAGGATAAACATCACTCAGGTATCCTGTTCACAATTGGCACTGAGTAACTGCAAATGTGAGTTCAAGCCAACCCATTCTACTAGCCTTGACTTCTCACCTCAAGTCTCTTTACGCTTGTCTCCTTTCTCTTTCATTTCTCATAGAAAATAAAAAATACCAGGGATGTGAGAGGGTCTCAGGTCCTAATGTGGAGGTCTTTAGCAAAAATGACCAACAGAGTGGAAATGGAACCTGAAGAGACCACCTCCAGTAGATAGACATGTCCTGAGTTGAGGATTTGGCAATCTACCCATCTCAAAATTTTGTCCCAGGATTGTTCCTGTCTAAAGGAAATGCAGGGACAAAATTGGAGCAGAGACTAAAGAAAAGGCCATGCAGAGAGAACCACAACATGGGATTTACCCCATACACAGATGTCAAAACCCTAACACTGTTGCTGAGACTGAGATATGCATACAGCCTGGCATGGGTGTACTCTGAGAAGCTCTACCAGCACCTGACTTAGACAGATACAAATTCTTACACCCAAGTATTGGACTGGGCCTGGGGATCCCTATGGAAAGAGTGAGGGGAAGGACTGAAGGAGGAAAAGGGTACTGCAACCCCACAGGATGACCAACAGAATCCAATATCTGGACACCCCAGAGCTCCCAAGAACTAAGCAACCAACCAAAGAGCATACAAGGATTGGTCCATGGTCCCTGCTACAGGATTGCACAGTCTGGCCTCAGGGGGAGGGGATGTGCTTGTTCTTGTGAGTGCCTGATGCCCTAGAGAAGCAAGATGCTAAAGGGATAAGGTAGGAATGGATGAGTGGGTGTGGGAGCACATTTAGAGGAAAAAGGAAGGGGGAAAAGGTGGAGTGTATGTGAAGGGGATCCAAGGAAGAGGAATAACATTTGAAATGTGAATAAATAAAGTAATATAAAAATAAAGGAATAAGAAATACTAAAGACCTTTCAAAATGTCCTATGGAAACCTGATACTATAGAAGCGTCCTAAAGTATATTCATATACACATGTATAAAATGAGTAAAAAAAAAGTTATTCTATACTGGGGTAATGATGGTCCTATTCAATACCACAGGGATAAAAAACGCTGTCCCAGAAATGGGTTTCTTCTTTTGCAGTTTTTGACAAGATAGGTCATATGAAAGCCCAAATATTCAGGGACTTACTAAGGCTCTTGGTTACCCTCTAGAACCTGATGGTAAGAACTTATTCCTGGAGACCACACACCTTGAGCTATAACATGTGGAAATCTACATTATAACCTGGAAACATGATTCCCACTAGGTAGCTTTCATAGCGCTAGAAGCTGCAATGCATACTGCTCGAGGAGAAAAGAAATCAGCAATGTATTGCAGATATGAACCCTGCTGCCTGCAACTATGACTACCATTGCCAGCCATAGCTGGTGGTAAGACTCTTAAATAATCTACTGTTTTCTAATTGGATGTAAGGCTCATTTTATATGTCAAACCCATATCCAAACTGTTGTCTGTGCTAAGAACCTATGACTGAATATATCAAACCCATAGTGGAGAACCTACTTCTACTGCACTACCTGATGGGCAGACAATTAACCTGACTCCTATAAGTACTAACAAATAGTAACAATATAAACCTATCAAGTATTTGAACAGGGAGACTATTTGTATCTCTTAAATGTGGTTATATACTACTGCTGGACACAGGAAAACATCTTTCAAGTCTTAGAGAATTAAAACAAAATGGACTTCAGAAGTGGATACTTACTGAGGATCTTGAAAGCTGTCCATTCTCACTTGCTTGTAGACTTGTTGCCTCTTCTAATTCTAACTCTTCAACTGTTTCCCTAAAAATATGTTTGAAAATGATTGTGCATAACATTGGAAAATACCAAATTAGTTTCTGAAGAAACATGCAAATGATTACACAAATTCTGAAAAATTTGAAAGATAGTCATTTGGAAACTGTTTCACACTTTGTGTGCCCCTTTGTCTGCATAAACTGTAGATGTAATTTGAAGAAATATGCATTTTCTTTTTTGTCTTAGTGGATATCAAACTTTCACACACAAAGCATACACACATTGAATGAGTACCACCCCCAAAAACAAACTGAATTTTAAGTAACTAAGACCAGAATTTTTCCTGATTTCAAAAGTATGCAATTACTATGAATGGTGCAATTTCTATTTCTTCCTTCTTTCCTTGAAAACACTAGAGCTATTTGGCACAGTGCTTTCATTATAGACCTCTGTGAGTGATCCTCATGTCCCAAGATCATGACACAGTTTGTGTATTCATAAAATACCTCATGCAATTAAAAGAAGCACTAGGTAGACAGTGCCCTGTGTTCCTGCTGCAAAAACAAAACACTACCCTCAGCTCTTTCCTGACAAGATAGACTAGAAGTTCTCTGAAACGCTGAGCCGATATAGTTTTTCTCTATCAAGCTGACTTCTGAGCAATCACCTCAGTAGTGACAAAAAGTGATTAAAAAGGAAGAAATGGTGTCACTTAATCACTTCTGTAATGAAACTGCCAATGTGCTTCTTAGACTTTGGAGACATGAATAGTGGGCATTTGGAAAACTTGGGAACTGTGGTTTAGAGCTGGCTCAAAATAAGGCTGGACTAATGAACCATTCTTGTATGAGTTCATGGGACCATAAAACTCATTTACATGAATGCAGATCATGAGCGCTCAGGTGGAATATAGAACTCTTCTACAGAGTTGGCCCAAGGACATACACATTAGATTCTGTCCTATAATCTGTATCCTTCCCTGAAATTCTCAGTGATATGGAATTTAAAAGTAGTCAATACGTTTATTTAGTGGAGGAAATATTCCAGAAGTCATTAAACTTTGTGCTAACAATTGTTAATGCTCATGGATTTAACTTTGCTTAGGGTGATATTCAAGACTAAAAAGGGCAAACAAGTGGGTTGAAAAGTATACAGGTTAGTAAGAAATGTGACATCATCCTTGTAGAAATAGACAAACTTTAGACAAGATGGCTAAGTAAGTAAAAGGCTCATCAACCCTCAAAACAGCTTAGAGTACTTTGCATTAACAGGGCTGCCTTTGAGACAAGGCCAACCTTCAAAAGTACAGGCATAAAATGAAAACAAAGGGGGAATGCATTCTTTAGGATGGCAGTGACTCTCAAGGGCACCTTGAAGACAGCCTCTGTGACACTCTGCTACAAAAAGCCAGATAGGTTATTGAGTCTGGAGGTTTGTGTCCACGGGCCTTGGTGTCACTTGAGCTGCAAAATCACTAAGTAGTCATCACCATTCTGGTGATGAACTTGCAGTATATGTCAAAATGCAAGCATAACTTGTCAATGGTGAGAAAAAGCAGTATTGCATAGAAAGGCCAGTGAGAAAAGACCATGTGAATCTATCAGAGTTCATATACAGAATGTCTGAGTAGTTTATGTGTAAATGAGTGAAGGTAACACCTAAGTTGTCAAGATACTAAGAAGTAATAGGATGTTGCAGATGTCAGAAATAGGAGATTTTAGTGTGTTGTATGTACCAGCAAATGAATGGAACTGGCCCAAGAACCAGACGATATAGACTATATGGCACTGCAGAGACAGGGCTGCCCAATCCTGGTGGAGTGTAGGTGGTACCAGCTTGTACCACAGACTGTGCACATGGACCATATGTTTTTTTATGTTTGTCCTGCTGGGTTTCAGGCTGTACTTGGTATAATATTCGTTAATATTTTCATATTATTATCTTTTAGTATGTTAAATAATAGACATAAAAAACCTATGTAATTTTCATATTTTACGAAGTTTTAATAACCAAGAATTGGACGTGAGTATCAGAGAAAAAATGGCATCATGAATGATGTAGAAACTATTAAGATTATATGGCCTTTGAGTTGGGATGGAGTAAATTTGGCATTATGCGATGGCCACAAGCCTCTGGGGGTCAGAAGAAGAGTGCTACAGTTTGAATCTCATATAGTCACCATGTTTTAATGTTTTCAAGCTTTACCATTGGACTCATTCCATTGACTTGCCCAATATGATGAACTGAATGTCCCATGCACTATGAACCCCAATGAACTTTTGTAAAGATCCAAGAAAAATAACTTTTGTTACATGCTGGATCAAAATGTCTACCCTGCATATTGTGCTGATGCTAAATTAGAACACACCCAGCTCTTCTTTTGCATGTTGCTCTGGCTATGTAAAGCTATACCTATAATGTCATTCCACAACTGTAGTAGGAATGCCATTGTCCATAATGCTCAATGTCACTTCATCTGGGTAATTCATTGGTATTTAAAGATCTATAGTCAAGGACTACTGCACAGTCCTCAAATAAATTTGCCAAGTATGATAAGCAGGAAAATCCCTTAGAGTGACTTTTGTTTATATATCCTCCTCACTATGATTTAAACATACATTAAGTACTGTGACTCAGACAAGTTCATATTTGCGGTGTTGAATTTTTGATTTTAAAAATGAACATGAATTTTCCAACTCAAATTAGCAACTTTGAAAAAAAAGTCTTTGAAGAGTACTCATCACAATGTGAGCTACATAAAATAACTGTAGTGTGCATTAATATGATTGCAACTATTCATCTTTTAGGTAGTGTGGCAGTGAGTTTACATAAGTTTCACTGAGTCCTTTACCATACTACTGAAAGTGGCAGCATATGAAAGGTACAAGGCCCTGAACACATCACAGTATATCATGGCTGTTCACAAATTCCATTGAACATTCCATTTTGTACATTTGTAATAATTTATAGGTTACGTTCTTAGTACTGCTGGGCTGGAATGATCATGTAACAGTACACTGAGGATCTCTCAGCTTAAGCAGAACACAGCAGATAAGACTATGGGAGGCATCACAAGCACTGATGTGAAAAAGCATACTGTGGAATCAATATTCTCTAGTCAATTAACATCAGTTCTCATGTAGTAGTATTTTCCATGTATGGTAGGAAATACCTACAACTGCAGTTCCTCAAACTATGAGGCAGTTTTGTTCAGTTTCTTCACCTGTTTGTTTGTGTTTTCCTGTATTTGTTTAAGGGATTAATGTGTTTCCTCTTTAAGAAGTTCTACTTGTTTACCTGTGTTCTCTTGTATTTCTGAAAGGGAGTAATTTGTGTCCTTCTCAAGTCTTCTATCATCTTCATGAGATGAAAATTTAGATCTGAATATTGCTCTTCAGGTATGTTGTGGTATCCTTGGCTTGCTATGGGGGAAGAACTGGATTCTGACATTGCTAAGAAGTATTGGTTTCTATTGCTTACGTTCTTGTGCTTGCCTCTTGCCATCTAGTTATCTCTGGTGTTAACTGGCCTCACTGTCTCTTACTAGAGCCTGTGCCTTCTTGAAACCTGTGATTTGATGCAAGATATTCCCTATCCATTCACATTGAGGCAGTGAGAGGCCAGTGATTGGAGGGGAGAGAGGAGAAGCTAAGCGAAGGAGGGACAGAAAGAGAGGGAGTGGAGGAGCGGCACACCGATCCAGATGGCATCAGATGTGTTTCTCATGTGCTGAGAGGTTAGAAATATTGGGATAAAACTTTATCATTTTAAATTGGCATTATGTAATTGGAAGTTTCATATACATAAATGTATTTTGTTAACTACTCAAGTTTAAGAGTCATGCTTTACCAGATACGTGGAAGGGCTGTTGCGGAGGCCTGGCTGGGTTACCAACTATTTATTAATAACCCCTACAGTGAGTCTGTGATTCTGTGATCCTGGATGTGTAAGAACTCCTTGGGGTCAAGCTGTATCTGTGTGGGGCCTAAATATGTGGGAATCCAGAGCACAGTCTCTGTTCTGGGAACAGGTGCAAATTGGAAGGAGCATGGGTTTCTGGCTGGGCAGGTCCTAAATTCTAAACTTCCTAATATTGTGACCCTTTAATATAGTTCCTCCTATTGTGGTGACTCCAACTACAAAATTACTTTTATTTCTAATTCATGATTGTAATTTTGCTATTTTCTGTATTGTAATGTATGTATTTCAATGTACTACATGTTTTGTAATGTAAATATTTCCTAATGGTCTTAGGTGACCCCTGTGAAAGGGTCATTTAACCCCTAACTGGGTCACAACCCACAGGTTGAGAAGAACCAGTGGAGTAGAGAATGAATAATTAAAATATCTTATCTAATGTTGCCAAAGAATTAATAAAAATATTAGTTTTCAAGTTATTCTATTCATAAGATTATAAAATTTATACAACTAAACTATAATCTGCATAAAATATAAAAATCCACAAGAATGAGTCACAAAGGAATAAAGAATGTTGAAATATTTTCAAGTATTTTTTTGTTCATTGTCAGAATCCAACATCATACATCATCTCAAATGTATTCTTGCAATTTTTTATTTCTATTTTATTTTCTTTCAATTTACTCTATCAATTATCATATGAATCATACAATTTACTTCATAAATCTAGTAATTAATTACAAATTATCATATCTCTCAACATACAAATTTGAATTTTTTCTCTGAATTAATGTTGAATAATGTATTTGGAAATCATTTTTACCTTGTGCATGTGAGAATGAAGTAATATCTAAGTTTATCTCTATGGAAGAGTGATAATTTACTACTTTATGTAATATTCTTGGTTCACTACAAAGCAGTATAATATTAAATGAATTTTTCTGAATTAAGAAAACTATTGTTAGACATCAGGTGTTGGTGAGGATGTGGAGAAAGAGGAACATTCCTCCATTGCTGGTGGGAATGCAAGCTGGTACAACCACTCTGGAAATCAGTCTGGCAGTTCCTCAGAAAACTGGATGTGATACTTCCGGAGGACCTAGCCATACCACTCCTGGGAATATACCCAGAAGATTCCCCAGCATGCAATAAGGATACATGCTCCACTATGTTCATAGCAGCCTTATATATAATAGCCAGAAGCTGGAAAGAACCCAGCTGTCCCTCAACTGAGGAATGGATACAAAAAATATGGTATATATACACAATGGAGTACTATTCAGCCTATTAGAAACAATGAATTCATGAAATTCTTAGAGAAATGGATGGAGCTGGAGAACATCATACTAAGTGAGGTGACCCAGTCTCAAAAGAATACCCATGGTATGCACTCACTGATAAGTGGATATTAGCCTAGAATCTTGGAACACCAAAGACATAAATCACATACTAAATGATGTCTGAAAAGAAGAAAGGAGTGGACACTGGTGCTGGAATGGACCAAAGCATCAGTGTAGGGGAATACAAGAACAGGGAAGTGGGAAGGGGTGGATGAGGGAGCAGGGGGAGGGAAAAGGGTATGTGGGACCTTAGGGGGGGTGGGGAAACAAAAAAGGGACATGAAATGTAAATATAGAATATATCCAATAAAAAAAAGGAAAAAAAAGAAAATGAGGTTTCTCTGTAGATATCAAGAGTGTGATTTCATGAGACACATACATATATGTCATATACATATATGCATATATACATAATTTGGAAAAATAGTAATAATTAAATATATTTGTTAATTACATTATTTTCACACTCTACAAGGTGAACAATTCTCCCATTTAACATCTGAAGCACACAATCAGTCACCCAAAAATCAAACAACTGAAGCCAGAAGATCACAAATTTGGGGCTTCCCTGGACTACAAAAAGATATCTATCAAAAGTAATAATAATAAAACCCAAATCTGAAAAGCTTTTCCCCTTCAGAACACTTACAAAGTTAGTGACAATCCACAAATGTTCTATTTATGCTCTAATGTAAAACTTAAATTATTTCTCTAAGACTGTGACATCATACCTCAAATTGCATAGCTCAACTCGCAGTTCAGCATTTTCAATCTCTGACTGAGTCCACTTCTCTTCCAGTGCAATAATACCATTACTTATACGTTCATTTTCTTCTTCAATTAGTTCGCAATTACACTTTGTAAACTCTATTGATCCTTTATATGAATAAACTGCACCCCAGATTTTCAGTAAGAGCTCTGATTTTATATCTGTATTGGACAAAAAGCACAATTACAGTACAGCAGCATTTTCAATAAATAAAACAGACTAGAGGTTCACATAAACATGATACAATATAGAAAGGGATCCTGGACCCACACAGTGGAAGTCATGGTACAATCTGCAGATATGAAGAGAAGACAGTTAAAGTGTTTAGTTTAAGACCTTGTGGAGAAGACACAAAAGACATAAAACCAGATATTAGACTCAGATGATACTGAAATCAAACAAAGTTTTAATGTTGAATAAGCATGCAGGAATATGCCCTAATGGAAGAGATGCATAGGCATGAAGCAAGAAGAAGTACTTGGTCAGAGTGTGAAGAGGCACATTGCCAGTAGGCTACAGCAGGTGCCCAGTAGTTACTGCCCTCCAATTCTAAACAAGGTCAAACAAAAGGTACTGATTTTGATTCTTACCTCAAACAACACAAATCAGAAAAACATATGTTTTAAAAACTGGAGATTATATACTTCAGACATGACAGAAATTGTTAGCTAATAAGCACTAAAATAGATGATATTATCCCAATTTTCTATCTCTGTGCTCTGAGATAGGTCAGACTAGGTTAAAACATGATGAGGACAAAGCTGTTCCAACTCTCCCAGACTCCTGGAGCTGCGCAGATAAGCTATTTGACAAATAAAGCAGCCAGAAATCACAGGCCAGAAGTCTGGAAAAAAGACACAAAGAAGAGGGGATGCTCTGGGCATCTCACTAGGCCGTCTTGAACATACTACAGAGCACATGACAACATGGGACTTCCAGAAAATATCCTGGTGCTGAGAAACTCAACATCTCACACAATTAAAGGAGACCATCAGTGTTCACACAATGCCAGGAAGAGGGCATGTCTTCCCATAGGCTAGGCTAAACAAGGAATAATTTACAGGACCATAGTTAGCTAAAAGCATTGTTATACTTTAGGAATGGAGAAAAAACAATATGCTGGGTGCATCTAAAGTATACCGAAGATAACATTTGTTGTATTTTACCTAATAATTATACAAACAACAAAGGAAGGACCAAAGTGTTTATAAGCAATATACAATGCATATAGAGAATTCAGAAAAATCTATAGAATGGAATGGAGAAGAAAGATAAAACAATCATCACAGGCTAAAATGATAAAGAAATGAAACTAAATTTCGAAATCAAATAAAATGAAACAAAATCATAAACATAATTAAATATATTAATCACATATTAGTTGCAAAAAATGTTTATAAATAATAAATAAACATAAAATAATAAAATGCATAAATGTATGTCATGAGTTCATGCGTCATAGTTAAGTAGTTTTCATTTATTAATTTAAGAACAAAGAATTGGGTATTAATTTAAATTAAAAAACATATTACTATAAGGACACACAGATATAGGTATTAATTTAAATTAAAAAACTTCCACTGCTATAAGGACACAGAGATATGGGTATTAATTTAAATTTTAAAAACAAGCTACAAAGTCTTGCATAAAGCAAAAATATCAATACATGCTAAGATGCATAATATAAAACTGATCACATTCCATGGCATTTCTGGGTGCCACTATGGTAAGCTCAAGGCTCATAAAACTGTGAGGAAAATGCCACATGATGTGGATAAATCCTATAGGGGCAGCTTTTCTTTTCAATAAATATCTCTCTATATTAAGTGGTATCTCATAATTTTTCTGAATCTTTTCAAAATATATGGTACAGCAAGCACACAAAATCGGTCTTAACTCTTTAAAGTATTGGTACAACCTGCACTCACCAGTGTGTTGGAAAGTTATGTTTTGGGAGAAAGAAAACATTTGTGTATATTTAAGATGTTGAAGTGTGACTTTCTGGTTTTGTCATATGATGCAAACTCACATGGTGTTTTTCTGAAGCAAGACCCAAAGGAGGACTAGTCAAGTTTGGAAAGATTATAAATAGAACACAAAGACAGTGATAAGGGCCTTGCGTAGCTAGCTGTGCAACTCTGCCTTGGTCTTGCCTCTGTACTCATCTTGACTTTGTTGAAAGAAACAAGGCAGAAAACTCCTGGCATTCTGGTTGGTTTTTGTAGCTCCTAATGCCTGAGGCCAACTCACGGGAGGCCTGGTATCTTCTGCTGAATCGTGCCACCATTGCTGACCCTTGTTTGGTGACACTTTTGTACTGGACTCTTGGTATCCTGCGAATACTGAACTGGACTGATGTTATCCTGAGCAAGGAGATTAGAATCACTGCCCAAAGACCTACTTTTAAACAGGTACACATCCTACTTGTCCTATTTCCATTTCCCCCCATCTTTGGATGATGGTCTACAAAGTTCATTGAAGTGCTTGAGAACCCTTATTAACACATGTATTAAAAAATCTAAGTTTACACAATGTTGTGACTTCTTTTGAAATGATGAGGAATGGCAAGATTTCTCAGTCATTAAAGTATTTGCTATGCAAGGTATTCTAACTTGAATTTGTACCCCAGTACCCACAACATAGCAGATTTGGGGGTGGTTTTTTTTTTTTAGTTTTGTTGTTGTGTTCCTTTGTTAAGCTATGCATGATGGTACATTCTGTCATCTTACTGCAAGGGAGGCATAGACAGGAGGACACCTGGAGCTCACTGGCCTGCCAACCTAAGTGAATTGGTAAGCTTTGGCATCAGCAAGAGTTGCTCTTTCGAAAGAAATGAGGTTGAGAGCAATTGAGAAAGATGCATTACAGGCACACACACACACACATATATATATACATGCATGTGCACACAAACACACATACAAAAATACATTAACACTCATACCCCATAATATTGTAAAACATCTTAGCAGATAAAAATTAGATACATCATCCTTAAGGGAGCTAGGTAAGTGTATATGGGTATTGACTGCACAATCATGAGAACCTGAGATCAAATCTCCATACAAAAGCACATATGACTACACATGTGCCTGCCCAGCCTTTGAGAACTGCAGACAAGAATATTGGTGCTCACGTGCCAACCTACCTTAAAACTCAGTGAGGCATCATCTCAAGGAATAAGCAGGATGATAGAGCAGGACACCTGAAGTTCTCCTTTAGTCTATGCATGTAAACAGATGCTCACACCCAGGTATACCCCCCACACACACACGTATGTGTGTACAAACACACACTTAATTAAAATAAAATATTTTTTAATTATATAAGACAATGTTAACACAAGTTAAGCAGAAGAGATGAGCCAATAAAACAACAGCAGTAGTCTTAGAGTGTGTCCTCAAAATATCATATGGCAGAGCCATCATGAAAGGATTCAGCATCCTTTACCAAAGTGACTCCAGAGAGCTGCTTCAACCTTCCAGCCACATGAAGAAGCAGCTTTAAAAATCAATAAGTTCATGAATTTCTTAGGCAAATGGATGGAACTAGAAAATATCATTCTGAGTACGGTAATCCAATTACAAAAGCACACACATGGTATGCACTCACTGATAAATGGATATTAGCACAGAAGTTTGGAATTCCCAAGATATAATTTAGAGACCACAAGCAGCTTAATAAAAAGGAAGACCAAAGTGTGGATACTTTGGTCCTCCTTGGAAGAGGTACAAAATACCCATGAGGGGAAATACAAAGACAAAGTGTGGAGCAGAGACTGAAGGAAAGACCATCTAGAAACTGCCCCACCTGGGTAACCAAACCCAGACACTATTGTGGATACCAGCAAGTGTTAGCTGACAGGAGCCTGATATAGCTGTCTCCTGAAAGGCCCTGCCAGTGCCTGACAAGTACAGAGGGGAATGCTTTCAGCCAACCATTGAACTGAGCACAGGGTCCCCAGTGGAAGAGCTAGAGAAAGAACTCAAGGAACTGAACTGGTTTACGGCCCCACAAGAGGAACAACAATATGAACCAACCAGCAACCCCAGAGCTCCCAGGGACTAAAGCACCAGCCAAAGAGTACACAAGGAGGGACCCATGGCTCCAGCCACATGGGTAGCAGAGGATAGCCTGGTCAGACATCAATGAGAAGAGAGGCCTTTGAACCTGGGAAGGCTCCTTGCCCTGGTGTAGGGGAATGCCAGGACAGGAAGTGGGAATGGTAAATTAATACACAGAGGGATGCTGGGCAGTGGTGGCGCACGCCTGTAATCCCAGCACATGGGAGGCAGAGGCAGGCGGATTTCTGAGTTCGAGGCCAGCCTGGTCTACGGAGTGAGTTCCAGGACAGCCAGGGCTATACAGAGATACCCTGTCTCAAAAATACCAAAAAAAAAAAAAAAAAAAAAAAAAAGAGGGAGAGGGATGGAATTGGTGGTTTCAGAGGGGAAACAAGGAAAGGGAGTAACATTTGAAATGTAAATATAGAAAATATTTAATAAAAATTAAGTAAAATACAAATAATGAAAGAAAGAAAGAGAGAAAGAAAGAAAGGAAGGAAGGAAGGAAGGAAGGAAGGAAGGAAGGAAGGAAGGAAGAAAGGAGACATGCATGCTCCCTGGTTTAAAAAAAAATCAAGCAAACCAAAAATAACTAACAAAAAGGTACAGCCCACCAACTTAATGCATTGGCTGACTGGCCTGTTCTATATTGTTGAAACACAGGAGTCTAATGTAACAACCCCAAGCTTGGTTGTCAAGCTTGCTCACTGAAGCCCTGAAGGCTCCTGCTGAGACTAATTTTCTATTCTTTGATATCAAGCATGCCTGTGTCATGGTCAATTCACCCTCATCAATACCACACACAGAGGCTGTATGCAGAAATCCTACCTTGTCTCTGCTTCCTGACCTGCTCAATATAATGCAAAATAGTGTCAGGACTGTAGAGCTCACAGTCCTCAGAGTTTCCCTGAGGTGATATCAGTTCGTTAAGTTCAAAGATATGATTTCCTTGTTCTTTGACCTATAAGATGAATAATAACGATTTCAGATATCATCACATTGGGTACCCCATACACTATAAAAATGAGACAAATATCCAATGGTTTATGTAAGTAACAAGCAAAATGCTTCTGAACGACCAGATTTTGACAAGAAGACACATTTACTATAGGTGACTTATAAAAAGGTATTGGAAAGAAATATTTGAATATAACAAAAGAACCTTAATTTTTATTTTATTTTATACTATATTTTTAAGTCCCTTTATTATGTATTACTTTGATTTTTATGCTGATCTTAATAAATAGGATTTTAAATTAATTTTTGCATACCTCTTCCTTTTCATCGGAAGTCTTCTTTGAAGACCTACAACAAATAAAATACTTTCAGATGAATATTAAATATGTAAAATAAGACACAAAAATGGTTATTTCCCCTATTCATAAAACTTAACAGGTATTAAAAATAAAATGATTTTCTACAAAGGAAATAAGCTGTAGACAAGAAGAGGAACATTGATATACAATTTATACCACTACTAAAATCATAAAACGATGGAAATTACAACTGGAGACACGGCTCCATTAATAGCAGATACTGCTTCTGCACAGGAGTTGAGTTCAGTAGCCAGAACCCATGCTGCGTGACTCACAACCAACTCTAACTCCAGATCCAGAGACACATAATGCCTGTGCCTTCTTCAGCCACCTGCACTCGTGTCGCCATACTCAAATACAAGCACAAACATTTGCATACATTTTAAAATTATGATGATAATATTAATAAATTTAATTCCAATGTCATTCTCAGCAAAAATGAGTCTCATATTTAGTAAAACCTCCCTTATTAACACTACTGGGCTCCTTATATGTGTCAAATACCTGTAAGAATGGAAAGGGTTAGCTGTTCTTAGGCCTTCCTATGCAATTTCCATGGATTGTTCTAAGCATTGGACTTGCTTTAATTTATTTTAATTCCAACATATGTCAGATTCTATAATTGTGTGAAACACAGAAAGACCATGTGAATATGTGACAGATTTTGAATTCGTACTGAGAAATTCTGGAACCATAATTTATTCCATACTATGCTATAAAAATGACTTTTCATCTTCAAGTAGGTTTAAACAAAATAATAAAAGATGACAATAAATTATCATCCCACTTTACTAAAAACTATACCTAATAATGTGAGATTTTCAACGAGTTTTACTTGAGAACATATCTCTCAGCCCAAATTCCTGGTTTCTCCTGCTAGAGTATCTTCAATGTTGAGGAATCTTGTAGAAAGCACTTTTATTTTCAAAATCTCAAAAGACATGAACTGACACAACACTTCAGTTGTTAAGTCCCTAAGTTGCAAGTGTGAGGGCCTCAGTCTGATTTGCCAGAAGTTGTCGGGGACAAAACATAGACAAATGTGGAGGTCTGGTGTGCAGTAGGAATCCAGCACTGGGGAGACAGAAACAGGGGGGTACCTGGAACCCTTGTCTACCCACTGGCAGAAGGGAAGGAGAAAACTTTTCCAAAAGGCACCATCTGTAGGCTGCACTGGTGTTCAGTGACTGACTCACATAATTTTGATACCTGATCTAAAAATGATCCGAAAACCATCCCTGTCATTGGTGCAAAACTAAGTTTTGCAACACAGAATTAGCCATCATCATTTCAAATGAAGCACGCATACAATAATAACTCATGCCTTTACTTGGTCTAAAAAGGGTACAGTGAGTCCCATGAAACAGTGAAAACAAACTGTAAGATAAAATGTAGGAAATTTAAGAATAATTGGGTATGTTCTTTTTCTGGGAAACTTCTAGGGGATATCAAAACATGAAATTTACAAAATGCATTCAGCTTTTCTATACATATCCTACCAATCCCAGTCCACATGAATTAGAAAATGTCGCATCCCTATCTGACCAGCTAATGGATGACAAACACAAGTCCTTCTCAGAGCAGTTTATTCAGGATACTTGACAAGCCTCTTCAAGCGGTTTATTCATGATCCTTGTACAATGGTGTCTCTCCCCACTTCGACCCCAGCACTCTCTTAAAACCTAAAGGCTGGCCAATCCCTGAGGGACACGTGGGCAAACCAGATAGGCTACTTCAAGGGGGAAGGACAGCATCTGATCGCACAAAGCCAAATAAGGAGCTGTTTGTTTCAAAGGGTACTCTCCCCCTGGGGGGAGAAAGGCAGAAACCCGCGCCATCTTTAAGGCGCTGCACTTCACAGCCCTCTACAAGAAAACACTAAAAACTTCCTTTGTGACTACAATGAAGTAGAAATACTTGGAAGAAAACCAGAGTCCTGCTTCTTTTTTAGCCTATGTTTCTCCAATGGTTTTCAAATTTAAATGCTCAACTTATACAACCTATTCAGGAACACATTATTGAAATAAAGATAGGCTCAAAGACCAATAGAGTGTGTGTGTGTGTGTGTGTGTGTGTGTGTGTGTGTGTGTGAAGACAGATTTGAGTTTTCTATGTAGCCTTGTCTGTGGCTGTTCTATTTGCTGTCTTATTTACTAACTGAGGCTGAAAAAATCTTAAGGCAATCCCCATTTGCCAAATTTATGAATGTTGAGGATGGTAGGGATTCACTACCAAAGATAAAGAAAATATTTGAAGAAACCAGTCACTGAAGAGAAGAAAACCTTTTCAAAACGTACTTTCATTTAATATAGCATTTTAAAAGAAATGAATATGAAAGAGATTTTTAAAAATATATGATTAAGATCTTCATTTTTAATGAAATATTAAAACTTAGACTTCAAAATAATCTATATTTACAAAAAGGCTAAGCCAGTGACTGGGCAGTAAAGGGGAAAGGTAGGAAGGGAGACTCAATCTGGGGCAAGTTAGGTAGGAGGACAAGAGGAAGGTGAGGGAGAAGAGGGGATGGAGGAAGAGGAGGAGATGACACCATGAATCAGGAGCCCCTGGCCAGGAGAAACCTCAAGAAGCAAGGACTCTCACAGCTGGTGAATAGGTTAGTACAGTGCTACAACTGCCTGATCTAAGAATACAGCTTATAATTACAATATCTATATGATGTGGGAGGTTTATACCTATTTAATAGGATTAGAAACTCCAGAAACAGGGCTTCAGGGATTGTGCACACTATAGAATCCCATAAAGACATAAAAATAAAAGAATCAATAACTTTACCTTTCTAATTCATCAAGTTCCTTTATCTTTTCTTTCTGGTCTTCTAAAAGTTTTGCCAGGTTGTCATTGTTATTTGTTAGAGCCAGTTTAAGTGGTATGAAGCTATCCTATAAAACAATAATAATTTTTAACTCTGAGAACTTATTATTTATCAACACAAAATCATGTGGAAGACACAGTAGAGCTCACATTCTGAGGTTCAGTTATCCACATCCTTGACAGTCTCACACACAGTGCTCTCACACAGATCCATTTTTCATAAGCCATCATAGTACAGGTGATATCTGTGTTATTCAATTAACAACTTAAGTCTTAGTGAACCATTTGAAACAGAATGTCTACCATGGGTTCCTGATACCATGCGTAGAGTCTCAATAGTTTCTTCAATAACCTGTGAGAATGCAAATGCTTCTGAAATGCCATGAACTCCAAGTCACTGAAGCAGAGAATATTTGCCACAAAAGCATAGTGTACAAAGGATGGCATGTCACAATATTTTTCCATACTGGACACATTGTACTAATATGAATACTATTTCTGTCACAAATGAGCATGGCATTTGTGTTAGACTTGATATTCTGAGAAAATAATCATTTTTGGAATATGAAGGATTATATCATATCCTGTGCTAGAGATGCAATTTAAGTAATCTCTCAAGGAAAGTACTGAAAACTTATCTACTATGATTAAAATTTGTGGAATTAGGCTTTTCTCCTTCAAGTTCTTCATAATAAAGCTGTAATGAAAATCAGCCTAAAATGTAGTATATTACCTTGAACAACTTCTCCAACACTTGCTTTATTTCACTGAAATAAGTATTTCATTGGAAATGCATATCAAAGTCAACTATGAGATTTCATAGGCCAGGCATGGTGGTGAAGTACCAAAAGCCCATCACTTCAGAGGTCCAGGGATATTCAAGTTCAAAGTCATCCTCATTACATAAAAAGTTCAATGCCATCCTTGACTGAATAACATTCTGTTTCATAAACTAAGGGACAAACCAACTCTGTGGTTACCTAATTACAACTGAAAGGCCCGTGTTATCAGAGATTTATGAAATGAACTGATATGCCGAGATTGCTACCATGTGGATTAAACTGACAGAAAGTTTCATAATTTAGACACATATAATATAGAAACCTGGTGTCTTATTAAAGTTTGTTATTCTGATACATTGGAAGTATAAGGCAACATGAATTCCGGAAAGGCTACCATTAAGAGAGTACCCATCAGGAAATTGCAGACTTTCAGAATTGCCATGGATGGAGTTAATAATTCTCTTTACAATGTTCCTCAGAAGAGTAAAGGAGAGAGAGCATGCAGTGTTTGGGGGAAGGAAAACTTTGGAAGAAGTTCCCATCAAAGCTGACTCATCTAGATCAGTCTTATAAAATCCACTTATAACATTTAGCATTTGAGACATTCTTATGTCAAAGATTTATCAGGATCCCAGTGTAATATTATAAAGTATGTAGGAAATAATCTGTGTCTCCCCTACCTTATTTTTTATACTGCTGTCAGCACGGTGTGCCAGCAGTTTGGCTGTCATTGAAGTGGTGTTATGCCAAACAGCATAGTGCAGGGCTGTGTTCCCACTGTTGTCCACAGCATTTGGATCAGCACCGTGTTCTAGTAACTTAGCCACACATTCTTCGTGCTTGTACTGTGAAGCCTGTGGGCATTGCATCAAGAAACAGATTGGAAAGATAAGAAAAACAAAAATTTCAAAGGTTTCACTAATTATTTTCATGTAGCTGAGATCATGCTTATTCCCAGAATGCTCATCCAGTCTGTGTTACACTGAAACTGTGGGCTGCTTCCTACCTTAATTAGTGCTGTGCTGTTGTCACTGTCACGGAGATCAATGTCACAATTCCACTCTATTAGGAGGCCAACTATATTGGGATGGCCGTAGGCACAGGCATAATGCAGAATAGTTCTGTGAAAATGAAAACTTTTTAAGAATTTTTACAAAACTAGGTCAAAAGCCACAGTTACTTATGTAATTCTCACTAACTTGGGGCATCCAGTTCAGAGAAATGGTTTTGCTTCCACTATTGGAATCATGGCATATATATTCCTATATGGGAGGCAAGGATGCTATCACTGAGCTGAACGCCTGATGTGTTAATTAGGTTTCCATTGCTGAGATGAAACATAACCAAAGCAACATGTGGAGAAAACAGAAGTGGCCCTGATAGAATCTTTAATCATTCCTCTGAAGCTTCCCAAGCCAGGCCTCCATCCACTGAATTACCTTCAACATTCTTAATTAGCAAACTCCTACAGAACAGCTCACCAAGCACTGAAAACTCAGTAGTATTTCTTGCACAGTATTCCAACGTCCTTCCAAAACCTTCTCCACCAAAAAATGGGCAGCTATGTCATAGCACTTCCCTCTAAGCTAGTACCAAGTTGTCATATTTAGGATTTCCATTATGTGATGAAACACCATCACCAAAACATCTTGGAGATGAATGGGCTTATATCACACACAGTTCCAGAAAACAGTTCATCTGTAAAAGTTGTGAGGTTAGAAACTCAAACAGGGAGAAACCTGTAGGCAGGAGCTGATTATGGTAAGCCATGGAGGAGTGCTGCTTACTAGCCTGTTCTCCATCTCTTCCTGTGCCCGAGTTCTTATGGAAACCAATACCACCAGCCCAGGGATGGCATCGCCCACAATGGGCGGGGTCCTACACCATCAATCACCAATTTGGAAAATGCCCTACAGGATTGCTTATGTAGAAATTTTTTCAGTTGAGCTTCCCTCCTCTCAGATGACTTTCGCTTGTGTCAAGTTGACAGAAACTATGCAGCACAGTTGGCCAAAGTAACCTTTCTAAACTAGAACTCTCAATTTGGATTGGATTCATACTTTGAACTCTGTTGTTAACCACTGCTTTATTCTCTGCATACCTAAGACCCTCATCAATAAAAACGGAATCAGAATAAGCTCATTTCACAGACCATAGTGGGATTATTGAACAAACATCATGCAAGGGATTTAGAGCTTTTTCTACCGTGAAAATGCTCAGCAATTCGATGCTTGGATATTTTTCTTGGAGACATAGTCATGATATAGGACTCACGCTGCTCTTGAATTCGCCATGTGTCTTGGGAGCTTCAAACTTTCAATCTTCCCACTTAGGCCACTGGCACATGACATCACAAGTGAACACACTCTGCTTGGCTTATGACCCTGTACTTCTCACACTCTGACAACTTTATATTTGGATATGGATTATAAATCATGATGTATTAAGCTTTACCTGATAGCAGGCTTTAGATTACATAATTCATAAAGTGTGCAGGAACCATGACCAACTGTGCTTACATTAAATCATCTGTGATATATTCAAAAGAATTCTGGGACCTCTAGTCGTAATATTTAAACATCATTCAAAACGTGAAAAGATATGACAATAGAAAATTATATCTAAACCTAACTAGTTTGTTGATTTCTAAATCTTTAGCAAAAGAAATACCAGGACTCAAATGAGGAAATATGGATAGTTGTATTCATTATTTTGATTTGTACAATGTGAAGAAATGAGAACTTTCACTTGGCTAATATTTCAATTAATTGAGAGTAGTTTTAGACAGTGGCATAATTCTTCAAAGTAGCTACTTGTTAAAACTTCCTAATTTCAGAAATGTTATTTAAAAGTAAATAGGTTATGTTTCTATTGGACTTGACTCCCCTTCTAAGGACGACTGAGGTATCTATCCTCTTTATTCTTCCTTCTTTTTGATCTTCATGTGGTCCATGAGCTGTATCGTGGGTATTCTACACTCTTTGCCTAATATCCACTTATCAGTGAGTACATACCATGTGTGGTCTTTTGTGACTGAGAAATCTCACTCAGGATGCTATTTTCTTTTTTGTTTGTTTATTTATTTATTTTTTTTGAAACAGGATTTCTCTGTGTAGCCCATCAAAGGGCTCACGGTTCTATGCATTCTTCACCTCTGTGTCCTTTCCTCTTCCGTGCTCGGTCTGGGCAAGGCCTGGCTCTCACTTGATCTGCCACATGTCCCTGGGGCAATTTCAAAATCCAGCTCAAATATGACATTTTTTGGAGAAGCCACACTTTCAAGCACCTAAGAACCATTTGTATTTCTGGTGCCTCAGCCCTCCTAGCAATTACTGCCTGTCTTCTATCATCTACTTTCAGTCCTTTTCTTACAAGAGACTGGCACACAGCAGCCTCTGGGTTAAGTGTTGAAATGACAAACACAGCTTACCAATGTCTATTTAAGTCTAACACCTGTAAAATGCTCTCTGCTGTGTAAGCACAAACTGTATACATTAGGACTGTTACGAGTTCTATGGCGTTCACATCTAGATTCATAAAGGCTTCCATTAAAACTCTTTTTTAAAATCAGGTTCTGGGGGCTTAGTTAGCCATAGAGACATCAATGTCAATGTTTTTCTCTATCACTGCAAAGGTCTGGATTATATCTATATTCTATTATCTTTTTTATCAAACCCATTCCAAATCAGAAGCAAGAAAAGCTATAATAAATTTATTTAAGGAAAAAAAAAACATTTTGGGAGGCTTGGTGGTAGTACACACCTTTGATATCAGTTCTCGAGGGGCAGAAGCAAAGTAGATCTCTGTGAGTTCAAGGCCAGCTTGGTCTATGAAATGAGTTTCAGACCAGCCAGGTAGACATAGTGAGACCCCGTTCTCAAAACCAAATCAAAAGAAAAGAAGATTTCACAGGTCAGAGAGATGGCTTGGTGGGTAAAGGCTCTTCCTGCCAAACCTGATTACCTGAGTTGGACCCACGCATCTCCCAGAGACTATCCCTTGCAGTCCACAGGAAGGCCATGACAGGCACATGCACACATGCACGAACACTCACACAAGCACACTCACTCACACAGAACGGATACATATAATAACATCTAAAGGGCTTAATTTCTTTTCTTTTGGATTTTGATTTTTTCCGGAAAATCCAAAGAATTCATGAACATGCTAAGTCTCTATAACAAAACTTCAGAAAAGCAGACCTGGGGATTAGTAGGCATAATTCATGGCCAGAAGGACTCTGAGCTCCTTAAATGAGGGAGTTTCATAGTAACCTGGAGGATGGTAATAACCAACTCCTTTCAAGACTGAGATGTTCCCTCTCTCCTCCCCCATAGGCCAGTTGTAAAAACTGTAGCTACTTTCATGGTGTTGTACATAAAGTACTGGTCAAACCAACTCAAAGTAAACAGATCAAATATGCACACGATCCACAGTGAAACTTCCTCTGTGCAATCAAACCCAAGGCAGTCTCTGGCAGTGGCCTCTGCTCTGTCCAGATCTACCCCATTATCATCAGCCCTTGGGCAATGGGCTCCTAACTTCCCTCCCTAGGTCAAAAGAGCAAAGTGGCTGCTTTGGACTAAAGGGCAGCTTTGGATTCAGTTCTGAAAGTGACCCAGTACTGCCTTGTGTGATTTTCTTGATGTTCTCCATAAGATTTGCCATTTCAACCTTTAATACTTCTGGCATACTTTCCTACACAGAAGTTCTGACAGTGCAGAGCAGGGACTGGGTTTCAGTTTCCTCTGAGGCTAGTTCACTGCTTCCAATTTACACATTGCCTGTGGCAAAAACAACTCCTTTAAACTTCACAGCTTTATTAAATTCATTCTCATTATCTCACAGTCCTGCCCCCGCCACCCCCACGTCTCTCTGTGACCCCAACACACACACACAAGTGTATGTACATGCAGGGATATAGCACACTCTCCCAGATACACACAACAGTTTATGTACCCTTCTGTAAGCCTGTCACTTTGGCAAGGGGTCTCTCTATTCTTCACTGTTCCTGGGAGACCTCATTCAGAGTACCTTCATTCCTTGGGACAGTATCTTAACCACTTCCTCCTTAAAATGAACTGACTGCTTGCTTAATCACAACCTGGGACCTCACCTTCAAACCACCTAGGTGACTTGAACTGGAAGTCACCTGAGGTCAGCCAAGCCTGTGTTTTACTATCCTGGTAAAAGAGGGGTGTTCTCTGGGGTAGCCATCACTCCCCACCCCCACCTCCATCCCTGGCGCCCTGTGACCCCACATCAGGGTCTGCCTGGGCCTCAGAAGCCTTCCCAGGACAGCCACTCCTACAGTAAGGCCGACCCAGCTTCTTTGCCCTTCCTGCAGCAGCAGCTCCTGGAGATGGGGACAGCTAGAACTGCTGCAGGGATGGAGTTGAGTCCGAGGGGAGAGTCGCCACGCACAGCCAGTGCCCGCCACCCCGGCCCGGCTCACCAGGTACAGGGATCGGCTCCTCTAGGGTCACTGCTTCCGTTAGCATTTTGTCCCAAAGCTCTGGGTGTCAACGCCCGCCAGGGACAGGCCAGGAGGCGGTGACCAGGCAGCTGGATCGCGTCGCGCCGCCTCGAGACCTGCCAGGCGCAGCTCAGCTGACGTCAGCGCCTGCTCCTGCCCTACCCCGGGAATTTCCCAGACCACGCCCACTTGGACACGCCTCCCAAAGCCACGCCCAACTCCCCGCCCCTCGGTAGCTCTCCCTAAGCCTCGCGGTCCAGGTCCACCTCCGCGGTTCGTTAGGGATGCAGATCTGGCTCATGGGAATTGAGAGGGAGCCCGAGTGTCAGAGAGGAGGAGGTAACTACAGTAAAATATTTATCAGACCAAATGGGCCGAGTCCTGGTCTATCTCTGTTCTATAGAGAAAGATCAGAATCACATGGGGTCTCAGTCCTTCAAGGGGGTCTCGGGCATCCTCAAAGCAAGGCCTTTATCTTTCTGTCTCTCTGCTTCTCCGCCCACTCCCACCTGAGTGTGTATTTAAACCTTACAGCTAGGCATACCCTCCTACTGATACTGTCTTCTTCCCGAGGCTTTAATTAAAAAAATCAAAGAAACGACAAAAAGAAAAGAAAGACAATCCTGCAAAACATGCTTGTGCTCTTGTTCCCCATCTCCATTAACATATGGTTGCATCATATGACCCAGGCAGGTGAGATTGATGGATTGATTCCGATTACACTCAGGATCAATCTCAACTGTGATGGTGCTATCCCATACTGGAAGATGCCTCTGCTGAGACTGTAGAAAGCAAAGGTAGAAAATAATAGAGAACCCCTCCTGCTTTGCATTCCCAGCCCCAGGGCTTCAGCAAGGTGGCATCACAGGACACAGATGGCATTTGATCAGAAGGGTGAGCTCCAGGCAAAGCGTTGCCTTGACAACCAGACCCCAGTGAAAGGTAAGAAAGTAGAAACTGGGGCCAGCTTCTGGGGGGCTCAGAAGACAGCATGAGCTCAGGTTCTGTGCTCAAGGTCGAAGGGATGTCATAACCAGGGGAGAATTTTGATTCCTGATGAAAGGGCTGCAGGAGAGATAAGGAACGCATGGTTTTGACTGCATGTGTACCTGCACACAGGTTGGCAGAAAAGGTCAGGATCCTCAGCAACACAGCAAGAGACAGCCCAACCTACCCATCTAATAGGATAGACTGAGCACCTGCTGTCTGCTCCAAGACCTGGCCTCAAATGTTAACCCTACAGATGAGCAGAGAAAGCCTGAAAAGCTGTGGTAGGGGGAGAGCGTGGGGGATGGGGACTTGTCATTTTTATGATATTCTCCACAATCAAAGCAGAAGGCCTCTGTGAACTCTTATCATGTCTCTCTACTACAAACCAGCCATATTTGCAAGGGATATAAGGACCTAATATCCTTTTGTTCTCCTGAGTACTGACACCAGGTCCCTGAGTGTGGTGACAGGCCCCAGAGGTAAGAATGCAACCCTACAGGTCTACAGGAACCTTCCTATTCCAACAGGTAGCCCCAGGCTGTTTTACCTGAGTGTCTGTTCCACTATCCTGCTATACTTTGGGGTTTGCAGAATGTCTGTCTTTATTGGCATTTACTAATTTGTCATGCAGCTCACAGAACTCAAGGAAACACTTATGTTTACTGGCTATTACAAAAATGTATTTTAACAGGTATGTATAAATAGCTAGGTGGGGAATTATGCAGGGTAAGGTCTGGAAGTGCTCCTAAGACAGAAGATTCTGTCAGCTGTGGAGCTGGGGTGTGTCCTCCTCACTCCTTCCTAGATGCCTCCTTCCCCAAGTGTTTAGATATCTAGAAACACTTGGGTTGCTGATGTAGTTGGAAGGATGCTTTCCCATCATTTATAAAGCTCTGGAATTGGTTCCCAGCATCTTAAGAACCACACAATAGCACTTACTGGAATCCTGTATTGATGAAATGTTAGGCTCAGGAGAACCAGAGATTCAAATTGTCTTTGACTATTACTAATACTAAAGTGAGTTCAAGGCCTGCCTGGGTAACAAGTCTCTCTCCTCTCATTCCCCTTTCTTCCCTTCCCTCCCCTCTCCTCTCCTCTCTTCCCCTCTTCTCTTCTCCCCTCCAGCCTCACAGCCACTTCCACTGAGTTGTTAGGACTTTCTCTTTTGACTCTATCTCAAGCCATGGTAAGGTGAAGTACAGTGACAGTTGGGGACACCAAGAGTGCGGGGAAGAGGCCACACACTGGCTTACAAGGCCGATGAGAACGCAGGGAAGAGGCCACACACCAGCACCTGCTTACAGGGCCTTGAGAGGGAGGGCAGGAGAGGTAGTTTCAGGTAGATAATGTAGTCTGGATCCCTCTGAAAATTTGTTCTTCCTGGAGCATATTCCACAAGGCCCCTCACACACACACACACACACACACACACACACACACACACACACACAAACTGTAGTTAGCTACATGATCTCCATTATCTTTCTGTGACTCATTCTTGGTCAGTTATCCAAGATGACCACAATGCCACACCCTGGGCCAGAAGTCATCATCTCCTCAGACCTGGCATGATTCTGCAAGTGATTATAAGGACTTCTCTGGATCACCTTGAAGAACCAAAACTGAAAGTGATGACCCATATCTATATCTGTATATTTGTATATGTATATATATACATATACATATATATATATATATATACAATTACAGATATATGTAACAATTTCATACAGCTATAATTACATATACTTTTCACCCCAGTGTCTCACTTCATGGTCTAGGATTGTTTGGAACTCACTACGAAGTTTGCTGCACTGGAACTTGCAGCAATCCTCCTGTCTTAGCCTTCCAGATGCTTACTTAGCATATTCCCAGCCAAGCCTGTTGGGGCTGCTCCAGCTATGGGGGGTGGTGGATGCTACTTCTGCTTTTTTACTGTTCTTCATCTTCATCACCTTTCTTCCTCCTTCCCTCCTCCTCCTCCTCCTCCTCCTCCTCCTCCTCCTCCTCCTCCTCCTCTGTTTTCTTCTTCGACAATGTCTCATGGTAGAGCCTTGGCTGTCTTGAAACTTGCTATGTAGACTGTGCTAGCCTAGAACACACAGAGCTCTGCCTGCCTCTGTTACCCTCCTATCCCCAGTCCTGGGGTTAAAGGACTTTTACACCATGCTCTGCTTTATATTACTTCATTCATTTGAGAGCTACTTCAGAACCCCTGGAGGTAAAGTATTCTATAAACCACATATATACAACTCTTAAAATCCCTGAAATTCATGGTTCTGAAACCACCTACTACCTGAGGATACTTAAGAGTTCCTGGAATGAGACTCACTGTACAAGTTCAAAATTACATGTCACCATTGTTCTGGACTGAACGCCTGAACTAGATCCTCACATGTCAGGCTGAAGATAAAGTGGAGCTGCTCAGTGTCTCAGTTACTTTTCTATCACTGTGATGATGTGAAATGACTCCATTTTGTGTTTGCCTGGACAATTTTCAGCCTTCAGCCCTAATCCTCTGAATGGTCACATCTGCCTGGGTAACACCGGTGATATTTCCCATTCCCTTGACCATGGTCTGGATGTATTTAGCGAAATAATTAAAGCATATATATATGTATATGCATATATGTTATACATATATATATATATGTTAAAGAAGATCTGAGTCAAATACAATTGTTGTGTTATGTCTGAGATAATTACCCTGCTCTACCACCAATGAACATTTCAAGGTTATTCTAGTCTTCATGCAACTTTGATGTAAATCATGGTCTTTGTGGGTTTTTGCCTTTTAAAACAGTGCTTTTCAGCTTGGGACCTAAGATATTTTACAGAGGCAGGAGCCTGCTCTTGGTCTGGGCCATTAATAAAAAGATAAAACAGTTTAGTTAGCTTATTCAGCATGGTTTTCAATAACTGCCTCTTATAGATCATTCCAAAATGTCAGGACTAAGGTAATGTACAGAAGAAAAGCTTGAGAGCCCATCATCATGGCAAAGCACTCAACTGAGAACATGCCTCCCTAAGATCCAGCTGTTAGGCATTTTCATAGTTAGTGGTTGATGGGGATGGACCAGCCCATGGTGAGTGGCACCATCCCTGGGCTGGTGGTCCTGGGTTCTATAGGAAAGCAGGCTGAGCAAGTCATGAGCAGCAGGCAAGTCAGTAAGAAGCACTCCTCCATGGCATCCTCTGTGTCAGCTCCTGCCTCCAAGTTCCTGCCCTGCTTGAGTTCCTGTCCTGACTTCCTTGAGTGATGGACTATAACACAGAAGTGTGAGCCAAATAAATCTTTTCCTCTCCAGCTTTCTTTTTCTCATTGCAGCAATAAAATTGCAGCATAAGGAAGACAGCAAGGGACCAGCCTTCAAGAAGGTCGATTTCCGCTGGGCGGTGGTGGTGCACGCCTGTAATCCCAGCACTTGTGAGGCAGAGGCAGGCAGATTTCTGAGTTCGAGGCCAACCTCCTCTACAGAGTGAGTTCCAGGACAGCCAGGACTACACAGAGAAACCCTGTCTCGAATACTCTCCCCCCCCAAAAAAGATCGATTTCCCCTTGAGCCATGCTATATAGATGGGAGGAATAATTATCCCATGAAAGAGATAATCTGTTTCCATCCTAGAATCACCGTTCTCTGTACAGTTACTTGTGGAGTGTAAAGTTAGAATCCAGTGGGTGCTCAGGCCACAGGGTCTGCACTGGGTTCTTCTCTTGCAGATACCAACAGGCATCCTACTGAGACACTGTTACTCTACTCAACAAGCTCTTAGATGTCAGGATCTCTCACCTGGGGAAGTAAGTTTACTTCAACAGTGATATTGGTGTTTATACATCCTCCCTCAACAGGCTCCTGCTTCCTGTCTCCTTTCTAGTATCAGACTTGTGTTATGAAAGCACCTTCATCTTCAGGAAGGTATCCACAAAGAGTCCACTTCTGCCAAATGAGCCTTGCCATGCTGTCTGTCTTTGGCTTGACTCTTCTCAGAGTCCCTGTCATGCTTGTTGTATGGGATCTGTCTGTCTGTCCATGTACTGGTAACTTTTCTAAATAAAGTCCTTACTCTATAACAATCTATGATCTGAATCTGACAAGTTTTAGGCCACACCTGTGCAGCTGTGTTAGAATGCCTACTTTTCTGAGGATTTTTTTCCTCCTATTTCTTTCCTAAACATGCTTTGCCTGACCCCTTGGGCTTTCTTACTCTTTCTCTGAAGCACCCATCCACCACATCTTGCCTACCACATGCCTGACTTTCATTGCTGAACATGCTGGTTTAACTCAAACTGTGGATTTCTTTCTTCCTTTTCTCCATTGTTCTCTCTCACAGGCAGGGTTTGGTGATTTGATAGGAATGGCCGCCATAGACTCATCTGCATGAATATTTGCCATAGAGAGCAGCCTTGCTGGAGTAGGTGTGGCCTTGTTGGAGGAAGTGTGTCACTGTGGGGGAGGGCTTTGACTTCATACATGCTCAAGCTTTGCCCATTGTGGGACACAATCTCCAGCAGCCTGTGGATTAAGCCTCAGCTCCTCCAGCACTGTGCCTGCCTGGATGCTGCCATGCTTCCTGCCATGATGATAATGGACTGAACCTTTGAAAGTATAAGCCAACCCTAGTGAAATGATTTCCTTTAGAAGAGTTGCTGTGGTTATGGTGTCTCTTCACAGCAGGGAAATCTTAACTGAATCACAGGGATAGAGATTTACAGCTTCTCTGCCTTGGAGTTTTTCTTTTTCTTTTTTCTATATTTTTTGTTTACATTCCAAAGGCTTTCCCCATTTCCAGTTCCCCCCTCACCATAAGTTCCATAAGTCCTCTTCCCCTGCCCATTCCCCAATCACACCCCAACCCTTTCTTTGTTCTGGTACTCTCTTACAAATGCAATCTTTTCAGGACCAGGGTCTCCTTCCTTCTTCTTGGGAATCTTTTGATTTGCTAATTGTGCCTTGAGCCTTCAGAGTTTCTGGGCTCTTTAATATCCACTTATCAGTGATTGCATTTCATGTGTATTCTTTTGTAATTGGGTTAATTCACTTAGGATGATGTTTTCCAGATCCAACCATTTGCCTACAAATTTCATGAATTCATTACTTTTAATTGCTGAGTAGTATTCCATTGTGTAAATATACCACATTTTCTGTATCCATTCCTTCTTTGAGGGACATCCGGGCTCCTTCCAACTTGTTGCTATTATAACAAAGGCTGCTATGAACATTGTGAAGCATGTGTCTTTATTGCATGCAGGGGAACCCTCTGGGTATATACCCAGGAGTGGTATGACAGGGTTCTCTGGAAGTATCATGCCCAATTTTCTCAGGAATTGCCAGACTGATTTCCAGAGTGGTTGTACCTTCTTGCAATCCCACCAACAGTGGAGGAGCGTTCCTCTTTCTCCACATCCTCTCCAGCACTTGTCTCTTGAGTTTTTAATCTTAGCCATTCTGACTTGTCTGAGGTGGAATCTCAGGGTTGTTTTGATTTGCATTTCCCTGATGCCTAATGATGTCGAACATCTCTTAAGGTGCTTCTCAGCCATTTAAATTTCTTCAGGTGATCATTTTTTTTTTAGCTCTGTACCCATTTTTCATAGGGTTATTTGGTTCTTTGCGGTCTAACTTCTTGAGTTCTTTGTACATATTGGATATTAGCCCTCTGTTGGATGTGGGGTTGGTGGAGATCTTTTCTCAATTTGTTGGTTGCCATTTTGTTTTTCTGACAGTGTCATTTGCCTTACAGAAACTTTGTAATTTTAAGAGGTCCCATTTGTCAATTCTTGATCTTAGAGCATAAGCTATTGGTGTTCTGTTCAGGAACTTTACCCTGTGCCCATGTCCTCCAGGGTTTCCCCAGTTTCTTTTCTATTAGTTTCAATGTGTCTGGACTTATATGGAGGTCGTTGATCCACTTGGAGTTATCTTAGTACAAGATGACAAGAGTGGGTCAATTTGCATTCTTCTGCATGTTGACCTCCAGTTGAACCAGCACCATTTGTTGAAAAGACTATCTTTTTTCCACCGGATGGTTGTAGCTCCTTTATCAAAGATCAAGTGACCATAACTCTGTGGGTTTATTTCTGGGTCTTCAATTCTATTCCATTGATCTACTTGCCTGTCGCTGTACCAATACCATGCAGTTTTAAACACAATTGCTCTGTAGTACTACTTGAGGTCAGGGATATTGATTCCCCCAGAAGTCCTTTTATTGTTGAGAATAGTTTTAGCTATCCTGGGTTTTTTGTTACTCCAGATATATTTAAGAATTGCTCTTTCTAGATCTATGAAGAATTGATTTGGTATTTTGATGGGGATTGCATTGAATCTGTATATTGCTTTTAGCAAGATGGCCATTTTTACTATATTGATCCTGCCAATCCAAGAGCATAAAATATTTTTCTATCTCCTGAGGTCTTCTTCGATTTCTTGCTTCAAAGACTTGAATTTCTTGTCATACAAATCTTTCACTTGTTTGGTTAGAGTCATGCCAAGATACTTTATATTGTTTGTGGCTATTGTGAAGGGTGTTATTTCCCTAACTTATTTCTCTGCCTGCTTGTCCTTTTCGTACAGGAAGGCTACTGATGTGCTTGAGTTGATTTTATAACCAGCCACTTTGCTGAAGTTGTTTATCAGCTGTAGGAGTTCTCTGGAGGAGTTATTTGGGTTGCTTAAATATACTATCATATCATCTGCAAATAATGATAGTTTGACTTCTTCCTTTCCAATTTGTATCCCTTTGACTTCCTTATGTTGTCTAATTGCTCTTGATAGAACTTCAAGTACTATATTGAAAAGATGTGGAGAGGGCAGCCTTGTCTAGTCCCTGATTTTAGTGGGTTTGCTTCAAGTTTCTCTCCATTTATTTTGATGTTGGCTACTGGTTTGCTCTATATCGCTTTTATTATGTTTAGGTATGGGCCTTGAATTCCTGTTCTTTCCAGGACATTTAGCATGAAAGGATGCTGAATTTTGTCAAATGCTTTTCCAGTATCTAATGAGATGACCCAGTGGTTTTTTCTTTGAGTTTGTTTATGTAGTGGATTACATTGATGGATTTCCATATATTGAAGCATCCCTGCATCCCTGGGATGAAGCTTACTTGATCATGGTGAATGATCGTTTTGATGTGCTCTTGGATTCGGTTGGCAAGGATTTTATTTAGTATTTTTGCTTTGATATTCATAAGAGATATTGGCCTGTAGTTTTCTTTCTTTTTTTTATTTTCTATATTCCATGTTTACATTCCAAAGGCTTTCCCCTTTCCCAGTTCCCACCCACCATAGTTCCCATAGTTCTTCTCCCCCCCAACTATTCCCCAATCATTCCCCCTCCCCCCTCGGTTTCTTTACTAAACTGGATGCAATCTTTACATGCCCAGGGTCCTCTCCTTTCTTCTTCTTGAGAATCATTTGACTTGCTATTTGTGTCTTGAGTATTTAGGGCTTCTGGCCTCATTAATATCCACTTATCAGTGATTGCATTTCATGGGCATTCTTTTGTGATTGGGTTAATTCACTCAGGATGATATTTTCCAGGTCTAACCATTTACCTACAAATTGCATGAATTCATTATTTTTAATTGCTGAGTAGTATTCCATTGTATAAATATACCACATTTTCTGTATCCATTCCTCCTTTGAGGGATATTTGGGCTCCTTCCAATTTCTGGCTATTATAAACAAGGCTGCTATAAACATAGTGGAGCATGTGTCTTTATTGCATGCAGGGGAATCCTCTGGGTATATGCCCAGGAGTGGTATGACAGGGTCCTCTGGAAGTGACATGCCCAATTTTCTGAGGAACCGCCAAACTGATTTCCAGAGTGGTTTTACCATTTTGCAATCCCACCAACAGTGGAGGAGTGTTCCTCTTTCTCCACATCCTCGCCAGCACTTGTTGTCTCTTGAGTTTTTAATCTTAGCCATTCTGACTGGTGAGAGGTGGAATCTCAGGGTTGTTTTGATTTGCATTTCCCTGATGACTATTGATGTTGAACATCTTTTAAGGTGTTTCTCGGCCATCCAAATTTCTTCTGGTGAAAATTCTTTGTTTAGCTCTGTGCCCCATTTTTTGATAGGGTTATTTGGTTCTTTGCGGTCCAACTTCTTGAGTTCTTTGTATATATTGGATATTAGCCCTCTGTCGGATGTGGGGTTGGTGAAGATCTTTTCCCACTTTGTTGGTTGCCGTTTTGTCCTTCTGACAGTGTCCTTTGCTTTGCAGAAACTTTGTAATTTTATGAGGTCCCATTTGTCAATTCTTGATCTTAGTGCGTACACTATTGGTGTTCTGTTCAGAAACTTTTCCCCTGTGCCCAAGTCCTCCAGGGTCTTCCCAAGTTTCTTTTCTAATAGTTTCAGTGTGTCTGGTTTTATGTGGAGGTCCTTGATCCACTTGGAGTTGATCTTAGTGCAAAGAGATAAGAGTGGGTCAATTCGCATTCTTCTGCATGTTGACCTCCAGTTGAACCAGCACCATTTGTTGAAAAGGCTATCTTTATTCCATCGGATGGTTGTGGCTCCTTTATCAAAGATCAAGTGACCATAAGTCTGTGGGTTAATTTCTGGGTCTTCAATCCTGTTCCATTGATCTGCTTGCCTGTTGCTATACCAATACCATGCAGTTTTTAACACAATTGCTTTGTAGTACTGCTTGAGGTCAGGGATATTTATTCCCCCAGAAGTCCTTTTATTGTTTGCCACGGACCGACTCAGTCGGAACACACACACCCGTGGGGAATCAGGGTCTTTGGTATGCAGGAAGGTATAGGTCCAGCGAATGACAGACAGACACACACAAGATCTGAATGCGTCTGAATGCACTTTACTGTTCTGAGGCAGGAATTTTTATACACACAAGTTGGTATTACGTTACTGAAGAAAAAATGTATCCAGTGAAATGTTTACAAAGAATGGTTACCATGAGTATCTGGCACAAGGAAATACAAAATCAATCAGGTATGAACGTTAGAGTATACACACAAAGTCATCGCGTCCCTCTGTAGTTAATGATAAACTAGTAGTTCAAGAGTCCTTGGAAACCACTATGTTACAGGGCTAGGTATTGTATGTATAGTCTTTGTTTAATATCTTGCTTCCTTCTTGTAAGACTCCCTCAGGTTTACTTAGAAACTTTACTTAACTGATGGTTTCCATGTCAGAGTGCCAAAGCCAGCTAACTATACAAATAATATAAATTGTTGGGAGGTTAATTCTTTAATGTATCTAGGTAATAACTGTACAGCTGATCAATAACAAAGCAATGGATCTCTAGAAGATAAATCATGGCCAGTGCTGTAGCTCAAAGAATAAACTCTCAGTGAACCATCACGCCTGGATGCTCGCACCTCCGGCTGGCAGGGACATCTCGTAAGTAAAGGAACAAGTCAGAAAAAAGGGTTACACAAACAAAGCTTGCCATGAGAAATTCAGCTCAGCCCTATCTGCGGCCAAGGAGGCTCACAGTGACATTCATCTTGGACAGCCCTGCCAAACAAGACTTTCCCCAGTAAATATCACACAGCTTCCACCGGGATTACAGCTTGGCTGCGTGAAATTACGGTGTCCAAGAGATGTGTGTGATAATCGTTGAGAATAGTTTTAGCTATCCTGGGTTTTTTGTTGCTCCAGATGAATTTGAGAATTGCTCTTTCTAGATCTATGAAGAATTGAGTTGGGATTTTGATGGGGATTGCATTGAATCTGTACATTGCTTTTGGCAAGATGGCCATTTTTACTATATTGATCCTGCCAATCCAGGAGCAAGAAATATTTTTCCATCTTCTGAGGTCTTCTTCGACTTCTTTCTTCAAGGACTTGAAGTTCCTGTTGTACAGATCTTTCGCTTGTTTGGTTAGAGTTACGCCAAGATACTTTATGTTGTTTGTGGCTATTGTGAAGGGTGTTATTTCCCTAATTTCTTTCTCAGCCTGCTTGTCCTTTGAGTACAAGAAGGCCACTGACTTGCTTGAGTTAATTTTATAACCTGCCACTTTGCTGAAGTTGTTTATCAGCTGTAGAAGTTCTCTGGTGGAGTTTTTTGGGTCGCTTAGGTAAACTATCATATCATCTGCAAATAATGATAGCTTGACTTCTTCCTTTCCAATTTGTATCCCTTTGACTTCCTTATGTTGTCTAATTGCTCTTGCTAGAACTTTAAGTACTATATTGAAAAGATATGGAGAGAGAGGGCAGCCTTGTCTAGTCCCTGATTTTAGTGGGAATGCTTCAAGGTTCTCTCCATTTATTTTGATGTTGGCTACTGGTTTGCTGTAGATTGCTTTTACTATGTTTAGGTGTGGGCCTTGAATTCCTGCTCTTTCCAAGACTTTTAGCATGAAAGGATGCTGAATTTTGTCAAATGCTTTTTCAGCATCTAATGAGATGACCATGTGGTTTTTTTCTTTCAGTTTGTTTATGTAGTGGATTACATTGATGGATTTCCATATATTGAACCATCCCTGCATCCCTGGGATGAAGCCTACTTGATCATGGTGGATGATCGTTTTGATGTGCTCTTGGACTCGGTTAGCAAGAATTTTATTTAGTATTTTTGCATCTATATTCATAAGAGAAATTGGCCTGTAGTTCTCTTTCTTTGTTGGATCTTTTTGGGGTTTAGGTATTAGCGTAATTGTGGCTTTGAAGAATGAGTTGGGCAGTGTCCCTTCTGTCTCTATTTTGTGGAATAGTTTGAAGAGTATTGGTGTTAAGTCTTCTTTGAAGGTCTGGTAGAATTCTGCACTAAAACCATCTGGTCCCGTACTTTTTTTGGTTGGGAGGCTTTCTATAACCCCTTCTATTTCTTTAGGGGTTATGGGACTATTTAGCTGGTCTACTTGATGCTGATTTAATTTTGGTATTTGATATCTGTCTAGGAAATTGTCCATTTCCTCGAGATTCTCCAGTTGTTTTGAGTATAGACCTTTGTAGTAGGATCTGATGATCTTTTGAATTTCCTCAGTTTCTGTTGTTATGTCTCCCTTTTCATTTCTAATTTTGTTAATTTGTATACTGTCTCTGTGTCCTTTGGTTAGTCTGGCTAAGGGTTTATCTATCTTGTTGATTTTCTCAAAGAACCAGCTCCTGGTCTTGTTGATTCTTTGTGTGGTTCTCTTTGTTTCTATTTGATTGATTTCAGCCCTGAGTTTGATGATTTCTTGTCTTCTACTCCTCCTGGATGAATTAACTTGTTTTTCTTCCAGGGCTTTAAGATGTGCCGTTAAGCTGCTAGTGTATGCTTTCTCCAGTTACTTTCTGGATGCACTTAGAGCTATGAGTTTTCCTCTTAGCACTGCTTTCATTGTGTCCCATAGATTTGGGTAGGTTGTACCTTCATTTTCATTGAATTCTAAAAAGTCTTTGATTTCTTTTTTTATTTCTTCCTTGACCAAGGTGTCATTGAGTAGAGTATTGTTCAGTTTCCATGTGTATGTGGGCTTTCTGTTGTTTTTGTTGCTATTGAAGACCACTCTTACTCCATGGTGATCTGATAGGAGGCATGGGATTAGCTCGATCTTCTTGTATTTGTTGACATCTGTCTTGTGACCAATTATATGGTCTATTTTGGAGAACGTACCATGTGGTGCTGAGAAAAAGGTATATTCTTTAGCTTTAGGATGAAATGTTCTATATATATCTGTTAAATCCAATTGGTCCAGAGTTTCAATTGGTTTCACTGTGTCCCTGTTTAGTTTCTGCTTTCCTGATCGGTCCATTGAGGAGAGTGGAGTGTTGAAGTCACCCACAATTATTGTGTTAGGTGTAATGTGTGCTTTAAGCTTTAGTAAGGTTTCTTTTACAAATGAAGGTGCCCTTGCATTTGGAGCATAGATGTTCAGTATTGAGAGCTCTTCTTGGTGGATTTTCCCTTTGACCAGCAAGAAGTGACCTTCTGAGTCTCTTTTGATGATTTTAGGTTGAAAGTCAATTTTATCTGATATTAGAATGGCTACTCCAGCTTGTTTCCTGAGACCATTTGCTTGTAAAATTGTCTTCCAGCATTTTACTCTAAGGCAGTGTTTGTCTTTAACACTGAGATGTGTTTCCTGTATGCAGCAAAATGTAGGGTCCTGTTTCCATATCCATTCTGTTAGTCTATGTCTTTTTATTGGGGAATTGAGTCCATTGATGTTAAGAGATATTAAGGAATAGTAATTATTACCTCCAGACATTTTTGAAATTATATTTATTTATCTTATTTATTTTTTATATTCGAGAGGTTATCTTCTTTTGGGTTTGATGAGAGGAGGTTTCTATCTTGCTTCTTCCCGGGTGTAGTTTCCGTCCTTGTCTTGGTGTTTTCCCCCTATTATCTTTGTAGGGCTGGATTTGTGGATAGATATCTTACAAATTTGGTTTTGTCATGGAATACCTTGATGTCTCCATCAATGGCGATTGAGAGTTTTGCTGGGTAAAGTAGTTTTGGCTGAAGTTTGTGTTCTCTTAGAGTTTGCATGATATCTTCCCAGGATCTTCTAGCTTTCATGGTCTCAGGTGAGAAGTCTGGTGTTATTCTGATAGGTCTTCCTTTATATGTTACTTGGCCTTTTTCTCTTGCTGACTTTAGTATTCTTTCTTTATTTTTTACATTTGGAGTTTTGACTATTATGTGACGGGATGTATTTCTGTTCTGGTCCAGTCTGTTTGGGGTTCTATAGGCTTCTTGTATATTCATGGGCATCTCTCTCCTTAGGTTGGGGAAGTTTTCTTCCATAATTTTATAGAAGATATTAGCTGGCCCTTTAACTTGTAAATCTTCACTCTCGTCTATACCTATAATCCTTAGGTTTGGTCTTCTCATAGTGTCTTGGATTTCCTGGATGTTTTGGGTTACCACCTTTTTGCATTTAGTATTTTCTTTGACTGTTGAATCAATGGTTCCTATGGTATCTTCGGCTTCTGAGATTCTGTCTTCTATCTCTTGTATTCTATGGTTGATAGTTGCATCTATGGCCCCTGATTTCTTCCCAAGTTTTTCTATCTCCAATGTTGTCTCCCTCTGTGATTTCTTAGTTGTTTCTACTTCTGATTTTAGTATCTGGATGGATGTGCTCAGATCTTTTGCTTGCTTGTGTTTTCATGTATTTCTTTAATAAATTTTTGTGCTTCCTCTTTCATAGCTTCTACTTGTTGGCCCACGTTCTTCTGTAGTTCTTTAAGTGACTTTTGTCTTTCTTCCTTATTGTCTTCTTCTCTTTGATTCATCTTCTCCTGAATTTCTTGAAGTGATTTTTGTATTTGCCTAGTAAAGGCTTCTAACTTTTGATCCATTTTCTCCTCTATTTCTTTACGAGATTTTTCTATGTGTTCAGCTACCAGCATCCTGACCAGTGATTTTATATCCAAGTCTTGTTTTTCTGGTGTTTTGGGGTATCCAGGGATTCCTGTTGTTGGAGAACTGGGTTCAGATGCTGTCATGTTGCCTTGATTTTTGTTAGTAATGTTCCTTCGTTTTCCTTTTGCCATCTGGTTATTTTGGTTTTAGTTGGCCTTGTTGTCAGTGGCTGGTGTTTGAATCTCCTGTGAGGCTGGGCTCACCTGTTGTTTCTCTACTGGTGAATATGTGTGACTGCTGCCTTAAGGGATCATAAGCTGGCTGCCACCCATGCGATTGTAGCCCCTGTTGGAGTCTGTCTACCTGGGCTTCTCCAGCTGTGTCCTGGTTGCAAGGAACTCGGCCTGCTTGGCTCCGAGAGCCTAGCAGATCTCCTGTGAGGGTAGCCCTGGAAGGGGTGTCTACCTGGGTCTTTCTAGCTGTGTCCTGGTTGCAATATGGAGGCCTGCCGCTATCGCTGGTCCAGGGTCGGTGAGCTGGTTGCAGAATGCAGCCTCGGTGCTCGGCCAGAGGGCGTGGGGATGTCCCACAGAGCCTAGGCAGAACTCAGCCTGCTTGGCTCTGAGACCCTAGCAGATCCCCTCCCCCCCGTGAGGGTAGCCCTGGAAGGGGTGTTTACCTGGGCCTTTCCAGCTATGTCCTGGTTGCAATATGGAGGCCCGCAGCTACCGCTGGTCCAGGGTCGGTGAGCTGGTTGCAGAATGCAGCCTCGGTGCTCGGCCAGAGGGTGTGGGGATGTCCCACAGAGCCTGGGCCTTTCCAGCTGTGTCCTGGTTGCAATATGGAGGCCCGCCGCTACCGCTGGTCCAGGGGCCGGCGAGCTGGTTTCTGTAGTTCTCTTTCTTTCTTGGATCTTTGTGTGGTTTTCCTACCGACGAAATTTTGGCTTCATAAACGAATTGGGCAGTATTCCTTCTGTTTCTATTTTGTGGAATAGTTTGAAGAGCATTGGTGTAAGGTCTTCTTTGAAGGTCTGATAGAATTCTGCACTAAAGCCATCTGGTCCCGTACTTTTTTTGGTTGGGAGACTTTCTATAACCCCTTCTATTTCTCTAGGGCTTAGGGGACTGTTTAGCTGATCTAATTGATCCTGATTTAATTTTGGTATTTGGTTTCTATTTAGGAAATTGTCCATTTCACCTGATTCTCCAGTTGCGTTGAGTATAGGCTTTTGTAGTAGGATCTGATGATCTTTTGAATTTCCTCCGTTTCTGTTGGTATGTCCCCCTTTTCTTTTCTAATTTTGTTCATTTGGATAGTGTCTCTGTGCCCATTGGTTAGTCTGACTAAGGGTTTATCTATCTTGTTGATTTTCTCAAAGAACCAGCTCCAGGTTTTGTTGATTCTTTGTATGGTTTGCTTTGTTTCTACTTGATTGATTTCAGCCCTTAGTTTGATGATTTCCTGTCTTCTACTCCTCCTGGGTTAATTAGCTTCTTTTTGTTCCAGGGCTTTCAGGTGTGCTGTTAAGCTGCAAGTGTATGCCCTCTCCAGTATCTTTTTGGAGGCACTGAGGGCTATGAGTTTTCCTCTTAGCACTGCTTCCATTGTGTCCCATAGATTTGGATAGGTTGTACCTTCATTTTCATTGAATTCTAAAAAGTCTTTCTTTATTTCTTCCTTGACCAAGGTGTCATTGAATAGAGTATTGTTCAGTTTCCGTGTGTATGTGGGATTTCTGTTGTTTTTCTTGCTATTGAATACCACATTTAGTCCACAGTGATCTGATAGGAGGCATGGGATTAGTTTTATCTTCTTGTATTAGTTGACATCTATCTTGTGACCAATTATATGATCAATTTTGGAGAAGTTACCATACAGTGCTGAGAAAAATGTATATTCTTTTGCTTTGGGATGTAATGTTATATATTTACATATATATACATATATATGTGTATACATATATATAAATGTTACATCCAATTGGCCAAAAGCTTCAATTAGTTTCACTGTGTCCCTGTTTGGTTTCTGGTTTCCTGATCGGTCCATTGAGGATATATATTAAATCCAATTGGCCCAATGCTTCAATTAGTTTCACTGTGTCCCTGTTTACTTTCTGGTTTCCTGATCGATCCATTGAGAATAGTGGAGTGTTGAAGTCACCCACAATTAATGTGTTAGGTGTAATGTGTGCTTTAAGCTCTAGTAGAGTTTCTTTTATGAATGAGGGTGCCCTTGCATTTGGAGCATAGATGTTCCATATTAAGAGTTCTTCTTGGTGTATTTTTCCTTTGACCAGCAAGAAGTGACCTTCTGTGTCTCTTTTGATGATTTTAGGTTGAAAGTCAATTTTATCTGATAATAGAATGGCTACTCTAGCTTGTTTCCTGAGACCATTTGTTTATAAAATTGTCTTCCAGCCTTTTACTCTAAGGTTGTGTTTGTCTTTGACACTGAGATGTGTTTCCTGTATGCAGCAAAATGTAGGGTCCTGTTTCCATATCCAGTCTGTTAGTCTATGTCTTATAATTGATGAATTGAGTCCATTGATGTTAAGATATATTAAGGAATAGTAATTATTACTTCCTGACATTTTTGATGTTATTTTTTATATTTGAGTAGTTATCTTCTTTTGGTTTTAATGAGAGGGGGTTTCTATCTTGATTCTTCTAGGGAGTAGTTTCCCTCCTTGTGTTGGTGTCTTTCCCCTATTATCCTTTGTAGGGCTGGGTTTGTGGAAAGATATTGAACAAATTTGGTTTTATCATGGAATACCTTGGTTTCTCCATCTATGGTGATTGAGAGTTTTGCTGGGTAAAGTAGTTTTGGCTGAAATTTGTGTTCTCTTAGAGTCTGCATGATATCTGCCCAGGATCTTCTAGCTTTCATGGTCTCAGGTGAGAAGTCTGGTGTAATCCTGGTAAGTCTTCCTTTATATGTTACTTGGCCTTTTTCTCTTACTGCCCTTAATATTCTTTCTTTGTTTAGTACATTTGGGGTTTTGATTATTATGTGATGGGAGGTATTTCTGTTCTGGTCCAGTCTGTTTGGAGTTCTGTAGGCTTCTTGTATATTCATGGGCATCTCTCTCTTTAGGTTGGGGAAGTTTTCTTACATAATTTTGTAGAAGATATTTGCTGGCCCTTTAAGTTGTATATCTTTCCTCTCATCTATGCCTATAACCCTCAGGTTTGGTCTTTTCATTTTGCATTTTCTTGGACTGTTGAATCAATGATTTCTATGGTATCTTCGGCATCTGAGAGTCTTTCTTCTACCTCTTGTATTCTATTGTTGATATTTGCATCTATGGTCCCTGATTTCTTCCCAAGGTTTTCTATTCCAAAGTTGTCTCCCTTCCTGATTTCTTAGTTGTTTCTACTTCTGTTTTTAGATCCTGGATTGTTTTGCTCAGATCTTTCACTTGCTTGTTTGTATTTTCTTGTAATTCTTTAAGAGATTTTTATGTTTCTTCTTTCATGACTTCTACTTGTTATCCCACGTTCTCCTTAAGTGATATTTATAATTCCTCCTTATTGGCTTCTATTTTTTGATCCATATTCTCTTGAATTTCTTTAAGTGATTTTTGTGTTTGTAAGGGCTTCTAATTTTTGATCCATTTTCTCCTGTATTTCTTTAAGAGATTTATCTATGTGTTCTGCTATCAGCATACTGACCACTGATTCTAGATCCAAATCTTGTTTGTCTGGTGAGTTCTGATATCTGGGACTTAGTGCTGTTGGGGAACTGGGTTTGGATGCTGCCACATTGCCTTGATTTCTGTTAGTAACTTTCCTACATTTGACTTTTGCCATCTGGTTATTTCTGATGTTAGTTGGTCCTGTAGTCACTAGCTGGTGCTTGAACCTCCTGTAGGCTCGTAAGGTTATTTCTCCACCACTGGATGACTGGGTTTCCCCTGGCACAGATTGCTGATGTGTTGTTCTCCTCTTGGGTTCTGTTGGACCCCTGGTGTATCTTGCTCCAAGCAATGTTATATTCAGTTTTCTCTGAGGACCTGATGCTGCTTGTCTTCTCTGTTTCTGCTTGCTTAGTCCAGTCAGCAGCAAGGATGCCGGCAGTGGCCGTGGGGAGTGTGGAGTGCAGGGTCTCTCACAGGGCAGATAACCCATGCCCTGCTGGAACAGAGTAACCACTGCTCTTCCAAGCTCCCATTCTTATATGACTGCCTGGTGGCCCGAGTCCCCAGAGATCTTACACTTGGGATATCTCAGTTATCAGGTCTTCCCAGCTCAGACCAAACAGCCACCACCAAGATGGCCACAGTTGTGGGCTCTCCTGTATTTCTTTAAGGGAGTTATTTATGTCCTCCTTGAAGTCCTCTATCAGCATCATGAGATGCGACTTTAAATTGAATTCTTGCTTTTCTGATGTGTTGGGATATCCAAAACTTGCTATGGTGGGAGAACTGGGTTCTGATGTTGCTAAGTATCCTTGGTTTCTGTTGGTAGGTTTCTTGTGTTTGCCTTTTGCTGTCTAGTTATCTCTGGTGCTGGTTGGTCTTGCTGTCTCTGGCTGGAGCTTATTCCTCCTGTGGGCCTGTAAGCCTGTGTCTGTACTCCTGGGAGACCAACTCTCTTCTGGCAGGGTCTCTGCACAAAGGTTGTGGAACTACTGAGCTCCATGGTGTAAATGGTGGCCAGAAGACTTCTGTCCCATCTGCTCCACTGATCATATACCCAGTGTACTCCTAGCTCTTCCCCTCCAGCAAGAAGCTGGAGACCTCACTTCTAGGCTCAGAGGTGAAAGCACTGCTGGGGATCACTCTCTTCTGGTGGGCTGTGCAAAGAAGGTTGTAGAGCTGCCTGACTCCCTGATGCAAATGGGGGCTGGAAGACTTCTGTCCTAGTTGTTCCACTGATCGTTTGACCTGTGCACTCCTAGCTCCCAATTTTTTTCTTTACTGTCATGGGAGAATAGGCCTTTCCCTCATCCTCATGAGCGTAAGGCAGGGGAGTTCAGCTGGGAGGCTGCAGTAGAGTCAAGCTGTCAGTCATGTTTGAAGTGTCCTAGGGATCACCATTCCTCTGGTTATCCTCTTCCTCAGGGAGTCCTGTTAGTCCTCTGGATCTGAAAGTTAGCATAGCTCTCTGTGAACCCCAGCTCTCTGCCCTGGCTTGGCAGGGAACCCACAGGCCTGTTCTGTGCAAGAGCAATAATGCTTTGGAAGAGCTTGGAAGTCCTTCCTGTACCACATTTATCAACAGAAACCAGGTCCAGAGCAGAGGAAGGACTAACCCTGGGTCTCTTAAATTGCATGTCTAGATGTAACCTCCTGTAGCAGACTCAGCTCACTCCTGACTTCCTGGTATAAAAGTGTGGCAGTGTATTCTACACTATCATCCAGTGCTGCCAATGCCAGGGGTGTCAGAGATCTATCTGCCTGCCAGGCCACCAGAAAGCTCTTCACTTATATGCTGCAAAATTCTATTATACAACAGCATCTGGGTGGTATTGCTTCCAGATCTATCTCTCCTGACCCCAGCAGGCTTCTGCACACTAGTAAGAAATTTATATTCTTCCCATCTGTTAATTAAAGAAAAGGAGAGGCAGAACCAGGTCTCCCAGTCATCTACACTCCTGAACATACACACATTTGAGGCCTACTCTCTGCTCTTTCTCAAGGCAGTCTGAGACTCTGATGGTCTGGAGATCCTACACTCACATCCTCTGACTAAGAGCCAGGCATGTTAAAGAGTTTTTCCTCAGAGTCCATAGACAAAGAGATGACTGGGAAAGAATTTTATAAATGGATCTTCCTGGATTGCTAAAATCCAAGGGCAAACTGACTAAAGGCAGAATTGAATTAAGTTGTGTGACCCCAGGCTAATAAGCAGGTGTCAGAAAACCCTGGGGACACAGTGACAGTTCCTGCTGCATGCACATTAACTCTCTTGTATGCCCAGGCCTGAGGGTCATGCAGAAAGGTATGCCAGCCTGAGGGAGCTCCAGAAGCATCCAACAAGGGGAATGCTTCTATGGTAACTGTCATTGCATTTTGTTATCTTGAATTATGTGTGTGTGTGTGTGTGTGTGTGTGTGTGCAGCACTTTTGCTCCTATCCTGCGCTATTTTTAGAGGACAATGTGTCTGATAATTTCAGTGACCCTTGTGGAGAGGATTTCCCACCAGCTTTGTCCTGTTCATTTTTTTTTGTTTTTGTTTTTGTTTTGTTTTTGGTTTTTGCTTTTGTTTTTGTATTTGCTTTTGAAGTTTCAATTCTTTCATCTTGCACTATTTCCTATCTAGCAGCAGGGGGCGATAAGAGACAGAGACAGCTAGCCAAGAATGGCAGGAAGGTTTAGACACACTCTGGTGTCTGAGGTTCAGACACAAGAAGGATGCAAATAATGCAATAAAAGGATAAAAGAAGATTCGGGAGAACCCTAGGGGTGCTGGGGCACAAGGAGGATAAGGCAGGCTCCTGAGAAGTCTTCTGTAAGGACAGCTGTTCTGCTCTCAAACACTGAGCTGCAGCAAGGACAGAATCCCCTCAACACAGTGTTTAAAAATGGAGAGTCTGCGACCTCTGTCATGTGATGGATTCCGGGTAGCTGGGGGTGTTTCTCAGCAGAAGAACAGAGTTTGGTTGTTCTGAGGACCATGTGACAGTGTCCTTTACATTCTGTGAACCTGGGGAGAGGTAGAACAACCTCCCAGAGCTGTGAGGGAAGGGAGCTTCCCCTGAGTGGAGAGAAGCTGAGTATGGACATCAGTCTCCCTAGTGAGGTGGGTCTCCAACCTGCCTGCTCAGTGTGTCAGAACCACTGTAGATGGGTTGTAGGCACTGAGCCTCTCTTCCCACTGCCTGGGTAATGGAGGCCTCGGGGCAACTGGAGTCTGGATTCTGAATCTCCTAGGACCCTGGGCAGCACTCACTGGACAATCTTTACTGACTAAGACACCCAGACCCCTGTCCAGCACATGCCCTGGGGACCAGCCCAGTGAATCAGAGCCATGCTCACTTTCATGTCCTGTTTCATGTCCAGGCTCCGCCAAACGTACACATTGTGCCTAGGACAGAAAACAAGCCATATTTGTCTCCAGAGATTTGCATTGTCACATGTAGCATTATCCTTGGGTGCACCTATTTTCTAGGAAATGACAAAATGTCATTCTTGAGGCTACGTGCCTTTTTGTCTTGTATACTTTTCACATGTTTTTAATTTATCAGCCTGTGTATTTCAAACCTTATATTAGTGAATGACTTGATCTTGATCACAAGTGTCTCAATGTATTGTTGAACCAACCAGTGTGAAGTATCAAGCACTCTTGTTGAGGTTTTCACAGTTTTTACATGGAAATATTGACGCAGTCCTTGGTTTACTAAAGTTTTAAACTGTATTGTGTGTATGCACACATGTGAAAGTCAGAGGACAAATTGTTGTGCCAGTTCTCTCCTTCCACCCTGTGGGCTTGAGAAATAAAACTTTGGTCATCTGCTCTGGTGGTCAGCAGCTCTCCCCTCTGAAGCACCTATTTTCTGTTTGTCTGGTTTTGTTTTCAGTCACAATGCCTTTGTAGAGCACATGGGGGACATGTCCCTTCTCTTCCATTTTATGGAATTCTTTTAGGAACATTGGTGATCTTTAACAGTCTGGGAGATTTCATCCATGAATATTTCTGGTTGCAGGCATTTTGGTGATGTGTTTTTGTTTATTGATCGTTCAACTTCCTTGATGTTACTGAACACTTTATATGTATCTGAAAAATTTCCCATCTCACTCTGGTTCAAGATGGATTTCTATATAAATTTCCTATATGTATTCCATAGATTCTTAGATCTCTTCTAATGGTTTTTAGAGCCTTCCTGTATCTGCAAAAGTATGTCCAAGTATCTCTGGTTTTACTCTGTATCTTCTCATTTGGTTAGTTTTGGAAATGTTTCCTCAGTTTCCTCTGTCCTTTCCAAGGGCCATGCATTTTGCTCATTTTATTTGTTTTATTTTGTTTTGTATGTTGGTTTTACTCATTGTATATTATGGTCCCTTGGTTAGGTTCAGCCATACCTTTAGTGTGTTTTGTCAGCTACTGCTTAGGGGTTTGTATGTGGATATTTTTCTATGAACCTGAAGTGCCCTGTGGGACCCTCTTACCTCTCCCTCACTTTTCCATTTGGGAACTGAAAGTGGTAAATCTTCCTCCCAGACCCGCTTATCTGTGTGTAATATCATGCTTTTTGCACCCCAGTATTTTGTCATCTGGTGTTAGGATGGAAATTGTCCAGGAACTTGCAAGCAAGTGAAGAAAGCAGGCAATAAAATAGCTAACCCAGAGGCCAGGTCCTCCAAAAGTGCGACCCTTTCAGATATCTCATCATCTTCAGGACCCTTGGCAAAGGCAGATTTCCAGATCTGTGTCACCTCAAGATGGAGGTGTAGGCCACTTTCAGGATCCAGGAAAGGGGTGAGGAAAATGACTCAGTAAACCAGACTGAAATTGACATCATTAAACTTCTGGACCATCCAAATGTCATGAAGCTGTTTCACATCATCAGAACCAGAAAAAAATCTTTATGGTGCTGGAATGTGCTGCTGACAGAGATCTGGTGAGCCACATTGCAAAGGCCAGATGTCTACAGGTGGAGCAGTCCCAGTACATCTTCACACATGGTGTGTTCTGTTCACTAATGAGAACAGCATTGCACACAGCAACATCAAACTGTGAAGTTGGCCTGGCCATCAAGTCACCTCTGGAGAGAAGTCCAAGAGTGATGGTGTTATAGTGTGTGGTGTGGTGAGGACAGATTCCCAACATATTATGTGTGTCAGGGAGGAGCTCTCCAGCTGGATCTGATCATAGCACTGTATTGTCACCTGCAGTTGGCTGTGGTATGCAACAGGGCCTGATACCCTACAATCTTAGATATGTACAGAGCATGCATATGCCACACTGTTAACAACAAACAGACATTGTTAGGTTAAAAACATTTAGGACATTCACAAAACATTTCTAGATATCAGTCCTGCCTAGACAGCATCTCTTCTATGGTGGTATGTACCCAGGTACCAGGATCTGCTAGACCCCCTGACCCCAGTGCCGCCTGATTCAGGGATAGGTATCATGTCCTGCTAGACATCTCACCTCCTGTCATTGAACCACATATTCTGCTAGATTCACAACTTGCTGGACAACTTCTGCCCTGACATAAGAAAGCAAGTAAAAGCTTATCAGTTTAGGTGTCAATAGAATTCTTTCCAAGGGGAGACTTAACATTTACCCGTCTTCCTACATTCCCAGTGACAAACTCTGAAAGGATCCACTCTAGGCATCAGTGAGTGCATAGGCCTTACCTACAGAGCATAGGTTATGGGTTACCTGTGGAGGTGCTGTGTTTCTCCCTGCCAAGTTATACCAGGAAAGTTATTATGCAGTGAGGCTGACATCTTCCACATGGCTACAGAGATGGAGGTCCCCTCCCCTGGTCTTCCCTGGTCTATATACTCTAACCCCTCCCCAAAGTCAAGATCAATCAGGAAGGTGTTGCACACATGATTTGTTTGTAGTGAGGACTCTCTTCCTGGTTTGCAGATGGGCCTCTCATATTGGTACATTGCCCACCAAGGGAACAAAGAGAAAGGTGCACACTCCCACACTCACACGCACAACACACATATGCAAACACACAACACAACACACTACATATAGATGATAGAGCACATAGAAGTTCCTCTCTGTTTCTATGTACAAGGGTATCCATGCTCATAACCTAATTATGTCCCAAAGCCTACATCACACCAGGGACGGAGTCTCAGTGTGAAGCACAGTGGAGCAGAGATAGCACATGTTGTTCCTAACAGAAGACTCTATAGGAAAGTGAACAGAGAGGAAAGGCTGAGTAGTGAGCAGAGCAGCTGGTGTGCAGTGCAGTGAGCAGCAGTCAATTGTGCTTCCATATTTAAAAAGAGTCTCACTTACCTTTATGTTAACAGGGTGTGCTGGCACATCTGGCTTAATTTTCCCAAGCATTGTTTGTTTTGTTTTGTTTGTAAGTATGTCTTACAATATAGTTTGGTCATATTCGTTCCTTCCTCCAACTTATCCCAAATTCTCCCTCACTACCCAAACAATTTCACATTATTAACTTATGGAAAACAAAAACAATTGGAACCCACAAAATTATAGTGGTCTAACAGTTATAATTTTAAAACCTGACTTGCATTTAGAAAAATATCTAATACAAATAGGAAAGCTTTGAAGGTAAAGTTTTACACAATTATGAAAAGATTTTAATAGTCCTAAATTTAAAACAGTAATTTCATCTACATAACTGAAAAGAATCAGTTTAATAATGGTAATAGCTATTATAATTGATATATATTAAGTATAATGAAAATGAGAATTCAATATACTATTTTAAGGTTCAATATTATAGACTTTTAGGGCTTTCTTCTCTTTGAGTTTTGATAGCTGTACAAAAATAAATGGGAAAAATCAAATTATTTTGAGGGATGAACTAGTTGATGTCCTTCCATACAATATTAAGACCTATTGGATTGGAGAGGTGGCTTAGTAGTTAAAAGCACCAGCTGCCATGGACAGGACCAGAGTTCAATTCCAGGCACTCACATGGTGACTTACAGCCATGTGTAACTCAATTTCCAGGATCAAAGTGCTAGGCTAGAATAATTTTTTTGCCAAGATATACAACCAATAAAGTGCTCACATATGGAATATACATTCCTATAAATCAATAAAAATAAATGTTGTTAAAAGTGCAGAATGGTTTGGCTGCATGTAATCAAACAGAAATATGAACAGATACCAGACATAATAAAAGTCCCTAACCCTATCAGCTAATACTACAGTTACTGAAGTGAGTGAACTTTGGAAAAAGAGTCCTCAAGGGCCCGCAAAGCACACAAGCTATTAATCGCAGCATTCAGGGAAGAAGCAGGTTTGAGGGCAGTCACAGCAATTAAACAAGGAATAGTGAACATCTGTCACCTATGGAATGAACAGGGAAATCTGGGCACATTAAAACAGTGTGAAACTACTTAATCCAAAAGATTCAGATGTGGCTCTACTGAGCAAGGATGCATCATCCTATGATGCAGTGTTAAATGGCAGATGCCAGACAGAGAGGAGACACAGTATGAGCCAGCCAAGCTGCTCTGTTGAGCAATATAAGCTCAGTGAATCAACATTCTACTTAAGAAAGGAGATTCCTAAATCAAGGTGGCATCCCTTGTGGTTGGTAGCCATGATGATGGAGGAGCACATGGGCTGTGAGGGGCTGACAGCATCCTGCACCATTACCCTGGGTTTTTGTGTACTTGATTGTATTATAGCAACGCATTGACATCCCATATATATTTTGCTATATTTTCTTTATTTTACACTAAAAATAATATATGAAGAATATGTAAAAGAAGTAGTGGAGATGAGATCTGGTGAAGCAATGGGGGATGAGAAATGGATTGTTTCATTTGGGGCTTTGCAGGAGGGATGCAGAATTGAAAAAATATTGTAGGAGGGAAGGGAGGCTGAATTTTGACAGACAATGGATGGATATAGGGTCTATGGTCTCCCCAGAGCCCACAGGATTGTAAAGTAGGAATGTAGGTTTCCAAATTATCTACAAAGAATCCTTCCACCAGGAAACAATCTACAAGCTGATGGACACTCCCTACACCAGAGGGGCACTGGCGCAGCATCACATGAGCTGCATGTCCACATGTCAGCAAGGTGATGGCCTGGACAGGATGGTCCAGTTCTCCATGGAGGGCACTGAGTGGACTCAATGGCGTGTCTGGTTTCTCTGCAGGCTCTGCTTTGTTTCTGGGCATGCTTGTGTGGTACGGCCCGCAGTAACGATCCATGATCACACAATGCATGTTCTAGTGGACCCTGCTGCAGTCAGAGAGGAAGGCAGACTGTGGATAGTCACTATCACCCAGTTTGAGGTGAGTGTTGATGGGGCTCAGCCTGCATCAAAGTGAGTAGGGGCTCCTGGGATAGGTGTTCTCTATGCCTGTCCTGGAGATGCAGGTAGAGGTTCTACTACCTTGGAACTGAGGGTGAAAGTTTGTGATTGTTATCTCTGCACATCATTCTGTACAGTGATGCAAACTTCAAGGTGGGACAGTGAAGGGGACATATTGGGCCACAGACCTGGGTGTGGTCTTCACATGGTTGGCTCATCCTGAGTAAAGTGTAGCCTTTTGTTGTCTCTGCCATAACAGAGGGATCAATACTAACTGGACAGCGACGGGACTGTGTGGGGCTGACACCTCAAAGTGACCGTGCCTTCACACATGCCCTGCCTCTCCATCAACCACACTGAGACTGAAGCAATGCTGGCCTTCCCCTACTCCATCACTGTAGGACAGAAACCACTGTGCTCAAAGGCAGGAGCATGAACCAGGAAGCAGCTCCCATCTGGGAAGGAGCCGTGAGCAGGGAGTGAAGATCTCCAGAAAGAAGAGTTTCCTTGCAGGGACAAAAGCAAATTTATTACCAGGAGGCATGGGGAAAACAATGGCTGGAAAATCCTGGTGTAAGAAGGCAAGGATGGCCTGAGCCACCTGCTCCTTGACCTATTCTGGTAAGGTCTACCTGGGGTCAAAGGCTCGCTGGGCAGCAGTTGAAGGTCAGGAACAGTGAATTCTCCTGTGCTTGACTGGATGGTTCTCTTTGAGCCTCTGAAAGCAGCGACTGCCCATTGCTTTCTTTGTACTTTGGTGTAGGTCAAAGGCTTTATGTTCAACACCTGACTACTGTTCATCTCCAATTTCTCTGAATGTGAATGAATGCTTGTGCCCCTTGGGGCTTCTATGTGGACCGTGGTCCATTACAATATTTGTTATAATTTTACCTGGGTCAAGGTCTCTCTTGTCTGCAAGATGTGATGACTGCTTGTCTCCAATTTCCCTGTACCCACATGGAAGTTCTTTTCCCTTGGACATGTGGAGCTGGTCAAAGCCCATTTCTCTCTTCTCTTGGTTCAAATGTGGGTCACAGACTCTCTGGACTTCGGTCCTTGTCAGCAGTTCATCTCCAATTTCTCTATGTGAAGGGATAGTTATGCATCTTAGGGCTGGCGTAGTCACAGCTCATTCTGCTTGCTGCTCTGCTACAGTTTGTGTCATAGAGACCCTCAGACACCTGGGATGAGCCATCGAGCTGGGATGTCAGTGATTCCCCTTCACATGCGTTTGATGTGTCCCCTTCAGTGTTCTCAATGACATGGAACAGTATATTCACAAGGGACTGCAGCTTATATATCATACTGCAGATGACCGTTTTCCTTGTTAAGACTTCCTCTGTCTGCTCAGCAACTGCTGGGGGCCAATCATTCTCTAAAGAACTCCCTTGCCTGGTATAGTTTGTGCTGAGGTTTTCTTGTACAGCACTTCTCGTGGTGTTCTTCCAAGAGCTTTTACAAGTAGCCTCTCCTTTTTCTGGTGTCTGAGTCTTAGTTGTATCCCTGAGCTGTGTAGAGCTTAGGAGAAAAGGCCTTACTCTCCCAAGACTTTCTCCCTGGCTTATGGCTCTAGATCCTATAGTTCTCTGACTCTCTTCATGGGGATGAACCCCCTTGAGACCCTTCCCTTTGATCTTATCTTTCAGGACTCTGTTCTCTTGAGTATCCACCTTCTCAGATCTCCTTATGAAGACATGACATAAGCCCTGGGAAGTCTTTGGGTTTTGGCATGTATTCTGAAAGATGGGCAGAGTGCTGGGAAGGCAAGCTGACCTTAGTAGGGTGTACTGTACTGGGGCCATCCGGATGATGTCTCACAGGCCAGGCCTCTGGCTGCTTGTCTGAACAAAAAATAATCTTACTGTACCCCTGTGTTTTTCGAGTTGCATCCTGTGAGTATTGTGGGGTAGGTGTTTGGAGATGAACTGGGCTTCTGTTGGACCTTAAAGACCCAAAGACCCTGGGACTGATATTGATGTCCTGGCCACTGTGAATCTCACTGGATCCCAGACTCACTCTCCATGTACAAGGTGGCTCTTCTTTCACTTCAACATTTTTAGTTTGTTTGGCTGCTAAAGATGGGGCCCTTTCTCCAGGCCTTACCATTGTTACAATCTGGGGGTGATGTCCTGAGTCCACATCCTGAAAACTTTTCTGTGGTGCATGCTTAGCCATTTTGGGGTTGGTATTTGGTTTTGGGCTGCCTTTTCCAATGCCTCGGAGAGTCCTGCTCTGGTGGGGATTTGCTGCCTGGAAGTAGGAAGCAGGTCACTGAACACTCAGGTATCTCTGCTGTGGGTCTGGATGGGCCTTTGAGGCCCCATGGCTGGCAGCAGGTGGACGGGCTCTTTGGGTCTCCTGAACTTCTGCAGGTATAGACCCAGCTCTCTGTCGCCTGGCAACTGATGCACAATCTACCAATGTCCCTCCTGGATCTTGATGATGCAAATTATCCAGGACCATGGCAGCCTTGGAATAGTATTTAGCCTTGGGATCACAGATGGGTGAGGAGGGATACACAACCTGGGGAAGTTGTGAGGCTGAACCCTCTGGTGGGGATAGATCCCTTTCCTCAATCATCTGCATATATGGATCCATTCTGGGTTTCACTGGAAATGCTGTGATAATTGGTGCCAGCCTTTTTTCAGTCTTGGTGTCAAGCATGGAATGAAGCTCACCAAGGTTCATGCAGGACAGCTTGTCTGTCCTCAGGGCAGGATTCCTGGGTTTCAGCCCCTACCCAGGGCTGCTGCTCGAAGGGAAAGGTACCTTTTTTGCTCCAAAACCAAGGAATTTCTTGATGGTGTTATACACATTATACTTTGCTGTGTCCTTTTTTAAGGGCAGCCCCATGGGCACAGACCCCATCATTCTGCTACAATTGTTGTCTTTGGTGTTGAGGATGGAGGGCTTGGCAGGCTGGGGTAGTTGAGGCCTGCTCTTGGAATTATGATCTCTCTTTGCTGGGAAATGTCCCTGAAGCTGGGTCAGTTTCCTGAATGGGAGGAATCTGATGGGGGCTCCTTGCTGTTCGCCCACATTAGTTGTCATGTGTGTATTCTGTGGCTCCTCATGGTGCAGGAGCATACAGCAATGCTCAGGATGGTTGGAGGTTGTCCTGATAGGTTTAGTGGGCAGGATGCCCCTGAGCAAGTTCCCAGTGGGCGTGCTAATGGGTTTTTGATGCTTTTGGTCATCATAAGCTTTGGTGTAATTTGAATGCAGTCCATGTTTTTGGGATAGGCTTTCATTTGGTAGGGATGACTGTGTCCTTCTCTCAGTAGGATAGGACATGTCACTGGCCCTACTCTTAAAGAAAGGAAGTGTTTGTTTTGAGGTGGAGTTTGGGAGGATTTTCTTTTCTTGGACCCATTTCTCACATTTCAAGTTTGATGTTGCAAGTTGTTGAGGTAATGGCTGGTACCTGGAACTCTGTGGAGTTTCTTTAGCCTGTGATGGAGCTTTGTCAGGGTCACTGGTATCAGTAAACCTCACTGATTTATGTTTTGTCAAGTGAGGGCTTTTGAGGACCTGGACAGTAGCAACAACCGATTCAGAGAAAAGAGACGATATGCCCCAGAAAAGCCTTCTGAAGTTGTGCTGTATAATGTCCTCCAGGACCTTGAGGTAAGACAACAGGTGAGGGAGTTGAAGGCATTCCATTTTCTGATTAGGGTTCCAAACGGGTTTTGGTGTGGAGTCCTTGCCAGGTTGCTTGGTGACACTGCAAGACAGGAGACAAAAGCATCAGTCCCAAGAAGAGGATCACGCAGCCCCTAAGTCTTTGTAAATATGGTTCTTATACTCGTATAGTCCCTCCATTGCCTCCATAGACCATGCCCCTTTGTGTCATATCCACCAGGGCTGTCTTCCAATCCCACACTGCATAGCATCTTCACTATGAAGATCCCCAGACCCTCAGCTCACATTCTAGCATGCAAATTCCATAAGACAAAGATTTCTTACTTTTTCTTAAGTTGTGAAGGAGTCTTGGTCTCTTCCACATCTTTCTCTCCATTTTTACAACCTGGAGATAGTTTTGTAGGATCAGGATGATAATGAGAACACAGAGGACTGAGGCTTCTCTCTTATGACAATGCATGCAAGACTCTAATTCCCAACCAACATATTCCAAGGACACTGAATGTAAGCAAAGGGGATGGAGGGGCCTCATCACCACATTTACACTTTCCTTGCTCTTCCCTCAGCCTGTGTAATTCCATTTACAACATTGTAATGGCCGTGGGATTTGTTATGGAAAGAGAATTGCAGCTGAGAAATTAAAGCTACCTGTTGTGGGGTGGACCTGGGTTCCCCCATACATGGGCTCAGCATCACTCCACTGCCTTGAGCAACACTCCCATGTGTAGCACCCAGCCCAGGCCACCCATAGCTCCTTTCTATCCCCAACCCTGGGGATTCCATAATTCTAATTTCCTTCCAATGAGCCCCCCTTCTTTCCTGCATATCATGTCCTCTTCACTGAATTGCAGGCCACAAGGAATTTCTCCACAGGAATACAGAAGCCTACCTTTTCCAGTGGCAGGTTTCTTCCTGGTCTTTTTCTGACACCCTTTTACATCCTGCCATTTAAAAACAACACAAATGAGATGGCGACCATTCTTCCTTTCTCTGTTAAACAAGCTTCCTGCTGTCTGTGGTTATGGGTAACATGGAACCTGCATTTTCCAGGAAGTGTTCTCTCATCATCCTTGACTCAGTCACACTGTGCATAAACACAGTTCTTCTGACCTTGCTGGAAAAGAGGAGAAGGCACTGTCTATGCCACAGTTCCCACATATGTCCTCAGTCAGTTTTCCTCAGACAGGATCCTACCCAAGGCTGAGCTCTGCAGCTGCCTCTGGGCAGTCCGGTGATACCTGCTTCCTCAGACCATAGGAGATTCAAGCTCTGATCTTAGGACCTTGGTCTCCTCACCTGCTTCATATCAGCTCAACCCCAACAAAAATAGTCATATGAACAGAGGACAGATCATCTTTTTCTGAACTTGTCCTGTGTCCCCACCTACTCAGACATGCAGTCTGCCAATGGAGCCTCACTCATCCTTAGTGGCCTCTCCGCCTTCTTGGACAGATGCCCCTCACTTATCTTTAGCTTGACTTAACTAAATTGTCAGTTCATCTTTCTCCCATCCTTCTTCCACCCATTCTATCCCCTAACACTTGATATGAGAGAGAAAAGGATAGAGGGGGGAAAGGGGAGATGGTATTGTTAGAGTACTTTCTCCTGATTGGAGGGGGTTGCTTGGGGAAATTTCATCTTCACTGTCAACCTATAAAATTCCTTTTTCTTCTTTATTGTGTGCACACAAGTACTGAAAAATCCACAAAGACCAGCAAGTGATAACAACCAACAGTAAAGGATAACCCACCACGTCTCCCAAGGACCTAGCATTCGTTTATTCTCTAAAATTTCCCCAGAATTCCAAAAGTTCCGAGAACAGGGAAAATATCAGCTATGTGCAAAAATCATGCCCCAGCTGTGGACAATTTGAGGCAGATCCATATTTCATATCTGAGAGTATAACAAAAGAATATATTCTCATGTTAATGTTTTTTTTAAATACTAAAACAGTCACTAAACCCGATATCTTAGGAAATGTGAGAGAAGCAGTCATGAACAACAGACTGCTGCCCCATTGCTCTCCTCACCTTTGGGATGTTACTTTTGCTTCCATATGCTGGTGAGACTGGGTACTCCTTCAGGAATGGGATTAGTAGCAGAAAGAGCCCAGCTCCACACATAATGCCAATGCTCATGTACATTGCTATGGCCATGGTGCTGGGACTCATCCACGAATCAATAACACTATTCATCAGAACGAGAAAATTCTCCATCTTCTGAATCTCAGTGCAGCCCTCAGGCCACTGAGTTCTAGGCTGCAGTGTGAGATGTAGCAGGAGGGTTCAGGCCACATCACACAGCTGTGGCTTCCTCATCACAAAGAGCTCCTGGCAGTAGAGAGAGCCACAGCCTGTCCCCAGCCTCCAGCTGAGCAGCCCCTCCTGTGTCCTTTAACTGCTCCCTCCTGCCAAATCCTGCTGCTGAAACCAGTCACAAATAGACCTCTGTCCATGGTCAGAGATAAGATAGTTCCTTATCTCTGAGCCTCAGTACTCCTCTGTGTAGGCATACATTGTGTTCAACCTACTTTAACAGGGGATAAATTCCCCTCTAGCCCACCATCCACCAGATGATACCTTGGTCAAGGAAGAAATAAAGAAATCAAAGACTTTTTAGAATTCAATGAAAATGATGGTACAACTTACCCAAATCTATGGGACCTGTATACACTCATTGCTCCAGTGTCGGGGAATGCCATGTCAGGGACATGGGAGTGGGTGGGTTAGGGAGCAGGGGCAGGAGGAATTGGATAGGGGGTTTTCAAAGGGGAAATATAGAAAAGGGATAACATTTGAAATGTAAATAAAGAAAATATCCAGTGTAAAAAAAATAGTGCTTCTCAGCTATTCTAGATTCCTATATTGGGAATTCTCTGTTTAGCTCTATACCCAATTTTTTGATTAGGTTGTTTGGGTTTTTTGAAGGTTAGCTTCTTGAGTTCTTTATATATTTTAGATATTAGCCATCTATCAGATGTGGGGTTAGTGAACATTTTTTCCCAATCTGTAAGTTGCCAATTTGTCCTATTGACTATGTCCTTTGCCTTACACAAGCTTTTCAGTTTCATGATGTCCCATTTATCAATTCTTGATCTTAGAGTCTGAGTTTTGTCTAGGAAATCTCACCCCATGCTAATGAGTCCAAGGCTCTTTTCCACTTCCTCTTCTATTAGATTCAGTATATCTTGTTTTATGTTGAGGTCCTTGATCTACTTAGACTTCAGCTTTGTGCAAGATGATAAATATGGATCTATTTTGATTTTTCTACATACTGACCACCAGTTAGACTAGCACCATTTATTGAAGATGCTTTCTTTTTTCCTTTGTATATTTTTGGCTTCGTTGTCAATGATCATATATCCATAAGTGTGTGAATTTATTTCTCAGTCTCCACTTCTGTTACATTGATCCACCTGACTGTCTCTATCTATACAATACTGTTTTCCCCACTATTGCCCTGTGGTGTAGCTTTAGGACAGGAATGGTGATTCCTTTAGGGGTTCTTTTATCGTTAAGAATTGTTTAAGCTAAGCCTGGGACTATGTTAAACCTACCAATCCATGAGCATGGGATATCAATTAATTTTATGATGTCTTCTTTGATTTATTTCTTGAGAGACTTGAAGTTCTTGTCATACAGATCTTTCACCTGTTAAAATTACTCCAAGATATTTTGTATTATTTGTGTAAAGTAAACATATGTATGTAAAGTATGTATCCATGTAAAGTATGTTGTTCCCCTAATGTCTTTCCCAGTCCATTTATCATTTGTGTAAAGGAAGGCTACTGATTCATTTGGATTAATTTTATATGTGGCACTTTGCTGTAGAAGTTTTCTGGTAGAATTTCTGGGGCTGCTTATGGATACTATCATATCATCTACAAATAGTGATGCCTTGATTTATTTGCTGATTTGTATCCCCTTAATCTCCTTTTGTTGTCTTATTACTCTGGCTACAACTTTGGGAACTATATTGAATAGATACTGGGAGGGTGGTCAGACTTGTCCTGTCCCTGATTTTAGTGTGATTTCTTCAAGTATCTCTCCATTTAATTTGGTATCTGCTGTTGGTTTGCTGTATATTGCTTTTATGATGCTTAAGTATGGTCCTTGAATTCCTGTTCTGTCCAAGACTTTTAGCATGAAAGGATGCTGAATTTTGACCTTCAGATGTGCTGTTAAGCTGCTAGTATATGCTCTCTCCAGTTTCTTTTTGGAGGCACTCAGGGCTATGAGTTTTCCTCTTAGCACTGCTTTCATTGCGTCCCATAGATTTGGATAGGTTGTACCTTCATTTTCATTGAATTCTAAAAAGTCTTTGATTTCTTTCTTTATTTCTTCCTTGACCAAGGTGTCATTGAGTAGAGTATTGTTCAGTTTCCATATGTATGTGGGCTTTCTGTTGTTTTTCTTGCTATTGAAGACCACTTTTACTGCACAATGATGTGATAGGAGGCATGGGATTAGTTTGATCTTCTTGTATTTGTTGACATCTGTCTTGTGACCAATTATATGATCCATTTTGGAGAAGTTACCATGCAGTGCTGAGAGAAAGGTATATTCTTTTGCTTTGGGATGAAATGTCAACATATATACATATATATATATGTATATATACACACACACACACACACACACACACACACACACACACACACACATATATATATATATATATATATATATATATATATATATATATATATAATCTAATTTGCCCAATGCTTCAATTAGTTTCACTGCGTCCCTGTTTACTTTCTGGTTTCCTGATCGGTCCATTGAGAATAGTGGAGTGTTGAAGTCACCCACAATTATTGTGTTAGGTGTAATGTGTGCTTTAAGCTCTAGTAGAGTTTCTTTTATGGATGAGGGTGCTCTTGCATTTGGAGCATAGATGTTCAGTATTGAGAGTTCTTCTTGGTGGATTTTTCTTTGACCAGCAAGACATGACCTTCTCTGTCTCTTTTGATGACTTTAGGTTGAAAGTCATTTTTATCTGATATTAGAATGGCTACTCTAACTTGTTTCCTGAGACCATTTGTTTGTAAAATTGTCTTCCAGCCTTTTACTCCAAAGTAGTACTTGTCTTTGACACTGAGATGTGTTTCCTGTATGCAGCAAAATGTAGGGTCCTGTTTCCATGTCCAGTCTGCTAGTCTGTCTTTTTATTGGGGAATTGAGCCCATTGATGTTAAGAGATATTAAGGAATAGTAATTCTTACTTCCTGACATTTTTTGACGTTATTTTTTATATTTCAGTGGTTATCTTCTTTTGGGTTTGATAGGAGGGGGTTTCTATTTTGCTTTTCTAGGGTGTGGTTTCCCTCCTTGTATTGGTGGTTTTCCCCTATTATCCTTTGTAGGGCTGGGTTTGTGGAAAGATATTGTGCAAATTTGTTTTTTTCATGGAATACCTTGGTTTCTCCATCTATGGCGATTGAGAGTTTTGCTGGGTAAAATAGTTTTGGCTGAAATTTGTGTTTTCTTAGAGTCTGCATGATATCTGCCCAGGATCTTCTAGCTTACATGGTCTCAGGTGAGAAGTCTGGTGTTATTCTGATAGTTCTTCCTTTATATGTTACTTGGCCTTTTTCTCTTACTGCCCTTAATATTCTTTCTTTGTTTAGTACATTTGGGGTTTTGATTATTATGTGACGGGAGTTATTTCTGTTCTGGTCCAGTCTGTTTGGAGTTCTGTAGGCTTCTTGTATATTCATGGGCATCTCTCCCTTTAGGTTGGGGAAGTTTTCTTCCATAATTTTTTAGAAGATATTTGCTGGCCCTTTAAGTTGTATATCTTCCCTCTCATCTATGCCTATAATCCTTAGGTTTGGTCTTCTCATTGTGTCCTGGATTTCCTGGATGTTTTGGGTTACAAGGTTTTTCCATTTTGCATTTTCTTGGACTGTTGAATCAATTGTTTCTATGGTATCTTCCGCATCTGAGATTCTTTCTTCTATCTCTTTTATTCTATAGTTGATATTTGCATCTATGGCCCCTGACTTCTTCCCAAGGTTTTCTATCTCCAAAGTTGTCTCCCTTTGTGATTTCTTAGTTTTTTTCTACTTCTGTTTTTAGATCGCGGAATGTTTTTCTCATATCTTTCACTTGCTTGTTTGTATTTTCATGTAATTCTTTAAGGGATTTTTGTGTTTCCTCTTTCATGACTTCTACTTGTTGTCCCACGTTCTCCTGTATTTCTTGTGATTTTTGTAATTCCTCCTTATTGACTTCTATTTTTTTTTGATCCATATTCTCCTGAATTTCTTTAAGTGATGTTTGTGTTTGCCTTGTAAGGGCTTGTAATTTTTGATCCATTTTCTCCTGTATTTCTTTAAGAGTTTTATCTATGTTTTCCTCTAACAGCATCCTGACTAGTGATTTTAGATCTGAGTCTTGTTTCTTTGGTGTGTTGGGGTAGCCAGGACTTACTGCTATGGGGGAACTGGGTTCTGATGCTGTCATATTGCCTTGATGTCTGTTAGTAAGGTTCCTAAGTTTGCCTTTTGCCAACTGGTTATCTCTGGTGTTAGTTGGCCCTGTAGTCACTGCCTAGTACGTGAACCTCCTGTGGACTCTTAAGGCTATTTCCCCACCACTGGGTGACTGGGTTTCCCCTGGCACAGATTACTGATGTGTTGTTCCCCTCTTGGGTGCTGTTTGACCCCTAGTATATCTTGCTCCAAGCAATGTTATATTGTTATCTCTTTGGACCTGATGCTGCTTGTCTTCTCTGGTTCTGCTTGCTTAGTCCAGTCAGCAGCAAGGATGCCAGAGGTGGCCATGGGGAGTGGGGAGTGGGGAGTGCAGGGTCTCCCATAGGGCAGAGAACCCACGCCCTGCTGGAACACAGGAACTGCTGCTCTGTCAAGCTCCTGTTCTTAAATGACTGTCTGGCGGCCCAAGGCCCCAGAGATCTTAAGCTTTGGAGATCTCGGGTATCTGGTTCTGCAATCTCAGTCTAAGCAGTAGCCACCAAGATGGCCACGGTTGCAGGGAGTGCTGGAGTTTTTCTTTTAAACTCTAATAAAATTCTTCTCAAGCTTTCTTCTGAGTCAATTCTTAAATTCTTTTATTAACAAGACCAAGAAAACCACGAGGGGAATCCTAGTTTACACAGTAACCTATAGCATACAAGGTGGGACTCCCACAAATGTCCAATAACATTATAATAACAGAACAAAAGAAAGTCACAAATACATTAATTTACTGATTCTGTTACTGGGGACATTGGAGAGGTGAGCTCCATACAGCAATGTGGGAGGAAATCTTTTTGATGGATTTCAGATATCACATAATTCTGAGTTTTCTGATTGGTGGAGCCTAGAAGCATGCCTTGTAGTTAAAAAATTCCTATAATAGAATATTAGGCCAGATAAAAGACTTAATGCAAATGTCAACAGTCTTGTAAACCAAGGTCACCCTTGCCACATAGTATTCCAACTTGTGGTCATCAGATTCTGTCTCTGGCATCCACGGGTACGGGGGCGGCGGGCTAATTCCACAAGCTGAGCATAAGATCACTACCACATTGCCAAATCTGAATCAAGCTTTAATTAAATACTCATCAGGAAGATGGACTCTGGCCAGCTCCACTCCCAGGTTCCCAGGAAATGGCCTTAAGCTGCATTTTGCAGGGACTTTAAAAGACAAAAACACAGAACCACCTTATTTTCTATTTGGTCAAATCAGGGGAAAGCATATATCCTAACATACTTCCTGCATTTATACTTCTTGTACATCTGATGCAAAAAGCTGTGTAGGGGAGTGTCTCAGTTAGGGTTTTACTGCTGTGAACAAACATCATGACCAAGACAACTCTTATAAGGACAACATTTAATTGGGGCTGACTTACAGGTTCAGAGGTTCAGTCCATTATCATCAAGGCAGGAGCATGGCAGTGTCCAGGAGGAACTGAGAGTTCTACATCTTGTTAAGAAGGCAAAGAGGAGAAGACTAGGTCTTCAACCTTCAAGAAGGCCACACCTCCTAATAGTGCCACTCCCTGGGCCACGTATATTCAAACCATCACAGGGAGTGAAAACATGTGGCTTGTTATTTCCCTAAAACCACAACACCCAGCATTCCAAGAAGTTGTCTGTCCTCTGGCAGTGGGCTTAAGGTTATTTTGGCTCTTACATTGGCTCTTCAGTCCCATGATCTCCCTTGAAAGAATTAAACAGGAAACATAGAGCAGAGCATATAAGTTAGACATTTTATTACAGAGTTCAGAGAATACACTCTCAAGAAGTGAGAGTGGGGCTCTGTGGGACATCCCCGAGCCCTCTGGCGAGCACCAAGGCTGCGTTCTGCAACCAGCTCGCCGGCCCCTGGACCAGCAGTAGCGGCGGGCCTCCATATTGCAACCAGGACACAGCTGGAAAGGCCCAGGCTCTGTGGGACATCCCCGCCCTCTGGTGAGCACCTAGGCTGCGCTCTGCAACCAGCTCGCCGGCCCCTAGACCAGCGGTGTAGCGGCGGGCCTCCATATTGCAACCAGGACACAGCTGGAAAGGCCCAGGCTCTGTGGGACATTCCCGTGCCCTCTGGCGAGCACCTAGGCTGCATTCTGCAACCAGCTCGCCGGCCCCTGGACCAGCGGTAGCAACGGGCCTCCATATTGCAACCAGGACATAGCTGGAAAGGCCCAGGTAAACACCCCCTCCAGGGCTACCCTCACAGGGGATCTGCTAGGCTCTCGGAGTTCCTTGCAACCAGGACACAGCTGGAGAAGCCCAGGTAGACAGACTCCAACAGGGGCTACAATCACATGGGTGGCAGCCAGCTTATGATCCCTTAAAGCAGCAGTCACACATATTCACCAGTAGAGAAACAACAGGTGAGCCCAGCCTCACAGGAGATTCAAACACCAGCCACTGACAACAAGGCCAACTAAAACCAGAAATAACCAGATGGCAAAAGGAAAACGAAGGAACGTTACTAACAAAAATCAAGGCAACATGACAGCATCTGAACCCAGTTCTCCAACAACAGGAATCCCTGGATACCCTAAAACACCAGAAAAACAAGACTTGGATATAAAATCACTGGTCAGGATGCTGGTAGCTGAACACATAGAAAAATCTCGTAAAGAAATAGAGGAGAAAATGGATCAAAAGTTAGAAGCCTTTACGAGGAAAATACAAAAATCACTTCAAGAAATGCAGGAGAAGATGGATCAAAGAGAAGAAGACAATAAGGAAGAAAGACAAAAGTCACTTAAAGAACTACAGAAGAATGTGGGCCAACAAGTAGAAGCTATGAAAGAGGAAGCACAAAAATCTATTAAAGAAATACATGAAAACACAATCAAGCAAGCGAAAGATCTGAGCACATCCATCCAGATACTAAAAACAGAAGTAGAAACAACTAAGAAATCACAGAGGGAGACAACATTGGAGATAGAAAACCTGGGGAAGAAATCAGGGGCCATAGACACAAGTATCAACAATAGAATACAAGGGATAGAAGACAGAATCTCAGAAGCCGAAGATACCATAGGAACCATTGATTCAACAGTCAAAGAAAATACTAAATGCAAAAAGGTGGTAACCCAAAACATCCAGGAAATCCAAGACACTATAAGACCAAACCTAAGGATTATAGGTATAGACGAGAGTGAAGATTTACAAGTTAAAGGGCCAGCTAATATCTGCTATAAAATTATGGAAGAAAACTTCCCCAACCTAAGGAGAGAGATGCCCATGAATATACAAGAAGCCTATAGAACCCCAAACAGACTGGACCAGAACAGAAATACATCCCGTCACATAATAATCAAAACTCCAAATGTAATAAACAAAGAAAGAATACTAAAAGCAGCAAGAGAAAAAGGCCAAGTAACCTATAAAGGAAAACCTATCAGAATAACACCAGACTTCTCACCTGAGACCATGAAAGCTAGAAGATCCTGGGAAGATATCATGCAAACTCTAAGAGAACACAAACTTCAGCCAAAACTACTTTACCCAGCAAAACTCTCAATTGCCATTGATGGAGACATCAAGGTATTCCATGACAAAACCAAATTTGCAAGATATCTCTCCACAAATCCAGCCCTACAAAGGATAATAGGGGGAAAACACCAAGACAAGGACGGAAACTACACCCGGGAAGAAGCAAGATAGAAACCTCCTCTCATCAAACCCAAAAGAAGATAACCTCTCGAATATAAAAAATAAATAAGATAAATAAATATAATTTCAAAAATGTCTGGAGGTAATAATTACTATTCCTTAATATCTCTTAACATCAATGGACTCAATTCCCCAATAAAAAGACATAGATTAACAGACTGGATACGGAAACAGGACCCTACATTTTGCTGCATACAGGAAACACATCTCAGTGTTAAAGACAAACACTGCCTTAGAGTAAAAGGCTGGAGGACAATTTTACAAGCAAATGGTCTGAGGAAACAAGCTGGAGTAGCCATTCTAATATCAGATAAAATTGACTTTCAACCTAAAATCATCCAAAGAGACTCAGAAGGTCACTTCTTGCTGGCCAAAGGGAAAATCCACCAGGAAGAGCTCTCAATACTGAACATCTATGCTCCAAATGCAAGGGCACCCTTCTTTGTAAAAGAAACCTTACTAAAGCTTAAAGCACACATTACACCTAACACAATAATTGTGGGTGACTTCAACACCCCAGTCTCCTCAATGGACTGATCAGGAAAGCAGAAACTAAACAGGGACACAGTGAAACCAATTGAAACTCTGGACCAATTGGATTTAACAGATATATATAGAACATTTCATCCTAAAGCTAAAGAATATACCTTTTTCTCAGCACCGCATGGTACTTTCTCCAAAATAGACCATATAATCGGTCACAAGACAGATGTCAACAAATACAAGAAGATCGAGCTAATCCCATGCCTCCTATCAGATCACCATGGAGTAAGAGTGGTCTTCAATAGCAATAAAAACAACAGAAAGCCCACATACACATGGAAACTGAACAATACTCAACGCAATGACACCTTGGTCAAGGAAGAAATAAAAAAAGAAATCAAAGACTTTTTAGAATTCAATGAAAATGAAGGTACAACCTACCCAAATCTATGGGACACAATGAAAGCAGTGCTAAGAGGAAAACTCATAGCTCTAAGTGCATCCAAAAAGAAACTGGAGAGAGCATACACTAGCAGCTTAACGGCACACCTTAAAGCCCTGGAAGAAAAACAAGTTAATTCACCCAGGAGGAGTCGAAGACAAGAAATCATCAAACTCAGGGCTGAAATCAATCAAATAGAAACAAAGAGAACCATACAAAGAATCAACAAGACCAGGAGTTGGTTCTTTGAGAAAATCAACAAGATAGATAAACCCTTAGCCAGACTAACCAAAGGACACAGAGACAGTATACAAATTAACAAAATTAGAAATGAAAAGGGAGACATAACAACAGAAACTGAGGAAATTCAAAAGATCATCAGATCCTACTACAAAGGTCTATACTCAAAAAAACTGGAGAATCTGGAGGAAATGGACGATTTCCTAGACAGATATCAAATACCAAAATTAAATCAGCATCAAGTAGACCAGCTAAATAGTCCCATAACCCCTAAAGAAATAGAAGGGGTTATAGAAAGCCTCCCAACCAAAAAAAGTACGGGACCAGATGGCTTTAGTGCAGAATTCTACCAGACCTTCAAAGAAGACTTAACACCAATACTCTTCAAACTATTCCACAAAATAGAGACAGAAGGGACACTGCCCAACTCATTCTTCGAAGCCACAATTACGCTAATACCTAAACCCCAAAAAGATCCAACAAAGAAAGAGAACTTCAGGCCAATTTCCCTGATGAATATAGATGCAAAAATACTAAATAAAATTCTTGCTAACCGAATCCAAGAGCACATCAAAACGATCATCCACCATGATAAAGTAGGCTTCATCCCAGGGATGCAGGGATGGTTCAATATACGGAAATCCATCAATGTAATCCACTACATAAACAAACTGAAAGAAAAAACCACATGGTCATCTCATTAGATGCTGAAAAAGCATTCGACAAAATTCAGCATCCTTTCATGCTAAAAGTCTTGGAAAGAGCAGGAATTCAAGGCCCATACCTAAACATAGTAAAAGCAATCTACAGCAAACCAGTAGCCAACATCAAAATAAATGGAGAGAAACTTGAAGCATTCCCACTAAAATCAGGGACTAGACAAGTCTGCCCTCTCTCTCCATATCTTTTCAATATAGTACTTGAAGTTCTAGCAAGAGCAATTAGACAACATAAGGAAGTCAAAGGGATACAAATTGGAAAGGAAGAAGTGAAACTATCATTATTTGCAGACGATATGATAGTTTACCTAAGCGACCCAAAAAAACTCCACCAGAGAACTTCTACAGCTGATAAACAAATTCAGCAAAGTGGCAGGTTATAAAATTAACTCAAGCAAGTCAGTGGCCTTCTTGTACTCAAAGGACAAGCAGGCTGAGAAAGAAATTAGGGAAATAACACCCTTCACAATAGCCACAAACAACATAAAGTATCTTGGCGTAAGTCTAACCAAACAAGCGAAAGATCTGTACAACAGGAACTTCAAGTCCTTGAAGAAAGAAATCAAAGAAGACCTCAGAAGATGGAAAAATATTTCTTGCTCCTGGATTGGCAGGATCAATATAGTAAAAATGGCCATCTTGCCAAAAGCAATATACAGATTCAATGCAATCCCCATCAAAATCCCAACTCAATTCTTCATAGATCTAGAAAGAGCAATTCTCAAATTCATCTGGAGCAACAAAAAACCCAGGATAGCTAAAACTATTCTCAACAATAAAAGGACTTCTGGGGGAATCAATATCCCTGACCTCAAGCAGTACTACAGAGCAATTGTGTTAAAAACTGCATGGTATTGGTATAGCAACTGGCAAACAGATCAATGGAACAGGATTGAAGACCCAGAAATTAACCCACAGACTTATGGTCACTTGATCTTTGATAAAGGAGCCACAACCATCCGATGGAATAAAGATAGCCTTTTCAACAAATGGTGCTGGTTCAACTGGAGGTCAACATGCAGAAGAATGCGAATTGACCCACTCTTATCTCTTTGCTCTAAGATCAACTCCAAGTGGATCAAGGACCTCCACATAAAACCAGACACACTGAAACTATTAGAAAAGAAACTTGGGAAGACCGTGGAGGACTTGGGCACAGGGGAAAAGTTCCTGAACAGAACACCAATAGCGTACGCACTAAGATCAAGAATCGACAAATGGGACCTCATAAAATTACAAAGTTTCTGCAAAGCAAAGGACACTGTCCGAAGGACAAAATGGCAACCAACAAAGTGGGAAAAGAACTTCACCAACCCCACATCCGACAGAGGGCTAATATCCAATATATACAAAGAACTCAAGAAGTTAGACCGCAAAGAACCAAATAACCCTATCAAAAAATGGGGCACAGAGCTAAACAAAGAATTTTCACCAGAAGAAATTCGGATGGCCGAGAAACACCTTAAGAGATGTTCAACATCATTAGTCATCAGGGAAATGCAAATCAAAACAACCCTGAGATTCTACCTCACACCAGTCAGAATGGCTAAGATTAAAAATTCAAGAGACAACAAGTGCTGGCGAGGATGTGGAGAAAGAGGAACACTCCTCCACTGTTGGTGGGATTGCAAAATGGTAAAACCACTCTGGAAATCAGTTTGGTGGATCCTCAGAAAATTGGGCATGGCACTCCCAGAGGACCCTGGCATACCACTCCTGGGCATATACCCAGAGGATTCCCCTGCATGCAATAAAGACACATGCTCCACTATGTTTATAGCAGCCTTGTTTATAATAGCCAGAAATTGGAAGGAGCCTAAATATCCCTCAAAAGAGGAATGGATACAGAAAATGTGGTATATTTATACAATGGAATACTACTCAGCAATTAAAAATAATGAATTCACGCAATTTGTAGGTAAATGGTTAGACCTGGAAAATATCATCCTGAGTGAGCTAACCCAATCACAAAAGAATGCACATGAAATGCAATCCCTGATAAGTGGATATTAATGAGCCCAGAAGCACTAAATACTCAAGACACAATTAGCAAGTCAAATGATTCCCAAGAAGAAGAAAGGTGAGGACCCTGGGCATGTAAAGACTGCATCCAGTTTAGTAAAGAAACCGAGGGGGGAGGGGGAATGATTGGGGAATAGTTGGGGGGGGGGAGAAGAACTATGGGAACTATGGTGGGTGGGAACTGGGAAAGGGGAAAGCCTTTGAAATGTAAACATAGAATATAGAAAATAAAAATAACTAAAAAAAAAAAAATAGAAGTGAGAGTGGACAGTAGCCAAAGAAAGCATTGTGCCATGCCACATGATCCTCAGTGGGCACTGTGTGAATTTCCACAGGTTTAGCGCAGGACCTCAGTGGGCACTGTGTGATAATTTCCACAGGCAAAGGCCTTGTACAATAAGACTGTCCTCACATAAAACTGTCGCCGTCCTTGAGGGAATTTCGCTGTGGAGTTCCCCGGCTGGAGAGAATTCTGAGCGAGCTCTAATCTCAGGGCAGCCTTGCCTTTGTGATTTTACTTTGATCTATTTCCTCATTCACAAGAATTTCTGGTATCCTGAGCTATATGTAACCAGGCAAGAATGTTAATTAAAGGTTCATTCTTTGAACTATAGTACTGGCCAAAATACCTTGGTTCTAGGCAGCATTGCTTTGCTTGGTAGTTTACATAATTACATTAATCTCCCAACAAAATGTAAACTTGTATGGCTATGCTGATGAGAATGGCTCTGACATTGTGATTTGCAAAACTTTAACTTAACACTATGATCTCAGGTTCTCTCAGAGAGGGCCAGGTGATAATTAGGTTATGCACCGAATCTCACTAAGACCTAGGGGGTCCAGCTTACAGTCCTTTGTAGTTCCCTTTAATGATGTCACACAGAAACTTTTTCTACCTGGCTGATTTTACATTTACTCATGGAAAATGGTTATTGCTAATTGACTTTTGTGCCTGCTGTACTGGATACATTCTTTGATATGTAAAAATCTCATGTTTAAAATCCCCTGGCTGACTGCAGCAAAATACATTCAGATATCAAACTATCTCTGCGTTTGGTGTTCTGTTTGTCACTCTGCCTAGAACCTGTGCTTTCCTGCTTTGCAAAAGAATACTAGATATCTGCAGCCCCAACCCCAGAAGAGGAGCCTACCTACATTTTATACTATTTTAGTTTCTAGAACAGACTAGGTGTATTTTTTTCTCCCCAGATAATTTGAATTAACTCACTTCCTGCCCCTTTTAATGTGGCTATGAGTTTTTGACTGCATGTATGTAGGTACACCATGTATGTGCCCTGTACCCGAGGAGGCCAGCAGAGGGTGATGGATCCCCTGAGCTGGAGTTACAGAAGGTTTTTAGTCATGATATGGGTGCTGGGAACCAAATCTAGGTCCTCTAGAAGAGCAGCAAGTACTCTAAGTTGCTATGCCCTCTCTGCAACACCCAGTTTAGATTAACTCTTGAGAGAGGGAACAATGAATTTGTTTTCTACCAGAGAATTGCCAGCTAGATAGTAATCATAGGAATTTCCAGGCGGCATATGATGTCATGTCTCCACCTAGTACCTGATGATATATAACTCAGATCTCATTCTTTGGGCCAGCAATCAGTTTAATAGTTTCAATTTCTGGTTTGATTAGCTGCTGATGACGAGGAAATAGTTCATTTTCAGTGAACTCCAAGGTTGTTAATATCTAACTAACAGTTACAAATCAAACCCAGGACGAATGGCTAGCCATGACACCTATTAGCACATCAAAGTGCATGCTGGCCTGTGGGCTCCTAGCATCACAAGGATCTGTTACATGCTGGTGTGATGGCTCCTCTCAGACTTCTCACTCACCCCTACCATAAACTTATCCAGCTTATGGGTTTCCGTTTTCCTAGCTTCTCATTCCTATATAACCCAGTGGTTAGGCCATGAGGTCCTCTTGTCCTGCTCTCTTGCACCTATCTCTTTGTCCTTCTCTATTACCATACCCTCCTCATAAACTGAGAAAATTATTGAGCCAATGAGATCAAGGATGGGCTGAGAAATATATCAAGACCCAATGTCACTAACAAAAGCACACTAGACACTGACGTAGTAAGAATTAAGTCCAGCAAAGGAGATGTCCCACCTAAGTATGAAAGCGCATGCCTGCAATTATAGTTCTTCAGAGCTGGAATTATTGGCTGGAGAGATGGCTCAGTGATTAAGAGTACTGACTGCTCTTCTAGGGGTCCTGATTTCAAATCCTAACTATGACATGGTGGCTCACAACCATCTGTAATGGAATCTGATGCTCTCTTCTGGTGTGTTTGAAGACAGCTTCAGTGTATTCACATACATAAAATAAATATAAAATCCTAAAGAATTATTAAAAAAGCTAGAATTATAAAACTAAAGACAGTCTAGACTACACAGAGATCCGCAAAGACACAGACAATGAGGGAAGGGGTCAGTGAAGCATTTCCCATGTTGTTGGGCCATCATTGTGACCTGTACTAGTTATCTACTTTGCATTTGAGCAAGATCTGTTCTTTGCCCTGTCTTACCACTGGACCCAGATATTTAGCAGATAGGCTGTCCTGAAACTTAAACAGGGTTAGCATCTGGCCCAGCAATTCTGCTTCCTGATATTTCTAAAGAAATTGAAAAGAGGGACTTAAACAAGTTTCTCTGAATATGTGCCTCTGGTTGGTAGCTCTCTCTTGGCCAGAAACTTTATATAGGGTAGAGAGATGGTTCCGTGGTTAGAAGGACTTGTTGCTTTTGGGAAGGGCCCAGCCTCAATTCCTAGCACCCACATGGTGGTTCACAACCATCTGAGACTCCTGTTCCAGGGACTCCCATGTCCACTTCTGACCTCCTTAGGCACCAAACATTTATGTGGGGCGTTCATACAAACAAAACACTCATGTACAAAATAAAGAAGTATCTGCTTAGTCTATCTCATCTTCCTGTCAAGCTGAAGACACAAAGATAAATTGCCGCCTAAACCTGCAGCCACCTTGTATTTCTGGAACAGCAATGCCTCATAGGATGGGGCACCCCGAGATCAGGATAATCATCCACTCTGCTACCCCTTGAGGCATGAGCACTCGCCTCCAGAAAAATGCCCTTGCTCCTTCAAGCAATTAGAACATCTTCTTACATGGTGGGGGTGGAGGTGCACACCTTCAACCCTAGCATTTGGGAGGCAGAGGCAGTTGGATCTCTGTGAGTTCTAGGCTAGCCTGCTCTACAGAGCAAATTCCACGAGGGCAAGGGATACACAGAGAAACCCTCTCTTGAAAACAAAAGAAACAGCAACAAAGAACATTATCTGACCACCTTGCAGACCCAGAATGGAGACAATGATCACCAGAACACACCTGGTCAGGTGTGCTTAGTTACACCCATCTAGTCTGCTCCCCCGGCCCCTCCTCTGTTTAAACCTCACATTCATGTCAGAACCACAACGGTGATGCTGAGGTCACTGGATGCTGTGCTGCTCATGTTCTTTGTTCCTTTGCCATCGCGTTCACTAAGTGTCCTCTCTGCTCTTCACAGCTAACCATCGAAGGTATGTGTGTTTATCTAGTGTATGTATGTGGTGTGTGTGTGTGTGTGTGTGTGTGTGTGTGTGTGGTGTGTTGTGTGTGTGTGTATGTGTGGTGTGTGTGTGTGTGAGAGAGAGAGAGAGGGAGAGAGAGGAGAGAGAGAGAGAGAGAGAGAGAGAGAGAGAGAGAGGAAAAGAGAGGAAAGTAGGAAGAAAAGCTGGAGAGAGGAAAAAGGGAGGGAGGGAGGGAGGGAGGGAGGGAGGGAGGAAGATCAGAAGTACGTGTGCCACAAACACATGTAAAAGTTAGAGGACAGTCTCAGGTGTTGGTCCCATATTCCTTAATGTATTTTTCTATCTGGTAAAAATGTTCTTTCTTCATTTAAAAAGCTTGTTTGTGTATGCAAAGGTGTGCATGTATATGTGTTTGTGTGTGTGTGTGTGTGTGTGTGTGTGTGTGTGTTGTGTGTGTATGTGTGTGTATGTGTGGTATTTGTTTGTGTACAGGTCCATATGTGTGACAGGCAGTAGTCAACCTTAGGTGTCATTCCTCAGGAGCTGTACATATTGTTTTTGGAAACACAGACTCTCATTGGGATTTGGAGTTCTCTAAGTTAATGCCTAGTGAGCTCCAGAGGCCCCTTGGTCTCTGTCTCACCATCACTGAGATTATAAGCACACACCAGAGAGCCTAGCTTTTATTTTTCAGAGACAGCATTTTCCTGTGTAACCCTGACTGTCCTGAAACTCACTCTGTAGACAACCTGGTCTCTAACTCAATGATCCCCCTGCCTTGCCTCCTGAATGCTAGAAAGGTGTGTGCCACCACTGCCCAGCTGAGCCCAACATTTTATGTGAATGGGAGGGGGCCAAATTTATGCCTGAGCAATCTCTCCAGTCTCTAACTTATTTTCCTCTCATCCAGGCTTCTTAAATAAATATTCGACCCTCTGAACTTCAAATGTTTTGTGGGCTAGCTGTAGGTTTTCTACATGAAGGCTCAAAAAAAATCTTGGGCTGGTAAGATGGCTCAGCAGTTAAGGGCACTGATTGCTCTCCCAAAGGTCCTGAGTTCAAATCCCAGCAACCACATGGTGGCTCACAACCATCCATAAGGAGATCTGATGCCCTCTTCTGGTGTGTCTAAAGACAGCTACAGTATACTTACATATAATATTAAATAAATTTAAATAAATATCTTGTTTTGCAAAATTAGGACTTCTTTCCTTTATAAGCCTTTAATATGCTAGTGTGTTACAAGGGAGGCACAGAACCTAGAGCTTGCCAGATGCTTTGGGTTAAGAACCATGCATTCTCTCTAAGGTCACTGGACCTCCTATTGCTAAACTCAGTGGCAGTGTAACAGAACATGAGGAGGTTGTTAGTAGAAGTCTCCAGGCATCTGTGCTTCACACGCAGAGCATGATGAATGGAGTCATCTTGAAGCAGACTTTTCTTACTGAGGAAGAACCACATGACCAATCCTGCTGGGTCCCAACTGTGACCTGTCTGTGGTAAGAACATCGTAGGGCAGTTACTCATTTCCCTTTGGTCAGGGTTGAGGCTTGCCAAGCAGCCAGTTGTAGCTGGATACCAGAGTCTGCAGGGCACCTGGTGGGAAGTCCAGGATCTTGTATCCTGGAACAAGGAATTGTATCAGGAACTCCTTGAAAGTGGTAGATACCACACTGGTTTATTAAAAGGAAAAGGCAGTTCTGAGGTAGAAGAGGGCTAGAGCCGGCTTAATGGAGAGTGCTTGGCAAATGGTTGGATGCTTATACCCCACTAGTGGAGCTTTGGGGTCATTCTTAGAACAGGAAATGCTCAGTATTGTGCTCAGTTACAGTTAACCTTGGCAAGGAGGGTCACTGGTTTCTTTCCTATGCTAATCTCTGCACTTTTATATTTACACACACACACACACTCACATACACACACACACACACACACACACACACACACACACAGAGAGAGAGAGAGAGAGAGAGAGAGAGAGAGAGAGAGAGAGAGAGAGAGGAACATCTTGAAGGAGTAAGTTCTCTTCTTCCATCACATAGGTACCTGGGATGGAACTCAAGCGCCTTTACCTGCTGAGCCATCTCCCTGATCCTTATATGCTAATTTTGATGCCCCTGTTTGCCACATGGCTGCCATAAGACCCCCACTTGAACCTCAGTTGCTGAGGCAGCTGTGGTTCTGCATGGAGGCCACCAATCATTCTGGGAAGAAGGATAGCGACTTAGGGTTTTTATTGCTGTGAAGAAACACCATGACAATGGCAACTCTTATACAGAAGAAAACATTCTATTGGGGCTGGCATACAGGATCAGAGGTTTAGTTCATTACCATCAGAGTGGGAAGCATGGCATCCTGCAGGTAGACATGGCACTGGAGAAGGACCTGAGAGTTCTAGGTAGACTGGAAGAGCTAGTGAGCCATTGTCTTAGTTAAGGTTTTACTGCTGTGAAGAGACACCATGACCAAGACAAGTCTTGTAAAAGACAACATTTAATTGGGGCTAGCTTACAGGTTCAGAGGTTCAGTCCATCATCATCAAGGCAGGAACATGGCAGCATCCAGGCAGGCATGGTACAGGAGCAACTAATAGTTCTACATCTTCATCTGAGGGCTGCTAGTGGAAGACTGACTTCCAGGAAGCTAGGAGGAGGGTCTTATAGCCCACACCCACAGTGACACACCTACTCCAACAGGGTCACACCTTCTAATAGTGCCACTCCCTGGACTGAGCATATACAAACCAACACTGTTACTGAGCCTGCCTTGAGTTTCTGAAACCTCAAAGCTCAACCCCAGTGACATATCCCCCACCAAGGCCACACCTCCTATTGCCACTTTCTAAGCTTTCAAATATTATGAGTTTAAGGGGCCATTCTTATTCAAACCATCACATTCCACACCATGTCATACCCCCTCCCCCACACAGGCTTGTAGTCATGTCATAAGGCAGAAATGCATTCAGTCCAACTCTATCAGTTTCAACCCTGTGTAAAAGTCCAAGGTCCAAAATCTCTCCTGAGACACATGCCAGTATCTTAACTGTACTCTGCCTATTACATGCTTCTAACATATGATGACACAGGATATACATGACCATTCTGAATGGGAGGGAAGGGAGCACAGTGAAGAAGTACTGGACCAAAACCAGACTGAAACCAGCTGGGCAAACTCCAAACTCTGCATCTTCCTGTGTAATGTCTGTGCCCTTCAGATCCCCAACTCCCTTCAGCCATGTTGACGGTGACACACGTCTCTCTGTTGGGATGCTTCTATTCCCTCTTAGCAGTTCTCCTTGGTAGGTGTCCCGTGGCTGTGGCATCTCCAACCTTTTGGGTCCTCTAAGGCAACCCAGGCTTCACCTTCACAGTCTCACGAAAAGGTCTCCTTGGGCCTCCATGTGGGGACACTCTTGGGACTCCTGACTAGCCTCAGCAGCTTTCTTAGTCTCAGAAGGAGATTCCATAAAGCCTTTCTTGCATCTTTGACTCTAAAGCTAGAATCACGAGGCTAAAGCTGCCAAGTGTTGTTCCTTGCTGGAGCTGATGATGGCCCTCTCATTCAAATACATTCCCACCAGCTTTCTGTTTTCAATGGTTCCCTCACTGCCTAAGCTTGGCTGTCCTGTCCAGGCTGGTCTCAAGCTCAGAGATCCCCAGTCTCAGCCTTCTGAGTACTGGATTAAAAGTGTGCACCTAGCACCTGGCCTTAAGCTCTTTAAAACTTCCTTTTACTTTGTTAAACTTCCTCCGAACAAATTGGAAATTCATCTGGGTGGGGACTTGCTCTGAGGTCACCACTCCCTTTATCCCTTGGCCTCAGGCTTTTCTTTAATCTGCTTATACTCCCTTTCTCCTAAAACTGTACATTTTGTATTTTCCCTTGCTCAGCTTGCTTCTTTTCACTATAGATCTGTATAAAACTGGCCACTAATCACCATACTACACTGTCAACACTAAGATATTTTGAAATATCCTCCGCCAACACCATCCAACATTCTTCAATTTAGACCTAGGCAGACTTTTTGGATAAGAGCAAAATGTAGCACATTCTTCACCAACATTTCATCAGAAAGGTCTTTAGGCCATATAATAATATTCTTCTCCTCTGAAATTTCTTGAACTGGGCCCCTACAGTTCAAATCACTTTCAGCACCACTGTCTTTCATGCTCCTACTAGTATGATCCATTAAGCTCTTCTCAAAGAATTCAACTGTTTTCATAATCCAAAATCCTAAAGTCTATATTCTGACAAGAAGAAACAACTTCCGTCCTATGTTTCCTATTGCTGTGAAGAGACACCATGACCACAGCTACTCTTATAAAGGAAAACATTAATTGTGACTGGCTTACAGGTTCAGAGGTTTAGGGCATCATTGTCATGGCGGGAAGCACGGCATTGCAAAGGTAGACATGGTGCTGGAGAGAGACCTGGGAGGTCTACATCTGGACTGTCAGCAGAAGGAAAAGTAAGTGAGCCGCCCAGCATGGCTTGTGCTCCTGAAACCAGGCCACACACTATTCCAACAAGGCCACACCTCCTATTTCCACTCTCTAAGCACCCAAATATATGAGTCTATGGGGGCCACTCTTACTCAGATCACCTTAGATAGAGATGCCCAACAGAGCCTCTTGGTTGTTTAATCAGAGTTCTTGAGGAAGTGCAGAGAACAGTCCTTTCCTCTATCCTTAGAGCCTTGGGAGGCAGAGGCAGTCAGATTTCTGAGTTCAAGACCAGCCTGGTCTACAGAGTGAGTTCCAGGAGAGCCAGCGCTACACAGAGAGACCTTGTCTCAAAACAAAACAAAACAAAACAAAACAAAACAAAACAAAACAAAACAAAACCCAACAAACAACAAAAAATGAAAATAAGGAAAAAGGCACAAGAAGTAAAAGAAAGTCAAATAGAAAATGAAACTGCCTTCTTTGTACAACCGATAGAGACCACTGAAGATGTGGTGTATCCACTGGAAGCACTGTTCTGCTCATGAAGGGCTCCAGCTTCTTATAGGTCTAGAGGCATCTTTGACTCCAAATGCATTAGCCATCAAGCCTACCCCTTTCATACCTTGTCTTTTCTGGACTCTTTAGCCCTGCTGCTCCTAACAGTGATATTTTCTTGGGAATTGCCAAAGCAAATCACCACAGATTGTGTGGTTTAAACTACAAAAATGTATTGTCTAACAGTCCTGGTGACTGAGGATGACTGACAGCTTTACTTGGTCAAGAGACAACCCAGGGTGTATCTGTAACATGAAGATGCACCCAGAGACAATTAGGTCCTCAGGCTCTGACCTAATGAATGGTTTAACAAATCACAGATTGCTCAAGTGTTGCTGTACAAAAGATCTCTGGTTATATCCGGCTGTCCTTCCTGTCTCTTTCTGTGTGTCTCTTTCTTTGTCTCTTTCTCTGCCATGGTCTCACGTAGCCCAGGCTGACCTTAAACTTGCTGTGTAGCCTAGGATAACCTTGAATTTATAATCCTCCTCCTCTGCTTCCCAAGGGCTGCAATTATAAGTCTATACCATCAAAAACTGTTTATGAGGTGCTGGGAATCAATCCTAGTGCTTTTTGCATTCTAGAAAGAGTTTAGTCCAGTATGTGGCACAAAGGGTCTGTGTTAGAAATTTTACCTCTATTCCATATTTTGGGCCATATGCAAAAATACATATTGTGTCTGATAAATTCTCAATGATAAAAAAAAAAAACTTTTAGCAAATAGCTAATCCAGCAGGGGCTATCTGTGAATGGAAGGTTAAGAATCTGGTTGTTGCTCAGTCCACAAGGCTGGGTGCCTCTGCTTGCTTTCTCCATATCTGAATACAGACTTCCAGCAAAAAGTGCTGCCCAGATTAAAGGTAGGTCTCCCTGCCTCAAGGTCCAGATTAAAGGCTTTCCTCTTCCTATCTCAAGAGATCCAGACTAAAAACAGATCTATCTGCTTCACATTAAGCAGAAGTCCCTCCCAGGTGTCCCCTCCAGTTTTGGATTTTAGTTAATTCCAGATGTAGTCAAGTTGACAACCAAGAATCGCCATTACAAGTACTGACTGTGGAACTTCTCGACAGACAGATGCCCTTGAATGTTCTTCCACTATATATCACACTGTCTTAATCTGATGCAGTATAGTAAGGTCTGTGAACCAGCGAGGTAGAATATACAGAAAAGTGTGAGTCAGGTGTTGTTCTAAGTGGAGAATAAGCCAGGATATCCACGTTTCCAGTTTCTAGCGAGATGAGGAAGGTCCCAGTAAGCAGGATAGAGCAGCAAGCGCAGGTCAGACACATCATCCAGAACCCACTGGATGGAATCAGACTGCTGGAATGCCTGATCCATAAGGAGGGACCCAGGCAGAGCATCTCCTGGGTTAGACTCCCACTTAGCCATTCCCACCACAGACATCCAGGTCATCAGGAACGTGTCTGGGACTGACTTGCCTCCTCAGTGTGTTCAGGGATATAGTGTTTATTCTGTAAGAATACACTGGACTGTTCTCAGGGATGTGATGTTTCTATTTGTGGGCTGCTCTGCTGTTCTAACGTTCATTTCTCACAAACCCGGTGGTTGCAGATAGCCCATTCCTGGACCAAGATTTTGGAGTATGCTCTAAAACAGATATGGTTAAGATTTGGGGGGGAATCCTACTTCCAGATCCACCTTCTTAGTGAACTTAAAAAACACATGGTGCTTTACTAATGTACAGGACATGCATGTTAGGCTTCTACAGCAAAATGGGGCCAATAGGAGAGAGGGGGCAAGGAAGTACAGAGGGAGGGAGGAAGGAAGGGAGGGAGGGAGGGAAAGAGAGAGAGAGAGAAAGAGAGAGAGAGAGAGAGAGAGAGAGAGAGAGAGAGAGAGAGAGAGAGGACAATGCAGGAATGTCTATGGTCATCAGACTGGAATTTCAGGTAAGAATTACTATTGATGTCTAGACTCAAAATCCCACAGGTGAGAAACTGAGGCAGGGTTTCTCTAATGCAACCTGGTTGAAAAACAAATTCCTTCTACCCTGGGAAACTGCAAATGAAAGGACCCACCCACAATATAGAGAGTCACGCACTTGACACAGAACACCAGTCACATCCAGAATGGGTCTCCCTGAAAGCATATTTGCCCAAATTCTGGGTATCCTAGCCTGGCCAAGTCAATGCACACAGTTAGCTGTCACACCAGGAAAAATGTATCAGTTTTTATATGTTATTGAGGGCTTGAGTGGCTGAGGCAGCAGGATCAAGTCTGAGGTCAACTTGGGTTACCTGGCAAGACAGTTATTATTTTTTTAAATCTGAAGAAAAAAAAATTTTTTGTTTTCCTTTTTTTTTGTGTTTTTTTTGTTTTGTTTTGTTTTGGTTTTTTTTTTTTTCCGAGACAGGGTTTCTCTGTGTAGCCCTGGCTGTCCTGGAACTCACTCGGTAGACCAGGCTGGCCTTGAACTCAGAAATCCACCTGCCTCTGCCTCCCAAGTGCTGGGATTACAGGCGTGCGCCACCACCGCCCGGCCTGAAGAAAATCTTTAAATAATTGAAAAGGCATATGGAGCAGCTGGTGTTTCTCCAGCCTCAGTCTGTTTCTCAGGATGTATCAGCCTGACCATGTTCCTGCCTGCCTCCCTTCACAGTGCTTGCTAATTTATGCTTCTGTCTTCTTGGTGGGGTCTCCTCTCGGGTTCATCAGACTCCATAGAGGCAGGCAGAAGTCCCCTTTTAGAATGTTCTGTATCGCCGGGCTGTGGTGGCTCACACCATTAAACTCAGAACTCGGGAGGAAGAGCCAGACAGATTTCTGAGTTCGAGGCCACCCTGGTCTACAGAGTGAGTTCCAGGACAGCTAGGGCTACACAGAGAAACCCTATCTTGAAAAACAAAACAAAAGAATGCTCTGTATTTGTTTTGAGTCTAGCTATAAACCCTGAACTCTCCTGCCTCATTAGAGGACTGGGAATACACAAGGAATCTCTCTTTCCAGTGAGGCCTTAACACTTACCCACAGCATGTCTGAGTACAATAAAATTCTCTGATCAATATCAGATATCAATGTCAATATCTTCAGAACTTCTGCTGTCTCAGAGCCCAGTGGCCACATCCTGAGAAACCCTCTTTAGTTTGTGGAGGAGGAAGGTCATGATGGGGAGAACCAGAGGCCCAAGCAAAGGCTGGCACCAGCTGCTTGTCTTCTGAGCGAAGTCTCCATGGGTGTTCTGCTCAGCTGAGCTCCAGAATTCAGCAGGTGTGACCAGAATCCAGGGGAATGGTGAGCCAAGCCAATTAACGCACAGACTCATGGGAAGTGATGGAGCAGGGCTGCAGAGGAGGCTCAGTTGGGAGAGTGCTTGGCTTGTGTGCATGAGGGCCAGCACTGTGTAGATAAAGCAGGGGGAACATGCCTGTGATCCCAGCATGGGGAGGCAGAGGCAGAGGGATCAGGAGTTCATGTTCACCCCTAGCTTTATGTTGTCTGTGGTTCATCATCTCTTATGGCCCACATTGGTCATTGTGCCATTCAAAAGCCACAGAGCAAAAGAAACATGTTTCACTGCTCCTACTGTATCCTGGACCCTGGGGATGTGATAGCAGCAAGACTTGGCTTCTGGTCTCCATTGTGAGCAGACATGGCTGAGGCAATAAAGCAAAGGTGCTTTGTGAACTTCAGAGAGGATAGGATGAGGTAACTCTGAGGTACGCACAGGAAAGTGCAGATTTGCAATGCAGCCACACACAGCTCCCTTTCAGCAGGATTATTAGTTACAGGCACTCAGTGAGGATTCTGGGCTCTTCCCCTATGTTTTTCTCAGACTGTCCATGACCAGCAGATGGCGCCAAATGACTGACTGAAGTCAATTGGCAGTGCTGCTCAGGGAAAATCCAAGTTGAGTCTAAGCAAGGTCAGCATTTTTAAGGAAAGCAACTGTCAGACTAAAACCTTTGGATTTGCCCCATTTTAATAGTACATATGTGTCAAAATAAAAAATCAGACAAGGAAATGGCCTTCCTTGATAAAATTGTGGAATCATGGGAATAGAGGTCAGGAAATACTTCAGTGAAGCAGCACCCCAATACAGCCTGGCATAGAGAACTCCTGTGACTGTGCACACATATGTGTACTCATGCATTTGGAGTGTACACGTGTGAGTGTGCACATGTGTATATGTGTACAATGTACATATGTGTGCCTGTATGAATATGTGGGTAGAAGTGTGTGTGTGAGTTAATGTATAGTGTCTGTATATGTTTGAGGGTTTGTAGGTAGGCACATGTCATCATATATGAGCGTATTCATGGAGTATGTTACATGTGAGTGCATGTGTATGATTGTGAGGAATGTGAGTGTATGAGTGCATAAGTGTATGTATATATCTACGTATGACTGTATGCACATAAATGTTTACTTTTGAGAAAAATTAAAAATTAAAATCGATGAGGAATGGAAGGTTTGACATATTTTTAAAGGGCAAGGATGTGATTGTTTACCATTCTTGAGTCAGTGAAGCTTGGGAGAATGGAGCCTAAGAACCAAGATGGACTAAAGCCTCCGGCTGTAGCCAGCTTTACTCAGAGCATCAGACAATCTATACTCTGAGAGTTAAGAAGAATCACATGAGTACAGTTTACAGTCACAAAGACAAGCCACTCATGACAGAGACATGTTTGTCTACACAGGCATATAAGCAAACAAGAATAGCCAGTTAAAATGAGTGATCTGATGTAAACTCCCTCCTATCCACCGTCTTTGGGAGGGTCATAAAAACACATTTCAGGAACAAGTCTGTGTTTGGAAGAAACAGGTCACAGGACTCATGTCTTGTCTTTTTGAAAGCTATCTCACAAGCACTCAGAATTCTCCTCACCAGGCTCTATGAACTGTGTTCTGACATAACTACCTCCCAAAGACGGTGGATAGGAGGGAGTTTACATCAGATCATTCTTTTTAACTGGCTATTCTTGTTTGCTTAGAAGAACTTCTGAAGAGATATTGGAAGAGGGAGAGAGAGAGAGAGAGAGAGAGAGAGAGAGAGAAAGAGATCAAGTGAATATGAATGAGAGCCAGGCCTTGACATGAAGACATTCACTAGAAGTCCCAAAGAAATGACTCAAACCTGTTTTTTCCAGTGATCTTGGATGGATATTGAATAAATGGAAACTTAGGGGGTGGTTGGGGCCCCAGCTCATTCAGGGACCATCCTGTGGAGTTATTCATCTCAAGAGACTCAACCCAGTGCTCCTAGAGTTGGGGACTGGCCCCACTGACAGCGACCTGATAAAGAAGGTGGGCTGGGCAGGAAATTCACTGGTGAGTTCAATTGCCTCAAAACTGAAGGTCCAGTCATGCAAGGAAAGCTGATGTCTTACACAGAGCACCATATGGTTACTAGATTGGGCATAGCTACAAAATCTGCAAGAGAGGAACAGTCTTTATGGTTTCTTCTAATTAGTAATTTTAGAAATCACTAAACCATGAAAGATTTGCTAGTAAATCAGCTACTCAATTGTATGTTCTAAAGACTCACCAGCTGCTTTTAAAGATACAGTTTCCCACCTGAGAGCAAGGCACATGCCTGGGATCCTGTCACTTGATCTAAGACAGGAGGATAGCTTGAGTTTAACAGTTCAGGACCAGCCTAGGTAATGTTGTGGGACCTCTATCTTACAAAAGAAATAAAACGGTATAATTCTAGACATCCAACAAACTGGAAAATCTTAAGGAAATGGATGATTTTCTACATAGATACTTACCAAAGTTAAATCAGGGAAACAAATTAAATAGTTCTGTAACCCCTAAAACAATAAAAGCAGCCATTAAAATCTAGAGGCTCACAGTTTGAGGTTCCCAGATTTCAGGAAATCCCAATTCAAGGGCCAAGATCATCCTCAGGTCCCATAAAAAAAACCAGCCAAGATGACTGTGGACAGTATTCTGGTGTCCTAGATGGGCCTGGCACATCCCACAAGTCAGAGATGGACACAGAAAGGGTCTCCTGGGAGGAGACAGAAGACAAGCCCAAATTTGGCTTGGGGATAAAGGAACTGGCTTTGTAATCCCGGTGATCTAAGATCTATCCTCAGAAATCTTGAACATAGAAGGAGAGACCTGACTCCTCACCATTGTCCTCTGACACCCAGATACACACCCCACCCCAACACATCATACACAGTTATAGAAAGTATTAAAAGTTCAAACAGAAGGCCAGGTAACCGAGGCCTGACAGCCTGCCTTACAATCTACACACACACACACACACACACTGAATGAGAACACCGGGTGATTTTTCAGGGTCATCTGGCTGTCAGGGTCCTAACTAGACTAGCTAAGCTGGTTTCTAACTCTGGACCTCTGTCTGGGAGGAGTGGACATGCATCCTAGTATATGGATTTCTGGAGAGCCTCCTGAGCATTTGGAACGTTCCTCTGCCTGCTGAGGCCTCTAAATCCTCTGGAGTACCCCCAGACTGCCAAACCCCTTGTTTCACAGTCTCTCACACATACCCCTCTGGCAGCTTCTACATTTGGAACTGACTGATATGCAGGGCAGCAGCTCCATGCTGCCTATGCAGCTGAGGACCCAGTTTAACAAATATAATAGAATTATTTCCGGCAAATCTCAGGCTGCCTGCACGGGCACATGCCTGATATGTGTGTGTGTGTGTGTGTGTGTGTGTGTGTGTGTGTGTGTGTGTGTTTGTGGGTATGTCTGTGTGTCTGTGTGTCTGTCTATGTGTGGGAGAGTATATGTGAACATATGAGTGTTTGTTTTTTTGCATAATCATTTGTCTAGCTATACCTCAGATTCTTACTGCTTCCCTCTGTTCCATGTTTCTGGTTCTTTCTTCATCATGGCTTTGCTCGCCTGTCCCAGTCTAAGCTTCTCACCGGGCCTAGTTTGGTTTCTGTATCTGAAGGGTCCAGAGAGGAAAGAGGTATTTCTGCTTTCTAAATTTTCCCCTGGTCCCTGTAGCTCTCACCCAAGCCTTGAGGGCACAGGAAGTGGTTCAATGGTTAAAACACTTGCTGCTCAATCATTATGACCTGAGTTCAAGGTCTCTAGCCATCTTCTAAAAGCCTGGGTACAACAGCATAAGTATGTAATTCCAGTGCTGGGGAGGTAAAGACAGCAAGATCCCTGGAATTCTCTGGTCAGTCAGAATAGCTGAATTTGTGAGTTTTAGATTCAGTGAGAGACCCCATTTGAAAAAAAAATGAAAAGAAAAGGAAGACACCTGACTTTAACATCTGGCTTCCACATATATGTATGTATGCATATGTCTGTCTGTCTGTCTGTCTGTCTGTCTGTGTATGTTTATGAAACTGTATATATGCACATGTACATATATATAATACATGCACACATACACACAAGGCCAATTTTCTTTCAGAAAGCAATGCTTCTGTCCTGTCCTTTTCATGGGGTTCACTCTGGTAACCATTTACTCACTCTCACTTCAGCAAATATCAGCCAATGCCTTCAGTGGCCTGGGTCTAGTTAAAGGCCATGGATTAGAACTTCTTCAAGCTGAGTCTGCAAAATACCAATCCTACATGGCACTACAGCCTGAGTCAGATAGTCCTTACTAGCCAGACATGTCTGAAGCTATTGAGAACACACCTCACATCTGGGAGGAAATGGGATCCTCCTTTTTCCTTTCATTTACAGAGAAGGTACTAGGTATTTAGGACCTTGAGACTGCTTTCAGGTTTCTTAACTGAGGAATCACAAAGTCTGTGAGTCATATGTGGGAGGTTCTGTCATGTGGGTTACTCCAAAACAAGAACAGAATTTTTCTTCACACTCTGCACTAAAAGGAAAATTCACTAAAAATTAAGTACAGCCTCCTAACTACAGCAAGGGCTAATAAGTCTGATGATAGTGTTTCCTAGGGGCAAAAGAAACAGGGATGAGAATCTGCAGAGCAAGTTGACTCAGACACTCGTAAGATGACCTTGATGATGTCCCAGAGATGCCCAGGACCTGCCCCTGCCTTCAAACTACAGAAAGAAGACAGGTGAGTATGGCAAGGGTGATTCTCTTTCCTCTCTTCAACATGTCCGCCACTTAACCCCTCCTTCCTCCTGGCCCAGTCGAAGGCTTGGAGGGATTCTCCATCTAGATTCGCAGCATGCTGTCCCAAAGCTTCTAGTCCTATGCCCATCTTGATTACAAACCAAGTCATTGAGCTGTAATTCCTGTTGGGGTCCTGTCACCCAGTGGTGCCTCCTCTCTAGTGATTGGGGAGGCCCATTGCTCACCTCCCTCAGTCTGGAAGGACACATCTAGGCCCTCCTGGCATGTTCACACTTAGTGTGCCCCATGCCACCTGAGTCCAAATTGCTGAACACACATTGGCCTGTAAGACCATGTTCTTCAGGGAATTGTGTGGGTAAAGGTCAGAAGGCAGTGTCCTATGTTCCCACACCTTGATATGGGACAAGGAACTCTGGGAAAAAGTGCATGTCCTAGGAAAGTGATCTAGAGTCAGGTGTTTAATTGGAGGTGATACCTCCAAGCTTTGCTGACAATTAACTGACACCAGCTTAGGTGTGGTGTAGGTGGGCATATTAATTGGGGAAGTTCTTGCCTAACCTGACCCCAGCAGGTTCCATTTATGAGTAAAGATACCACAGCTCCATAGAGGTAAGCCTGAAATAGTCCACACCGACCAGTTCCTCAGGTTGTAGCTGATGGTTCCCAGCTCAGACTAGTAAACACATAAACTACCGACCTCAGTGACAAGAAAGACAAAGAGAAGCCATGTTTGTCTTTTGGCTAATCTCCAGCCCTGCTCTCACCCCTGTAGCTGGACTCTGTGCATTAGCAAGCATGTATTGATTATGTTCTGGCATGTTTAATGTGTGGGTTGACTAAGGTCAGGCTACAAACTGTAGGAGACAGTTAAGGCCCTGGAGACCAGCTCAAAAGTTACAGTTCCAAGGGTTCCATAGACACTGAGTCCAGGGCTCTAGGAAGAGATGGTTGCAGGACACTAAGGTAGCCCTGGGGCCTCTCAAGGAAAGGGACTATATCCCTTTCTAACCTAATTGAAATCTTTGTGTTTCCCTGAGGATAGAATACCAGAGCTCTAAAACCATGCTAAAGCCTCTGTACTCAGAAGACAGAAGAAAATCTCACCACCATGTGGAATCATATGGTACTCCTCTCTTAATACCTTGTCAGTAATGGGGAGAGCCAGGGTGATCCAACTAGGGTTTGGTCTAGAGCAATCTTCTTGTCGCTCCCCGACCCTCCAAAATGCTAGAGACCTTGGAGGAACTCATGTGCCTCCAGGGCAGAAGGGCAAGTTAGACAAGCCCACCCAGTTGTAGAAAGCAATGCTAATGCTCTAGGTATTGTTGTCTTTCTTGAAGAGAAGTTTGCAGGAAAACTGAAACAAAACGCAACATAACAGGATCTCCTTTGTCCTAAGGGAACAGAAGCTCAGGGACGAAATAGGGACCTACTCTAGACCAACATGGAAATTTCTAGACTCTGGAGCCTTATGTTTTCTGTTGCAATAATTTCTTGCCCCATATAAAATACACAACTCAGTTACTTTATTCATAATCTACATGCCTAGATTGGGTAGATCTATCACTCTACTACTTTATTCCCCAGCTATGAGACCCCATGCTACTTGCAGCTTCTCCAGGCCATGTGGTTCTGCTCCATCGTCCCTCCACCTCCTCTTCCTCCATCTCTCTGGGACCTCCTGTACTCTTTTCACTTCCCCTGCTCAATTCATCTCTAGCCTTTATTTGACCAGTCAGAATGAGCAGAAAGTTAGGTGAGATCACCTGAGTATGTGATCTACCCCTCTTCCAGGGCAGCCCCTCTTGAGGAAGCAGAATTAACATCAAAATACAAGCAGCACCAGGACAACCCAAACAGTGTTCTACTGTTCTGAGACAAGCTATCCAGATGGAACTTCAGTCACCCTTGAAAGTATGACATAGAGGTAGTGAAGGGTTTGAGAGCTCTTGCCCCATGTCTGCAAAGGCAGGGCACCTGGTCCCTTAAAGAGGAGGCTGTGTGTGTGTGGTGTCATAAGGCTTTAGAAGAGGTGGTAATGTGGCTCAGTAGGAAGTGCTTACCCACTTCCATGTGGAATCCAATCCAACCACTGCATAAAAGTAGGTAGGTATATCCATGCCTATGATCCCAGCAATCTGGGTAGATGTAAGAGGATCAGAAGCTCAAGGTCAATTTATACTGTGAGGATAGCCTTAGCTGAAAAAAACCTTGTCAAAAATAAAACAGGCCACAGGGTTTTGTCAAGCATTGGACATTTAGTGCCAAACACAAACACTAAGGCATTCAACACTCATGATGATACCTTTGGATGGGTGCTATGATTTACTTAAGTGTGTTGTAATATACAGCCTTCACACAGGCACAGAGCAACTTGCTGTGGATTACCAGCTTGTAAACTGCAGCCCAGGGGTCTGAACTCAGCCATTTCCATTCCAGAGATGGTAAGGACTCCACTGGAAAAGGTGATAGAAGTTACCTACCTCCTTCCACCTTGGAGAACTGAATCCTGCAGGACCTGGTCAATTGTGGCATTCCCTGAAGGAAGGGCAGACCCCAGCATTCCATGCTGAACAGCCCCAGTACATCGTCTGCTGGGCACAAGGAGAGTCAGCAGGTTCTTTTAACAAGCAGATGCAGAGCAAGTATGAGTCAATTTTCTGTCGTTTATTTGCTTTTGATGGCTGGAAACTATGCTCCTTCTCATAGGTGTGCCAAGAGGCTGGCTGCAGACCAGTACCTCTGTGGAACTTGTAACACATGGTTGGATTTCAGAAGGACCAGATCTCTCAGCACTTCCATCATGGACCCATGCTCTTCTTCCACCAAGCATGTTGGTCCTGAGTCTGTACCACAGCAGGCCAAGGGCCACAGGGCCACTAACAAGAGGGTGTGCCATGGAGCTGGGACCTATTCACAGCACTGCTAGATGAGGAAGGGGTAGAACTGGAAATCAAAACACTCACTGTTTAGCGATATCAGATGTATGTTGGGCCCTGCAGATCAATACTCATTGAATAGCTCTATAACCCTCCAGAAAATATCAGTAAAGGTGGTTGCATGTGGACATAAGTGTGAGTGGGGCATAAGTATCCTGGGATATCCATCTTGATGACTTTGGACCTCTGCTTAGCACTATTTGAATCTCAATGAGAGAAGGCAAACAGCTCTCTGAGTATGATCTGGAAAATAAGAGCGGTCAACTTCTAGGTGACACCCTGTGTAATGAACAAGCGGGTCTCCCCTGGGCCTTTGAGAAGAGGTTAGCCAGCCTTCATAAAGGGCAGCCCATACTCTATTGCATCTGTCTCATAACTCTGTATTTCGACTAGTGTCAAGGTAGAACCAGTGAATATCATGGGACAAAGGCAGTTCAACAAAGATGTGATATTCAAGGAGCATAAACCTTGAATGCCCTCAGCCTTCTCTGTGCATTAGATCCCACCCTTCTCAACACAGAGACTGACCCCAGAGAAGAGAGTCATGTCATTTCTCCAGTGCTTCCATTTCTCCTGCCTTTCCTTGATCTAAAGTTCTCCTCCTGGGAACTGATAACTCCAATACACATCAGAGCTCTCTCAATTCTCTGCATAAGTCTTCTGATGACTAGCTGTACCAACTGCTCCCTGCTGGCTGGATCAGAGGTCTTATATGTGTTTTAGGCATGGTTGGGGAGAAAGCACTGTGGTAGGAATTGTTAATTGTCATAGAATTCCATGTGGTCTCTAGACTGATAGGTGTCCTTTTACAAAAAGCTAAGTTGTTTCTGGTTTGACCTTCTACAAGCTACCAGTTAACACTCTGACTTCAACTTCTGCAATCTGCTCCTCAACTCATGGAGGTTTCCTGAGCCAAATGCTGCATTTCTAAGTCCAGGGGATCTAGTGGACAGAAAGTACAATCTAGAAATTGTAGCTGTAGGTCCCTGCTGGGTGTGGAGAGTAGAGCTGAATCAGGTCTGGCCCAAGGCTCTATCATGTCAACTGTTGACTGTTTTTCTTTTTGTTAATTATGTTCTCTCTATGTTCTTGAAACTCAGGATCTTTTTAGCCTAGTCCTCAGTGCTGAGATTGCAGGTGAAAACCGCCATACCAGGTTACGACTGAGTTTTGGATTCGAGGCTAAAGTGTATGAAGCATGGTGTAAAATCAGGCTCATCACCTCTTGTCCACATAACACCTCTTCCTGACTCTCCTATTATATTAACAGATCAATATCCCTGCAGGTTCCCCACTTCACCTACAGCCAACCAAGGACCAGGTGAGAGCTCTTCCATCTTAAACCCAGACAAGCAGCTCCATGACAACCTTGCTGTTCTCCTTATTTCAATACCTCCTCTTAGCCCTCTGATAAATTCACCTGGCAACACATTTCTTGGTTTACATGGTCTCTCAAAATCTCTGGCTGGGGGCTCAGATGGAAAAGTGCTGGCTAAACAAGCATGAGGACCTGAGTTCAAATCCCCATTAAAATTTCAGTGTAGAGATTTGAGCATAGATGGCTCCTGTTATGAGCATTTGCTGTCCTTGTAGAGAACTGGGGTTTGAGTCCCAGTAACAAGGCAGCTGACAACCATTTGTGACTCCAGTTACACCCAATATGCGTCCCTCTCCTGGCCTCTGTGGGTATTGCATGCATGAGATGAGCATAGATATTCAGGGAAAGCAGAGACACACAAAGAGGTGGGAAGAGGGAGGGAGAGGGCACTAGTAGAGGGGCAGAGAGAAAGAGAGAGAGAGAGAGAGAGAGAGAGAGAGAGAGAGAGAGAGAGAGAGAGAGAGAATAACCTGTTATGTTCTAATAAGCTTTGTCATTTTTACTTGCATTTGGGAAAATGTCTCCTGTCTTATAATGGAAATGTTCTCCCAAATGTTATGGTGTTTTAGAGGCAGAAATTCATTCAACCCAAGGACTGAAAAAGCATTTTCCTAACATTTGAATATCTTCTAACCTGATGCACCCCCTGATCTTCTCCCTCCCTCTTGTGTTTTGAGACAGTTTCTTGTAGCCCATGTGGGCCTCTAACTGGATGTGTAGCCAGGAGTGACTTTGAACTTGTGTTCCCACCTCTCAAGTCATCTACCATACCCAGTTTTATCTCCTCGAACACCTCTGAGTGAGGTTTGCAATCTTCCCCAACAGACTTTTCTCTTCTGAGACCTGTGAGAGCATTTGTCCAGAGACTGAAAGGAAAAACTTGGCTGGGCTCTGCTTGTCTTCAGGCCCTGTAGAAGCTTCTCAGTTCCTTCATGGTACCTGGGAAGCCTCCACACTGCTAGCTTCTCTCTAGGCACTTCTGGAACTGGCTCCTCTCCTGACAAGGCTTTATAAGTGGTCACTGCTGTCTGAAGAAGCCTAAGCTGAGGTCAGAGCCGGTGAGCTGGATGTTGGAACAAAAAATATCATGTATGCATGTATAGGACAAGTAGTAGATGATATGATGAGACCCAGCATAGATGGAGAAGTCAAAAGCAAGCCTGGATCCTGGTCCTGCCTCACTCAAGCCTTAGACAGATCATTTTGTCATTGTGTCTATCTCCAGGATCCCATCCTAGTCCACAAAGATACAGACAACTAGGTCTCACCATTAGTTGCTTATACATCTATTACATGTTGCAAATTTCTAACCACAGAAATTACAAGTTTAGGAAAAAGGGCACAGTGGCATATTTATGGGCTGTTTGGACAAGACAAGTTATCAGAAGATTGCCTACCCTTTAATTTGCACAAGAACAGGGACCACACCTTTTTCATCCCAGCACCCTTTCTCCATTCCATTCAGTGTGGCAGCACAGCTCAGCCTGAGAAGCTCACCACTCAGCAATATCTGTTTGCTTGTCTTTCAACATTTCCTGCATCCAGTCTCCTAACAGCTTTGATAGCCAGGGAGTCTTGTCTACACTGGAAATCACATTCTCTTCCGAGTGCTTCAGGGTTCCCCTGGTACCACTCCCTGGAGCTCAGCCCCTTGCTGAGACACTTGTTCCCAATTTTTTCACCCTGTCCCAGAGTCCTTTTACTCCTCCAGGTTTACTTTTTCTTCATTCCTGTGAGACATACCATGAAGCCAGGGAGAGATTAATGTCAGCCTTGGATGACACCCTTGTCTGTTTAGAGGTTCTGGCCCACTTGCACTAAGAGTATCAGAAGCCTTCTCTGGAAGAGCACAGCCCCTTACCCAAAAGAGACTTTGCAGACAGAACAAGATAATGAAGAGGACATACAGGGGAAGAAATAGGCTGAGAGTCACAACAATCTCATGAACAAGATCTATTTTCATAAAAAAGACAACTTCATTCTTTGGGACATGTGTCCAGAAACCTTATCCTGTAACCTATGTCATGCTCTTCAGGAAACACTTTATAGACTCAAAAGATATGGAAAAAATTCCAGCACTTGGGAGATGGCAGAGGAGGATTAGGAGTGTAAGACACAGATAGCTTTGGTCCATTATTAGGATGAAGTGAGTTGGAGTCCATTGGAATTACAGACAAGCTGGTTGGCCTCTCTTTGTTTCAGGAAGCTACAAGAGGAAGGCCTAGTCACTTAACCAGGATAGGAAAGCCAGCAATTAGAAGGAACCACTCTTAAGTCCTAAATTTTGGGGCTTGGGGGCGGGAACAGGAATGGGGATAATATTTGGATTGTAAATAAAGAATTTATCTAATACAAAAAAGTCCAATTTTTTTTTACTGGAAGAGCTTTTGTCATCAGCCAATTAATTAGGAAACCATGAAGGATGTTTATAGGCATATCTATAGGAGAAGGGAACCAGAATGTCTCTCTATAGGTTTTTAAAAACAAATCACTCTCTTGTTCCAAGTCAGCACCTTGGCCATTAATGCTTTTCTCTATGCCAGAGTTCCCTTTGTGCAGTATTGTAGATTTAAAACTACTCTGTTAGCACTAGTCTCTGGAATTTGTTATCTTATTTCCGAATGAAGCAGGAGGCCCTTCAACAGGCATAGTGAGTTCAAGGCCAGCACCACTATAAGAGACACTGTCACAAGACAATATACAATAAAGAAAAATAAGGGTTTGGATAGAGAGATGGCTCATTCGGTGATATGCTTGAACCCAAAAGCCAGTTTAAAAGTGATTGGTGTGGCCAGGCAGTGGTGGTGCTGGCCTTAAATCCTAGTCCTCTGGGTTCCAGGACAGTTTGATTTACAATGCTAGTTCCAGGACAGCCAGGGCTTCACAGAGACACCAGTCTTAGATAGGCAGATGTGGTGAAGTTTTCAATTACAACACTAGGGATACAGAAGCTGGTGAGTAAACTTGCTGCTAGTGTGGCTACATAAACTTTTTTTTTTTTTTGGTTTTTCGAGACAGGGATTCTCTGTATAGTTCTGGCTGTCCTGGAACTCACTCGGTAGACCAGGCTGGCCTCGAACCCAGAAATCTGCCTGGCTCTTCCT